>JAZKJV010000781.1:0-737283 GCA_037367405.1 Ottelia alismoides
TTAAGGAGCCTCACATACCATGTACTCATTGAGTGATTCAATACAAAAGATTCGGCGCCCTTTTGAGGCATTCTCCCGTTGTTTCATCTCGCTCCTCATGTAGTAAGATTCTGCGTGCAACAAGATATTTATGTTTGATTTTTGTCTCTAATTATCGATTCACTTCTGCATTTATTTATTTCAACAATGGATATATGGTGTTCATATCTGTATCAATTTTAAGATGTATACGGATATGGATGTCAAAATTTGTCGAAATGAGATAACTCGAATACGAATATAAATATCATTTACATCCCTATGGGTCACCCATGTCAATGTAATGATGAATCTTACTTTATCTTATTAACAATGTATTGTCTTTTAAAGAAATTTGCCAAAATTCAAGATATATTGCCAATTAAATTTATGAAATCTATCATTCTAGGTTTTTATCTCTAAGTTATAATAATAAATATGTTTTACTTTAAAAGTGTAAGATGATTGTAGCAAACTATCACAAAGTACAATAAAATATCATTAGTTTATGGTGTAAATTACAGACATTTGCCACATAAAATAATAAAATAATTGACAATAAATTTAGGAATGAAAATATTTTTTTATAAATTGTAACTATGCTCAATGCACAATAATAAATAATAAATCCATGGATGTCTATGAATCAAATCTAAAATCAAATTTTGATTAATATTTTATCGAAATAACAATTGAAGTCAAATATACATTTGTTTGTTGGTACTTAAAACTTGATGCATGAAAGATGCATAATTAAATAATGTTACCTGTAATTCCAGGATGGTAGAGGGGGAAACTAAATGAGAACGACGAGATTAAAAGGAATAGAAAAGTATGCTGATGAGGATATGGGGAGGCAATATAGAAGGGAAGAATAATTGAAGATATTTTGTTTATAGAAGTATCCGAGGAAATATAATGGGATGATTTAATTGAAATTATACATTCCACTTATCCAATTTTGTTGTATGCTTCGTCTCACTCTTTTTTAGTCAATTCTTCTCACTATTGCCAGGTTAATATTACTATGTAAAAAAATAAATCGAGGTGGATAATTAATTTGGAAATGGTAAGGAATAATTGAGGGAGTACGAGTTGCATGGTAAGGTGAATAATTGAGGAATAATCGAGGTGGATAATTAATATCACTATGTCAGATTATTTGAAAACAGAAGGAAGATTGAGTGTTAATTGAAGGTGTGCGAATTAAATTTTGGACGGAAATGAAAATTAGTTGGAGGTTGATGGAGTAATTGGGAAGAGAATAACAATGTAACATGCATTAACGAGAGGGCACTTGATAAAAAGGGAGGAGATATTGGAATTGATAATGTGATAGATATAAGGATTTTGAAATGTTAGGGGAACATGTGCTCGAACTTTCTTATACTTGGGTCAACCCCTGCCCGAACCCATAATTAGTTTGAAATTTTAAAAATAGTCACAAATCAAGGTACCACGATATAAAACCTCGAAAATCCCACAATGAGGTTCCCAAAACCCCTCACTTAGCAAATATAAAGAACCAATGACAATGAGGGTCGTCATAATATAGTGATGTAATATTCCAACTTCGTAAAATGCGTGATGAGTAGAGTTTTTAGGCATAAACAATCCTCTACCAGTTGTGGTGAATGAATGTTTAATTGTCTTCTTAAGAGTTGGAGACAATGCAAAATAAGGTAAATGCCGCAGGGTCACAATCCCAAACTCGGCTTAAAATCTAACATATGGAGAGTTAGTTTCCCGCAAGCTAATCAGCCTTCTCCCGAGTAGAACGGCCATGAACGCACTCCATCCTTCTCGTAATCATGCTTGCTCATGCACTAACACTTAAACACAAGCACAAACACGAGGACATGCACAAAAATATTCTTCACTCTCTTACTCAGAAGGGAGCTAGAATGTATAAGATGGGTTGGATGTGTGGGAATGAGCCACGCCCATCCTTATAAACAAGACTATGGGAAAGCCAGGGAACACTCATTAATACATTTAAATCCATCACAAAATTAAGCCACAAAACTCTTTGTGTTCCATGACAACCCTTTGCATTCCACAACTCTTCCTCTTTTTGTTTCTTCGTCTCATTTGCTATCCTTGGTCTTCCACCGATGATGCCATATCACCTGTCTAGTCATCAACGCATTTGTGTTCCAATGCTTCTTGATGCAGCTTTGCCAAAATACAACTAAGTAGTCATCATATGCTCAAACTCCGATAAAATGGAACACGCAGCCTCCAAGTTGTCGTGCAGTACACGTCCTTAGCCATGTGTATACCTTTAAAGGGGAAGTCGTATGAAACTCTGTTATATTGGCGGCCACAAAGTCACTCTTGTATGTGCACCATAGAGCATGCACACCCACACTCGTAAAAAGCTCACATACCTCCTTAGGCCGCCTTGTCCCAATACGAATATTGTGTGCCTCTACATGTACAACTATGTAATCACACCTCGTTGCTCCTCAATGCCTCTGATGCTTCATTGTTCATACCGCAATTGTGCTCGCATACATGTCGATGCTTGCATCCACTATCATGTCTTGCATTTTTATGTGTACTTGATGAACTCGATCTGCTATGAGCACCACAACATTCTGCCTCCAAGCTATTGTCCTCTCGTGACGCTCTTTGATGTTAAATATTGTTGATAGTGATGAGTCCCCAAGACTCTTGCGAAACAGTTGATCTACGCACTCTTGCAACTCCTCGTGAAGTGTGCCATGTCGTTCATGTTTGTGCATACAAGATCATATATTCACACACATTATCAATCATGGAATTTGATGTGTGATAGTAGAAATAAAGTCCAATAACTAACGCAATACTATTTTTTAATGCATTATTTGTCAAGGAGATCGATGGTAGGTATGTACTTACACACCATGAATTTTTAGGCAACACAAAATTAGATGACTCAAACCACAAATCCCATGATCCAAAACTATTAACTATTCACGAACCATTGGAGTAGCATCGTAGAAGACCCAAAAGAAGGGCCAATATGCCCCAACAAAAAATCCAGTTAAACCACATAAGCGCCAAGCGAACTCTAGCATCCTAATCAGAAAATAGCCCTTGGAGGGCAAGGTCTGGCGGATGCCTTAGCAATCAACCAAGGAAGCGCACACATCATAAGATGCGTACACAAGAGTTAAGTTTTTTAAGCCCTTGGACCCTTGGTTACTTCTATAAAAATGTTTAATCACTCTATCGGTTACACATGAGGTTGAAAAGGTAGTAGATTGGGATATTTCTGACCATGTTAGGTACCTAATGCCGAATACTTGCTGGAATATTAGAAAATGAAGGAGACTGGAGATGGATTATCGGATGCGAAAGGGGAAGTTCAAGTACAGATTGGCTGTGTACATAATCTGATATAACATACTACATTACAACTTGAAGATTGCTGTGGTTTAGTGGTTTACCTAAAAATCTTGATGGAAAAAATATATTACAGATAGATGATCATTGTCTTTAAAGCAATAAAGCTTTGTAGTGGACGAGTGGTATTTCAAGTGTTGCAACTGGAATATTGATGCTCTATATTCTGGTTCTGCTTATAATTAACTTTAAGGATGATTGGCTGCTGAAGTAAACTCATTTGAGTCAGATTGCTCGAACATCATGGAAATATATGTTGGTTGCTGGGGGTCATTGGGGCCTTGGTGTGTTACAGCGAGCAATAGAGGAACAGAAGTTGATTAAGAGCATTGCTGATGTTAGAACTGAAGCCTTAGATGACAAATTCAGGTGTTGCTGCTGCAATATAGATGCTGACAGTAAGCATTTCTCATTCAAAAATTGCATGTTAGATTTTAATTCGTATCACTTTTTATATATTCTCCTTGAAGGTCACAGTTTGTAACTTTCCAGGATTTTATGGGCCTACCCGAACCCATAATTAGTTTAAAAAAATGTAATAATTAGTCACAAATCGAGGTTCTACAGTATCCACACTGAGATTTCCAAAATCTCTTACTCAGCAAATATAAAAAACACCAGTAAAATTTGGACTTCAAAAAAACAGTAAAAGAAACCCCGGGTTGGGTATAAAAATTACACTAATTGAAGCTTTATAATGCCTACAATACACATAAAAACCCCCACTCAACATCTCCATTGCGCAGACTACATCAAAATGTTCAGATTAAGACACCAATTGCCACCTCCATAAATCCGGTGGCGATAATTGCACTCGAAGATCAAAAGAAGAAATGACGGAGTTCCTCAATTAGATATTGTGAATGAATTATTTTAATTAAGATCGTGCTAAGGAATAAATTAAAAGTGAATACAAGATGCATGTCACGAGATTCACGACCATCGTTAAAAATCTCCCAAAAATATGAGCTATCAAACCTTTGCCTCCTTTGGATATTATAGCACGGGAATCTCCAACATTTGCAACATAGAGATGTTTTCCCACCAAAACTGCTGTAGAGGCTGTCGATCCATCATCACGATGAGTGTTTCTTTCAGCTTCGAGAAATTCAGAGTCAGTTTTTTGATAGGTTTCACCTGTAAAATTACACTCTAATTTAAATATGCACACATAAAGTATGATCATAATAGAAAATTGCAGGACCTGAAACATACTGATAGCCAATTTTGTTTCTGAAATGAATTTTGGATGCTTCATGAGATTTTCAAATAGGTGTTCCTTCAAATATTCAGCAGCTCGAGAACCACCATGTCCTGAGGTTGTGAATAAAACATCAGTGTGTCATCCTCAATAACAACGTCTGCAGCAAGAAATTACATCAAGAACAGACCATCAAATATCCCGAAAAGACAAACTCTTTGTCCATCAATCTCCGATGCTTTCATATCATAGAAGTCCTCCATGGTTGCCCTCTTCCCCATAAAACTCGAGTATCCACAGCTTAATCTCCCATCATCACTGTCAAATGGCATTCAATCAATGACAAACTTAATCACATACGTCCCACACAAAAAAACTCAAGAGGCAAAAAGAAGTCTATTTGTATAAAAGAATCCCTTGTTATTCATATGCTCCACATCTTAATCTACCTTAAGTCATTGCTACTCACCCCGAGGGACATCTACTGATAGAAGATAGAAAGGTGAAAAATGGATTCTGAACAATCACTGCAGACTTATCAATTGCTTTTTATATGTACAGACATGTATTATGTATGCATGACAAGAATATACTTGAGTAAGGGTTTAATTACACAAGGTCCTAACACCTCCCCTCGAGCTAAAGGTTTGGAACAAAGATTTTAGGCTTGATGTCTTGAAAAGGACTTAACAGCAAGTGCCTTTGTCAGAGCATCTGCAACTTGATCATTGAAGGACAGAAAGTGAGCCTGTATATCCTTGTGGGCCACTTTACCTCAACAAAATGAAAAACAATTTCAATATGCTTCAATTTGGAATGAAAAACAGGATCGGATGACATATACATTGCACCAGTGTTATTGTACCGTAGTTTTAGAGCAAGACAAAGATATGCCAGCTTCATGGAGGAGAGATTGAAGCCAGCAGATTTCAGAAGCTGTATAGGCCAAAACTCGATAACCTCCGATGCTTTTTACTCATCCGAAAGATTGGATTAGTACTGAAGTAGAGTAGATAACATGTTGTACAGCATCTAGCATGCAGGCATGTTGCCCAATCAGCATTAGAAAATCCAGCCAAGGATGTCAGATTTGGCAGAGCAAAATTGGCCCAAATGAACTGTGTCTTTCAGGTATCTCATAATATTTTTGAAACCAGTGGTTGGCGATAGTACAGGCTTTCGGTTTCGGACCGACAACTGGAATGAGGAAGGTGTTTTAGCTGCAAGATTTCCTCGGCCAAAAGCACTAGCGTTGCACCTGGCGGAAGCGTGGGATGGCCATTCTTTCTTCCCGCAATTTAAATCCGAGCTCTCAGATCAGCGTCTGGAGGAGCTCATGACTCTGCTCAGGGAACTGGACAGGGTGGATGGGCCTACTGATGATCAAGAGACTCAAGACTACTAGATGTGGCCTGATGGGTCGTATTCGGTAGGGGAGGCAACAAAGCACTCAGGGTGTCTACGATCTTTGATCCTGGAGGGTTTGTGGCTGACTGCAAGCATGTTTGGACCCGGAAGATTCCAACTTGAGTGATGGTTTTCCTTGGATTCTCGGGAAGGGTAGACTATTGACAAGAGAGAGGTTCGGGTGCTCCGTACCTGGAGCAAGCCAGGTTTGCCCTAGATACCAGGAGGTCGTGGACATTTGTTCTTCTCGTGCTCCAGTTCAGTGGAAATATGGAATTGTATTGGCAATCATGATGTGAAGACTGGTGATGTGTTGGGATTTTCGGAATCTGTTGGTTTTGATTGAAGGGCACGGAGGATGGGAGATCAAATATTATTGTGGTCCTTTGGGCTATCCGGCTAGCTTGGAATGGGTTGACCTTTCAGCAGGCTCAATTTCCAAGTGATAATGTTATGGCGCATGTTCCGTGGTGGGTCGGATGCCACCTGGTTTACATTCAAAAAAAATGTTGTGGCACATGCAAATGTAATGTATGAGATGTTACTCAAAAAAATGTTATGTATGAGAGCTGGACTTTGTAATGTGTAATCTGTGACTCATGGTTGTATTAGGTGTATTTTTTCTTTCTTTCTTTCTTTCTCTTTGGTGAACAAATGGTGAAGTTTTTGGGCTTACACATATACGGTGTGCGTCCTTTTTTTCTTTCAAAAAAAATATCTCATGACACGCTTGGTAGCTTCATAATGATTTTGAGTTGGTTGGTGCATAAGTTGAGATGTTGTGTTTGTTGTAAACACAATATGGTCTTATGAAGGATAGATATTGAAGGACATCAATGAATTATATGTGTACCTGAGGATTAGGGAATATGGTTGATTCATTTTTTGACAAAACTTTTGTAGGCATGGGAGTTCTTGACTCCATCCAATGTGAAACGCCTTAGTAAATTTTACGATATAGTGTTGCTGAAGAGATATAGATCATTGTATGCTTGATGTATTTCAATACCCGATAAATGAAGGAGATCTAAGATCTCTAATAAGAAATTTTGGAAGCAAGAGATGTGAGCCTTAAAAATCCTGGAGACAACTTACGATGAGTATGTAATCAACATAGACAAAAAAAATACATGAATTCCATGCTTGTTATAGATGAGTAAATGGAGAGAACTTACGATGAGTATGTAATCAACATAGACAAGAAAAATACGTGAATTCCATGCTTGTTGTAGATGAATAAAGATGTATCATTCCTTGAACGGGAAAAGCCATAGAACAGTTCCTTATACCAAGAACATGATTCTTGTTTTAAATCATAAAGAGATTGTGCAGTTTGCATACATGGCTAGAAGATCTTTACGAACCTTGTGGTTGTAACATACATGCATCCTCCTCTAGGTGTCAATGTTAGATAGCACTTTAATGTCTAATTGATGCATAAACTAATTATTGGATGTAGCTAAAGACAAAAGAAGATGAACAGTTGTCAGCCTTGCAACTTAACGTCGCCAGCCTTGCAACTTAAACGAAAGTCTCTTTATAATCAAGTCCTTCATTTCGATGATAGCCCTTTCCCGCTAGGCGAGCTTTGAGCCATCCAATGGAGCCATCTTGGTTCCTTTAAATATGAAATACGAACTTATTTTCCAAAACAATAATTAAGGATGTTTACGGAACAAGAGATCATGTCTTATTTTGCCGTGAACACAACACAAACTCAAGCAGGATCTTTTGTTGCCTCGGTGTTATTAGAGGGTTCAGCCTTGTCATGAGATAATGTGTACTAGAGTCCAAGTTCTTTTTAATTGTCCCACGCATAGCTCTAACAATCATGCCATGTGTTTTGGTAGACTCGTGACATTGAGAGGGCATTGGCTGGCTATGAAGAGGAAACTTCGTTTTGAACCTGAGAATTGTGATGTTCAACTTGTAATTAGTATGTTACTATGTTAAAGTGCTTGGGAATCATTAGATTGTTATGAAGGCATAGATACCATATCTAGTGACTCATAATGATGATGAGAAAAGAAAGTGTCAGTGTCAAAAGCATCCACCGAATTTTGCTAGGAAGGACTAGCTCCAACAATAGTATGTATTGGAAGGATAATGTGGTCAAAAGAAAGCTCAGTATTAGCTATGGCATGTATTTTAAAAGGAAAGTTAGTTTCATCAAACATACTTATATGGACAAGACAATTTTACTTGTTGGAATGTGAAGACATTTGTACGCCTAGTAATTTGTTTTGTGGAATATCACAAAAAACATGTTATGTATTTGGTTCTAAATTCTAATTTGTGGTGCACCTAAGGTTTAAGTATAGGATAGCAAGTACAACCCCAACCTTTAAGAAATGAGTAAAAGGCAATAAACCATGGAGAAGTTGAAATGGAGAAAATTGGTAAGGGTATATAAGAGGCAACATGTTTATGGCAGATGCTGCATTTCAAATGCCAGAGACGAATATCTGAGTGGCACCTCTGCAGAGTAAAGTTGAGTTCATGCAATTTTAATAAGATGCCAATTCCTTCATTCAACACAACCATTCTGTTCTGGAGTATATGGAGTAGAAATTTGACACGTATACCATTGTCTTTTAACCAACAACTCAATGCCATGAGAATGGGGTACACATCTGAATTTCGATGAATAGGAAAGACTCGCACATATCTAGAAAAATGCATCAATGAAAGTGGTAGTGAATTTCTTTCCATTATATAAGGACAATGAAGCGGTCCATAAATCTAAGTAGACGAACTCAAATGGACTGTATGTATTATAACAAAAGAGGAAAAAGGTGATTTATGTGCTTTCCCTAGCATACATGAAGTATAAACATTGCTAGTAAGATCACTTATTACAGGAACACATGATTCTTGAAGAATCGATTTAACAACTGGATGTTGAGCATGATTATAATCATGCATGCCATAAAGCAGTAGATTTCTTTGACCTTATCTGAGCAACAACCACCTCGTAAGTTGAAGGAGCTTTATTTTTTGGAAGCTGCATCTTGTGTATCCCATTATGTGTATAATCTCGATGGAGTGCTTGATGTGTTTCTCAAATCTTGATAATAAAACAATCATGTGAGAAGCATTGGATCAACCACCAAGATTTGCAAAGAGATTGGCTCTGTGAAAACTTTGATTTCCAACATAACCTCCTCCTCTTTAACCAGATCTGTTGGGAGAGATGAAAGAGTGAACTTGATGAATAGATTATAGAGTCATCCAATGTTGGTTGATTTCTTAGCAAGTGTTATTTATGTGCACAGAATAGACCAATAGTTTGCTCATTACATATATTTCTTGCCTAACTAACACGTGTACTATCAACGTTAGCAAGTAATAGATCGTCATTGGTAAATGTTTGACATGTCGCGACAAGATTAGCTGATAGTGTTTTGTCTTAAGCAACAAATTAGAAGAGTCTCCCTTTGTTACTCGTTAGCATGCTCAGCGTTGATCGGTAGTGAAAGGCCTTAGTTTGAGTGGAAAAATAACTTCAAGAGAAACCCAAAAAACATTAGCCAATGTTAGATCTATGACTTATGAGCATAGATTTTCTGAAACTGACAAAAGTAACCAGCTAAGAATTGGTTGATCCTTGGAATGCTAGATCAGAGATTCTTCATTGAGATTCTTCATTGACAGACAAATTTTTTTGTATCAAGAAAATTGTGGAGGAGATGGAATAGATCCATCTACAATGGACATCAGAATGTATGCACGAAAATGTGCAATTGTGATCTTCGTAAGGAAAAAAATTGCTGCAAGTTTGTAAAGAATACTGTGATGGATATCGGCTAGAAGTGCATCAGAAATCATAGAGATTCTTGTTGTCTTGTAAGTGTTGCTTGTTGAATCACAATGATTATTCAGGGAATAACGAGTTACGGATAATGGCACAACTTAAGGGAGATGAACTCTAGAGAGACCAACTTCTTGATTTCAGGTCTAGAACTAAGGAACCCCGACGAGATCAGCTTCTCGATCTCGGATCTGGCAGTATGATACCATGATAGACGATAGAAGATGAGAAACATACTTTGATCAACCATCGCAGATGGATCCGTTGGTTGTTGTATTTATAAAAGATGTATACTATATATCTGATGACATGAATGCCCTTAAGAAAGTATTTATTTATGTGCGGCCCTAAAATCTATAAGCCGGTTTTCATTATTTGATATGTTATTCTTCCTCTAATAGAAGTTACTTTCTTGGCCATAAGCCCTTCTACAACTCACCACACATTGACAAACTTCACCACTGCACGTTGGATTAAACAGCCAGCTCCAACAATTTGACCCAAACCTTAGCCCGTGACATCCAACTAAGTATACCAAACAAAATCACCAAAAACAGCATCATCCACGCCAGCTAGAGCAACCCCGTGCCAACTGGCACACCAATGTCGATCTCAAGCTAAAATGCATCGACTCAGTATTAAAAAAGGCATCAGCCACTCGCAGAAGCTAAAGTTTACAGACAAGGTTTACATTATTCCAACCGGAAACATCCAAGATCGATTCACTGAGCTAAAATTCACTTTTCCTCCTACAGCAAACCTCAAGATCGCATCTTTACTGCAAAACGTGCATCGATCTTACCTCTTCCACCCCCCGCTCTTGTAACCTCCATCCTCCACGCTCCCTGCCTCGGGCAAAGTGCACGCCACCACCCGCGGCCCTGTCGTGGTCCCCGAATCCACCATCATCCTAATGGACCCGCCCGCCCTGATACCGAACGCCGCCGACAGCACCAAGAACCTGCCTCTATGCTCGGCCGTCAAGCCCTTGGTCCCGGAATTGAGCACCACCGCGCCTACTCCTCGATTGGCGAAGCCCCTGGCGCAGGCATTACATATCATCAAGGATTTGGATCACGGATCTACTCGGACGGATCAAAGAATACGTCGGGGATTGGAGGTGGGGTTGGGGATCGGGTGGAATCGGGAACCCTAATGAAGGGATCCGGAAGGAAAGGGAGGAGCCCGAGGGCGCGTGGGTGGTGGGGATATATGGGGTCCGATTGAACAGCGGAGTTCGATTTGTCTTTGTGCGTTGGCACCAGAGTGGAGGACAACGTGGCGGCCATGTTATTATGACTACGAGGGAGTGGTCTGGATTTTAAACGGCGCCCGTAGGGTGGGGCTTCGTTGGGTCTGACTGGTTTGGGCGGCACCCCGTCTTGAGCAGGGCTTGTGGTAGGGGTGGAAAATTGGGTCAGGTCGGGCGGCGCAGACCGACGTGCTTGACCCACAATCGAAGCATGAATTGCTGGGCCTAGGTCGTTATTTCCTCCATAATTTATAGATGGTCAAGCCCAAGCCGGACCCGCCAAAATATGGCAAAGCCCGTCCGTCTGACGGGAGCGGATTGTCTGCTGTAGCGGGGCTACTGCAGACTCTGCTGGTGGCCTTTGGAGCCGTTCGATCAATGATCGAGCGGTTCCCACGAAATCCCACTATGTGTGGGCCGGGTCAAAGGGATTTCGTGGGAACCGCTCGATCATGATCGAGCGGCTCCAAAGGCCCCCAGCAGAGTCTGCAGTAGTCCCGCTACAGCAGACGATCCGTGCTACCGTCTGACTACCAAAAACAAAACTCATGCATGCATCTGCATGGAACACCTCGGTTAGTTTCGCAAGTCCATGTCCTTCGTGAAACTAGGGATAGGTTTTTTGCAGTACATGATTTGTTGGGAAGAGTTACTTGTGGGGATGCCGAATGGAAGGGTGAGAGTGATCTCTTGTTCTTCCTCGACCCCCCACCTGTATGGGCGTTCCTTAGGGTTCCACCTTTGGTCCATTGGTTTTTGCAAACCTTAAAGAAGTGCCTCAGCTACGAGATGATGCATCTGTTGTAGTAGCATAACTTAGCGTTTGAGGAGTTGCACCTCTAGCAGTGGACAAGTCATTGTTCCATATTGTGTGGCCTTGGGGCTCCTCTCTTCTCCACCGTTGGAGGGACCGGAGGACTTGTGGAGGAGGAGGAGGTCATAGTTATTGCAAGGAGCGGACCCATGTATATGTTATGGGGGTTCGTGCCTCTATGAAGTTTCAAAACTGTCTTATATTCCCATTAATGTTTCATTCCTTAAAATCAAAACACATCCATTGTGTCCCTCGTCCTTAATTGAAATCCTCGAGTCAGTGACATTCGTCCCTCATCACCTTCTTTTTTCCCAGTCCCTCTGGATGCCCAACTCGAGCCGTTGTGCCTCCTCTCCCTCTCCATGTTGTCGGTTCCCTGCACGACGACGTCCCCAGACCTCAATTCCCTTGCATAGTGGTAGTTCATTCCCGCACTCCATTCATCAAGTAATGTCACTTCCTCTCTCACATTCGCTCCGTATGTCTAACTGTCTCGGCTCCTCGCCCAACGGTGTGATGTGCGTCCCTACTAGGGATGCAAATTGATGGATGTGGAGGGGGGATTGTGGATACCAATATATGTATTATCACGTCCTTGTCTATTTCTAAATACGAATACGGATACATACGGATATTAAAATCATACTACGATATCCTTAAAGATGGATATGGATATAAAATGTTTGTTGATCGCATACGAGTAATGTTATAAATGCTCTATAGTTGACTTAAATTTACATAAATTGAATGGAAAACACGTGGTGTAAATATATTAAATGCATTTATATCGGTATTTACATATATAAAAAGGTATACCGAGCACGGTGAAGGAATGTATAAAATTATGTTATATGGTGGATAAAAATAGATCTACAACTAATTTTACATATAAAATAAATAAAAGGATATGGGTATTTACATATATCGAAATGATATCCATGTATGTATTCACTTTAAAATGGACAAAGATACGTATCTCAAATCTACATAAAACAAATACGGTGACGAATCTAATATAGATAATCAGTATCTGTCTGCATCCTACTTTGTGCCATATACATTAAAAGAAAGATATTCAAATGGGAGATGAATGGTTAGTGATCCTTTACTCGCTTACATTGAAAATGAGATATCTGATTTCATTGTTAACGATGATATTATGAATTGTTTTCATGACATAAAAACTAGATGTGGTCAACTTTAAATACGTGTGCGTTTTCTAAATTTGTTTAATATGTAAAAATAACTCTTGTATATACCTCTGCATATCGATATTTATACTATTTTTTTATATTGCAATCTATTTTATTATTACTATAGTTTATCAGTATGTCCCCCTCTGTCTGTGATTATGGGTCCACCACTTATTGCATCTTGCAAGAAGGGGAAAGCAATCTAATTTCAACTATAAATTGAAATGTTCTATATGACATCCTTTGTAGAAAAGTTCGAGAATCGACGTTTCTCTGATGCTATAGGTAAACAATTATGGTTGCAATTTAGTAGTTTTGTTCCTTATGGGCCCGTTCGGTTCGGGAATAAGCAGGAATAAGGATTGGGAATAAGGAGAATAAGGGTCTATTCTTTGTTCGGCTGAAGGATAGGAATAAGGAGAATAAGGTGAAATAAATGTAGGTATGGTGGGATAAAGATATGGATAAGAGTGGAATAAGATGAAATAATGGGGAATAGTCGTACCACGAGGAACCGTGTTGGGAGGAAAATGGCCCCTTATTCCCCTTATTCCACTCCCCTTATTCACCAAACGAACATGGCCTATTTGTATTGAAATTCGTCTTTATGTCGTTCTTTTGTAATGTCTATAGTAGACCAAGCTATCTATATCTATATCTATTACTAAAGCTGGAACTTCCCCCTTTCTCTTCCTATAATCAGACACGTGGCTCCTCTTTCAACGTATGCATAGCCTAATGTTTCTCAGGCATTACTAAAGCTGGAACTTCCCCCTTTCTCTTCCTATAATCAGACACGTGGCTCCTCTTTCAACGTATGCATAGCCTAATGTTTCTCAGGCACGTGGATGTGCTATTTTGTTTTCCTTTGGATGCTTGAGACGTCTTCCATCTCTTCTTATGCGTCTCTTCTTATAGTAGGCTTTTACCCTTTTCTGGACACATGGATATGCTATTTTCCTTTTCTTGCATGCTTTGCATTTCTAGGAGCCATACTGCTGGAATATCTTTCCAACATCTGTCCCTTTTTTTGACAGGTGCCTCATGCGTTGCTTCATGCCCTTCCTCAGAAACCTTTGAAAAGGTTTTCGGCACTCTCCTCTTTTGATCGGTCCTCCCCAGATTTCTGTTGCATTTCTGGTGTCGAGCTGCTTCCGTGAATGTCTTTGGGCGAGTTTGGTATGTGATTCTTCCCTTTAGCAACCTTTAAGATTTTTTATTATCGCTATGTGATTTTGTTTGTGGGATTTCGGGTGTGTTGAGAGGATTTCAACGAGTTCCTTTAGCAATCAGCTGTCCGATTGTGCCGTCCGCCTATTTTGATCATTCCTCTCTAGATTTATGTTGCGTTTCTACCATTTTTCTGGTATTTTCTATGAGATGTAGAATCTATTTTTATGCTCTCAGTGTTGATTCCGTGAGAGGGAGTTTGGTATGCATTTCTTTCCTTTAGCAACTTCTAGATTTCTTTATTATCGCTCCCTCATATTGTTTGAGGGATTTCTGTCATCTCAAAAGGCTTTCAGCGAGACCCTTTAGCAATTTTTAGTTAATTTCCTCTGTGATATTCTTTGAGGGATTTCACATGTCTGCAAGATGAGCGAAAAAGACGAATGGAAATGTTTTTCTTGGTATTATGTCGTTCTCCGTTTAGGTGTTTTCTTAGAATTTGATTTCAAGAAATCTGATGGTTTATTATCTCTCTCTGTTATGGACTTCTTTTAAATTAGATGAATCGAAGCTTCTTCTATCTTTACTGCATTTCCTTTGATCAACAACAAATTACTTATCTTTTTTAACAAAATCTTCTCCAGAATTCAGTGGTGTTTCTAGCGTCTCTCTAATGTGTTTCAGGGAGAGGTGGAGTCTATCTTTATACTCTTAGTGTTGATTCCGAGCGAGGATTTGGGTGCGTTTGATATGTATTTCTTTCCCTTTGCAATTTTTATAAAATTTTATTTCCATTCTACGATATTGTTTGAGTGATTTCTGTTGTCCTGAGAGTCTTTCGGCGAGTTCCTTTGGCGCCTTTTAGTTAAGTTCCTTACCGTTCTGCGATATTCTCTGAGGGATTCCAGCTTTCTGGAAGACGAGAAAACAACTTAAAAGAAATTTTCTTTTAGTTTTGTGGCATCCTCCATTTACGCCTTTTCTTATAATTAACAAGTTCGAGTAATTTCAAGAATCCGTATCCAAATGCATCCCTTAATTAATAAGTATAGCACTGACACGTCATGATTCCATGCTTTAGATTTTAGTTATCTGATAGTAGTGGTTTAATAATGATAAAAAAATTACTGTGCCTCTTGCTTTGACAAATTTGTCTTGCTATTTATATCGATAAGTTTGTTGTACAAGATACTGGAGGTATTTTACGTATGATGTAAAGTTTAACTTTTCCTATTAATTGTGCTAGAATCAGATTAATGTGTTTCCTTAAAGTGATGTAAAACCAATTTTTTATGTATAAAGCTTTATGTGATTTTAGATTATAGTGTAGTAAGTTTGAATGCTATGAAATGTATTTAGGGTCTTGCAATCTGATTGAAAGTCATTACGTAGGAACATTGGAACATCTGTCGCCGTTACTAAATGGTCTAACGAGTTCCTTCAGCGCCTTTTAGTTATTGTCCTTATTGTCCTGCGATATCCTATGAGGGATTTCAGCTGCCTGAAAGATGAGCAAAAAACTCGAGTGGAATTTCCTTTTAGTGTTTTGACATCCTCTGTTTAGGCATTTTATACGAATTTGGTTTCAATAGTTCTGCCTTTCATATGATTTTTGTTTAAATGTGCGACCATAGAAATTTGATTTCTTTATACTTAAACAACGAGTAATTAGTGATCTTTTAACCTACTATAGAGTTTGCTTTGTATTATTTTCAGCTTACTCTTTGGCTTCTTATTTTTTTTTCTATTATCTTTTACTGTTTGTTTGCTTCTGTTCTGGTTAACTTCTCTTCATAAAATAGCGTGATTTGTGGTTTCTTTTTTAAACTTACTTTGTTTATCATTGTAAATGATGAAAGATATTTCGCTCATGTACCGTCTAAGTAAAATATATATGCATGAGATATGAAGTGATTACATAAATCAAAACACCATCCGGTAGCTTAATTATGAACATGTATCTTCACATGCATTTGTTGTGAATAAGCTATTGGGGGTTGGACTGTATGTTCGATTTCTATTTGCATGAATGTGGTGGAGGAAAATGAGTTTTTTAGTTTTTTTAATTAATCAATTGGTGAAGTTAAAGCTGGTTGTTACTTTCGATTTGTCAACAAACTTACACTTATATTTTCTAATTATGGATTCTAACTGTTAAAATTTATACTACAGATGAAAAGTTAGCATTGCCGACGAGTTGTTTAACATTCTACTACAGTGGAAAAGTTAGCATTGTTGACGATATCGGATGGTGATCCAAATTTCAAAGCATATACAAAAAAATTGTTTACAAAGAGGTTTTCCATGATCTTCATTGACATGCATTCCTTTATTATGTCATGCCTTTGCACAATATTCCTTACATAGTTTTTATTTGCTTATATCGTTTGGCTGATTATCAGTTAGAAGTGCATGAAATACATCAATATATACCAATTGTTTGATGTATGTGGTGATTGTCGTTATATATACCTGTTAATGCTCCAAATTTCAAAGTAACTATAAGAATATTGTTTATTAAGAGGTTTTCCATTATCTATTAGTGAGTGCATGAAATACATTGAAATATACCAATTGTCTGGTGCACGTGGTTATTATTGCTATATATACACGCAAAAGATAATCTATCTTTCGCCTTTTACAATAAAGGTGTCATTTTTTAATCTGTTTGAGTTTGTTATCTAAAATATTTTTCTAAATTTTAGATAACGCGGTTTTTATATCTTGATTTTTTTTCTTCTTGCAAGAATAAGTGCCAAATGGACTGCAGAAATCTTTCTGAAATGCATTTATCAAAAGGAATCTTCACCGTTAAAGTCTGGCTGGTGCGACTTTGGGATTCAACAAATCCAAGACTTGGTGATGAATTATTAAGCGTTGATTTCCTTGCAGTTGATGTATTGGTGTGGTATTATTTCTTATTGCTCATTTTTTGTAATCACGTCACCCTATTTTCTTGCCAGTTGTGACTACCTATTTCTCCATGGTTCTTGCACTGCAAAAATTAGTAGTACCACAAACTAATTTATACATTTATTTTTTATTAAAATTTAAAATTATTAATACTAAAAAATGAATATGTTAAAATATCAAAATATTAATACAGTTGAGGTATATTGTAAGTTTTTTAGTTTGAAATATAGTTGTTTTCCATAATTTGTTCATTTTTTTAATCAAAATTCATTTGAATGAATTTCTTTGCATAAATGTATCAACAATCGTAGTTAAAAATATTTTGGTGATTTTTCCCTTCAGATGTTTGTTCTGAAAAATATTTTCTCTGTATTTTTTATGCTCTCCCCATTTTTGTGTGTATTTCATGTTAAAATTGCACAGGTAGCGTTCTCTTGATTTCAGAATAGTAATGAATTTAGTTACATGCCTGACGCATTGATTATTTATGTTCAGGGTAATGCTATGCATGGTTTAATAAAAAACAAGATGTAATCTATTTCAGACATCGATTACAGGAAGGTGAAGTTTACATTTTCTCCAATTTTATAGTTTGTCCCAACAAACAAAACTTCAGGGTAGTGTCAAGTGATTTAATGATAAGGTTCATACAATCAACTTTCGTTGTACACATTTCTGAAAACAATGAGGAAATTTCACGGCACAAAATTTCATTTTGTTGACTTTGAAGAAGCAGCTACAAGAGTATAGAAAGATTTACACTTAACTGGTATGATACTTTTTATATTATCTCCAAATTTTTTTCCATTTGCCTTCAGAATTACAACTCAATTTAAATATTGTAGATGTAGTTGGACATATTCTTTCTGTGAGTCGACTTGGAGATACTTACGTAAAAGATACATTAACATTGAAGAAGAATCTAGAAATAGAGGACATGCTGTTTTTTTCGCATCATTTTTCAATCATGTTACAATTTATACAATCTTCTCAGATTAGGTATTGATTTTTAAATTTAAAATTTCAATTGTAACCAAAAGTAATAGGAAGATGTTGGTGACATTATGGGGTAAAATTGCCCATTTCTGGAGAATATTGTTTTGAGCAAAACAAAATCGGTTATAATTGTTCTCGCTGGACTGACTGTTCAGACTTTCACGAGTATATTTCAAATATTCTAAATTTTTAAATAGAATTAAAATTTCCTTATCTACTACTACCATGACTTTGTATATCTTCAACATGAAGGCCAACCATGCCTTTGCATCTATATATTTTTTATCTAATGCAACTTCATAAAATTTCGTTTCAGATGTCGTCACAATGGACATGTAAAATCTTTAAAATTCTAAGAATGGTAAAAACATTTTTCCCAAAAAAATAGATTAATTTTGAAGCCTTACTTTACTTTAAACATTGAATTAGGTAAAATATGTTATTACAAGCCTCTATATGGATAAATTCTAACAATTTAAAAAATTGTATTCCAATTTTAGGTTAAAATTTCTTATATCATCTAATGAAATATTGTTTGACTGCAGTTGTTTTGTTTTGTACATAATATCAACATGCATGGTTATGTCTTAATAATTCTATTTATGTTCAACATGCACGGTTATGTCTTAATAAATCTATTTATGTTCTTGATTTTGGGATAGAAACATGGATGGAATTTTAATGTCTACTTCGGAAAGTGGATCACAATATTCTTGCAATATCCAATAGTTTTATTTTTCATTTCTAATTTTCATAGTTGTTTTTTCATTCCTTTGTTGACACAAACAGAATCACCTATTGATACGATATAGTGATTGAATCCATGTTTTAAATTGAATCAAGTTTGACTTTATTTTGATTTCCACTATAACTACACATTTTCAACATCTGCTGAAAACGTAGAATTCTATGCCTTTTCATGCACTCTATTTATATTTACTAGCAAAATTTTCTTCGTGTATAATCAAACTTTATAGTTGTCCTTGCATTCATTTTTTGGGCACAAAGAGAACTATTGATATCACCTCAAATTATTTAGGCTTCTTGGCCCATTAATTTTTGGCCCTTTCGTTTTATATCATTTTTCCTGTTAATTAATGAATAATTATTGAGTCATAACGTTTAGGCCTCCTATATACTCTTTACTTTTGGGCAACCTATAAAAAAGTGCCCATCTATGCATTGAATCCATATGAAGGTTCCAAATTAAAAGTTGGTAAACAAATGAGAATTTTTTTAAAAAAATTCATTGATAAAAGGTATAAAAATATTCTAAAATGTATACATATTCACGTTCTTCTCAACACTTATAATATTTTCTTGCATTCTTAACTTCTAATTCCATATATTTTGACGTCGCGAAGCGCGGGCATGCACACTAGTATATACTAAAGCTGGGTTCTTCTAGCTCTTCCTCTCCATACGACACATGGCTCTCTCCTTGATCTCTCCTCTCATATTCTTGCATCTCCTGCATGCTGTCACACCCGATTCGTCTGATCTCTCTCTCTCTACGTAAACCCTCGGTCTCTCACCATTGTTGGGCATTTTCTTGGATTACAGTTGTCAATTGTCCTTCCCTTCTTTCCTCATCGGCCCCTCCCTATCTCTCAATCCCAACTCTCTGTCACCTTTCGTAGGACATGTGTCGTAAACTCCTCTTTCTTTCTTCTCCCCCGTCTAATATCTTACTTCTTTATCTCCATACAACCAAGAGCAAGTCATTATTCTTCAAGCTTATCTATATTAAAAATTATTATTTCCACAGAATTACCAAGTAGTATTAAATTTCTATGAATTGGAGTAACTCGGGGTATTAGAGCCCCAGTTCGATCCTTATTTTAATTCCATACACCCATTTGATGATTTACCTAACTTTTCAATCTTCGCTATCGTATGTTTGAAATTTTGTTGTCAATTTATTTGATATTATTCTAGATATGATTGATTTTACTTATATAGAAAAGTAGAAGTAAATAACTCAACACGAACTGTGCATATTTTACCTTCTTGGTACAAAATGGTTACACCGATATTAGTATATCCTTATAAGGCGGCATCACAAATGTAGAAGGAGGTCCACCAATGTCAATGGCTTGGAAGTAGGGATGAAAACGGATACAGATATATCATAGTATACGTTTACCGTATTTGGAAAATTACCAGATACAGATGTATCTGAATATTAATCGAATACAGATCGAATATAGATATGGGTTGTAAAAAAATTCGAATATGAATACGGATATGGCTTGAATATTCGAATCTGGATCCGGATATCTAAATTCAATATTTATTATTATTATTTATTAGTTAATATAATACAAGCCACGACCATGTATTATTATATTATAAAGACAACAACAAAATTGAGTTATAGCGATGCTTTTTCAAAATCTGCAACTAAATTAACTGTTATTAAATATATAATGGCGATATTATTCATTGGAAAATGAGTTTTCTTACTCAAAATTAGCAACGAATATCATATCTATCGTTATATCATTAACAACAGTCCATATAGCGATGCTTATCCGTTGCTATTTTTCAAAATATCAACTAATCGTCGTTATTTTTTTAGCTGAGAATCTAGCGACGATTAATTATAAGTTTTAAAGATAGCAACGAATAAGCATCGCTATGTGAACCATTGCTAATGATATAGCGACATATATGATATTCGTCACTAATTTCAAGTACGAAAAGTCATTTCATAACGGATAATATCATCGTCATATATTTAACAACGGCTAATTTAGTGACGGATTTTGAAAAAACCGTAACTATAACAGTTCTTTTAGTGAAAATACAATATATTAAAGATATTAATAAACTTCCATTTGTTTGCCGATGGATGTAAACAAAAGTTACAAAACTCTATCTCCCTTTTTGCTTTTGGTCAAGAACGCATGCCACCTTGATTCTCCCTTTTGTCATGATGCAACTTATTTTTCATTACCATTTTTTTTAAATCAACATGAACTTTGATAAAAAAAGTCAATTCGTATGTAATCATTGGATCCATATTCGGATTCCATATTTATTGGATCCATATTTGGATTTCACTTTTTATTCGATTCATATTTAGATTAGTTCTTTATTCGATCCGTATTCGAGTCCGCTATATATTCGATCAGTATTCAGATATGAAATATCTGATTCAAATTCGTATTCGTATTTTTAAGAAAATTATTTGCTTATGCATATCCGAATCATATATGTATATGTATTCGTATTCGATAGAGATGAAACGAATCTGAATATGGAAATATGCACATATGATCTGTATCCGATCCATTTTCATCCCTACATGAAAGTCGAACTAAGCCATCTATCGGCTTCTAGATCGTGGCAGATCATGTTCCCCGTCACTTCTTGGATAACAATGTCCTCCCTCCCTCCCTTTGTCCTCATTATCTCCCTATAGTGAATGAACGATTTGAAATATACGATAATTTTTACTATCGTATGTGGATCATGAGCATAGCTCACTTTTAGAAGCTCTCATGTCTTGAACGTCGGGGAGGCCCATATCACAAGGTTGCCAAAGTAATTATTGGATATGAGGTTGGAATATGTTCACGCCCATTTACGAAAGTCCCTATGTAGATAAGTTGCTCTTGATTTAGGCCACTGATCAATGTTCTGAAAATCAGATTGGAACAATCAGTTGCACGAGTTGGATCGATGAACTGGACTTGGAACGATAGAGTTAACTGATTCTAACGGTTCAATCGAAATAGTCAAAATTTTGATTAGACCATGATTCAATTGACTATAAAGCATTATTATTATTATTTGTAAAGCCTTGAACTTGGCATATCTCGGATCCTATATAATAAGATCCGGCTCGTAAAGAGGAAACCGGCAGAATTTGTTTCGTGTGAATCGGACTTCGTTTCGATTTGTTATGAATTTCGGAAGAAAGAGAAGTAAGGAAGGCTAAGATGTCATTAATCCATAATGACTGTCATTAAGACTAATTAAACATGATTAAAGAAATTAATGACGATTGAAAGCCGCTAATGATCATTAGTAAACACTAATCAATAGTTAACAAAAGATATGCGTAAGCCGCGAAAGTTAAAACGCGATTAGTGAAAGTTAATCACGATTAGTGTTAATTAAGCGTCATTAGCGAATCTAGAATCCTCTAGAATGTTCTAACTTAAGCTCCAAGTTTGGGATAAGTTTTGGCTAAAACCATGGGCCAAAACCATGGGCCGCTAAACCATAGTTAAGGTCTAAACCATGGTTTTCT
Source organism: Ottelia alismoides (assembly GCA_037367405.1). NCBI lineage: Eukaryota > Viridiplantae > Streptophyta > Magnoliopsida > Alismatales > Hydrocharitaceae > Ottelia > Ottelia alismoides. The sequence continues at coordinate 22,427 of JAZKJV010000781.1, forward strand.
ACCATGGTTAGTGGTTTTCTGGGGCCTATAAATAGACCCCCCCTACCCATTCATTCTCTACAACTTACACTACCACCACCCCAAGGGCTAGGGTCGAGAGGTTGGGAGGAGGAGTGGGAGGCGAGGGAGGAGCGCTAGCGAAGCGCTGCCGGGAGAACGAGGAGAAGAAAGGTATGATCCTCTCTTAGTTGCTTCGTAAGCTAGGCTTTCAATTCATACTCTTGTTCTTCCAAGTTTTGTTTTTGATTCATATTTCTTTCCGATTCGTTTTCCTGTTGTGGTTCGAGGAGAAATCTGTGTAACACCCTACTTAGGTGCGGGCGGCTATGCACGTCAGTGACCCTGTGATTCGTCACACGTTCACTCATCTAAGACGCGTGGTGTCTACCGATTCTCCATCGTGTATGTTTCTATTCTTCGTATTATGCTTTTATAGTTATTTCGATGGAGAAATCTGTGTAATACCCTACTTAGGTGCGGGCGGCTGTGCACGTCAGTGACCCTGTGATTCGTCACACGTTCACTCACCTAAGATGTGTGGTGTCTACCGGTTCTTCATCTCTTGTTGTTGAGTATATTCTTTCAGTTTCATTGTTATTTTCCTCTCGATTGATTTTATAGAGGAAACTCTTTTCATTTTTATTTTGAAATATGTCCCGATATAAGGGGAAACTCTGCCGAAATTTTCCGAGAAATATGTCCCGATATAAGGGGAAACTCTGCTGAAATTTTCCGAGAAATATATCCCGATATAAGGGGAAACTCTGCCGAAATTTTCCGAGAAATATATCCCGATATAAGGGGAAACTCTGCCGAACTTCTAAGAGAAAATATGTTCTTGACGTTCTTCGTGTTCTTCGCGTTCTTCGCGTTCTTCGTTCGTTCTTCGCGTTCTTAACATGTTCTTAGCGTTTTGATACGAAAAATGAAATTCGATCTTTTCAGGAGCCTTAAATTAGCCTTTCTAAAAACGAAACTCGATAAAGCCTTGCATACACGAGAGAGAGCTCGATTAGGTAACGAAATCCTTCCTTTTGCTGTTGGGTTTTCATACGAAATTATTGAAATTCTTGATTTTGTGTTCTTTGCTACGAAGAACCCTAATTTTGGTTATTTTTGAAAAAGTCTGAAGAATTCCTTTGTGATTCCCACTAAAATAAGATTTACGCATCAAATTGATGCATTGGCTCTGAAAGTTAGGGTTTGGGAGTTAAAATAGGCATAAATAGGAGTATACATATGGTTATGAATAATATATATGTGAGTCGATACCAAGTATTGCGGTTTATGCAAATCAAAGACTTAACGAAAGAATTACATCATGTGAATTGGTGTGATTTGAGTTGGATCCTGAAAAGGATCATGTGTCACGATAAGGATGACTGGGAGTAGTACTACAGGTCGGGCATGCAACCTGTAGGTTGTCGGAAGGAACCCGTATTGGCATTTCCCTACCTAGGTGGTACACGGTTGCCCTGTTATGATAAGTGCGCACAAATTGAATGTTTTGCAACGCGTGGTACCGGGAGCCAATATATTCGGGTTGGAACGACGGAAGATGTGGTCGTGTTATGTGGAGGTACGAGTGGTTCAATAGCGGCTGGGTCACGATAACATGTATTTAAAGCCGCTAGGTTATATGATTAAATGTTAGCCTGAGGTTTTAAGCAACCGAGTCCTCGAGGACGGTGTGCTCATTTGATTTTCCAGGCTGAGGGTTGAGACCCTGTTTAATAAAAGAAAAGGAAATTGTCAGGGTAGTATTGGAGGATTGGTTGAGGCGACGTGCGGCGGCATAAGCTTACCAAGATCAACACAATCTCCAATCCCGAAGCATCCACAGCTTCGGAGTCCAAGAATGGTGGGGTTCCCCTGGACTAATCCCTGATGTGGAATAGAAAAGAATAGGACTTAAATTAATGAAAAGGGATGAAATTTTGTGATATCAAGTTTTGAAAAAAATTACACAATTTATTTGCTTTTCTCTTCTTCGTTACTTAGCATTTGCTAATTTTATCCTATGATTTATGGAAAACCCAACAGGTATCGGTGAGCCATAGCAAGGACTCTAAAAAATTCATCCGGCTTACATACTAGACATCCAGCCAGCCACAATAGCTTTACTCTTTAAGGTAGTTAGTAATCTTTTGTATATTTTCCTTTCAAGCTGATGTACATGTAATGGTTATAGTGGGACAATGTATCCTCTAAACTTTATTTTGTGAATGAAAAAGTGTTGAAATACTTTCTTCCGAGTATTTTTATTTGCAGTATATTTCTGAGTGTTAGTTGTGATTGCTGAATAAATTATTGCTGAGTAACCAGATCCGGATATGGGAGGATCCGACGGCCCAGGAAACGGGGTCGTTACATTATTATTCTATAAAGTATATTTATTTAAAATTGAATTAAATAGAATCATTGGTTTCTATTTGTATAACTTCTGAAAATGTATATTAAAAAAATAGTTTATGTAACATTAAGAAATATACATCTACTGTGTATTTTAACTACATTTCAAGTATATTTGAGTATGTATTTTATACATACTTTAATTTATTTTGATTCGATCAGCTGATTCGACTACATTTCCCTCACTGATTCAATTTAATTCAATTTTAAATGTCGAGACGTCATCATACAATTGAACCAGTTTGATTTTATGGTTTGACCAGATCTTACCGTTGCAATAAGGTTTTATATTAGTCTTCGATCCGATTTAGAGAAATTCCACGAATTGTTGTGAGCCTTTTCCATAAATTGGTGAAAAAAAAGTGTTGCACCATCTCGACATGTCTTCATTAGTAACATTTTGGACAGTAGAGGGGTCTAAAGGGAATACCCACCACCCGCGTTGTTTGAGAAGTGTCATGAGTCCAGATTGGAGGAGAAGGGAGAAAATAAGAGAGACCTTGCATAGGCTCTTTTTTATAGTTTTGTTTTAGGCTTTTGGTGGCATAAAAACTACCAACAAAGCTCATCGTAGCCAATGTAATCAACAATGTTGAGAAGTGTTATACGAATGCATTGTCATCACCCAAAATATAAGTGGTGGTTATAAATTATGGAATGTATACATGTTTTTTTCCGCTTATGTTTGTTGTGGTTGTAGTTTTTAGCTAAGACATTAGATGGCCATGCCAAATTTTAATAATATATTCCTAATATTATAAATAGTATGATTATAATAGAATTCAAGTGTAACATTCCGTCTATTTGTATCAATTGAAAGAAGAATATAAATATTATGTTATTTATATGGGTTAAATGTGGCTGTCCCCAAGTGGAGCTAACTTGACTCCTCCATCCTATTTTTCTCATTTTTTATTTTTTGAAAATTGATTCCATGTAATTTCATCACTATATCCCTATATTATGTCATTCAAATTTTGTGTGAAATAGAAATTCCTACGGTCTCCGTCCAAATGGGATCGATTTTAGTAATTCTGTTACCGTTAAAAATGATTGTCTGGATGGAGGGTGTAAGAATCTCTGTTTCACACGAAATTGGAACGACATAATATAGGGATATATTAATGAAATTTCATGGAAGAAATTTTCAAACAAAAATAAATGGGAAAAATGTGGCGGGAGGAGCCAAATTAGCTCCCCACCACGGGACAATCCCATTTAACCCTATCTATATAATATCAAATTGCTAAATATTATTGACTTTTTTCCCTCCGCTGCGAAGCGCGGGTATAATCACTAGTACTACTTATGACAAAGATGATATTGTGGGTTATTGTTATTATCAATCACTTATTACTTATTGTAAAGTCATAACTCCTAATTTTATAAATGGAGATCACAAAAGCATGATTAAACAGGTTACAACATGCATGAACCCTGAACAGTTACAACATGAACCACATCTCTTATATACTACACAAATTTGATGAGTGTAACGATTAAGATGGAATCAAAGAAAAGGAACACAACATGAAACATTAACCCAATAATACATTTTTGATGTGTGTATGTAAGTCACGATTAAGATGAAATCAAGGAAAAGGAATACAACATGCAACCACAACCCATCGACACAAAGAACAACATCAACCACCAAATAAGGTTGAGACTCGATGTACATCTACATCAGGGATAAAGATTCTACTAGCGCAATCTCGAAAAGAAGAACTCATCCTACAATGTCAAACTAATCACACAAGTTGATATTTCTAATATAATATCTGAATTTTCGAGGTTGAAACACGAAGGCCTAAATTGGCTTTGGAGCTGATGATGCAGGTAAGGCCGTCGTGGGAGCCGATGCATCAAGCCTTCGGATTGTGAGATCGAGCGATGCATAACCGAAGAATGACCTGGAGGGATGAAGGAGATTGGGGAGCACTCATGCCAGTTGCTGGAGAGGAGATCGTAGATGAAAACGATGGTAGTGGAGTTCTAAGAGGAGGGTAGAGGGACCTCCTCCACGTCCTTCACGCCAGTTGCTGGAGAGGAGATCGTAGATGAGCACGCTGGTGGTGGGGTTCCAAGAGGAAGGTAGAGGGACCTCCTCCATATCCTTCGTGTATGGGAACTGCGGCTATTGCGCTGTCGGGGATGGGGCAACGGTGGAGACGGTAGCTGGAATGGTTGAGATCTACTCCATCCTCCACACATCAGAGCAAAAATGTACACTACCATCCTTCCCCTCCCCATTTATGGAATAAACCCAAACAATGCACTCTAATAAACCTATCCAACCGAGACTACCCACCATTGTATCATCGAAGATCTGATGGCTAGGAGGCTGAGGTGGACATATGTGCCCCGCGCGTGAAGAAGCATATGTGAACGAGGCATGTGGAAGAGGGTTTGGGCACGATGGAATATGGTCGTTGGATCAAATCTAATCAAACAACCAGAAATGGATGAGGGAACGGATCCTCTGCTGTAGGGACTTTTGCAGCAGAGGTGTTGTAACCTTATTTAGGCCATTTTTATGATTTTAATTTCAAAATTTAACCTTATAGATTGTATTTTAGTTTAATTCTCTACATATCCTCCAAATTTCATCCAAATCCGAACTTATTTGCTATATTATCTTAATGATCAAACATTTGATCATAATCTAAGCAACTTAAATTCGATTTAAAAAAGATCCGAATGTTTTATCATTAAGATAAAATATCAAATAAGTTCGGATTTGGATGAAATTTGGAAGATAGGTAGAGAATTAAACTAAAATACAATCTATAAGGTTATATTTTGAAATCAAAATAATAAAAATAGCCTAAATAAGATTACAACACCTCTGCTGCAAAAGTCCCTACAGCAGAGGATCCATTTCTAGCAGACAAGAGGTGTGGAACAAATGAGAGGCACGTTGATCAGACCGTGAGGTGGCCCAATCAGTGTGCACTGTGTGGCAAGGAACATTGACCCGATGGTATATTACAAATGATTAGGAGTTGAGTATTTTACAAATTTTAGATAACAAGACGGTATATTATAGTATTTTTTTGTTGTTTTAATGAAGGGATTTTTACCCGACAGACCCTGTAATCTTTTACAATTACTGCTACGACCTTTGAAATATCGACATTCCTTTCAGGACCCCGTAAAGTTGCTCCGTCTTACCCAACAAACCCTGCCGTCAATTTTAACTATATTTGAGTCAGTTACGTGGGTTAGTCTTGAGTTAACCTAACCAATCTACCATTGAACGGTTAGGATTAGCCAAAATAATAAAAAAAAAGAATAGAAAAAAATCCTGAAGGTTTAGGAGCTTGGAAGGCGGGAGGGCTCCATCGACCGGGGCGGCGCAGGGGAGGGGGTGCTCCATCAGCAGCGCGAGGGGAGGGGGAGGTCCATATCAGCGGTGCGGGAGAGGTCCATCAGCGACGCAGGGGGAGGGGGGTCTATCGGGGGGAGGGACTCCATCGACTGGGGACGGGGCGGCTCCATCAGCGGAGGGAGGGGGAGGTCCATATCAACGGGGCTGGTCGGGGGATCGTTTGGGGAGGCGGGGGGCTGGTCGGGGTAGGGGCGGGACAGGGAAGGCGGCGGGGCTAGGGAGGATTCAAGTGGCGATGAGCAGGGGGCGCGAAGGGGTGAGAAGGGGACGGCCGGACCGAGGGGGGGCAACCAGGGGAGGGAGGCGTCGAAGGGGGGCTTGATCTGCGGAGGTGCGGTGTGAGAAGGGGATGGAGGGGGTCGACCTGGGGAGGCGAGGGGCGGGTCGGGGGGAGGGGCGGGCCAGGGAAGGCGGCGGGGCTGGGGAAGACTTCAAGCGGCAGTGGGCAAGGTGGGGGGCGACCAGGGGAGGGAGGTGCCGAAGGGGGATTGACCTCGGGAGGCGTGGGGCAGGTCGGGGGGAGGGGTGTGCAGGGAAGGCGGCGGGACTGGGAAGGGGCTCGGGGATTCGATTGGCGGCGACGAGGGACTCGGGCAGGGGAAGCAGTGAGCCCAGGGAAGCAGGGGCAGGGGGGTGTGCTTCGAGCGGGACCTGGGGGGAGGGGGGAGAGGAGCTGCTTCGACCCAGGGGGGGTCGAGGCGGGGCGGAGGGCCTCGACGGGAGGCGGCGGCCGGGTCGGGAGAGGGGCTTCAACGACGAGGAGCAGCTGGGCTCCGGGCTGACGATGCCGGGGACGGGGCTCCTCAACAGCAGGCTGGGAGGGCTTGAGGGCATGTACGGCCTCCTCAGTGGCATCTATAGTAAATTTGATTAATAAAGTGGGTATAACGTAAATAAAGATAACAGAATCCGGTTAGTTTTAACGTTCAAATGGGTGGATGTTAACCACATGGTCTGTAGAGTAAAGGTTAACAAGTTTACGGGGTCCTAAGAGGAATATCGATATTTCGAAGGTCGTAGCGGTAATTGCAAAAGATTACAGACTCTGCCGGGTAAAAATCCCTTTAATGAATAAAAGAGAAATATGTGATTTGATGTGCTAAATGAGAGAATGGTTTTCAAGTGGGCCCCACGTGACGGAGAATAAGAAATAGATGGTGCATGTGGGTTGGAAATGGGGTTTTGTTGGGAAACCTTGGGGTGCGGCCTTCTGATCAGTGGGATGACATCCAATCTGATTAGGCTGATCCATAAACTTAGCTATTTTCAGGCTTTTTAGCAAAACGATAGTCCTCGAAGCTTTTGCATTGTACCATTATTTTCAAGTTATCCAATCTGCAGGTTTCTTTCTATCTTGCGAACATTGCCTTCTTCTCTGTGATGGGTTGCCAGGTCGCTTGTAACAGAAGGTGTGCAGCAGCAAGTGACTACATTTAACACCAGTACCGCAGTTTGGCGACAAGCTGGGAAGAGCGATCTACCCGGTTACATATGTATACAGGTTTTGAATAATGCATGGAGGATTTTGGCTGGTTGAATCCAATCCCAAAACAGATGACTCCTTGCTGCTGATTGATCTCGTATTCGAGAAGATCCGTTTTTACAAAACATGTACGTTTCTGCTCCAGTTTCCGTTTCGATCTTTAGATACGGCTTGTGTAACACCCCAACTTCAAAACATAGTGTCATACTTAAAACTCACGAAGTGTGTGTGTGGTTTATAAGTGGTGGGATCACTACTTGTCAACTTGAGCTTAAGCATTTTGGATGTTGTTCAATGGGTCCATCTGGACTCAAATCGAACAAGTTGTCAGGGTCAGGTTTTCCTAGATAATGGGAATGGGGACCTAAACCCGGGACGTTACAGCTTGTCTGAATTGCACTTTGTAACTATATATATATATATAGTAATGATTGAATTGGCTTTTGCCCGAATTACATTTTCTATGGTTTTATAACCCTTTGTGCATTTGCGGCGTTTTTTCGAATTTTTAAGGGGAAATTCCTATTTTATGATCAAATCTTTCTTATAGCTCACTGAAACATTGTGCATGTTCATTCTGAATCTAACTGTTATGTTTTCAGCTGGGAGTAGGGCTGTCAGGAAAGCTCGAACTCGATGAGCTCAACTCGGGCTCGGCTCGTTAAGGGCTCACGAGCCGGACTCGAAACCTTAACGAGCCCGAGCCCGAGTTGGGTTTTTATGGCTCGTTAGCTTATCGAGTCGATTCCGAGTTGGACGTTGTTTAGCTCGGAAACTCGACTCGATAACTCGTTTCCCTCTTAATAAAAAGTTAAAAACATATATACCAAAAATTGCACATTGAGTTTGATATAAAATAAAGGTAACATTTTGTTTGCCCAAAAAGCTACAGAAAAGAGTATAAAAAATCAAAGTTACAAATGACATTTGCATAATTTAATGTATAAAATGGAACAAGGACTCGTTAAGATGTTTATGAGCCGGTTCAATTTTTGAGGCTCGCGAGCCAGCTCAGAAACTCATGACTCGATAAGAGGCTCGTGAGCCAACTCATTTTGAGGCTCGTGAGCCGGTTCAGAAACTCGCGGGCTCGATAAGAGGCTCGTGAGTCATGCTCGAACTCGATGAATTCGAGTTCGAGTTGGTAATCCACAGCTTGACCCTTATCGAGTCCGAGTTCGAGCCTTAGGTTTCTTATCGAGTTCGAGTCCGAATTGAAGGCCAACTCGGCTCGTTGAACTCGATAGACACCCCTATCTGGGAGAGCTAGAAAATGTCAGGGAAGAGCACGAAAGCGACTCGAAATGCATGCTTTTGTATTTGGGCCTTCTATTATTTTTGCGTGCCTTCCCTTCGCGACAAAAAAAAAACCAATGGCGAGGTGAAACCTTATATGTGAGAATTGAGGTGGACTCGCGCGATGAGGTTGAGGTTATGTTGTCCTTGTTTGCATTCCTTGGTCCCAAACTTTGATGCCGTAAAATGCTGGTGGTTAGTGATCATTAGAATGTTATGCTTACAATCAAAAGAAATGTTGAACATGGTTTGAGATTTAGAAAGGTGATTAACAAATGAGGATGAGTTGGGTGCAGTCTAACACATGCAAGTGTGATCTCATGGTTACAATGCATGTCCTTGCTATATTGATTTATTTTCTCTTTTATTGAGAAAATGATAGTCTTAATATTGCGGAGTTGGATTGCATGTAATCCTTAAGGAAATTTGATAAGATATGATTAAATCTCATTAGGATTTTGATTGATTCGAATTTTTATAGTTAATGTAAGATGATTGTATTCGGGATATGGATTATTTGATGATCACAAGAAATGAACAATCGTTGTTATATCTTGTCTTCTTCTTTAAGTGTTTTTGTAATGGTTTATTATACATTCTTTGAATAGCAACATCTTGTGTTAGGGAAGAAGATCAGCTTCGATGAGTGGATACGACGCAATGTGGTCGTGCATTTCTCAGAAGTCATGAAAAACTAGTAATGATGGTCGCTTGAAGAAATGAACAAGAGTCACTTAAGGAACTTGTTAATGGTGGCTGATAGGAGATCATGTGAGAAGGCATGATAACATTTACGATTGATAGAGATTAGTTGCATAAGGCCATAAATTTTATCATTAAGGCGAGCGGTCAATATTAGGAGCAATGTGTGATGATTGAACTATTATTTTTTTCTCAGATATGTATAAGGAGATTGCAACAGATGTCGGCATCTCCGTAAGTATGAGAAGAAGAAGCTAGTGATTTGCTATACTAGAGGACGATGGTGCCACTCTCCAGTCATGAGAGATGTCTGGTGCCATGTTAGGAAGCACAACACGGAGTTGTTTGGGCATGCTTAAGAGGAGGCACGATGTGGGAACCGGGAAATGAATGCAAAGCCCGTAATTAGTGAGTTGTTACTAGAGAAGGTTGCGAATGATACGGATGGTCTACTGCATAACTAAGGTAATATGTAGAGCATGATGAAGTTCACTCAAGTGGGAGATTATTAAGATTATGATTTTGTTTTTCTTTTAAAAAATAAATAATCCTAAGATGACCTAGTTGGATTTCATGTAATCCTTGAAAGAGATTGGAATAGATGTGATCAAATCTCATTTAAGATCTCAATTAATCAAGACTGATAGCTATAATCAATCAAAGATTGTATATAGGCCTATAAAAAGGGTGGAGTCATTCCACGAACAAGAGTTAAGAACAAAGGGGAGAGAAGAACGGGAAGAGAACTAGTGTATGCAAAGAGTTGTACTTGTTCTTTATCTTAATGATTTTCTCTTCTTTGTGGTCGTGAGAGATGACTTTCTCACTGTTATATCATAAACATTCTTTTTCACATGCTTACGTGATCACTGATTGTGCACCATGTTTCACCCCAACACTTGATATGCATTGGCATTGCAAATGGGGTTTTGTAGTTTGTCAAATTTCCATTTCCTCGTAAGCCCGTCTTGTAATCTTATTGATCTATGCATAAATTTTTATTTCGTAGGTTGTCAAATGCTTACGTGATCACTGTTATTTCGTAGGTTTCGTAGGTTTGTAATTCTTATAACTTTTTTATAAGATGGAAGAAGCTTTCAGCACATGCTATAACTTTATGGCAGAATGGGAGAAGCTTTTAGCAATGTGATATAATTAACGGTGGTACGGAAGAAGCTTTAAGTAGGGTGCTATAATTTATGGCACGGCGAAAGAAGCAATTAGCTGGTAGTTAGAAGCAAGGTTTTAAAAACCGGACCGGATATTGAACCAGTTAGTCTTCGGTTTGGTCCAATCGGGTCGGACCGACGGTCCAAACCGGATATTCACAGTTTACCCCTGTGAATAGTAAATTGTGAGAAGGATTGAGAGGGTCGGAAGAAGGGGTACACCAGTGTACCCCAACCCAACTTAGTCCAACCCAGCAACCAAACAGGCTTTTCCATGATTAATGGATGTAACTTTGGTTTAGCTTTTCTTTTTGATGGATCTTCTCTTTTCCCTTAGGCCCCGTTTCGGCAGCCGGTTTACCGGCGGGTTAGGGGGGTTTACCCCCCTTAACCCACATCTCCCTCTCTCCTCGTGGGCCCCACTTTATTTCCTTTTTAAAAAATTAAATAAATCAATTTTACATCATTAATCCTACCAAAAAATAATATATTATACCATCATATCATATAAAAATTATAAACTACTCCACTTCTACTCACTTTTCCAAACTTCAATACAATCACATCACAATAACTACTCACTTTTCAAATTCCTATACAATCATATCACCCCAAACCCTCTTCTAACCCACCCCCAGTTTAACCTTCTATCCAAACACCAAAACAAAAAAATGGGTTACCCTCTACCAGTTTAACTCGCCTTAACCCGCCAACCAAACGCACCCTTATTGTAGGAGTGAAAAAACTCACCAGTTTCAAAGTTGGGTTTTTCCATGATTAAAGATTGCATGCATATGGATGTCATGATCTTTCTTTTCTTTTATATAGTATGTTATCAACTTTTCTTTTCAGAGCTCGTCTCCAAAATGTCTGCCCATTGTTTACTGAGGCATTCCTTTCATTTCTCTTACATGATACCTTCGATTTATTGTTTTCTTAATAGTTTGTTCTTCCTCTCTTTTTCTTCTCATCCATTTTGTGAGTCCTCCTTTGCAATTTTTTTTTCATGTATTCTCCTACCCGATTTCCCTGTATTAGAATAAATATAGATTTTCCCTCTATTAGAATAAATATAAACCTTATAAGAAACGCTTTCAAGTCTGACCAACTTTACAGAGTGCAATTTTTGCTTTTAATTCAAATTGTGTTCAATGAAAGTGAAAAAATTCCACATTGTGTGGTCGAGGTGTTAAACGGTCAGGAGTTGGGGTGAAAACGAACGTGAATATATTCGTATCGATTCGCCGTCGTATTTGACATTCCTATTCATATTCGTTTTAAAATGGATGCGGATATGAACATCACTTCGACATTCACTAATATTCGCATTTTGTATTCGTATATTCGCTTTCATATAATTGAATTATTTATAATTCTGCATAAGGAATATTTTATGATTGCATTCATCATTATTGATATAATTGTTATAAAACTATTATATCTGATATATCTATTTTATGTGTAAACCATCCTAAACATATATATTTTAATTAATCTATCAAAAATCTATGTTACTATTCGTATCTGATTCGTATTTGTTTACATTCTTACTCATTTTACAATGAGTTTAGTGGGCCCGCGTCATTTTCGGAGTTTTTTTTTGAAAAATATCGTCATGTATATTCATCCCTATATCCCTCCTATATGTCATTCGAATTTTCGTCAGAAACGAAGGCTCCTACGGCTTCCATCGAGATGGTGTCGATTTTAAAAGTCCTGTTTACCGTTAAAAAATGGACTGTTTGGATGGAGGCCGTAGGAGTCTCTATTTCTGACAAAATTCGAATGGCATATAGGAGGGATATAGGGATGAATATACATGGCGATATTTTTCAAAAAAATTAAAAAAATAAAAAAATACCGAAAACGGCGCGGGGGCAATCCCATTAAACTCTTTTACAATATATGATAAGATATTTTTTCACATCAGTCAATATTGGTATTCATATTAATATTTTAAAAATGGATAAAGATATGATTATATTTATATCCGCATTCGTTTATTAATACCTTATATCGTAATTTGTTTTTTAATCAGCTATTTTTTATTTCGAATTGAAACTATTATTAAACAGATGAAAAACGAAAAAAAGATATATTTTTAGGTTATAATCCTAATTCCTAACATTACTCGTTCACCCCTTTAAACAAAGATTATTTATGACAAGAAAATAAAAGATTGAATCAGAGACAAAGAAGCCATCAGACCTCCAAATCGCGGCCAACCCGAAATTACAAAAGCGCGGTTTTATCATAAATCTAGGGTTTCCTCGGATCAGATCGAGCGATCCAGAGATAATGGGAGGAGCAACTAACGCCGTCAAGCGGATCCGCTCATCAAATTCCCTCAGAGGCATCCGAAACCCCCAGGTAAAGATCCAATTTCGGCATTAATTCTTCCGCTAATCGTAATTTTGATGACTCGTTGGATCACACCCTACGATGCTTGTTTTGATTGAGCGAGGCTTGTACCAAATCTAGGTTTAGTTTCGGCCTCCCGGAGATGATAGAAGCTGGAGACTCGTTGGTGATTTTTTGGTGTTGAATTGATTGGGTTAGCAGTGATGAACTGTGTTTCACTGTTTTGTGCTCTGGTGGAATTAGGTTTTGATTTGAGAAAACAACGAGGGATCTCACGGGGATAGCCTTTACTAAGTTTCCGATTTCAGGTCTCATGCTTAGAAGAGCGAGCGTTATTTTGGTGGGGGTGGTCAATACGCTGCTTGATAGAGGTTGTCAGTACCATTGATTTTACTCTGATTATCTCTGTGCAATTGACGTGGATCATCTGGAAGATTTACTTGCATGATAATATTTATTCTTCGTAAATCCGACCCGTGAACAAGGCACATAAATTAGAAATTGGAAAATCCTCTCATCCAGATTGGAGATTGATGCAGTCCATTTTAATTTTTTTCCCGGTGTATTTTTATTTATCCACTAATTGTAATAATCTGATGGTTTGTATGTGCCATTTCAATGAAAAAAATTATATTTGAAGTAAAGAGGTGTACCTCTTTATTGCAATTGGCTCTTTATATAAAACCACCCTTACACTTGTTAGAGAAGAGAGATGTAGTGCGTGCTAAAGAAGTATTTTAGATTTTGGATTGTTTTCCTATCTCCTTTTGGATTTTTTTTTCTGTTTTACCTTTCATTCCCGCCCTAAACCTAATTCGTCTTCCACCTGACATAGCTAGACGTATATCTTTTCCTAATCTCACACATCTGCGTGCATGACATGAATCTTGCACAAATGACATGTACTTAATCCTCCTTTCTCCTTCAATTCTTAGCTTCTCATTCCGAAATTTCTTCCAATAAGATTTACAATTTGCATTAGATGTCTTTTTATTTTGAGATCGGGTTCATCCAAAGTCACTATTAGTGCACTTTTACTGTTCTCTAGCATCTTTAATGTGCCAAGAATGGGACAAGTCATAACATGCTTATTTCATAAAACTAAGAGTTGGAATGCAAGATTAAGGTGCAATAATTACGCAAAAAGAAGTTACTTGTGTCAAATGACCGAAACCAAAGCCCCTTGGCCTTATCTCCCTCATTGATTGATCAACTAGGCCTTTGAGTAGTTATCTTAGGATGGCCTATTGGACAAGTCTTTAGTAGCTTATGGGTAGTTGGCTTTTACTTAGTGAGTGGATGATTAGGATGAACACTTCACTTACGTCGTAAATCTCCTTAACATTCTCCATTGATAAGAAATTATGTCTTCATGCTGGCAATATTTGTTGAGAAGGTAGCATGTGCTACCGTAAACCATTATGTGCATTTCCACATCAATCGCACCCCAAAGTCATTATAGATGGTGACATGGTAGTCAACTAGTCATTACTGATGGAGACAAGATTCTCTACCAATCTTCTATATATCCATTTTTTTTTCAAAGTCGTACTTGCATATATTGAGGTGTAAGTTGTTAATAATAGCGAAAGGTTTAGTCAAGTGGGTAATCTGATCTCGTGGAAAAGCTATCTAAGTATGATATAGGATCATGTGTTTAGTCCCACACCATATATGGTAAAAGAGTTGGATGTAAATGGGCATATATAGGGCCTTTTACTGCAAGTTTCTATTAGAAGAACCAACGAAGAAATACGACTATTAGGTATTTTCTCCCATGGAATAGGGTGATCATCTTGACCATCTCGAATTGCATAAATTTTGTATTTTTTGTGTTTATCAGGTATTTTACCTTTATTTTTAATTTGGGATATTTACACCCATAACCCTGAGTAATATGGTAATTACCCCAGAAAACCCTGCGTAATCACGAATTATACCTAGAACCCTGAATAACCACTCCGTTTTACACTCATAACCTTCCGTTACTTTAGTTCAGTAACTCAACCAGATGGCTGAGTTAATCTAACCTAATCAATGATCAACGGCTGAGATTAATCGAAAAAAGAAAGGAAGGATAAAAGGAGGTCGGTTTGAGTGCTGGAGCTTTCAGCAGGGTACGACCTGGGCTTGGCTTAGAGTTGAGCTGGAGCGGCTGGCAAGGGAGCTGCTGGAGCTTGGGGGCGAGCGGCGGGAGGGGAAGGGCTGGAGCTGCGGAGGCGTTGGAGCTTGCGGGCGGGCTGCGGGAGGGAGGCTAGGGCGCGAGGGCCTGGGGCTTGCGGGGCGCAGGGTGGGGGGTTGCGGGCTCGAATGGCAGGCGAACAACGGGAGTGGGTTGGAGGTTACGGGAGGGGGGGGGCACGGTGGCCAGGGGTTGCAGGTTGGAGGCGCGTGGGGGGTGGGAGGCAGGCGAGCGGTGAGAGCCGGCTGGAGGTTGCGAGGGGGTGGGCGGGGGTTGGGGGGAGGTGCAAGGCACACGTGGGTGCAGGGGTTGGCGGAGGCATGCGGGGGGTGGGGGGGAGCTTGCAGGCGAGCGGGAGGTTGCCGGAGGGGAGGGGCGCACGGTGGCAGGGGTTGCAGGGTGGGAGGCGCATGGGGTGGGGGGGGAGAGCCAGTGAGAGCGGGCTGGAGGTTGCGAGGGGTGGGGTGGTCGGGGGTTGGGGGGAGGTGCACAGGCGTACGTGATTGCAGGAGTTGGCGGAGGCGTGCGGGTGTGGGGGGAGCTTGCAGGCGAGCGGGAGGTTGGGGGGGGTGCAGTGGGAGGAGGGAGGCAGGCGAGTGGTGAGAGTGGGCTGGATTGCAGGCGAGTGCAGGAGTGGTTCCGGGCGAGGTGTGTGCGGGGGGCAGGGCTTGCAGCCAGGGCTGAGGCACGCGGGTGGGGCTGCAGGGCAGAGGAGGGGGCTGCTGGGCGGAGCCGTATGCAGGAGTGTGGGGTGGGTCTGCAGGTCGGAGGCGCGCCGACCTGGGGGGTTGCTGGGAGCGAGCGACGGAGGAGAGGAGCTTTGCGGGTGGAGGTGAACGGAGGGGAAGCTTCGATCGGAGGTCGTGCGGGCGATGGGGCGGAGTGGGGGGGGGAGGCGTTGGGGTTTCATTTTGTTTCATCTGCACAATGGCATCATGTTTTAAATATGATGTGTTTTGAAGGGCAAAACTGTCAACATATAACTTTTTCCGTCAAAGTTAACGAATAATTATGACGGAACTTGACACAGGGTTATGACATGTAAAGGTTAAACATTATTCGGGGTTCTGTGTGTATTTGTGATTATAGAGGGTATCCGGGGGTAATTACGAAGTTACTCAGGGTTATGGGGTGGTGTAAATATCCCTTTTAATTTTAGAGAACACACCATATGCGTGTTGATCATCTCGAGGTTTGATTCTATTTTGATTACATTTTTATCTATTTCTCGAAGTTCATGTTGGACCAATCTTATTTATTATTTATTTATTTTGGGACCTACAATGATTAGTATTTTTTTTTAAAAAGTGGTGAAAATGAGGGAATAATGAAGAAAGAATGTTTAAAAATAGAATGCTTTTCCTATTTGTTTCTTCTCCTACTTGGTTGTCTATGTCCATGATTTAGGCAAGTATGGGTGAAAGGAGTGATAAATAGAGCATTTAGAGTCAACATTCATCAGAGTTTTCCAAATAGAGATAAATATCCGTTATGTGGAGGAACTAGAATCGAACTCCACCGTCTTTTTATAGTGATCCTCACACGAGATCCTTTTGAGGTTTCATGAGAGTAAAGTTGTTTTCCGAGGTCCATATATGAAGGAGACTCATTTGTTAAGTCTTTGTATTGGAAATGCCCATCTCGAAGCCTCGAGGAGGGGGGGTGCTATTTTACAAGATCCTTGTATAGTTCTCGTGACCTTTAGACTCATTTGTCGAGTCTTTGTATAGGGAAGCGCCATCTCGAAGACTCTATGGGAGGGGCCTATTCTACAAGATCCTTGTATAATTCCCACAACCTTTCTTTAGTCCTTAAGAGGGCTAGAGCCGTCTTTTTTTGGGGGAGGCAAACCTTCTGTTGATGGTGTAAGTTTGTGGGCCACATATCTTTAGGTAGAGACTTGTTGTACTGTCGGTAACTCCGATCAATGCATATATTGGAGCATGAACACCTTATTTCCACCAAAATTGCTCAATGGGTCATCACTGCATAATTTGACCCTCTATCTACTCCTCACCGCATGATCAAGATGCCATCATTTTAATCAACAACTGCATGAGTATGCGTTTGGTCAAGGTGATTTGTGCTATTATGTACCTTTGTGTATGAGTCGAGGCTATTTAGTTTCCCAAGTTAAGCATTCCATGCTCTAGCTTATTGTGAAAGTGCTGAGAGCAGTGAATGATTGACCTAGTTTACATACTTGGATCTTGCACATGATCCATCTAAAGTAGATTTGTAAATGAATATTAAAGAATTTAGAGTGTGTACTTTTTGGGGCACACACACCCGTTTCTTCTTAAAAGTAAATAAATATTAATCAATATTATCATGTTCATAACAAATTTTTATTCTCAAGTTTTATTTCTTTTAAATAAATTTGGCATATTTTTAGTAACTAATTGGAATCACATTTGACGAATATTTTCCTTATCTATATGGTTCAATTAAGGTTTTATTAGGAAAACGTTGAATCAGCTTCCTTTTCATGGATGTGTAGCATAATTTTGGACATTTAGATTCGTATTCAATAGATTTGCAGGAGATATGATTTCCGAGCTATTTCCATGAAGAATACCGGAATTTCAGCAAAGTAGATTATTGTTTAATTCTTGGACTTGTTTTGGGTTGGTGGTTACTCCATTTCATTGATACGATTTTTACTACTTTTGAATTTGAATTCTTGATTGAAAGCAAAATGGTAGTATTGTATTTATTTTAAATGAATCCCTATAAGCATAAAAGAAGAGCCTGAATAACATGGTTTGCATAGTATATGCAAATGTAGACATTTTTGTTGAAATATATATCCACCTTTTCCGTTACGGTATTTCTTAGTGTTGTAGTTTAATAATAAGATTGCCTATTCAGTTATTTTTTCTTTCAGATCCCATGAGTAAAAATATTGGCCTGTTTTTCCTTTAAAGAAGAAAATATCAGCATGTTATATTATTGTTGTGGTCGCAATATCTTTTATGGACGGACTTATAATTTGCTCGTTGAAAATCCATGTAATTGTCAAGTTTCTGCCGGCCTGCCTTTTGAAAGTAAAAGTTAAATTTTTGCTTTTATATGTCCTTGCCACCCACCTCTGTCATTGTTTGTGTCTAATAATTTGTGGGGATACACATGTCCAGTACTGCTTCAGCAGGCTTCTTCACAAGCTTCTGAGAATCAGCAACATTCATTTTTTGAAGTCAGAGGTGCCAGCTCCCCACCCAACAAATACAGCAGTCGGTGGGAAGGCTTCACTCCAGCCCAAGCGCACTCCAGTGTCTGATCATGAAATTGATGCCATATTGGTATGTTATCAGTAGTGATGATACATATGGTTACATGGTTGTTACTTTGTGGTTACCATTATTCATTCTATTGGCATTATTCTAAGAAGGCAATGTTTAACTACAGTGTGTTGAACCATGGCCTCTAATATCAATTATGGTGTTTTTCAACGAGGTCAGAAAGGGGAAATTTTCATTGAAATGGTCAGAAACCGTGGATTAATTTAAAAAGATCTTTCTCAGAAACTAGGTTGTCCAATGTTCTTTAAACTATAAATGACTTAGAAATGCATATTTGTTAGCTAAAATAAAGTTATAACTAGTATATTTAACTTGTATTACATGATATATCGAATGTTGAAATATTATATATTATATATATATATATATATATATTGGAAAGTAAAATATGGTACTGACCACCCAACTTAGAAGAGACAGTATAATATACTACATGTTTAGTGATTAAAGATTTCATACAATATATAAAATATTAGATAAAAGATACTTAGAAGTAAATACTTACTCTTCTTGACATATCCTTGAATTTCTTAGGGTGGATCCGTGTATTACATTGATTTCCATGTTCAGATCTCCATTAAAATGGTCAAAGCCCTCCATTTGAAACGAATTTCTGTGCTATTTTTAGTCGAGTTTTTTGTTAGAGTTGTATATTAGATTTCAACTATAACAGGGAAGCAGCTACATGATGATATACACCGCGGTGTATGGTTTGTTGGTAGTGGTGGGTGTCTCCCACAAGGGAGACGGGGGATCGAATTCTGGGATGAGTCTTGGATGGGTCTCTATTGGGTGTCCATCCCATCAAGTTAAAAAAAAACTACATGATGATATATGAGGCCATATAGTCATAAGCTATCTAATGAGATAAGGCCCTATGTAAACTTAGATGTCAGGCTTCTGATTAGAATAATAGCGCTCACCAAAGAAGCAGTTGAAACAACATTCTCTAAAAAAATCAATTAAAGTGGGGAGAATTTAGATATATGATGAAATAGGAGAAATTAACTAAGAAATATTCGCATTTCACTCATACGCTGAGATATTGGATGAAATCTTGGAAACTGAAAGTATGGGGGATACCTATGCGATATCGACGAGCTGGCAAAACAGTATTTCCAGGCAAAATGTGATCGAAGTTCAGAGATATTCAAGTCCATTATTGATACTTGCACACTATTGGGAGAACTATGAATTGGGCTAATTGAACAAGAGATGTTTAGTCCCCATGGATGAGTGGTGGGTGGGACTTGCTTGAGTTGGTGGGGCACTACAAAAACCCCACACTTCCTATACTCATTGAGAAATATACTGGAAAACATAACCCGTCATGACTTTCTCTCGTGGTTTCATCTTGCTCCTCTGGGGTAAGGTTCCACGTAAATCATAGTTTTCATCTTGTTCTTGATTCTGCATTTCTATTGTGTATTTTCCCATAGTATCAAATCCGGATCAATCCTAAGATTGTGTTTAGAAATGCTTTTGATTATCTTTAAAATTTTATTATTTATGTGAGTTCAAAATTGTTTAGTTTCTTCAAAACCGGAATCTGTTCTGGGATTTTGATATTTGTCCACAAATATTTAAGCGACTTATTATGCAAAGTTAGAGGCCATGAATATTCGATGGGCCGCTAGAAGAAGAATAAGAAGCAGTGGCACTGAGATGAGAGTAGCAGCAGTTATTGGTGTTTATTAGGAAAACCAACTTTGGGAAAAGACGTTATTTTTGGTTCATGTGGTTGGTGAAGACGTCTCTTTCTACGAAGGACATGCATTTGGTTGAAGTCTTATTAGGTTAACAAAAGCATGGGGTAAAATAGTGGAGAGCGTATGATGAATACTTATCAAAAGAGTTGTTTGTATTCCAATATAGATTAAATCAAGTCTTGACTGGAAATTTACAATCCAAAGGTGTCCTTTAGGAGCTTAAACCCCAATTTTCATCCCAATGGTTGATGAGTTTATGGAGTTTTTAGGTTTTCCTTGTTTCCTTGTGTTGGTGTGATTCTGAATAATAGGTGGCAAGTGGTGCAAATGATTCCGAAAGAAGGATTGCTTTGTGAGTGGAGGTGCTTTGGAGGGAGGCAACTCATTTTGTAGGTTTGATGATGTATTTTTCGGACCCCCCATGTAATTTTGTAATTACATGTTGACCCATTTATAATTCATGTTACACTTAAATCCATGTATAGTTACTTCGTCTTACATGTATCCCCTGCCATTATTTACTCCACTAGACCACTCTAACTTAATCTAATCATGCATATGTCCAATTATTAATTTTTTATTATTTTATTCCTCGCCCCATACTTCTCCCCTATTTTCACGGATGGAAGCTTGCTCATGGAAGGGTGATGGTCGTAAGTTGACTAAGACGTCAATGGCCACAATCTACAATCATGAGATGAGAGGACGAAAGGATGCAAGATATTAGTGGTTGAAGTTCAGGGGGCACCGATGGATTCGTGACCAGTCAAAGTGAGAGGATTGTATGAGGATGGGGGAGAGGGGAAGAAGTAGAAGGTGTTGGGGTGCTTGCTCTGGGGCAGGGGAGGCGACTGTAGTCAACGAGGACGAAGCCAACCCATCCATATTCGAGCTCCGACATAGGAGGCCCTACCTCCCTTGTCCCCATACAGAAGCTGTTGTTTCGTCCACATCCCACGCCATGTCATCACAGGGTCCAACCCTAGCACCACCACTGGGTGCCCCATCAGGTAGTAATAGGGCATCCACGTTGCATCTTTTGGTGCACTTCCCCCTCTTCGTTCCCTCCATCGATATGATATTGATGAGGAAGTCAGAGATGTCAGTGTGGTTGATCATTGTCGCTGTGTCATTCTTTTGCAGTATCGTCTTGCTCTTGTCTTGAGGATGGGATTTGCCAATCATCGTAGAGCAATCTGCTGCTGTTGGAGGATGGGGTTGAGTTCTTGTTGATGAGTTTGGTAGTGGTGTTGATGTGGTTGCATAGGAATTGACAAGTGATGAGGTTGGAGACTGAGGATATAAGGGAACTGGATTGTGAATTGCTATTGTGGATTGTGTTGCATGTTCATCCATTGAATGAGATTCATACTTGCGATGAAAGGGCTCTATCACATCCTTGAAGTTGATATCTTTACCGAGCCATGGCATATCCCGTTTGAAATTTTCTGTGGAGAATTTAGGACGACAATGGTAGCAATGGGGGGGGGGGGCAACCATAACCAAGGGGAGAGGAGCTCGGGGGAGGGGGAGATGGCAAGAGGGGTGGTGGGCGTGGGAGAAATGGGAGGAGACATGGACGGCAGGAGAAAGGAGTGGTATTATTCGCAAATATTATGGACTTAGTGGTAAAATTGTTGATATTAATCAGATCCCATTAATTTTGACATAGAAGAATTGATGAAAGATAACACAGGGTATGCCATATAATGTTAATAACTATTCAGGCGATTGGTGTTAATGTGAATTAGACGGGTCAGCATGTGAGCACAAAATTATACATGAGTATGTATGTAAAAATCCCTATATTTTATTGGATGACTGATTGCCAATCACATCGAATGCTCTACAACTCTTTTATTTGCATAGGCCTTAAATCTGTGAATATATAGTTCTTTTTGGTGGATGTCTTCGCAATGCCGCACCCTTTTTTCTTTCAAGATAAAACTTCGTTATTTACAGAAATATCTTTGTAGACTTCTCGTTCTATGAGAACGTTTCTTAATTACAATAATACTTATGTAAACTTCTCCATTTAATTATAATAGCTTCAACGGCACACTAACATGTGTTTTTTTCCTTTGAAAAAAACATGTATTTTTTTGTAAAACGAAGAAGTTTGCATGAGTAGATTTGTAGAAAGGAAGGGGTAGAAAGCTGTCATTGGAACCCAAGGAGTGATCTGGTGGTAGTATAGCAATGTGCCTCCACTTTGAAGGATCCGGTTTCGGATCCCAGTGGGGACGTTCCGAACCTCCGAAATTACCGGGCCTATTATTTAGAAAAAAAACGGTCATTGGATTTGTTTTCTTCCCTACTTCGCATGAGCGATGATGACAGCATGGGCCTGGCCTGATTTTGTGGAGTAAGGAGAATCCTCTTCTATCATCCACTCGGCCTCTCAAGTCTACTGTTATTCTTTGTCTCTATATCCTTATTCGCGCCATCTATCCTCCCTAACTTAGTCCTACGCTAACATGTTTCTTTTCTCCCATAACCATCTTGCTTTTTCGGACTTTTTCTTCAGTATGCTAGTTTTTTCCTTTCTAATCCTGAAATATTTCTTTTTGCAGTTGGGAGGCTGTTTCTAATCCTGGTCTTTGCAACGTTATGTTAACCGATAAGCGAGGCCTCCGGAGGCATATGCAGACATAGTCGTCGTACTGAATATTGATGTTCAGCCAATGAGATATCTGTGTGTTAACTTTGTCATCCTGAAGAAAACATTTTTCATGGAAATCGTGCGTAGTGTTTTGTAATATTCCAGTATGACCTGATGTCCCTGCTCTTACTTGATGTTTCTATTCTATAGACAATAATCGCATCTACATGGCTGCGCCTTTCTTAGTTGAGTGTAATCCTTTTGATAACATACTGGACATTTCCATTCATGCTACGTGTCCACTTATGTATATGATCGGATGGGAATCATTATCGATGGTTTCTCAGATGGCGCTGTATATGACTGTCAAAGATCAAGAATTTCAGGTAGGTCTTTCATCTGCATTTGCTGCGTAAGAAGTTAAGCTGCGTCCGCATGTCAAAGGACCTCAGGAAGTATTATCAGATCGTAAAGAAAACGAACAAGGGAATATGGAACCAACTGTTGCTGCTTAGATTTTTGTAGCTTTAGGTACTTCAATGGGAAACTGCTATTAGGGGGAGACGACTTCTTTTAGGAAAAATGAGAGCAAGACGTCGAGAAGACGCCTACCCACTGGGAGAGGCTACTGAACAGCCAAGCCTGGCAAAGTAGGGCATACATTGCAGGCAAGTGCGGCTTTGGTGGCCACCACAACCTTAGGGGAGTTACAGCAGAGAATCGGCTCCCGATGAAGTGATGGAAATTCCTTTTGATGAAACCCATCCAACAACCTCGGTTATTGTTAAGCCAACCTTGACGTCGAGTTTGGTTGAATGAAACTAGTATTCAGGATTTTCTGTGCACTTTTGCTGTGAAGTTATCGTTTGATTTTGTAACCACCGTATGTTTTACGCGGACCAGTGATTCCTCTTTTTTCTCTATGAGAGGGTAGGCAACGAGTATGAAGTATGAACAGTATTGCAGATGAGTATACCAACTCATTTCAAGTGTATGGATACAAGCGGATGTAGGCGTATGTTTAACGTTGATATGTGATTAAGCATGTCCAAAATAATAACTTATATCACAGTGAATCCAATGCTGATATATATGGAAACAAGTGTCCTATGTTAGGTGTTTTACGCATGCGGGGAACCGAGAGTTGAATCTGAGAAAGCCAGCTTCCGTCAGATACAACCGAAGATGCATGTGCCTTGTTTCTTCCGCTGATCGCATGCACCCATCTAAACATAGATTGTCCGTCAGTCGTAGATTCTGTGCTATGAAGGTACGACTAGCTCCATACTACATCCCCATAATCCCCCACGAAAAACAGGCGTGCTAGGTAGAGTCGCTCATGACATCAAAGACAACCCAACGCTAATTCTGATATCCTAAGGACCTATTTGGTTGTTGGTTGGACTGGGTTGGATTGGGGTTACCCTTGTGAATAGTAAACTGTGAAGAGGATTGGGAGGGTTGGAAGGAGGGGGACACCGATATACACCAACCCAACCCAGCAACCAAACACGAAAAAAAATCTTGTAACATCTAATTTTCTCAAAGAAAAGAAAACTAGTACTCCACAGTCATCACCACAGTTCAAACGACATCGCAGGACTCACTTGCAACTCCTAAGCGAGTAATGGATAGGCCTAGAATACGTACACAGCTATCCTTATCCAAGCATAGGCTGTACATATTACCAAACCTATACTTTCCAAAAGCGAAATAGAAAAGAGAGCTAAGATTTTAGCTAACAAGGCTACCCACACCTTCTGGGAACTGCACTTCTAGCCCGCAACATTCGAAAACTAAACAAAATTATGCACACTGGATTCCCCGTTCCCTGCTCCAATCATCGATACCCAGAACCAAGCCCGGCTCCTGCGTTAAATTAATACCGATGACGCGCACTTTCACGCAGCCACCCGACGTCTATCGTCTTGCTTTTTGAGTAAGCCTTCTTGGTCGTTGTATGCAGATGCAATGTAGTCCCCCATCAAGTAACCATCAACCTGAGACGCTACTTGCCGACCTTCAGAAATCGCCCAGACGACCAGTGATTGGCCTCTACGGCAGTCTCCTGCAGCGTAGACACCTTCCACATTGGTGGAGAATCGGCCATATTCCGCTTTGAAGTTCGACCTGCCGTCCCTCTCCACACCAAGCTCATCAGCGATTCTCTGCAAGGCATATCATAATCACGTTTTCAGGACCAAGCATGTACCTATAGATCTAGATAGCAGCAAGAAGTAACCTAACCTGCTCAGGACCAAGGAATCCCATAGCCAAAAGGACCAGATCCGCCTCTATAATCTCTTCCGAACCGGCAACCTCCTCAAACTGAAATCTGCCACTAGCATCCTTCACCCACTGCACCCGGACCACTTCAAGACCTTTCACCACGCCGTTCTCATCGCCAATGAACCGCTTTGTGAGAACTTCGTACGATCTTGGGTCCTTACCGAACTTCGTGGTAGCTTCCTGGTGACCGTAATCCACACGGAATACGCGGGGCCACTATAAACAAGAGCAAAATTAATGAGAAGGCCGATGATAGATCTCGACAAAGAAAATATAGAAAACTGACTCCAACCTGTGGCCATGGGTTTCCCGGCGCACGTTTCTTTGGTGGCTCAGGGAGGAGTTCCAGATTGACAATGCTGGTGCAACCATGACGGATGGATGTCCCGATACAGTCCTTACCAGTATCTCCTCCTCCAATGACGACCACCTTCTTCCCCTTTGCTGAGATAAACTTGCCATCTTGCAAATTACTGTCGAGCAAGCTCTTCGTGTTGGAATGAAGGAATTCCATGGCAAAATGGACTCCGGGAAAATTCCCTGCCGGGAACAGGAAGATCCCTACATTCATCACAAAGTCCAGACGACAAGGTTAGTAGTTTGAAGGTTTTGCTGCAGCTAAATACAAAATGGATTCACTGTCCACTCAATTTGGCTATACCTAGGTTTCGTTGCTCCACACGCCAATATGAGTGCATCGTTCTCAGCCTTAAGGAGCTCCGGTGAATACTGAGGATCAACCCCGACATTGGCGTTAACCACAAAGTTTATTCCTTCCTTGGCCATGAGGTCCACACGGCGTTGGACAATGTCAACCTTGTCTGCTTTCATGTTAGGAACACCGTACATCATAAGCCCCCCAATACGGTCAGCTCGCTCGTAGACTGTCACGGTGTGCCCCATCTTGTTTAGTTGATCGGCAGCTGCCAGACCAGATGGGCCACTGCCTACTATCGCTACTCTCTTGCTGCAACCACAATAAAGAATGAAGGTTACACGCATTAAAAGGAAGTAGTTTTTTGAAGCACCAAAAGAAAACAGCCCAAGAAACAATACTGAGATCAAGACTCACCCTGTTCTCTTAAGCGGGGGTCGTGGTACCATCCACCCTTCTTCAAAGCCTTTGTCGATGATGGCACACTCGATGCTTTTAATGGATACAGGGTTCTCGATAATACCAAGAACGCAAGAACCTTCACAAGGTGCCGGGCACACTCGACCGGTGAATTCTGGGAAGTTGTTGGTCTCCAAAAGCCGGTCCAAGGCCTCACGCCATCTATTTTGGTGAACCAGTTCATTGAATTCTGGTATTTTGTTTCCAAGGGGACATCCAGAGTTCTCCTGGGCAAAAAGACTATTTAACCCCTTGACAAAGAAAATATTCTAACAAATCAAAAACATTAGAGCATGGCAAGACATGCTACAAGGCATCCTACACTACAAGCTTATAATATTTAGTTTAAAAAGCTTCGAGAACTGAAGTGTCCGTACACGTGATCCAGCGGAAATCTAAAACTGGATAATAGGAAGAAAATGAAGCAATGACCCATGCAAATGCATACCTGGTGACAGAAGGGAGTTCCACAATCCATGCACCGAGCAGATTGTGTCTTCAGCAATGGCCCAGGTTTTATTTCTTCATGCACCTCCTTCCAGTCATTTATCCTGTCATTAGGATCCCGATATGACATGCTCTCCCTCTCATATGCGACGAAACCTCGATGCTTGACTGCATCAGCTACTCGAGTTGGCCTCTTCATCGACTTGGTGTTCTCAGATTTCTGTGATACCACACAAACACAATTTTAATGATATATCTTGTTCTCGGATGATTTGACATCTAAAACAGATCGACCACAAACTAGCACAAGTAAACATCTATTTTCAAATACTAACCTGATTTATGTGGCCATTTGTGGCGGATGCTAGCTTTTTAAGCTCCTCAAATGCATCCTTCTGCATTAATTCACGCTCCTCCTCCTTCCGAGCTTCTTCTGCTGCCTTTTCAGCCTTCTGAGCTTCGAGAACTTTCTTATAATCCCGAGGAAATACTTTGACAAACTTTGAGACAAGGGTTTCAAAATTAGCAAGAACATCTTTTGCCAACTCACTTTTGGTGTGACGTTGATGTTGTTGTATCAACGTTTTCAGGGTTACAATATCCTCTTCAACGTCAACTTTATAAAGATCCACCAACTCAAGGTTACATCTGGAGTGAAACTTACCATCCATATCAAGAACATAAGCGATTCCTCCACTCATGCCAGCAGCGAAATTTCTTCCTGTCTTTCCTAGTATGACAACAGTACCACCAGTCATATATTCACACCCATGATCACCTACACCCTCAACAACAGCCTTTGCACCCGAATTTCGTACGCAGAATCTTTCTGCTGCCATACCATTGAAATATGCCTCTCCACTTGTTGCTCCGTAGAGAGCCACATTTCCAATCACAATATTCTCCCTCGGGTCAAAGTCACTTCCTTTGGGAGGGTAAACGACGATTTTTCCACCAGATAGTCCCTTCCCTACATAATCGTTGCTGTCACCTTCGAGCTCAAGTGTTATTCCAGGGCACAAGAAGGCACCAAGACTCTGGCCCGCACTACCACTTAACTTGATGTGGATGGTGTCAGTGGGGAGTCCTTTCAAGTGATATCGTTTTGTAACTTCATGGCTTAGCATGGTTCCTACCGCACGATTTACATTTTTAATGGGGCTTTCAATATAGACTGGTAGCCCACTTTTCAAAGCGGCATTAGATGAAGAAATTAACATTTGATCTAAAGCCATGTCCAGACCATGATCTTGTTTCTGAATGCAATGTTGAGCAGCTTCTGGTCTAATCTCAGCAGCTGGCTTAAGCAGAAGAGACAGGTCCATATTTTCCAGTTTTTCGTGACCTTTGATCACATCTTCATCAACCTCCAACATATCAGATCGACCTACCATCTCGTCAATTGTGCGGAACCCAAGTTGTGACATGATTTCACGTACCTCTTCCGCTAGCATGAAGAAGAAGTTTATCACATGCTCTGGTTCTCCAGCGAATTTCTCACGCAGCACTGGGTCTTGAGTTGCAATACCAACTGGACATGTGTTCTTGTGACACTTCCGCATCATTATGCATCCAAGTGTAATGAGTGGTGCAGTGCTGAAACCAAATTCTTCTGCACCAAGAAGACATGCTATAGCAACATCTCTTCCTGTCTTTAATTGCCCGTCTGTCTGCAGAACAGCTCGGCCACGAAGATCATTTGCAACTAGTGTTTGGTGTGTTTCCGCCAGTCCAAGCTCCCATGGGAGTCCTGCATTCTTGATACCCGTCCAACGAGATGCACCCGTGCCACCATCATGTCCAGAAATTAGAACATGGTCTGCATGACCTTTCACCACACCACTAGCTACAACTCCAACACCTGCCTCCGACACCAGCTTGACACTGATTCGTGCTCCAGGATTAGAATTCTGGGCGAAAAGCAAAAGCAAACTATTAGACTCTCATGGCTACAGCTTACATACAAGTAATCCCTCAAGGTGTAAAAGAGTTTCAACATGTATATATAGACTACCTTCAGATCATAAATGAGCTGAGCAAGGTCCTCAATTGAATAGATATCATGGTGAGGAGGCGGACTTATGAGCCCGACACCGGCAGTAGAGTTCCTTGTAACAGCAATATCACCAATAACCTTATGACCAGGCAATTCACCTCCTTCGCCAGGCTTGGCACCCTACATGAATGAATATGAAACATTTACATATAAGAAAATATATCAACAAAAGTTCAGGGCATATATAATCTCACCAAACTTCAAACAAATGCATCAGTTAAACATAGAAAGACACAGATAGTGCTCTGCAGACAGACATCTGTCAGGAACATAGAATCTTAAACAAGAAAGGTCTTGCTCCACACGACATACATGGTAGCATATTGAAAGGATTACCTGTGCCATCTTTATTTGCAGCTCATCAGCATTTGTGAGATAGTAGCTTGACACTCCAAATCTTCCACTTGCCACTTGCTTTATGGCACTTCTTTTTGGGTTCATAGAACCATCGGGGGAAGGGACGAGCCGGGTAGGATTCTCTCCACCCTCACCTTTGTCAATGAAAGAAAAGGATTAAAAAGCATGGGAGAGATCATGAGATGATATTACTCTCGACAACCACAATCACATGAACAAATCATTACACAACACGCATGTTTTTCCTGAACTAGGATCTGATGAATTGATCAGTTCATCTTTTCCTTTTTCAGGATTCCTGTGGATCCAAGGGCGAGTACATTAGATGGAATAATTTCCTAAATGTATCACCATATCCTCAAGGGTTGGGTCCGCTTTTTACAGGTATGTGGAGTCTTTATGCACAAAATCCGGATTCTAGTAGCCATTTATTTGGTACCTCTCAATGTACAGGAACTACTATTTTAACCCTTCTAGGGGGGGCAGGGGGTTTCCACCCACAAACGCAAAGGTTATTGTTAACGAGCTTACAACAACAACAAAACCTTTTCCCACATCAAATATGACAGGAGATTAAGGCCTTTGTCGTAGTTCATTAAATAAGACAGGAGATTAAGGACTTTGTCGCAGTTTGAACTATACAAGATACAAAATACATTTAGTGAAAAAAGAACAGATATAAGACAGAACAGTTGAAATATTCATAACATACTTGCAATTGGACGATTAAATTCCTATAAACACTGCAAAAGGAATTGAGCCAATGCAAGGAAGGGAGCTGCCTCGCAATTGTGAAAATAATGATCTCGAGTAATTATATATATAGATATATCCTTAACCAATTAGATGACCATCTCTATGAAGCATCTTCCATAATAAAATGTAACAGATTCACAAGGAAAATACCTGTATTAGATTTTCCACCTATTCGGTTCATAGCAAGAGCCAACGTTGTGTGTGCCTCCAAAGAGATCGAGCCATAACTCATGGCTCCAGTGCAGAAACGCTTCACTATATCACTAGCAGGTTCAACTTCATCTAAACTGATTTTGCTTTCCACGTCCTTAAACTTCAACATACCACGCAGATTGCAAGATTTGTTCAACTCATTAATGCGTTTTGAATACTCTTTGTAAGCGGCCACACTGTTTGAGCGAGCGGCTTCCTGCAATTTAGCTATTGCTAGAGGATCGTTAAGATGCAATTCACCACCTTTTCTCCAGTGATAATCCCCAGGATTGGGCAATGCAACTGCATCTGCACTTCCTTCAGGTAACGTTCGACTCGGAAAACCCAACTCATGAAGATGGAGTGCATCCCGAGCTAGCATTTCAAAAGTTGCACCCTCCACTCTACTCGGTGTACCATTGAAACATTTCTGGATAACTTCAGAAGACAGACCAAGTGCTTCAAATATTTGCGCTCCCTTGTAAGATGCCAACGTAGATATTCCCATTTTTGCAATGACTTTCATCATTCCATAAGTGCTTGCCTTAAAGTACCTCTGAACAAGTTCATCCCTGGAATGGAACTCGCCGCTTCTTTTGGGGGGGATCCTCCCGTCAACCTGCAATCTCCAAATAGTCTCTATGGCCAAATATGGGCATATAGCATCTGCACCATATCCAACCAGTGTACAAAAGTGATGGACTTCACGAGGCTCGGCGGACTCAATTATCAAGCCAACTCTAGTTCGCTCAAGTGTAGAAACTAAATGTTGATGAACAGCACCAACTGCGAGAAGAGAGCTCACTGCAACTCGGTCTGCTGAGAAACCTACACAGGTGAGAGCGAAGTTAGAACATTGGAAGGAATTCAACACTCGTGATAGAGAATAAGGGGGTATGCCCCAGATTGGGACATCAGACCCACATAGAGGAAGAAGTTGCATAAACGAAAAATGCTGAACACAGAGCTGAGATAAACAATGTGTATAGATAAATACTCTAATCAAAGTTTACAGCTAGTAACAGGACATCCACACTTCTATACAAAACAAATGTCAATGAACTAACAATAAATATCAGACTCTCCCATTGTTTTTACCTGTCCAAACGCCAAGAAGGTACACTTCTGCAGGTTTTAAGTTTGATGGATGAGTAGAAATACATATACCAGATTCTCAACCAATCTGAGATAAATTTAGCATGAGTTATCTATCCAGGACTAACAACTAATTAAATGGATAGAAGATGAAAATATGAAAAAAATTAGACAGTTGTGGGATATATGAACATTCTAACATGAAAAAATATGAACATTTGCGAGTCAATATACTAAACAAAAGGATGTACAAATATATTGCTTATCAGGATAGAGCACTTAAGAAACTCAACCAATGATTTCATCAAACATCACAGGAAAAAGTGCTGACCTCTGTCGGACAATACTATTGTCGTATAACCTTCTTGAATAGCATCACGTGCTTCGGAACAAATCCTATCTAATGTTTCTTCCAATCCCTTACTTCCACACCTTTTTGGATAAGTTATATCCAAAACCTTGCTTCGCCAACCCATATAATTCATTCTCTTTACCGCTTCCATTTCATTAATGGACATCAGAGGGCCATCAAGAGACAGACGATGGCACTGCTCTTCAGTGGTTTCAGTCAAATCCCCTTCTGGACCAATCATGCATTGCATAGACGTAACAATTTTCTCCCTGATGGGATCAATAGGAGGGTTTGTTACTTGAGCAAACATCTGCTTGAAATACTCAAAGAGAAGCTTCTCCCTGTTCGACATCACAGCCAGGGGAGTATCATTTCCCATAGAACCCAAAGCCTCGGTGGCATCTTTGGCCATAGGCAACAACAGCATCTCCAATGCTTCTACAGTGTACCTGCTTGCAGGGAAATTATAAACAAGGCATGCACATATGCTGACCTCACTAAAAGCCAGAGTTCAGGACACTTACCCGAAACACTTCAAAGGAGCCAGCAAACCATGGATCCCCATATTTTCCATGTTGTCATCAAGATTATGTGCCTATATGAGAAGCATTGTTAGATGTTGATTGGCAAAAAAAATTAAGAAAATGGAAGGAGTAAAATTAAGAATATAATAAATGGTCGACATACCGCCACTGTTCCAGGAATTGCTGGTTCTGATCTCTCAGCTTCAGGAACAGAAGCAACAATATCCTTAAGCGATATCTTCTGTCGTTTAAGCCATTCCCCATATGGTCTTGCATGGGAATATTGTTTCTTCAAGGCATCATCATCAACCACAACATGATTATCAAAATCCACCAACAGCATCATTCCAGGATTGAGTCTTCCTTTTTTCTTGATATCTCCAGGAGGAATGTCCACAACACCCACTTCACTGGCCATTATAACCCGCCCATCATTTGTAACGTAGTAACGACCAGGACGCAAACCATTGCGATCCAATGTGGCTCCAAGGTACCGGCCATCAGTGACTGCAAAAGATTCTACTTAGCTATAATTTTTAATTATACATTCATCATATGGCATTATGCCAACAAACATAGACCAAGTTTTACATGATATCAGCGCAGGTCCATCCCAGGGTTCCATCAAAGCTGAGAAGTATTCATACAAGGCCTTTCTATCAGGATCCATGTTTTCATCATTCTGCCAAGCTTCTGGGATCATCATCATGACAGCTTCAGGCATACTTCTGCCAGACCGAACCAGGAGTTCAAGGACACCATCAAAGGCACCTGCAATGGGAGCATGCATTTGAAAGCTATACATTTGCTTTTGAATTGAAGTTTTAAAAGGCTCGGGTGTGTGTATTTTATGTGTAAAACTGTTCAAAGTGTGATGGATTTTTTCCTACCAATTAAGCTGAAATAGAATAAAAAAATCTTATTACCCAAGATTTTGAGCAATGAGAGGAGCACTCACCAGGTAACAGAAGGTATGTCTTCACATGCAAATGTTTCTGACTAAAAATAAGAAATTATAGTTTTTCATATTTCTCAAGCATACAAGTTTTACGTTATGTACTTCTGTTCAAGATGAAAAAACAAAAAAATATAGTGCCAGTTTCCATTTCATTACACAAAAATAAACAAACACCTAGAGATCCTTTTCAGATAAAAACTACTTTCACCATCATTTTCAGAGAATAAAATCATTGCAAACGTTCTGACAATACAGAGAAGTGCTCAAGCAGCAATATATTTAAAGAAATAATCACCGGAATCGGATGAGCTAGCATCGACAATTGGAAGCAGTTTCTTCATCTCATTCTTGGACAGATGAAGTTCCTTGCATTTTAGAAGGCCTTCACGTGCCTTCATCCTTATTAAAACAATAAAGTAAAATACTCAGTATGGAGAGAAACTTATATTTGCTGGTGAACATATAGTTTCAGCTTTACCAGTTGATGTTGCCTCGAAGAGTGTTAATCTCTCCATTGTGACCTAAAACACGCATTGGCTGAGCACGATCCCAGCTTGGGAAGGTGTTTGTGGAGAATCTAGAATGAACCTGGTGAAAGAAATCACAAGTTAGGCATGCATATGGAGATGCATTACATTCCTTTCATGCATATCAGCATGGCATTCTAGATCTTAAATAGCAATGTTCACAGGACCTGAAGGACCACAAAAATTTAACCAGAAGTTTCAAAAGAATGTAGGAGCCCTAGGCTACCTTGACCATATACATTCTTTTCCACTTCAAATTGGAAGTCTCATCCACAAGTATTGACCATGGGAAGCACTTCGTCACGACTCTGCAACATGGGTTGTTACATATTAACTAAAACCTTCAGCTAACTAACTTGCCCAAGAGTCACCAATACCCAAACGAAGAAGCAAGACAGCAGAAGTTACGAAGAATTATTCCGTTTGATGTCAACGAATTCAATCCTCGACCTTGCAACTGTTCTGCAACAAGTGTGATCCTTGCTGCTTGCTTTAAAGAACTTTCTTTGTGCTAAGATGATGCCGAAAAGATTAGTAGATTTACCAGGGCCATGTAGCTCGAAAATTGTTCATTGCCGAGGTCTGCATAGTAGTAATTCTTCAGTTGATCTGGCTTCAGTTGTCCTTTGTAGACTACAGTCCTGTAACAGAACCAAGAAACAGTTATTCCACTAATGATAAATGCTGAAGACAAAAAGATCCTGATGTGGACAACTCCATGAAAAAAAATCACAGCACCTTGAAGACAGAGAGCATATATAGAAGTCTCTTGCTCCACCATGCTGTAGATTCAAAGCTGCTCGAATGGCTACCATGGAAATCCTTCGTAATATATACATCTGCATCGATAGCGTGAAATGGAAATCATGGATAATGTAACTAACTGAACATTCCGAGTTAAATTTGGTCATAGCTAACCATCTGCTCTGTAGAAGATAAGTAGTGGCATGAACAAACCTGTTGCTCAAAATCAGCATTTGACCTTGAACTGGGTGTAAGGAACACTTGTTCAATCACAGGCTCTGTTTGAAGTGCAGATTTGCCCAAGCCAGAGTTGTCAGTGAGAACAGAACGCCAACCAAGGACAACATGACCAAGCGTTTCAGCAACCTACAGGATATCGGCATATATCCTTAAAAGGCATAACTTACTTAGCAGCAAAAGCCATTGATATGAACTAAATCAAGTAACATGACAGAATTAAATCATGTCCCTGGCATGCTCATCAGTTATCGAAACAATATAATATGGAACTGGTCCCATGAGATCTACAAATAAGCATGCATTAACACGTCCTACAAGCAGCGAGAAAACATGCAACAAGGAACATGTCTTGACAGATAATAACACTTGTATTAACTACCAACAATTGCATTAGTGATCTCATAATTATAAGGTGGGGTCAATGTTCTGAACTCCACCTTGCTAAATACAACTTTACTTTCTTCCCTGCGACTTTGAGATGTTGGCAAGAAGAACATGCCCACTGCATATTCACCCGGAGGCGGCAATTCAAATCCCACATGTTTTGTAGCCTGAAAAGTTACATGAAACCCAAATCAATGCTCACAAGGTGAAAAAACATCAGGAGAGGTAATGACGGGGAAAATGAAAACTATGAAACGCATCAATGAGCTCCGTACCTCCTTGAAGAACTCATGGGGAAGTGCGACCATGATACCAGCACCATCCCCTGTGTTCGTCTCACAACCACAGGCTCCTCGATGAGCCATCCTCACCAACATCTCTATGGCATCCGCCACCTGCAATAAACAAGAAACAACAATCAAAACCACAACCACCTCCAGCAAAAAACAACTCTGTATGAAAAAACTCACAGTTTTCCTGCTGGATTGTCCGGAGAGCTCCGCAACGAACCCAACTCCACATGAATCCTTGTCAAAAGCCGGGTCGTACAAACCCAGCGGCTTCTCCGGCACCTGCGACAACGCCATGGTGGGACAAACTCTCCTTAGCGCCCCATCCGATCGCCACAGACGGACCCTCTCCAAAGCGTGCATCCTCTGCCCCAGAAACCTCCTCTCCAGGGTCAACATCCCCGACTGCTTCATGGAGAGGCATCGAGAAACACCTGCCCGCCGAAAACAATCCGGTCGCCGCACAGAAGGTACCACGACCCGATCCCCCCGCAGCACCACTCCAGAACCCGTAGCAACAGCAGCCATTTCCCGCAATCCCCAACAAAACTTCAGAAAAATCCGTTATTTTTTACCGCCAAACGGAAAAGGTTCCCAACTTCCGACCAGATCCGCGCAGATCCCACAGTATCACACGAAAAAACGCCTTTCCTGCTCGCCGTTCCTGCAAACCCATCGGAACAGCAATCACGCATCAAAAAACCAAAAAAACTGGAGCATTCAGAACACCTTTACATATAATCACAATCTCGTTACCTCCAAATCCGATACTCGGAAGACGAAATCGATACCCGATGAGGAATCGACAGCTCTCAGCTGCGCGCTTCCGTCTACGGATCGCCGATGGATCCGCGCGCGACGCAACAAACCCTAGAAATGGAAACGAGAGAGAGGAGGAGGAGGAGGAGAGGTGTAATCTGAGAGAAGGCAGGGGGATGGGAGGTATTTATAGGCGGGGATATGCAGAAGGCCCAGGCGGCCACCTCCGGCCCTCTCGGCTCTTCCGCTCAAGCTAGAGAATAGCTCGCGGGAAATTTGCAGGAAATGTCCTCAGAAAATGGCTGAATTGGGAAATGACCCCTCAGCTACCACGTCGAGGTTGGTGTGAGAAAAAGGAAGGGAGGTGGAAGTCAAAATACCGTACTCGGGCTTGTGGGTGGCACAGGGATTTGGGGGTGGGATTAGGTTTTTGGATTCGAAGTGCCTCTTGGGAATTTGACCATTCTTTCGAACAAAGGATCAGAGTTCAAGTTTTACAGATTACCAATTTATCATCACGTCATTCCGGGGAGAAAAAAGTGCACTCCTGGAGAAATACACGCGAAATTCCGAGGGGATATTATGCAAAATGTACGCGGGAAGTTAACCCAAGCGGATGGGAGAGGCGGCACCACTGCGCCCGGTGGGGATCGAAGGGGAGGTGACACGTCGGATCCTCCTATGCCCTATGCGGCATGGTACAGCCGTTCATCTGTGGGGTCCACCAAAAAGCTCCTTCTCTGTTCCCATCCACACATCCCGTCGCAACGTTTATTTATTCGCTTTAATGTTAGATTTTTATTCATTAGGACCTTTCCTTTGCTTCTCTTTTTCCCGTTTTGCGGCTCGCAAAAAGGCAAACAGCTGTAGCGCGCCGCCGCCGCCAACATGGACGAGGAGACTGGTCTCACGCGCCCCCGATCGGCTTCGCGGCTCCGCGCTGCTCACCGTCCCGTTTTTATCCTCCTCAGTCCTTCCTATCTTACTGTAGGATCCTCTTTCGGAATGCCCCTTAAAATACTATTATATTGCATATAAATCCCTGTCATTTATATATATATAAAGGAAAATGGGGCTGCCCCCTATGGGGAGCTAACTTAGCTCCCCCACCCTATTTTCTTCATTTTTTATTTTTTTTGAAAATTTTTTCCTTGAATATTCATCACTATATCCCTATATTATGTCATAAAAATTTCGTGTGAAACAGAAACTCCTACGGCCTCCATCCAGACAGTCATTTTTTTAACGGTAACAGGATTTTTTAAATCGACCCCATTTGGATGGAGGTCGTAGGAGTCTCTGTTTCGCATGAAATTTGAATGACATAATATTTGGATTTAATAATGAATTTACACGGTTTTAGATTTCAAAAAAATAAAAAAAATTCCTGAAAAAATGGCGGGGGGAGCTAAGTTAGCTCCCCCTAGGGGGCATACACATTTTACCCATATAAATATAAATATAAATATAAATATAAATATATATATATATATATATATATATTTGGGTAAAATGGGGCTGCCTCCAAGGTAACTAACTTAGCTCCTTCTACCTCGTTTTCTCTGTATTTTTTTATTTTTTTTAAAAAAAATAAAATAATGTAAATTCATTATTATATCTCTATATTATGTTATTCAAATTTTACGAGAAATAGAGACTCGTACAACCTCCATCCAGATATGGTCGATTTAAAAAATCCCGCTACAATTAACAAATAATTGTTCAGATAGATGCCATAAGAGTCTCTGTTTCGCACGAAATTTGAAAGACATAGGGATATGGTGATGAATATTCACGAAAGAAATTTTCAAAAAAATAAAAAATAAGGAAAATGGGGCGGAGGAGCTAAGTTAGCTCCCCTTGAGGTAGCCCCATTTTTCCCATAGTCTTACCCTATTTTACACTATAGGGTTATGGGGGTAAGAGTTGAAGAGGTCATCGTGAAGTTTACAAGGGACACGGCATAATTACAGATCTTGTAGGGTTATGCCGTAATCTGAAAAGATTTAAAGGACCATGGTCTAAAAAACCCTTTAATTTATTTTCCGGATTTGCCCCTTTGATTTTGAATCAGATTCCGGATATATTGTTGGAATCCGTTTTAACCTTACCGGACTAAGTCATCTGGGCTAATTACGATGGTAACCCTCAATATTTCGAGCTTAAGAAAAAGCCACGCATCCTTTTCGTATTTGTTGTAGTATTTGCTCCACGAGTTATTAGCTTGTGGATTTGGTTAGTATTCACCAGATTTCTGGACACCAATAAATGCACTATTATGAATTTGTGTTAAAATTAGAGAAATGTTTATTTTCGTTTCTTGGTCGTCAACATTGTCCGATGGTGAAATCGCAATGGCGTGCAGTTGACCTATATATATCTTAGTACATCGTATATAGGTCACTGGTGATGTCAAGTGGCCAATGGATTCAATAGGAAGATCTAGATATGTGTATATAATATAATTAAAACCGCTTTTTTAGAAAGAATAATAATATAATTAAAGTTTGAAACAAAGGCGAAGGTTTTACAGATTAATGTTGTTCATTTACCGTCCAGGTCCATTGCAATGTCGATTTTTTTAGGGCACGTCGGCGAAGTCTATAGATGGCAAGAGAAATGAAGCATGAACTTAACTCGCGCGCATGAGAAGATACAGTCTGTACGCAGGACACAGATTGTCTGTCGTGGTGTTGTGTCTGTTGTAGGCGTGGGAGTCGCTCGATCTAGATCGAGCGGTTCACACGATTTTGCATGGTATGGACTCACAAAAAGTACGAAATCGTGCGAAAATCGCTCGATCAAGATCGAGCAGCGCATACGCCTGCAACAGACGATCCTCTCTACTGTACGCATGCAAAGATGCAACATTCGCGCGTACACGTAGAATATAATCTGCACGTAGATGGAGTTGCAACACGTCCAGAATTCTGTACTGGCTCACATCGATTTTACCATCACCTCTGTGTTATCTATCCATAGTGTGATTGGGTATTAAGTTGTGAGGATTACTACTTGACAACTTCGACTTAAGCATTTTGGGTTGTTATCGACATGTCTAATTGAGCCCGACCCAACAGTTGTTAGGGTTAGTTTTTATCGATAATGACCAAGGACCTAAACATAAGATGTTACACATTCGGAAAGTTGACCATTACATCTGCAGGATGTCATGACATTAAGGATTCATTTGGTAACGGGATTAGGTTGGGTTG
The DNA here is from genome assembly GCA_037367405.1 of Ottelia alismoides. NCBI lineage: Eukaryota > Viridiplantae > Streptophyta > Magnoliopsida > Alismatales > Hydrocharitaceae > Ottelia > Ottelia alismoides. Next base: position 61,335 of record JAZKJV010000781.1, read on the forward strand.
GGGTATCTCCTGTGAATAATAATCGTTTGAAGGGTTGGGAGGGTTGGAGTGATAATTGTGATGTGATGTGACATTGATTATAATAAATTTTTATATTAATAATTTTTGGACATAATTAAAAAATATTGTACCAAAGAAATTGTAGTGGCAATACAAGTAATTTCAATCCAAGTTGAGAGGGTTGTAAGGAGGGGTATGTCAGTATACACCAGCTACCAAACGATACCTAAGGATGCAACCGACACGGATGTATCGGTAACCGCCGACCATCAATATATGTTTTTAAGCGGATAAGAATTCTGATTTTTAATTTTGACCTTATTGAGGATGGTATGAGTTTTTATTTATTTTTTATTTACAGGTACAAATAGTTTTCAATTTTTCAGATATCGATGCATATATGATTATATTTTTTAGCGGATATGGATATAGACATATATATTGCTGAAACTATATATTTATTTATTATGTGTGCATATACACATTTCTAAATATGTAATAGGGTTACGCGTAATATATTGCATCTGTAGTCGGCAGGAAGAAAAAATATAGATATTTATGATATTTAATTATTTATTACACATATTATTTAATTTAGCATATTACGTTACTTTCTTTTTTTATTTTGTAGTATTAGCTGTTTGTATTTTTTGATTTAATCAACTATTAGACTTTAAAAAAATATTTCTTCTGAAGGTAAGCGCTAGTAAACATTTGTTATCCCCACCTCAATATGCATCCGTTTGTTAAATACATTCATATTGGAGTTATGATTATCTATTTTATATATGGGAAAAATAGGGCTGCCCCCACCACATTTTTCGCAATTTTTTTTATTTTTTTGGAAAAATATCACCATGTATATTCATCCCTATATCCCTTCTATATGTCATTCGAATTTCGTCAGAAACAGAGACTCCTACGGCCTCCATCCAGACGTCATTTTTATAATGGTCGCGGGATTTTTTAAATAGACTCTGTCTGGATGGAGGCCGTAGGCAGTGGCGGATCCAGGATTACGTACTAGGCGGGGCACACCGATAAATAATAATAAATAAATAAATAAATAAATAAGATGCAATAATAAAAAATAAATAAGTATAAAATCCATGTGCGTGGAGATGTATAAAGAATTATACATCTATTTGTTGTATTTTGAAAATACATGTTTATAAAACACATCTAAGGGACATAAACAACATTAAAGTACGGATGGTAAAATGATTCGGTTTTGATTGCATTAGTCATTTTTGTTGAAAATATAGTTTGTAGTAGTCCATAAAATAGTATTGCAATGGGCTATTATACAGGGGCATACAATCCTCCAACTCATATGAAGACAAGTGGGCCTACATACTCCACCAACATATGGAAAAGATTAATGAAGATATGCACTTTGGAAGAAGATTCTAGAAAAGAGAGAGGTGGAGAAAATATCTAGATATTTCTCCACCTCCCACCACTAAAATATCTACATATTTTGTCTTAAAAGATAAGCATGGAAGAGGATTCTAGATCTCTCTTCCAAAATATCTCTACCCTCTTGGGGGCCTATAAATACCCCCAAGAGGTCCTCATTTCACAACAACAACAACAAGAAGTTCTCTACCAACACAAGAGTCTCTCAAGTGTCCTCCTCCTTCCAAGTGTTGTAAGTCACTCTTCCTTTATTGTAAACATTGTAAGTCCTCTTCTTGTAAAGCTTCAAGTGTTGTATGCAAGTTCAAGTTTTAATGAAAAAGAAGTTCTTGAGTTCTTATCTACCTTGTGCATTGATCCATATTCTCTTCCTTTAATTTGCTTTTTATACACCACCAATCTTCTGCTGCTCCAACAAGTTTGGTATCAGAGCATAAAGGTTGAAGCACCGGTCTCGTCATCTGGCTGCAGCAAGGCCTTGCCTTTTCCTTGGTCCGACCATGGTCCACGGGAGCTGTCAGTTGATCTTTTCGGGTGAGACGAGCTACTATGACGGCCCGCGCGTCTGGCATCGAGCATGAAGGTTGAAGCATCGGTCTCATCATCTGGCTGCAGCAAGGCCTTGCCTTTTTCCTTTGTCCGCGCATTGCGCTGTGGCCTGCAAGGAAGGAGACTTACCTTTCTCGTTCGTAAGGAACTGAATAAAGTAAAGAAAATCGATTGCGTTTTGCATCGAGGGAGCATCTTAATTAGGAAAATATGTACATAAAATGTAAGGTCAAAAGTCGCTAAAATACACAATGTACAAAAGAGGTCCAAAACCCAACTTTCACATATGAGATTTGATTCACTTGAACTTGGTCTTGTTTTCATGTTAATTGAATGTACATTAGTTCAAAAGTGAGTAGGATCAAAGCTGACACTGGATGGGGAAGATATGTGGCTTTTAGTCTGAAAATCCTGAAACTAGGGTTTGAGTTTTTGGTCCACTTATTTGGTTAGTAATTTTTTTATATTTTTCTTTTATTCTTGTTAGTGATATGTACACAGTGGAGGTGGTTTTGGGTTATTCGGAGTTAGCATAAAGGAGCTAAAAATCAGGGAAGTTAGGCTATTTACAGGTCAATTTTGGCTGAGATTTTTGGCTTCTTTATTTTGTGTATAAATAATGAATAAAATGCAATTCTTATGAAATCACTAATTATGCTGAATAAATGCAGAAATGCTGATGATTTTGAGGGATTTGAGCTTAATTAATGAGATTTAGAGTGATGAATATGAGATTCATCAATGGTTGCAAGGAACCAAAGAGGCAAAAGCTAAGTCCTCTACAGTTGTAGCTACACTGTCATGGACCACAAGTGCCAGCGGTTGAAAACGTATAACAAGATACTTAAATGAAAGTTATACAAGAAAATTGGTTTATAAAGGTAAACTACTATGAGTTATGCAAGAAAATGGTTTAAAAAGAGTAAACCATTACATGTTATACAAGATGTGGTTTAAGAAAGTTAAACCATCAAAGTCATGAGGGTTAATACACAAAATGATTTATATGATTTAAGAGGTATGTAAGCCATGTATTTTATGAAATAGGCCCCACCAGTTAAAAGAAATGGTTACCATATCTACCTATGCAATTTACATGCATATCCGTGTTTTTGAAAGAAGTCAAATTATACATGATAGGGATCGAACTTAGACATGCATGGGAAATATCTAGGCACGGAATGATGCGTATACATGAAAATCTAAGTACATGATTTATAATGGATCAAGGGCCAGTAGAATGCCCATGCATGGACCATGATGCATACTGGGCATTAGGCTCATAGAAATTTACGTTTGTCAATTTCAGGTGAAGAATAGGATTGATTGCATACCCCGGATCGTGCTACGGATCCCACGAGATTCCGAACGTGGTATGACTCAACTCGAGAAGAATAAAAGATATCTATATGCCTACATGAACTGTTGAGATGCTATTTTAGTTATTTGAGTAGTTTTTTTTTAATTTTCCCCAGTTTAGAGTTGTAATAATGGAACTCTTAGTTGAATGGACTATGTTTGGAATTGATATTATCTCTGCTCATTGGATGCTATGCCTGTTTTGGTAACGATTCGGTCGCGCGATCTTTTATTGCTTGCTTCCGCCGATCTTCGCGATCCGTTCCGTTACATAAAGTGACATTATCTCCCATCCAAATTGTGAAAAAGGGTAGATCTTTTTACACTGCAAAAACATGATTAAGCATCCGAAGATTAGAAAGGTAAATAATACATCAGGTAGAAGAAATATATTAAACTGATTCTGTTTACAATTCAAAAGATTCTTACTCTTATCATAAGCAGAAAGAAAAAGCAAGGATCAAACTACAACGGCCTCGGACGCTGTGGTTACTAGGGTTATCGGGAAAGCTTGAGCTTGATGAGCTCAACTTGTTAAGAGCTCGTAAGCAACTCAAAAACCTAATGAACCCGTGCTCGAGTTGGATTCGTGATTCATCAGGGGTATAGGGTTGAGTTAGAGCCCGTGCTCACAATATCCAATCCTTTAAATATCCATGGAAGCAATTTCAAGCTATAAGAGAGTAAAGAACTTGGAAATTAGAGTTGTTCATACCCAAGGAAGCAATTAATAATATGTACCTTAGAAATAAGAGGGCAAGGAGTATGTGTTAACATGCACAATCATATACTATATACTAACCCATAGTGAATGGTTCTAACGAAATGAATATAACATTACTCGATGAATGGGTTACGGAAGTCCAGATGACATGAAATGGTAATACCATTTTCATTTTATAGTATAAATCAAGATCGACGGATTTGATTTAGAATTTGTTTAAAAATTGTGCATTTTTAACTATGAGAAGATGCAGTTGCTCGTGTTCGTGGGTACATTTTTCTTTTTCTTTAATAAGAACACATCGTATATGCATTCATTAACCTTCCATCTCAATAATTTAAATATTATTTGATGCACATATACACACATATTATATGGATTCAATGGGGTTGCTCCCTTGTTGGCTGTCCTATCCCATTTTTAGCATTTTTTCATTTTTTTGAAAAATATCACCATATATATTCATCTATATATTCTTCATATATGTCATTCGAAGTCCGTTAGAAACAGAAACTCATATGTCATCCATCTAAAACATGTCGATTACAGTAATGTTTAGACCGCTAAAATTATCTGCTCTAGATAGAGTGCATGTGAGTCTATGTTTCTAACGAAATTCGAATAGAATTTTTGAGGGATATATATATATATCAAAAAATAAAAAAATTTGCTGAAAAATAAGGACGGGGACTAGACCTGGCCAAAGTCCGGGCCGGGCCGGGCCGAGGTTTTAAAACCCCTTGTCCCAGGCCCGGTCCGGCCCGATCCACGGGCCATACTTCAAGGCCCAAGCCTGACCCATGGGCCGAATGTGAAGTACTTTTTTATTAAATTTTTAATCAAATTTATGGAGATAATTAAGTTTTTTAGCATCATCTAATCTTTCTAAATCTAAGTAACCATAATATGTGTTGCACTGCATGTAAACTATAAAATAAGATGTAATATTGATAATGTAAAATGAAAACTTGAAGTATATTATATTAAATATATCTAAAATATAGTTTTTAAACATATATTTTTTATATGTGCAGGCCGGGTCGGGCCGGCCCATTTCCAAAATCTCTTGCCCAAGCCCGGCCCATGAACGGGCTGGGCGGGCGGGCCCCCGGCCCATTGGCCAAGTCTAGCGGGGACAACCATGTTTGGTTGTCCTTCAAGGGCAGTCCCTATTTTTTTCATATTATATGTACATAATATATATAGGGTTAAATGGGGATGCCCCCTGGGGGAGCTAACTTGGCTCTCCCCGCACTATTTCGCCCGTTTTTTTTTGTTTTTTTTTGAAAATTTCTTCCGTGAATATTCATCACTATATCCATATATTATGCTATTAAAATTTCATGCGAAACTGAGACTCCTACGACCTCCATCCAGACAGTCATTATTTAACGATAACAGAATTGCTAAAAACGACCCTTATAGATGGAGGCCATAAGAGACTCTGTTTCGCGTGAAATTTGAATGACATAATATAGAGATATATTGATGAAAATCCACAGAAGAAATTTTCAAAAAAAATAAAAAATCCGGTGAAATGGCGTGGGGGAGCCAAGTTAGCTCCCCCCATGGGGACAACCCCATTTTACCCATATATATAATGCGTGAAATAGGGGAGGCAAGAGCTAACTTGACTCCCCCACAATATTTTTTTATTTTTTATTTTTTTGAAGAAATACTCTCGTGAATTTTCATCATTATATCCCTATATCATGTCATTCAATTTTTGTGCGAAATGGAAACTCCTACAACCTCCATCTATACATGGTCAATTTCAACAATTCTGTGACCGTTAGAAAAAGATTGTTTAGATGGAGGTTATAGAAATCTTTGTTACTAAAAAATTTCAAATGACATAATAAAGTAATATATCGATGAATTTCCATAAATTTATTTTTCAAAAAAAGTAAAAAATAAGAAAAATGAAGCGAGAAAGCCCAACAAGCTCCTTAAAAATGCAGCCCTAATTTCGGCTTTGAGCCACTTCTCCGACCTCCTCTCCCCGAGGGACCCTGTCATGAATCGGCCTAACCCACCACCTGCCAAGCGCCGCCTCACCGATGATGCGAGGGCTTGGCTTGTTCGGCCGTTTGACGATAAAGAAATCTGGAATGCGGTGTCGTCTATTGGATCATCCAAGGCCCCGGGCCCTGATGGATTCAATGCTAATTTTTATAAAAGTCATTGGCCCATGATTAAGAACGAAGTCTGTGCTGCTATGCTCTTCCTTCGGAATGGTGGTAGAATGGTCCGTGAAGTCAATCATACATTCCTCACTTTAATCCCCAAAGTCCAATCTCCAGCGGGAATATGTGATTACCGTCCTATCTCTGGTTGCAATGTTGCATACAAGATTTTTGCTAAACTATTGGCAAATAGTCTAGCTGCGGTTCTTCCACTCCTCATATCTTCCAATCAATCGGCCTTCATTAAGGGTCGCTCGATTAGTGACAACATCCGGCTCGCCAATGAGCTTCTGCTGGGCTTTGACAAGAGGAGGTCTAGGAATAAGGCCTATTTAAAGATCGATCTGTCTAAGGCATTCGATACCATTGACCATGGTTTCGCCCTAAACGCTCTCAAGGAATTGGGCTTTGGTGATAAATGGACTGATTGGATTTCGAACTGCATCTTGACAACGTCTTTCACCGTCTTGATTAATGGTGTGCCGCACGGGATTTTTGTTGGTTCACGTGGCCTGCGCCAAGGGGATCCCCTAAGTCCCCTCCTTTTCACCATTGGGATGGAATCCCTCACCTCGTTGGTCGACTTGGCTGTGACTAGTGGGCGGTTTAAGAGCATGGGCAGGGGGCGCTGCAAGGCCCCGTCTCATCTAATCTACGCTGACGACCTCCTTTTCTTTTGCAAAGGCTCCCTCAAGGCCCTCAATGTGGTTAAGGGGATCCTCCTTGATTTTGAGCTCATATCAGGGCTGAAGCTGAACCCCTCAAAGAGCAAAATTTTTAGGCCTAGATGGGAGGCCCAATCATTCGCCGCCACCATACAAATGGGTATGCTACAGCAACATCTGCCCACAACCTATTTGGGTCTCCCTCTAGCCTCTGCTTACAGGTCGGGTAGCGACTCGAGGGCTCTCGAGGATCGGATCCGGTTGCTAATTGATGGTTGGGGCTCGCTTGCCCTCTCTATGGCTGGGCGTGCCCAACTTCTTAAGTACGTTATTCGGGGTGTCTTCTTATATTGGGCAGCTGGCACATTCTTGCCGTCCTTGTTGGTTAAGAGGCTTGATAAGCTCTGTGCAAATTTTCTTTGGGGCCGGCAGCGGCACGACATTGCTTGGACGACTATTTGTCTCCTCAAGTTGGAAGGTGGTTTGGGTTTGACGTCTTTTGTTGACCTCCGGAAGGCAGTGCTTGCTTCAAGGGTCTGGAGGTTCCTCACCTCATACTGCTCTATTTGGGTGGACTTCTTGCGACTGAAATATCTATCCTCTGGTTCCTTCTGGGACTGTCAAGCTGTCCATCCTGCCTCACGCATTTGGCGTGGTATGCTTGGTATGAGGCCTTTCCTGCGGTCTGCTATCAGTGGGGATCTCCCTCCTTTCCGGTGGATTTTCTCCCCTGGGGGCTTCACCTTCGCTAAAGCCGTTGATTTGATGCATTCTCGGGGTCTGGGGGTAAATTGGGCCTCAATCGTTTGGGACCAGGCGATCCCCCCTCGTTTTGCTTTCACGCTATACCATGTCGTCCGTGAACGCCTCCCAACTATTGATCGATGATTTAGCCAAAATTCACGGAGTCTAAAATGGTATCTCACACAAGGCGGAGACAACCGTCGCTGTGACGACTCACAATGAAATCTGGACTAAAGTCAACAATTAATCCACACTAAAGATTAATAATTAGAAATAAATGTGGAGTTAAATTTTTTTAACTCTGCACAAATGATGTAAAGGGCAAGTATGCAGAGAGTTCGAACACAGGGAGCAAACAGGGTAATTCAAATAAATGTGCACAAGTGAATGCGATGTCTACACTAAGCAAGCAAGCAAAGAAATTTTTGTGGGTTTTTAATTTTTAATTTTTTTTATTTTAATTTAATTTTGTATTTTGATTTTTAATTTTCTAATTTTTATAATTTTATACTATATATTTTTAATATTGGAATATAAAGACAAAGTAATAAAAGACAAGATAAAGTATTTATAAAAATGTGCAAAAATAACCAAAAATTCAGAAATAAAATGTTTTTGGTATTTTTAGGATTTTTTACTGTTTTTGTGATTTTTGGGTGTTTTCAAGGTGTTTTTGGTATTTTTAAATACTGAAATAAGGGAAAACAGTGAAAATTGTGCTGGTTGTGATTGAAATGGGAATTAAAATTAGCAAACAGCAACCAAAATTTTTCACACTAATTTTAAAATAAAGAGAATGAAATATAAAACAAACAGGAACTGAGTTTGCTATTTTTGAAGTTTTCTTTGATTTTATATTTTTTTGAAGTTTTTATGTATTTTTGAATTTTTAAGGATTTTCTTTTGAGATTTTTAGTGATTTTTGGACTGACACTAATATAGGTTAAAATAGACACTAGGGAATTTTTTTTGGAATTTTTTGAGGTATCTTAATATTTTTTTGGTATTTTCTAAGCTAGACAATGAATAAAAAGCATGTTTTTTATTTTTATAAATATAAAAATAAAATAAAACCAAAAACTAAAATGCTGGCATAAAAGAACAAGCCTACAGGAACTTAACCCTATTTTTGAGGAATTTTTGGAGGCCAAATGATAATTTAAATAACAACAGCAAGCATCCAAACATAAATCAGGCCTGGCAGGGGTATATGTGCAATTTTACAAACATCCAGGGGCATACATGCAATTTTCCACAAAAGTTTACGCTTAATATTCAATTTTCAGCACCAAACACCAATTACAGAAACCCGCCTGGGTATCTTAGCAATTTTCCCACCAGGGCGCGTGACTTGCACGCGCTTGGCGAGGACCAAAAAGTAATATTCCAAAACCCAGGGGCTGACTTGCAATATTTCCAAAAAACTTAACACTTAATCTGACAATTCAAGGATTAAAACGAAATACAAAAAGGACCGAGGGCCCCTATGCAAAATGCCCGCACCTCACGTGTACAGGTCACGTGAGGTGACATGGCAGAGGACCTGTATGTGAATAAAGTAAAGGCAGGGTCTTTTTGCAATTTTTACAAAATTTTTAAACTACGAATAAAAGTTACAGGACTAAAAGAGAAACACAAAAATAGCGAGGGTATACTTGCAAAAATCCCTCGCTGGGACGATCCGACGGCTGTGCGGGCGCTGGTGACGCGTGTCGCGGATCCTACGGCCAGTGGGTAGGCGCGATCCAGCGGCTGGGGACGCGCCACTTATCCACGTGGCGGCCTCTCGAAAGGCGATGACGGTTCGACGATGAACGTCCACGATTAGATGGATCTCGGCTGATCTGACGGCTGAGGCGCTCGAAGATCCAACGGCTGCTGTGCAATCTGGGCCTCCTCCACGATCCAACGGCGCAGGCACAAGGAGGAAGAACCGTGGAAGAACTCCGACGAGCCGAAGTTCTCCGAGGTGTTGCTCCTTCTCCGGTGACGTTCAGGGCTTCAAAATTCGGCTGGAGGATCCCCAAGGTCTCGACTTCCTCCTGGGTGCTTCAAAAGAGCCGGCGATGGCCGGGTTGCTCACGAGAGATCGGTGGAGCTGAGGGGCTCGGCTGAGCTCCGACGAGCGCCAAAATAGCGCCCAGGCGCTATTCAAAGTGCGTTGACCTGCAAAATAACGTGAAAGGGCCCATGGCAAGTTGCTGGACCCCGCGGAGGCGAAGAAGCGGCGCGAAGCGATGGGATGGGTCTCGGCCGGAGTTGCGCTCCGGCGAGGCGATGGAATTGGGCAGATGGATCGATGAAACTCGAATTTTTTTGGGGTTTTTGATCCTAAGGTTAACAAGAAATAAATGCATAAAAGAAATGAGCGGGGGAAGGCCCTCAATGGCCGGAGCCAGAGGGAGGAGTATACCTCAACCGCCGGTCTTGCGGGAGGTGGTGGAGGCGCCCTCGACCTTGATCGCCTTGGCTGACGGCCTCGCGGTGGAGCTGTCACCTCCAGGGAGCACGGGAGCACGAAGGTGGCGACGAGGGGTGGACCAAGGGTTCTCAAATTTGAAATGAAGGTGGGGGTTTGGTTTTAAGTGGTTTGACCTCGAGTTGCAGGGGCTCGAAGATCAACGATTCTGGAGCGTCTCAGTGATCCTTGGCCCGATGTAAACACATGGCGGGCAAGAGGGATGATCGAGGGAGAAAAGTGCAGAAGAAATCAAGACGAAAGGGTGAAAGGATTGGTTGGGAAAAAGCCAAGAAAATGGCTCAAAAACCAAGTCTAATGACCGGGGTAGGTAGGGAAGACGACCAGTTGACCTGGGTCAACTGGGGTCGTCTCCTGATTGGTCCACGTGGACCAATCAGGAAAAATCCCTGACAATTATTTTGTAAATTCAATTAAAATTAGAAAAAGGCCGAATTAATTAATGATTATAAAATAAAAAATATTCGTTATTTTATGTAGTATTTTATTATGATTTTTAATTTATTTTATGAGGTATATTTTTACAAGTTTACTTTTTAACCCTATATAGGTATATTGCCTACGTATTTTAGTATTTTATTTTTATTTTATGTATTTTAATTGTATAATTTTTATCTATTATTTTATAAAATTATAAAATACTTTTATATACACAAATATATTTTTATTTTATTTTTATGATATGTTTTGTATATTTAATAAAATAGAAGTATATTTTATATAGGTATAAGTATAGGTATAATACCTATGTATCAAATATGTATGTATTTTATTTTGAGCTTTATTTGGGTTTTTATTCTTGTTTTAATGTACATAATTATTATAAGAAATATTTATGAAATTATAAAAATATAAAAATAAAGAAATAATGAATAAATAATAAGTTGAATATTTTATTCTGTACACTTATACAATGTGGGTCCAAAACTCAACTTTCAAACCGTAGCTCAGCCAAATGCGAAACCACCACCATTGGATAGATTATTTTGTTCTATATACAATTGAAGGTGAGTATGTTGCATTTGGAGTTGTCAGTTGTGAGATACGGGTCTGGGAAGTTGGGATTCTGGGTTCTTATTCAGACTATAACTTTTTATCTGTACATTCTTTTTCTGTGAAATCAATTTTGTATTTTTCCTTGTAATATTATCTACAACTTTCATGTACAAAGTTTCTTTATTTGATGAATAAAAAGTGGAACCAAAAATAGGTCCCAAAATGAATAAAGAATGAATAGAATAATATAGGTATTTGGCCCTTATCTCCCCCTACTTTATTCCTTGTCGACCTATTCATCAAGATGCCTAGGTCTCGGGGGCGGGTCATAAAATATTTACAATATTTTATTCTTTTTCTTTTCTTTTCTTTATTCTATAATTTTGGCTTTAATTACAGTATTTTATACACTAAATAGATGCACATGCATGAATGCTAAGATGATGATATTAATGACATTTACATGCATTTGCTAAGGTTTTTGATGCCAAAATGATAGAATAAAGATAATGAAATGTGGATTCATCATCCCCCTATACTTTACCTTTGCTAGTCCCTAGCAAACACTTATGCAATAAGTGCAAAAGAAAAAGAAAGAAAAGAAAAAGAAGAACTTGGATTTTATTTGATTATCAAACTTGTCTTCACAAAATCAAAGTTTGGAGCTTAAGTCGGACCTTTGGGGTTTTAGTGCGGGCAGAACCTTAGTGAGAAACGTGTTTGAAATTCAACAGTCCTTAAGAATCCCAAAACTCCGTCCAAGTCTCCTCAATAGCCAGGTCAGAAGTACTTCAACTCATACGCAAACTCTTACGACTATGAGTCTGACTCGTACAGTGTAAGTGATATGTAGCTCTCCACCTCAGAAGTAACAAAGAAACAACCTCCCCCACCCTGGTAACTCTAATGCATCGGTCTAGCAACTCTTTCCTCGAGAAGCGGGGTATTCCCTTCTAAGTTCAAGTGCAACTGGCTCAAGAAGAGGGGGAATAAGAGGTATAGAATTTTGGGAGTTCAACCAGTGTAGCGAAGTCTCCCGCTGCAAGCTTCATGAGATGTAACATGGATACCATAAGCTTTTGCTTTATTGGACTATATACACTCCGGTGGGGTTATTAAATTTTCAATCCGTCCCACCACTTTTTTGGAGTTCTTTTTTTTAAGTGCATATGTACAACATATCTATATGGTGCAACATATATACAAGAAATTTTCCTCTTGAGCCAGTAGACTATCCCTCTTTTGAAGCTTTATTGCAACCCACGGCTTCTGTCTTTAGCCTTCATCACCACTAGACAAAGTTGAGGCGCACTGCCTTCACTAGAAGAAGAAGAGAGGTTCCGCCTAGAAGTACTACCCTCATATGCTACCCCAAGCCAAAGGAAACTGCCTCCTCACCACCTCATCCGTGGAGAGCTATGTGAAAGGTGCAGGTGTCAAAGTTAGGTCATTATCAACAAGAGTCGTGCGTGTGCTCCGAAATACTCTAATTAGGCAGTCAAGAATCCATTGAACCAAGTCCCGTGATCCTCAAAGAATTAAGTCAACTAGACCTGAAGTACCTCAAACCCAGTTCCTATAAGGTTCCTGTTATTAGGTAGATTTTAAGGTCCAATCAAGCTCCAATCTCCGGATTTTACTTAGACTTGTTCAACTATCAAATTCAATCCGAAAAATACGAATGCTATGCAATGCCGTGCAGAAAATATTTCTGTGATGCAACTTTCAAAGATTTTGAATTTTTTATGGATTTTTGAAAAGATGATGATGATGCGAATGCATTTTTTTGTATTTTTCAAAAAGATTTTTCAAATGTTTTTGGATTTTAATTTTGCAAATGTTTTTGGCATTTTTTGAAAACAAAAAGTTTTGGCTGAAAGCTAGGTTAAAAATATGTACATGGGAGTGCTTCTTATATATACAAGAGGTGGATTTTAAGAATTTACAAGGGTAAGTGGTCAATTTTATACATAAATATATATAGTGAATTTTGGTGAGATGTAAGTATTCCTCAAACTTATTTGACACAAACTTTTCACATAATTTTTGAAAATTATAGTCCAAATTAATTTTTACAAACATTTTACAAACATGTACACACATTTGAAAATCATTTTGCAATCGGTTTACCAAACAGTATATATAGATTTTTCACATATTTTTGCAACCATTTTTCAAACCATTTGCAAATCATTTTTCAAACATTGTATTTCACACAAAGAAAATAAGTTTTACAAACCACACATTTTTACAAAGGTTGAAAACATGTAACAAAATGTTATACAAATAGTTTTCAATAAATGTTCACAAAGATTTTCAAACTATTTTTCAAATATTTTGCAAAAAGCATTTTCACCTGATTTATTAATCAGTAATTACAAAAAGAATTTGAGGAACAGAACACCTTTTTATTAAAGATTTTTTTAAGAAAATATGAAAGTTCGAGTTATGGCTAAAGTATATACGTAGTATATACGACCCCCCTATACTTAGCTTGAGCTATGTCCTCATAGATCGGAGAGAAAAGAGAAGACATAACTCGTACTAAGTATTGGCAAGTCTAAAGAATACAGAACTAATGAATGAACCAATGAGAGTTGACCGTCCCCCCTATACTTAGGATCAAATAATCCTAAGTATAGCAGACTGTACACAACGTAGGGAGGGTCAAGGGTGGGAATGAACAGATCGTACTCATATTGTCTCCCCCTATACTTAGGGTAAGATATCCCAAAGTATAGACAAGAAGAGGAGACAATGGAGAGGATCGAAAAGAATAGAATCAACTCGGGGTGCACACCCCCCTATACTTAGGACAAAGTACGTCCTAAGTATGGAAAACTGTCTACAAGGACAACACCTTTTTGATAGATAAAGAAAATAGAAGAGGAAAAGAAGAAAAGAAGAAAAGAAGAAAATAAATCAACAGATGAAAGTGTGATATGGACAGATGATCTGCACAGCGGAAGATAGAAGGGATTACCATGTATGAGATGCAGATGATATGAGTGAAAGAACATATCTCATACCAGAAGAATGGGGGCAACGTCAATGGTCGGTGGATCATGATCTAGATATAGTTTCAGGCATTGACCATTGATGCGGAAGGTCGAGGAAGATGACGGTTCGGATATGTCGATGATGCCATTGTCATGTACCTTCCTGACCACATACGAACCTTTCCACTTGCTCTGCAATTTTCCTGGGAATAATTTCAGCCTGGAATCAAACAACCATACTCTCTGATCTGGCTCAAACTGTTTATGGCTGATATGAGAATCATGCCATGTCTTCACTTTCTCTTTGTACTGTAGGCTGTTGGAGAAGGCTGTGTCTCTCAATTCTTCCAGGGCTACCAATTCTGCTCTTCTCTGATCTCCTATACTCTCGGTATCTAACAGCAACTCGGTGACTGCCCAAAAAGATTTGTGCTTGATTTCCACTGGCAGATGGCACGGCTTGCCATAGACGAGTCGAAAGGGAGATGTCCCCAATGGATTCTTGAAAGAAGTCCGATAGGCCCACAAGACCGAGTCCAACAGCTGTGACCAATCCTTTCGGTCTGAGCGGACGACTTTCTGCAAGATAGTTTTTATCTCCTGGTTCGAGACTTCGGCAAGACCATTAGTCTGATGATGATACGGTGTAGCAACTCGATGGTCAATGCCGAACTCGTCTGCAAGGGCCCTAACCTTGTCATTGATGAAATGAGACCCCCCGTCTGAAATCAAGACTCTAGGTACCCCGAACCGTGAAATGATATTTTTCCTCAAGAATTTGCACACGATTTTAGCATCAGTGGCTCGGGCGGGGATGGCCTCAACCCATCGACTGACATAATCCACAGCGAGCAAAATATGCTCGAATCCCTGACTCTTAGGAAATGGGCCCATGAAATCAATCCCCCATGCATCAAAAACCTCACAGAAGTGAATGGGTTGCATGGGCATCATGTCTCTCTGTCCGCAGGTTCCCATCTTCTGACAGTCAGTACATCTCTTCACGAACTCATCAGAATCCTTGAAGAGAGTAGGCCACCATAGACCGGATTGAAGCACCTTCTGTGCTGTCCTTTTTACAAAATGATGTCCTCCTGCCTCGAGCTTGTGGCAATATGTGAGGACGCTCTGTTGCTCTTCTTGAGGAATGCACCTCCTCCAGATATTATCCCCTCCTTCATGATAAAGGACGGGATCCTCCCAATGGTAAAACTTGGCCTTAGCTAGGAAGGTCTCAAGTTTCTGCCTGGGCCAACCCTGAGGGACTGTCTTGGCAACAAGATAGTTTACAAAGTAAGCATACCATGGGAGTGAGGTGACCATCAAGATCGCCTCGTCTGGAAATGTTTCCGTAATAGGTGCACTGGGCTCAGATTCCTCAAGATTCTCCAATCTGGAGAGATGATCCGCCACCACATTCTTGACTCTGGGTTTTCCTTAATCTCAATATCAAACTCCTGGAGCAGAAGGATCCGTCTGGTCAGACGTGCTTTGGCATCCTTCTTTGCCATTAAGTACCGGATGGCGGTGTGGTCAGTGTAGATTGTTACTCTAGATCCGAGAATATACGATCGATACTTATCAAGAGCAAAGACTACGACCAGCATCTCTTTCTCAGTCACAGTGAAATTCCGCTGAGCGGCATCCAAAGTCCGGCTGGCGTAATGAATGGGAAAAGGTAATCCATCCCTCCTCTGTCCAAGCACAGCCCCAACGGCAAAATCTGAAGCATCCGTCATGATCTCGAATGGGAGAGACCAATTGGGTGGCTGAAGGACAGGAGCTGAAACAACCATATTCTTGAGAGTCTCAAAAGACGCAAGATACTTATCATTGACAATAAACTCGATGTCTTTTGTCAGCAAGTCAGTGAGCGGTCGGGCAATACGACTGAAGTCTTGAATGAACCGTGGCCAGAAAAGACCGCAATCGACGCAGGTTGGACGGTGGATTGAGTTTTCTGATGATATCCACCTTGGCCGGATCGACCTCCATGCCCCTGTTGGAGACGATATGACCAAGGACCGTTCCTTGAGTCATCATAAAGTGACTCTTCTCCCAAGATAACACAAGATTGACCTCTATGCAGCGCTGAAGCACACGGTCTAGGCAGTCAAGACAAGAATCGAACCCATCGCCATAGACCGAGAAGTCATCCATGAAGACCTCTAAACAGTCACCCACCATGTCCGAGAATATGGACAACATGCACCTTTGGAATGTCGCCGGAGCATTACATAGACCAAAGGGCATCCGTGTGAAAGCATACGTCCCAAACGGATAGGTAAATGTCATTTTCTCCTGATCTTCGGGCGCAATGGCCACTTGATTATATCCAGAGTACCCGTCAAGAAAGCAGTAATGACTCTTCCCAGCTAGCCGCTCGATAATCTGATCAATGAAGGGCAACGGGAAGTGATCCTTCTTGGTGGCCTCATTCAATCGTCTGTAGTCCACACAGACCCTCCAAGAAGTTGGCACTCTGGTAGCGATCTCCTCTCCAGACTCGTTCACCACTGTAGTGATGCCCGTCTTCTTGGGCACCACATGTAACGGACTAACCCATTTAGAGTCGGAGATGGGGTAGATAAAATCGGCGCTCCACCACCTCGATATTTCCTTCATGACCACATCTCGAAGATTCGGGTTCAGCCGTCGTTGGAACTCACGCGACGGCCTAGCACCCTCCTCAAGATAAATATGGTGGGAGCACAGAGCCGGACTAATCCCCTGGAGATCAGCTATACTCCATCCTATTGCCTTGCGGTTTCTTTCAAGAACCTCTATCAGACGAGATTCTTGTTCTCCAGTCAAATCTGCTGAGATAATAACTGGGTACATGTCTGGCTCACCTGCAAGGAATTTATACTTCATCGACTGCGGCAGAGGTTTCCGTTCTGGACAACTGGGAGGTGGCAGATCTGGCTTCTGATATGTCTGTGTAAATGCTACCAGGTCTGCATGGGAGAACTCTCGCTCTTCATGAATTTCTGACGAAGGGCGGCCTGCTGAATCATCGATAAACTGCACTGGCTCGCACTCTGTCATGGTTGTCGGCTCAGAAGGAATTAGAGAAGGCAAATAATCATCAAAAGCATCCCAATCAATGTCTGAATCCGAGGGATCAGAAGAAGATGAGCAAGAATGAAAATCATCGGCATCACTCGTCCCGACACTGTCAGCCTCAGGTGTATCCTCATCCAGGGATGTGCTCTCCCGGCTCTCGACGGCCATGAGCTTGAGATATAGTGAATCTGTAGGTAAGGCGAGGGTCGGTGCTACAGGATCTGTCCAGTTGGATTCATCATCAGTCATCATGAAATCACACACCTGGTGGATGTCTAGCTCGTCCTCTATCATCTGCTCGGCTTCACTAGATTGCTCTGAGCATGCCAACTCTCTGGCTTTGATCTGGTCGATCGTATCTATTTGTAAGCTTTCATCCTCTACGCGAAAACATACCGTCCCACTGTCATGGTCGGATACTGCCTTGGCAGTGGCCAAGAATGGGCGTCCAAGTATGATGGGGGCATCGATTACCGATTCAGAGATCTCCATGTCCAATACAACAAAGTCCACGGGGAATTTCAGGCCCTAAATGGTAACGACCACGTCCTTCAACAACCCCTTCGGCCTCTTGATCGACCTATCAGCAAACTGAAGGACTGTCCTGCTCCGAAGAAGAGGGCCAAACTCGAATCGTTTGAGTAAGGCTGCCGGAAGGAGGTTGATCGAAGACCCGCTGTCTAATAGCGTACGATCGAACCGCTGCTCCTGGATCTCGCATCTGACATAGGAGGCTCCTGTATCAGGTCTCTTGGCTGGCAATGTGTTCTGAATGGCGCAACAAGTGTCATGAGTGAGCATATGGATTTGATCTCTGTGCCTCTTCTTCCTTCGGACAGTAGTTGTCTCTTTCAAGTTCTTTTTGAAGAAGGGGATAGGCTCAAACGCTTCCCGTAGAGTCAGCTGAATGTGGAACCTGACAATCATTTGGTTGCCGAACTCTACCTGCTGGTTCTTTTTTGGGTTTTCTTTTTTGTTCCCCTTCGCTCGGCGGAGCGCCTCAGGTAAGGGGATGGTAGGGGCCTCCACAGATGGAGGACTAGGAATCGGTCCATGTGCCTGTGAAGGAAGGGAATCCATGCAATCATCATCATGCAACACATATGGATCCGCAATGTGAATAGAAACCTTTCCTTTATTCATATTTTTGTTCTTTTTGTTGTTACCACAGTCCATAGATACAAAAGGTGGTAACATCACAGAGGGAGGCTCAACAAAAGTAGACGTGGTGGCCTCAGTACCACCACCGGCACCTGTCTCTGCGGCATCAGCACCGCGGTCTGGCTCAGCATCCAAAATGGTGGCATCTGTACCACCGTCTGCATATGATATCACGACGGCCTCAGTACCGTCGTCTGGATCTCCATCATTGGTCACCTCAGCACCACCGTCTCTAACATCATCTTTAGCGGCATCAGCACCGCTACTCTGCTCCTCTGGCGCTCCTGATTCAGCATGCGGTTGTCGCTCAGAAGAAGCGCCGCCGGCGGACATCCTACCGCTCCTAGTAGTCACAAAATCAACATCATAGACAGAATAAGACATATCACTCAAATAGTCACTAGGAGAGATGTCCTCTGTAAACTCTACCTACTTAAACTTCCTTTTCAGATTATTCAGATTAGGTTCAATCTGAGCTGCTGTGGCGGCTTTGCCTTTGATAATTTCCCTCATCTCCTGCAGAATTCATCCATTTCTTGCTTGAAAGATGCTCGCTGTTCGGAGAGCAAGCAGGCAAGATCATCGAGAGCTGGGTTCTCAAAGGCGGGACCCTGGGACCCGGATGGTTGTCCCTGCTGGAAATGGGGCTGCTGCTGCTGCGGTTGATACTGGGGCTGATAGGGATAAGATTGCTGAGGTTGCTGTCGCTGCCTCCACTGCTGTCCCTGATAGGCAGGATGAGGACCACTCTGATACTGCTGCTGATGGGCATACTGGGGCTGCTGCTGCTGTGGTTGCTGGTTGTTCTGCTGTCCTTGGGCAGGAGTCTGCTGCTGGGAGGAGGAGCCACCGTTGACCCAACGGAATCCGGGATGATCACGACGAATCCCGAGCTGAGGGTACCGGTCGTACCATATCCCATTGACTTCCATCAATGGGTCCTGCTCAAAGGAGGATAGAGGAAGAACTGCCAGTGGCTGCTCCGGCTGATAGACCACCATCTGCGTGTCCGAAGATGGCGACTGTGTTGGGTAGTACCGTAGCAGTGGAACCGGCTCTGCCTGGATATGATTCACCTGACGGTATGAGGTAGAGGGTTGGTTGGAACTGCTACTGCTGGAGTCAGCCCGTGACCTGGGAGGCTGATGGGAATGAGCTTGTGCCTCCTGAATGCATAGGATTTGAGTTTTTAGGTCACTCATGGTTTTGGTGAGAAGGTCCATCTGGGCAAGACCTTGGTTCTGCTTTTTCTCGAGGATCTCCATACGGTCCAACTTTTCACTGATTATGCCCATGTCGGCTGCGGCTGATTCAGCTTGGACTTCGGCAGCTGATACTGTGTTGGGACCGGCATCGATGCGGGCGATCCTCTGGAATGATCCTCCTCCCTGAGGTGGTTTTTGTTGTGTGTAGACTCTGGCTTGGGTCATCACCGTTGAATTTTCTGCCATGCCTTCATAGATGGCCCAAACGCCGTCTTCACCCTTGGAGAAATATGATCCACCGCAGGAGGCGTTGACAAGCCCCTGCAGCTCCGGTGTCAGCCCACAGAAGAAACTTTGAACTAGATTGGGCTTGGATATATCATGATGTGGACACCAGTCGATGAGCTCTCTGAATCGATCCCAGACTTCATGGAGTTGTTCATTTGGGATCATGACAAAATTGCTAATCATGGCTCTAGCTGCATTGGTCCGGCCGAGAGGATAGTACTTCTTCAAATATATGGTCCGGAGATCTGCCCAAGTGTCGATGAATCGCCCGAGGTGTTTGAGCCAATATGTGGCTCTATCAACCAATGAGAACGGAAAGCGATCATCTTGATCGTGTCCTCAGTTAGCAGCCTGTCATGGATGGTGCTGCATATCATCTCGAATTCTGGGAGGTGGAGGTATGGCTCTTCGGTCGGCAACCCATGAAATTTGGGTAGAAGCTGAATTGTGTGGGGCCGAAGCTTGAAATCTCCATGGATCGGTGGGAGTCTGATCCAGCGGTGAGTGAGGGATGCGGCTGGGCTGTGCAATTCCCTCATGATAGTCTGAGGTGGTCTCTCAGCGTCTGGATCACCTCCTCCTGCATCAGGTTCTCCTCCTCCTCCACCGCCACCGCCCCCAGGTCGGTTTTCTCTCATCTGAGCTATCTCTCTCATCAGATCACCCATGAAGGTACCCTGGTCACGAATCTGTCTCTGCATGGTCTCCAGGGACGCTAACAAGGAATTGTTGATGGCCACCTGAACAATTATGAACGGAGGGTGATCATGGTCATCTGGTTGCTTGCCTCTATTTGCCATCACTGAATTCTCTGAAAAAGCAAAAGAGCCCATCTCAGGTGCTGTCGAATGATCTGAACTCTGTGATGCACTGAATTCTGAAACTATTGGACTGAGAGAAGGAGAATGGGAAGGGTGGTCGAGGGGGGACATGGTGGATGTAAACTCAGGCTCAGAGAGCGGACTCTCCGTGGTAGTCCTAGATGATGAATAAGGGGGAGTGCTGGATAGCGGTGCCGACAGAGTCGGCCTAAGAGATCTCCATCCCATCATCTTGATTATTGGAAAGAGCAGAGGGAATGCAGAAGAAGAAGGAATGAAGTGAGAAACAAAGTTGCGCACAATTGTGCTGTGTTTTTGATCTTGACCTAAATAAATCTAGCAATTAAACACAAAGCAGGGGTGAGTTCACCAACTCAACACGTGAAGCCGTGAAGGTTCGGCTTTTATCTTGTCAATTTTAGCTTGATTCAGGAATTAGTCTTTTCACAAGTCCTTAGAGCGCTACGCTTAAAGGAGAGAGAGTACTGCCGGAAGAGTATCCTGTACTTGTCCTCCTCCTGTGTAACCTGTAGCTTGCACTTTTTGAGGTCCTTGTAACCCTTCCTGGATCCCTACTCAGCCAAAGAATAAGAGAGGAAGCCAATAGGCGAAACCGATACTTCGGAACTCGCTCGCAACGGAATCACCCGTGAGCGTGCAAGAACCTACTCGGACGCGAGACGATGAGACAGACACCCCCGTGAAGGCGTGGCCTAGGCTCGATACTTCGGATAAGGTCGATGCTCTACACAATAGAGAGTCACCAATGTTGACCAAGCCCTACTCGTCCACGTACGATAGAAGCGCCAATACTTCAGAAATCCAGGCGATACACAAGGCAGCCACATGCTGGGATTTTGGCTCTAATCCTTACGAAGCGCTCACCTCACTTGGAAGGAGACCTTCCCATGCAACCTGAAAACAAGTGAGGGTGTTACTCTCCCCAATCAATGAATCCAATTACCAATTTTATTTTTGGTCAAGGTTTTCTTAGCAGTCCCTTTTTTAATTTTTTTATGTTATTGCTTCTTTTGAGTAGATTCAAACAAGCGTAACGATTTTTGTATTTTCTTGATCCTACTTTGTCCAAAAACAGAGGGAGAATAGAGTCAGAAAAGCCGTACAAGTCGACACAAAGATGGAAATCCCAGCTCTCTCCATGCAAAGTAAGAAGACTTACAGCGAATCCCAGCTCTCTCCATGCGGGATGCAAAGCAGAAATTTATAAACCTAATCTATATGCCGATATGCAATGCGGAAATCATCCTAAGATAGGCAACTGCTAGCGTGAAGAACCACAAGTCAACCACCAATCGTCGATCCTAAGAGTTCGGTCTAGACCCTCCCCTCCTCTTCTCGACACATCGAGTTCAGGAGTAGCGCTTGATGGGGAGGGCTCGCGGCACGGCGGATCTAAGAAAGGGAGCTAATTGTTTAATTAAACTAAGTCCAAGTACGAATTATAGGTACATGCAAAGGTTATTAGTGTGTTTGGACCTAATTTAATCGATCAAGCAGGCCTAAAACTAAGGGCTCAATCCACAAAAAAATGAAAAATGAAAACAAAACTGGAAAATGACAGCAATGAAAAACTCGTCAAAATCCGCGGTGAGCCCCCGGGTGAACAAACACCCGGAAATTAGGCCCGGAGTGTCCAAGAGTCCAAGTACCTGTATTATTACAAATTATCAAATCACTCTCTCACAAAAATAAATTGCAACTAATCTACCACTCTCTCTCACTCCTCCTGCTCTCTCCTGCCGGCTTGGCTAAATAATAGCCGGCTCCGCGTCCCAAGGTTGCTTCGGGTCACCTAGGCGATCCGCCTTGCTCCGCGGTCCCTCGCAAGAAGACAAAAGAAGAATGGTCAGACAACTCAATCAATGTATATCAGAAATGCAAGAGATATACACTAGAGCTATGGTAGACAATAAACACAAACAGACAAAAATAAGAACTACTCGCTGTTGCTCCCCGGGAATGGCGCCATTTGATTTAGCCAAAATTCACAGAGTCTAAAATGGTATCTCACACAAGGCGGAGACAACCATCGCTGTGACGACTCACAATGAAATCTGGACTAAAGTCAACAATTAACCCACACTAAAGATCAATAATTAGAAATAAATGTAGAGTTAATTTTTTTAACTCTACACAAATGATGTAAAGGGCAAGTATGCAGAGAGTTCGAACACAGGGAGCAAACAGGGTAATTCAAATAAATGTGCACAAGTGAATGTGATGTCTACACTAAGCAAGCAAGCAAAGAAATTTTTGTGGGTTTTTAATTTTTAATTTTTTTATTTTAATTTAATTTGTAATTTTGTATTTTTATTTTTAATTTTCTAATTTTTATAATGTATAATTTTCTAATTTTTATAATTTTATATTATATATATTTAATATTGGAATATAAAGACAAAGTAATAAAAGACAAGATAATGTATTTATAAAAATGTGCAAAAATAACCAAAAATTCAGAAATAAAATGTTTTTGGTATTTTTAGGATTTTCTACTATTTTTGTGATTTTTGGGTGTTTTTCAAGGTGTTTTTGGTATTTTTAAATACTGAAATAAGGGAAAACAGTGAAAATTATGCTGGCTGTGATTGAAATGGGAATTAAAATTAGCAAACAGCAACCAAAAATTTTCACACTAATTTTCAAATAAAGAGAATGAAATATAAAACAAACAGGAACTGAGTTTGCTATTTTTGGAGTTTTCTTTGATTTTATATATTTTTTTGAAGTTTTTATGTATTTTTGAATTTTTAAGGTTTTTCTTTGAGATTTTTAGTGATTTTTGTACTGACACTAATATAGGTTAAAATAGACACTAGGGAATTTTTCGAGGTATCTTAATATTTTTTGGTATTTTCTAAGCTAGACAGTGAATAAAAAGCAAGTTTTTGATTTTTAATAAATATAAAAATAAAATAAAACCAAAAACTAAAATGCTGGCGTAAAAGAACAAGCCTACAGGAACTTAACTCTATTTTTGAGGAATTTTTGGAGGCCGATAATTTAAATAACAACAACAAGCATCCAAACATAAATCAGGCCTGGCATGGGTATATGTGCAATTTTACAAACATCCAGGGGCATACATGCAATTTTCCACAAAAGTTTACGCTTAATATTCAATTTTCAGCACCAAACACCAATTACAGAAACCCGCCTGGGTATCTTAGCAATTTTCCCACCAGGGCGCGTGACTTGCACGCGCCTCGCGAGGACCAAAAAGTAATATTCCAAAACCCAGGGGCTGACTTGCAATATTTCCAAAAAACTTAACACTTAATCTGATAATTCTAGGATTAAAACGAAATACAAAAAGGATCGAGGGCCCCTATGCAAAATGCCCGCACCTCACGTGTACAGGTCACGTGAGGTGACGTGGCAGAGGACCTGTATGTGAATAAAGTAAAGGCAGGGGTCTTTTGCAATTTTTACAAAAATTTTAAACTACGAATAAAAGTTACTGGACTAAAAGAGAAACACAAAAATAGCGAGGGTATACTTGCAAAAATCCCTCGCTGGGACGATCCAACGGCTGTGCGGGCGCTGGTGACGCGTGTCGCGGATCCCACGGCCAGTGGGTAGGCGCGATCCAGCGGCTGGGGACGCACCACTTATCCACGTGGTGGCCTCTCGAAAGGCGATGACGGTTCGGCGATGGACGTCCACGATTAGATGGATCTCGGCTGATCTGACGGCTGAGGCGCTCGAAGATCCAACGGCTGTAGTGCAATCTGGGCCTCCTCTACGATCCGACGGCGCAGGCGCAAGGAGGAAGAACCGTGGAAGAACTCCGGCGAGCCGAAGTTCTCCGAGGTGCTGCTCCTTCTCCGGTGACGTTCAGGGCTTCAAAATTCGGCTGGAGGATCCCCAAGGTCTCGACTTCCTCCTGGGTGCTTCAAAAGAGCCCGGCGATGGCCGGATTGCTCGCGAGAGATCGGCGGAGCAGAGGGGCTCGGCTGAGCTCCGACGAGCGTCAAAATAGCGCCCAGACGCTATTCAAAGTGCGTTGACCTGCAAAATAACGTGAAAGGGCCAGGGCAAGTTGCCTGGACCCCGCGGAGGCGAAGAAGCGACGCGAAGCGATGGGATGGGTCTCGGCCGGAGTTGCGCTCCGGCGAGGCGATGGAATTGGGCAGATGGATCGATGAAACTCGAAATTTTTTTGGGGGTTTTGATCCTAAGGTTAACAGGAACTAAATGCATAAAAGAAATGAGCGGGGGAAGGCCCTCAATGGCCGGAGCCAGAGGGAGGAGTATACCTCGACCGTCGGTCTTGCGGGAGGAGGTGGAGGCGCCCTCGACCTCGATCGCCTTGGCTGACGGCCTCGCGGTGGAGTTGTCACCTCCAGGGAGCACGGGAGCACGAAGGTGGCGACGAGGGGTGGACCAAGGGTTCTCAAATTCGAAATGAAGGTGGGGGGTTGGTTTTAAGTGGTTTGACCTCGAGTTGCAGGGACTCGAAGATCAACGATTCTGGAGCATCTCAGTGATCCTTAGACCGATGTAAACACATGGCGGGCAAGAGGGATGATCGAGGGAGAAAAGTGCAGAAGAAATCAAGACGAAAGCGTGAGAGGATTGGTTGGGAAAAAGCCAAGAAAATGGCTCAAAAAACAAGTCTTCTGACAGGGGTAGGTGGGGAAGACGACCAGTTGACCTGGGTCAACTGGGGTCGTCTCCTGATTGGTCCACGTGGACAAATCAGGAAAAACCCTGATAATTATTTGTAAATTCAATTAAAAATATAAAAAGGCCGAATTAATTAATGATTATAAAATAAAAAATATTCGTTATTTTATGTAGTATTTTATTATGATTTTTAATATATTTTATGAGGTATATTTTTACAAGTTTACTTTTTAGTCCTATATAGGTCTATTGCTTATATTTTTGTATTTTATTTTTATTTTGTGTATTTTAATTGTATAATTTTTATTTGTTATTTTATAAAATTATAAAATACTTTTATATACACAAATATATTTTTATTTTATTTTTATGATATGTTTTGTATATTTAATAAAATAGAAGTATATTTTATATAGGTATAAGTATAGGTATAATACCTATGTATCAAATATGTATGTATTTTATTTTGAGCTTTATTTGGGTTTTTATTCTTGTTTTAATGTACATAATTATTATAAGTAATATGTATGAAATTATAAAAATATAAAAATAAAGAAATAATGAATAAATAATAAGTTGAATATTTTATTCTGTACACTTATACAATGTGGGTCCAAAACTCAACTTTCAAACCGTAGCTCCGCCAAATGCGAAACCACCACCATTGGATAGATTATTTTATTCTATATACAATTGAAGGTGAGTATGCTGCATTTGGAGTTGTCAGTTGTGAGATACGGGCCTGGGAAGTTGGGATTCTGGGTTCTTATTCAGACTATAACTTTTTATCTGTACATTCTTTTTCTGTGAAATCAATTTTTTATTTTTCCTTGTAATATTATCTACAACTTTCATGTGCAAAGTTTCTTTATTTGATGAATAAAAAGTGGAACCAAAAATAGGTCCCAAAATGAATAAAGAATGAATAGAATAATATAGGTATTTGGCCCTTATCTCCCCCTACTTTATTCCTTGTCGACCTATTCATCAAGATGCTTAGGTCTCGGGGTTTCGGGTCATAAAATATTTACAATATTTTATTCTTTTTATTTTATTTTCTTTATTCTATAATTTTGGCTTTAATTACAGTATTTTATACACTAAATAGATGCACATGCATGAATGCTAAGACGACGATATTAATGACATTTACAGGCATTTGCTAGGGTTTTTGATGCCAAAATGATAGAATAAAGATGATGAAATGTGGATTCATCAATCGGTTGCTCGGCTTTGGGATTAATGTTCCACCCACTTGTTACTTCTGTGATGATAATGTTGAATCGCATGCCCACTTATTCTTCCAATGCCCCTTCTCCTTTGGCATTTGGAGGGACTCTTGCTTGGCCATAGTGGGGTTTGTTCCCACTTCTACCAACTTGCTGGAACTGATCTCGGGGAGCTTCTCCATTACTTCCAAGCGCGCCCGCTCTATCTTCTCTACTCTGCTCGTGCTAGTGGTATGGCAGATTTGGGCGGAAAGGAATTGCATCTGGACTGCTTCAGTTCGTCGTTCGCCTGGCCACATCATCAATGACATTGTCACCTCCTTTTCCTTGATCTATAAAGCTTAAACTATACCTTTTTGGTGGTTTCATTTTTGGTTTTTAAATTGTAATCCCTAGCTGGGGCCACAAACTTTACCTGTAATTGTGATCTTTTTTGGGAATATAGATTTTACTATTACCTTTAAAAAAAATATATGGACAACCCTGGCTACATGGACCCTGTTGCCACCTTGTCATATGGTCCATGTTAACATACCATGCTCCTTGCCACGCTGGACAATCACATCGCAGTCTTTCGAGAAAGATGGGAATATCACATCACAAGTTTTCTATGTCACCCTCCAATCCAACTCATTATCCAATCAAACAAACCTGTACAAACCCCATCCATTTCAAAGGATATTATTTAAATGTTCACTTTGGCGCTGCCCATTGGGAGGGGACGTTGATAGATATTTCTCTCTTCACCGCTAAGGGGTCCATTCGGTCGGAAATAAAGATGAAAATAATGAGAATAAGGGTCTATTTCTTGTTCGGCTGGAATATAAGAATAAAGAAAATAAGGTGAAATAAAGGTAGATAAGGTAGATAGAGATAGGAATAAGAGTGAAATAAGATGGAATAATAAGGAATAGTCGTACCACTGAGAACCGTGTCGGGAGGAGAATTGGCCCCTTATTCCAGGGTCTATTCTCCAACCGAACACCCTCGGGTTAAATTGGTAAAGGGTAATTTGTTTTTTGGTTTTGGTGTTTGATAGAGAGTTAAACTGGTGGTGAGTTAGAAGTGAGTTTGTTGTGATATGATTATTAAAGTTTGAAAAAGTGAGTAGTTATTGTGATGTAATTGTATTGAAGTTTGAAAAAGTGAGTAGAAGTGGTTGAGTAATTTATAATTTTTATATGATATGATGGTATAATATATTGTTTTTTGATGGGATTGATAATAAAGAATTGATCAATTTAATTTTTTTTAAAAAGATAAAAGGTGGGGCCCACATAGGAGTGAGAATGAGTAGGATAAGGAGGCCCTCTACCCGAACTGACTCTAAGGGCATGTTTGGTTGCTGGGTTGAGTTGAATTGAGTTGGATTGGATTACCCATGTGAATAGTTATTGTGAGGACTGAGGAGGGTTGGGAATAGGGCAAACGGATGCGGTTATATTCGTATTCGTTCGTATCCGTATTCGTTTTAAAGAGGTTATGGATCTTGTTTTCCTAAAACAGACGAATACGAATACGAATATTGGAAACGATTTTTTTGCGGATACGAATACGAATCCTTCCTTAACAAATACGAATACGAATACGAATACGAAAGTTAAAACGAATACGATTACGAATATTCGTTAATAAAAGAATTATTTTATTTAAATTTTTTAATACATAGGGTTTTTCGGTTTTTGCCCCCTTCCACTCCTACCCACGCCCGACACCTTCTTCCCCTTGAGCCCGCGCGCGGCGCGCCCCCTACCGTCCCCCTCCGGCTCCGCCCCTCCTGCCGCCCTCCTCCACCACCCGCCCAGCCCGCGCCGCCCCTCCTGCCGCCCTCCTCCACCACCCGCCCAACCCGCGCCGCCCCCTGCCGTCCCCCTCCCACCTCCTCCGCCCCCGCCGCCCCCTTCCGCCCCCTGCCATCGCCCTCCTTCCCCTCCTCCACCACCTGCCCTGACGTCGCCCCTGCGACCCCCTCCTTCCCCTCCGCCCAGTTCGACCCGCCCCTGCGGTCCACAACCTCCTTTCTTCCCCTCCGCCCAGCCCAACGCCACCCCTGCGGCCCTGCTCCTGCGCCTCCATTGGTAAATTTCATATTCTTGAAATGTTTTTTTATGTATGAATTATTTTGTTAGAAAGAATTAGAATATGGTTAATGTTATTAGAAGATTCGTATGAATGTATGGAATGTTTTTGTTTATGAATATGGTTAATGTTATTAGAAGATTCGTATGAATGTATGGAATGTTTTTGTTTATGAATATGGTTAATGTTATTGGAATATGCTTGTTTGATATTTATTTATTTCCATCAAACCCTTTTACAGTTTAACTGCATTATTCGTTATTACATTATTCTATCATACTGAGTTAAATTTCAGATTCAAGTCATAATATGGAAGTAATGCGGAAGTAATTGCCAAATAATCAGGTACACTTTTATATATAATTTTTTATTGCAATATTCGTTTGATATTCGTATTCGTTCGTAAAAGATTCGTATTCGTATTCGTATTCGTATTTTGAGGATATGGATCTTGATTTTTTACATTCGTATAACATTCGTATTCGTAATATAAAATGAATATGATTATGGTATGACCTGAATTCGCATTCGTATTCGTTCGTTTGCATCCCTAGTTAGGAATGTTGGAGGATAGGTACACCGGTGTACTCTAACCCAACCCACCAACCAAACAAGTCCTAAGGATCTGTCGCATCCATGTTATTATTATAAAGTTTGAAGATCTAATTGTAAATTACCGTCATTTAAAAACACACCCCTTGTGATACGTTGCGGCATAGGGCACGCGAGCAGCGTCGAATCTCCTCGTAATCTTCCGTTTACAGTATCGACGTTAATTAACAACACTAACGTGGAATAGAAAATGGTATGATACTGCTTGCAATTCGACTGGATTCGTATGCGGCGGCTGAAAGGCCTTGTTGTTGAATCGTTGATGGTGTGTGTATTATATAAAAAAGAAGAGGCTGGAAAAGGCAAGTCGTCGACCACGTGGACGTGCATCCCATCCAAGTGCATGCAGATGCAGTGCAGGTGACCTTTCCCGACGTCTATATCCGCGCATGTTTGCACGCGTCACCTGACGTTGCCTCAATGCTTTCAACCCCTCCTGCTGTTTTCCTTTCGGAGCGCATCCTCTGTTTTCAACCCCTCCTCATCCACGAATGGTTATTTCTACTTACGGGAAAGTATTTCTCAAAACAGGTACGATTCGAAATTTTTTTCTCAAAATAAGAATGTATCGACAAATTATTTGTCACTCGTCAATGTGATGTCACAAACAATTTACTGTGGTGACATGAAATCGATAACAAATCATTTGTTATGCCTTGTGTTCAAAAAGCTCCCTGCCGCAGGCGTCGAAGACCGCATCGCCTCGTCGACTAAGTTACAAAGTGCAAAAAACGATTTTCCGCCGATGCCATGTCACCATGACAAACTGTTTGTCGTGCCACATTGATGAGCGACAAATGGTTTACCGATACATCACTATTCTGAAAAAAAATCGATCCGTACGCATTTTGAGAAATACTTTCCTTGAAATATCCATTCTGGGAAATAACTCCCTCAAAGTATCATGTTACGACATTTGATTTGGATTTTTCTATGTCAGCAAATAGTTTGTAGCTCGGTTTGCCAATCTGTGGAACAAACCATTCACATATTTAATTTTATTTTTGGCAAATCATTCGTGGATCTACGAATGGTATACCGCTTGAATACATATTAATAAACATATATAAGTGTGGTTATATATATACATATATATATATATATAATATCATATATAGGGTTAAATGGAGTTGTCCCTTGGGGGAGCTAACTTGGCTCCTCCTACTCCATTTCGTCCGATTTTTTTATTTTTTTTAAATTTTCTTCCGTGGAATTTCATCACTATATCTCTATATTATGTCGTTAAAATTTCATGCGAAACAGAGACTCCTACGAAAAGACGACCCCACTGGATGGAGGCCGTAGGAGTCTTTGTTTCGCATTAAATTTTAATAACATAATATAGGGATGTATTGACAGAAATCCACGGAAGAAATTTTCAAAAGAAACAAAAAAAATCGAACGAAATGGGGTGGGAGGGGGGGGGGAGGGGTGCAAGTTAGCTCCCCCATGGGGGCACCCATTGACAAATGGCTTGTCATTTGCATGAAATATACATATTTAATGTATATTTAATAGGGATTGATCTCGCAATTTTTATTTTTATTACAAAATCTCATTATGTATATTCATCTACATATCCCTCCAATATGACATTCGAATTTTGTCAGAAACGGAAACTCATATTCCCTCTATCTAGAAATGTCGATTACAACAATGTTTAGATCGTTAAAATTACATGTTCTATATGGGAGGGCATACGGGTCTTTGTTTTTAACGAAATTCGAATGACATATTGAATGGATATATAGATGAATATACATTGTGATATTTTACAAAAAAAAATGAAAAAAAATTACGAGAAAATAGCAAAAGAGCAGCCTCATTTTTTCATATTTAATAATATATATATGAATATAACCATACTTTATATATATATATATATATATATATATATGGGATAAATGGGGCTGCCCCCTAGGGGGAGCTAACTTGGCTCCCCCCGCCCCATTTTCACCATTTTTTTATTTTTTTTTGAAAATTTCTTCCATGAATATTCATCACTATATCCCTATATTATGCTATTAAAATTTCGTGCGAAACAGAGACTCCTACGGCCTCCATCCAGACAGTCATTTTTTAACGGTAACATGATTTTTTAAATCGACCCCGTTTGGATAAAGGTCGTAGGAGTCTCTGTTTCGCACGAAATTTTAATAGCATAATATAGGGATTTAATAATGAATTTACACGGTTTTAGATTTCAAAAAAAATAAAAAAATTATGTCAAAAAGGGGCGGGGGGAGCTAAGTTAGCTCCCCCTAGGGGGCATACACATTTTTCCCTATATATATACATATAATATATATTCAAACATGGAATGCATCGCAGATCAGCATACTCTTTGCCGATTGGCAATGCATTCACCGTCTGAATATAAATTTATTATTAAAAATATGATTTTTATGAGTTGTGTCTTTCTGAAATATTCCAATATTAGTTATGCGCCTCTCCTTTTGGGAATATCAATTGTATCCCAGACTTCTTATCATTCTATCACTTCTGCCCCTCCGTTAGTCTAACCATCAATGTGTTGAACTTAACATGATTTTTTTCAAATCATGGTGCAGTTAAGAGGGGAATAATTATCCAGACATCTTCTTCATCTTCTTCTTCCTCCATTCGTTTTTCTTTCTTTCTCTTCATATTTGCTCTCTTACTTAAATCTTCATGCATCCATTAAATTGTTAAATTTTTACATTTTCACGGATATATCACTCATTGCAGATCAAGTGATGAATTTTATTGAATGTTTGTGATTTTTTATGAATTAATTAATCAAAAAATTTTCTTAACTAAACAAATGCCGAAAGTCCTCCCCTACCGGCCTCCAGAAGGAGCTTAAATCTCAACTCCAAGATCTCAACACCCCTTCTGGACTTATCCAGGTGGAGGTGATAGTGCATGGAGTCACAGACGAGTGGGGCATGGTGTACGACGATATGCTTCCCTGCGGGCGTGAGGTCGACGTCAAACGGAGCAAATCCAGCAAGTTCAAGGAGAAGGAGCTCATTCCGATCAGAGCTGGAGTTCCCCACATGGCTTCTGGGGGCACTGGCATGTGAAGCCCTCGGCAAACCACTAAGAGATCTTCGTTCATCATCTCGCAACTCATGTCACATCCGGTTCCAGTCTGTGGCTTTCAACAACGGGTCATAGATCAGCTTGATGCGGAGGGGGAGGTGCAGTGGCGGCGGGAGAAACTAGGAGGCAGAGGGGAAATACAGGAGCGGAGGAGATGTATGGGTAGAGGAGCTCGCAACATAAGGGGAAGTGTGGGGGCGACAGCAGGAGCCAGATAGAGAGGAAGGTGCGGGGGATGAGGGAGGTGCTGGGGGAGGAGGGGAGGTGCGGGAGTGGAGGAGAGGTGAGTGTGGAGGAGTTTGGAGTAGAAGGGGGGGGGGGGGGGGGGTGGAAGGAAGAGATGGGGCGGAGAGGGAGATGCAGGGGCAGAGGGGAGGTGCGGGGGAGGAGAGGGTAGTGCGGGGGAGGAGCTTAAGGCGGAGGGCGAGGTGCGGGGGCAAAGAGGGAGGCAGGCGGCGGGGGGAGGAGGCGTTGGAGCCTAGAGGAGAAGCAAGAGGGTGGGGAGGATGAAGAGAAGGAAGATGATGAACTTTTATGCTTACTTTTTAAAATTTAATTCCCGATGTATCCCCAACGTCAACGCCTTTTTGCTTTGGGGTTGGACGACAACTAATCACAGAGGCACAAGTGATAAAATTGTAAGAAGTCAGGTCACAACTGATATTCCGAAAAAGGGAGGGGTATAATTGATATTGCAATATCTTAGAGGGACATAATCGATAAAAATCCTTAAAAATATATATAAAAAGTGTGGTTATATGCATGTATATATATTCTTAAATATGCATTAAATAACATATATATAATTTTACATATATAAAGAGTGGTTATATACGTGTATATATTATTAAATAAGGTTTGACGGCGTTGCCTCGTTAGCTGTCTCGCTCTATTTTTCCGCAATATTTTTAGTTTTTTTTAAAATATCACCTTATATATTCACCTATATATCCCTTCAACATAACATTCGAATTTCATTAGAAACAGATACTCATATGCCTCCATCTGGGACATGTCGATTGCAATAATATTTAGATAGTTAAAATTACATGTTCTAGATGGAGGGCATAGGAATGATTCCGACGAAATTTGAATGACATGTTGTGAGAGCGTGAGAGGGATGATTCTGGACCACATGATTCACCCAGGAGAGAGAAGAGTAGGAAAGAGAAAACAGAATCATGTGGTCCAGAATCATTGCTCTCATGCTCTCACAATTTTTTGCTCTCATAGGATCACTCCTCTCTCTCTCTCTCTCTCTCTCTATATATATATATATATATATATATATATATATATGAAGGATATGGTTAGATCCTCAAGCGCATCACGGAAGCGTGAGCATCGTATCGAATACGACGAAGAACGATAGTCACACTAGTTGTTCTATGCAGCGGAAATTAAAAAATTTTCATGCGACGAAACCACATGATCCAAGAACACTTCTCGAATCGTTTCGTCTAAAATACAAACAAGTAATATGTTTACCTATTGAAGTGTGGTTCCGATCGAGTCTCTAAACGAAGAGACCTCCTGTCTCAAGTCCGACCCGACGAAGGAGACGCTTGCGAGCGTGTTGATGAAACACGTGCTTCTCGCAATCCATGTTATGATCCAAGCGGTGGATCTCCTGATCTCGACACACAAGATCCGACGTCTTCTTCACGAGCAAAGTGCATCGAAGGAGACGGAGATCCACGAGCAAACGATCGGGCAGCATAACGACGACACTGCGGCGATGGAGAACCTCTCTACAACATCCATGGTGGACGGCACAAGAGAGAGAGGAAGAGAGGGCATGTAGAGAGAGAGAGAGAGATCCTTATGTTCTCATTGTGTAAAGAAGAGCAATGGGGGTGCCTCTCCTTTTATAATATTTTGGGATCCATGGATCTCAATCCATGGGCAGCACAAATCCAATGGCTCATTGATTTGTGTTTCTTTTAATGGCTAAGATTTATGTTGGTAAAAACCAACAACATTTAATTTAATTTAGATTAAATCTATATTGATAAATCAATATAAATCAATCTCAAATTAAATCAATCAAGCATGGAGATTATGGAATGAAGATTGCCTCCTTCCATAATATTGGATTTGGTGGCAATCTCATGCAATCTCATGAGATTAAATTATTTCATCGAAATCTCCAAGATTTACAACAACACTTGTTGTAAATATTCTACAAAAATAATTCATAATTATTTTGTGAATATTGCAATCTTGCCATTGGAAAATTGTGAATCACATTCACAACCCAAAATAAATTGTGAATTGCATTTTCAATTAATTGTCCAATGTGAATCCAATTCACATCAACATTTAATTAACAAATGTAAATTACAATTAACTCTCTCTTATATATTATAAATCACATTTATAATATACATGACGAATATGGATATTGCTATCCACATAATTCATATCCATGATAATTAAATCACATTTAATCATGTTGGATCTCTATTCTCATGTGCTCAAATAATATGAATCGCATTCACATTATTCACATCTTTGATAATTAAATAACATTTAATTATCTTAGATAACTCTCCTTATAATATGAATCAAATTCATATTATTCATGATAATTAAATCACATTTAATTATCATGTTTCTCAATGCTCGGATACACATATCAACAATGAAATTATCCTAAACTCTTTAGAGGATAATGCGCTTTCTCCGTGGATACTTGGAGATAAGGACAAGGCGATTGTATTGTTCCACGTATAGTGACTCGGATATTGAGATCATATCTCAAATCCAGATCGCAGGCCTCCCATAGATGCTTGATTAAATCAAGACCACAAATTTAATCTTCTCATTGCATCTGAATCACATTCAGATCAATGTCCAACATTTGGACCAAGATCAGATCACTTCTCTACTGAAAGGAGTCACTAAAATCCAGACCCGTTTCATCACTCCCTAGAAATGGAAGCGTCGTGGTTATACAATCGTTTATGATCACATCACCCTCAGGTATTCCCAATACATGTACATCCTGCATACTGGAAGACTCAGAATAAACCCGAAGTATTGGATCAACTTTATATTGTCTACTTCATGGTTTTATCAGTAAGTTTCTCATTCGATCATTGGGTGTTGGTATCGATCATATACTTTCCAAAAGCATATATCATAACTAGGTCTTGATCATATACTTTCCAAAAGTATATATCAAACCTACAAATTCAGTCAAGCTTCCAAAGCGAGACGATCGTGCAAGGAATTTGATTCTTCCCAATATCTCATGAGTGAGCTCATGTCTTCCGGTTCAGTAATTGAACCTGTATGATCCCTTTGAGAGATCGTATTTTACTCATATGCCCTTATATGCACACCAGCTCGCCGGTGTATAGACCTTGGCTAGGTCATCAACTTATTGGTCTACCAAATGTACATACTCAGACATATAGCAACACATCTGTCTCCGATCAGAGGATGCGTGCATGTATCGTGACAACATACGATATAGGACTTTGGTTATCTCGATCTCGTTAACTCAACTCTTTTGACCTAACTAATCCGACACCTCCGAATCTCTATTCCTATGCAGAGGACATGCATCAAGTGGTCGGTCAGATATCAGCCATTAGAGATAAGGATTGTCATCTCCTACTCAGGTTGGAGATCATCTCTTAACAATCATTTGACGGTGCTTGATGAGTCCTCAATCTAACCCTTTAGATATTCATCGAAGTACCAGCCTTTATGATTAAATAGTTGAATCAACGGTTGTATGATTATCAAGATGGCCATGGTACATAACTCTAATTGTACTAAGGGACCTATTATGCAAATTATGTATTCTTCATTTCAGATTTGGGAATGATATGTGCAATAACATTTATTGCATAATGGCTCGCCGTGGGCTCGCATGTCCAACAATATATATATATATGAATATACATAATGATATTT
The DNA here is from genome assembly GCA_037367405.1 of Ottelia alismoides. Lineage (NCBI taxonomy): Eukaryota > Viridiplantae > Streptophyta > Magnoliopsida > Alismatales > Hydrocharitaceae > Ottelia > Ottelia alismoides. The sequence goes on from JAZKJV010000781.1 coordinate 97,577, forward strand.
TCCAAAAAATAGAAAATTTTAAAGAAAATTACGCAGGGCAACCCTAATTTTTTTCATATTAAATATACATTAAATATGTATATTGCATGCAATATATATAATGTAAATTATATACATATACATATATGTATATGTATATATGCATAACCACGCTTAATATATATATATATATTTAAACAGAGAATGGTTCACTGAAAATAATATTAAGTATGTTTAACATATATTTAAACGGCAACAATGAAGGATTTATTACATGGATCGACAAACGGTTTCCCGATCGACGATCAATATTCTGATAGAGAAAAATCAAAATCAATGTCCAGACAATGTATTTTGGGGATGGAGATGTCCTGCGAGGGAAATCCCACTCCTATGTTGCAGGGTAACTATGGTAGGGAATGTTGTTTCGATTTTTTTTCTTTCAAAAATCTAATCATATAGATTGAATATATGTATATTGTTCTACATACCTACCGAGTTTCGTTTTGATCCGATATTCATAACTTCTTTATCTCAAAAGGTAAAATAAAAAGTCAACTTTGAAATATTTTTTAAGTGTGACATATGTTTACTTTTCCTTTGACTTTTGAGATAAAACAACTGAAACATGTTGCTATGTAGAACGATAAACATATATTCCATCCATCCAGTTTGATTTTTAAAAAAAATCACAACAAAAATAAAAATTAGTTCATGTATTCAGTGCAAAATACAAAAATAAAGGAATAAAACTTACAAATGATAGAGATACAATAACAGAAGGTAGATGAAGTTCATACTAATTATAAAAAATGGAATCACTTGTATATTAGTGCATGTATTCAGTGCCAACTATTACTTATCGATTTCGAGATCACCTTTTTCTTCTTTTTTTCCAAAGCTTCTACGCTGGGTTGATCTCTGCCTGACGATGCAAACGAATGTGGATATATCCAATATATGTTTGTATTCATATTCATTTGAAGGCTAAGATGATTATGATTCGTTATCCTCGATTGCTGAAATGGACATAGTTATTAAAAGATTTTTTTACACCTTCAAATTTGTACACTTTATTAACCTTCGCAAGACGTTGCAATTAAGTGAAGGTGTCAAAAACCTAAAAACGATCATATTGTGATCGAATACGAGGATCATTAGAACTCATATCATTTTTTCTGAATATATTTATAAAATTAATAGTTAAGAAATCTTGGGTAAATTATCAAAAAAACTCCAACTATTCGTTGATTTCCAATTAGATAATCTCATTTTTCAAATGTAATAAAGAAAGGTCTGATTATTTTTATCTCAAATACATGCTTTTGTATGATTTTGTTGCCCTTTTATTTATTTTTGACTTGAATATATAGTTTCCTCTTTTGTTATGTTTGTAAAAATGAGATCCTTAACTGAGAAACAACTTTTAGTTGAAGCTATTCTTTGTGATTTACCCAAAACTCTTTCAACATGTAGTACGTAAAAGAAGGTAACATGAAAGGTTGTAAGCATTTGGTAGTGGCATTATGACCACTCACACACAATTAGGGATAAGGTGATGAGAGAGAGAGAGAGAGAGAGAGAGAGAGAGAGAGAGAGATGGCTGAGATCATTTTGAATGAATCTTCTTCGGGTTGCTTCCTCAGCCCGCAGATTATAATGGGAGAATGCCACCTGATGTTGATGGGGATCTTATCTTGGATTCAAATCTATTCCTTTGGATGTTTTGACTTTCTTTTTTTTAATCCATCACACTAATGTATCGTATATTGTTAAATATATAACAATGATATTGCTCGTTGAGGAATAATTTTATATCTTAAATTAGCAAAGAGTATCTTATCAGTTGCTATATTATTAGAGATAGTCGATAATCCATGTAGTAATGCTTAACTGTTGCTATTTTTCATGATTTAAATTAATTATAACTATTTTTTGATTTAATAATGATCAGTTAAAATTTTGAAAAATAAAAAACATCAAAATTGTCTATGTTAAATATATAACAATTATTATTACTCGTTGCAAAATTTATTTTTTTTATTCCTAAAATTAACAAAGAATGATATATTTTTTTCCAGAGGTTCATGTAACAATGACTTATTAGTTAGCTTATTTGTTAAAATTTGTATTAATTGTTGCTAAGTTTAACGATAAAAAGAAGAAAATATCAACGAATAATCGTTGTTATATGAATCGGTGCTTGGAATGTAGCAACAAGTACAATACTCGTTGCAAATTTTATGAATAAAGTAATGACTAATACTTGTTGCTATTTATTTAACTACGAACGATGTATCAGTAAATGTTTAATTGTTTTGCCTCAGGTCAATTTTGTTGTAGTGTAGCAACGGATAAGCATTGCTATATGGATTGTCAATAATATTATAGCAATGAAAATGATATTCGTTGTTGAATTCAATTATAAAAATATCATTAACAAAAACAGAAGTTTTGTCTTGCAACTCTCTCACTCTCAACATCCAATCTCATACTTTGTGAGTTTATATGCGACTATGTTTGGAGCATTACGACCTCTCTACTTATATTCGTAATGTCCTTGATATTATCTGTTAGTTATTCTAAAAAATAGTGACAAATGCATGCTCAACTAATCTTTTATTCATATTTTTTGTAAGATTGGTTCCACCTTTAAAGTAGCACTTTCCCATACTAGAAGAAACCAGTTGTAATACTATTTGTAACATCTCGGTCGGGTCTACATCTGAGTCGTTAGAAAATTAATCCCGACAACTTGTTAATTTTATCCAATATGATCCCTTGGTGATCTCACCCAAAATACTTTAAATCCAATTTGTGAAATGATATCACTCTACTAATTTATGAGTGTTAAAATAGGATTATGTTTGAGGTCTTGCATAATCACCTCACTTTGAAACACACATCAACCTTCCATATTATTATTACTACTATTATTACAACGACTTCTTTTTGATAAAATTATTTCAAAAGAATTGTGGATAAGCCACTTGAGAGGTCAATTGCCAAATTGGGAGATCAAGAAATTAATTAGAGTTCATATAATGTCATCATCATTGCAACTCCTGGAAACCGATACCATTAGAGCCTTTGAAATATGTGCCAATCAATGTCCACGTTGGTGACATGGAAAGGAACGAGTGGCTATTTTTAAATAGGGTAAATGATAAAAGAAAGCTTTAACTATATCTTGATTATTAATTAAGAGACTCATTTTTCAATCGTAACAATGAGAGGTCTTAACTTTTAACTTAAGCGTTTTAAATCGATATATAAGGTTCGTGGAAGCTTACGAAGGCCTCTATTTAAGACAAAAACATAAGATCAGACCTTTTTTTGTTAAAATTGAAAAATGAATTTTTTAATTGAGAATTGAGTATAGTTGAGACTCTTTTTGTAATTTACCCTTTAAAATATCCAGCAGTGATAACATGTGCCAATTTGGTTGTGTATTCTCATAAGATTAAACTTAGGTTAAATTTAGGGTTTAAATCATATTTTAGTGATTGGACTTGCAGTTTTTCCATGCCAATTACCTTCCTGGTTTTCTTATCAAAAGTTTTTATTTTTAGTTATACATAAAATCTTCACAGCTACGATGAACACAGTTTAGCATATCAGGTCTAGTTTAATCAACTATAATAAGGGTAAATTACAAAAAGGATCCTAACTATGTCTTGATTCTCAAATTACGAGCCTCATTTCTAAAATGAAACAAATAATGTACTAGATTTGCAACTTTAAATTTTAATATCGACATAAAATAAGATCGATCTTTTCTTTGTTACATTTCAAAAACGAGGTTTGTAATTGGGAATTGAGACATAGCTAGGGTCTTTTTTATAATTTAGCTTAATACTAGTGAAATAAATCTACAATAACATACGTTTTAGAATCATCGTCATGTCGTCTGTTTATTGCAAAGTTACGATTTATACTTGAAAATTGTGACATAGAATACATCCTTTGCTATTTTATTGGTGGTAGTTCATATAGCAACAATTACTTACGATAACAAAGTTACCTTATAATGGCGAAAAAATTAGTATTTGTTGTTATATAGTTAAGTTCCATAGTTAACTTGGCAATGGATATCATTTGTTGTTGTAAATTAATCTTTGATTCTTTAAATTTGTAATGAATTTTACATTACTTGTTATGCTAGTAGCAATCACATGCAATGTTTATTCGTTGATTTTTTTTCTAATTGTTGTTAAATTAGCGACGATTAGTATGGAGTTTAATGCAAAACTAATGAATTATTGTCATTATATGGACCTTTAGCAATGTCCATAGCATTCATTACGAATTAAGGGAACAATATAGTGTTATAAAAAAAATTTTAGTTGTTAAATGTTTAACATTGGAGACAACATATATTCAAATTGTTCGGTGCCACAATCAATTTTCTTGCAGTATTTTTTTCTTGGGATATTTACACCCATAACCCTGAGTAATATTGTAATTACCCCGGAAACCCTCGATAATAACGAATTACACTCAGACCCCTGAATAAATACTCCGTTTTACACTTGTAACCTTCCGTTAATTTAGTTCTTTGACTTTGAGCCCCTCTAATGGTCTGGTGGTAGAAGCAGTGGCTCCCACTTTAAAGGACCAGGGTTCGAATCCTATAGAAAAATAAAAAAAATAGTTCTTTGACTCAAGCACATGAATGAGTTAATCTAACCAGTGCACAATCCAACGGCTGGAATTAATCAGAAGTAAAAAAAAAGTAAGACGAAAGGAATCGGGTTTTATTCCAGGTACAGGGGATCTGCAGCAGAGACACTGAGGTGGGGGAGGTTTCGAGAGGGGCCTTGCAGGCGAGGGACGGCGTTGGGTTTGAGGGGGGGGTGTCATCGGCTCCTGTCGGAGGAGGCAGGGGGCTCTTGGGCAGGAGGGCCTTGGAGGGATTCAGAGGAGGCAGGGGGCGGCTCCTGTCGGAGGAGGCAGGGGGGCCTTGGAGGGATTCGGAGGAGGCAGGGGGCTCTGCAGGCGGGTGTGGGTTCGAGCGAGGGGCGGAGGTGCGAGCGTGGGTGGGTGGGCGGTGGGGGTGTCGGGGAAGGGGGGCTTTGCAGGCGGAGGAGTGGAGGTCCGTATTTGCATCAGGCGGTGGGGGTGTCAGGGGGGCGGGCGGTGGGGGTGTCGGGGAAGGGGGAGCTGGGCTGGAGGGGGGGGAGCGGTGGCGGAGTTCTTTGAGCAGTCGCGGGGGGATTCGAGGCGGCAAAGCTCGAGGACGGGGGGCTTTGAGCGGGCGCTAGCGCGAACTCGAGGGGCGGGGGGAGACAGCAGGAGCTGGACGGCTCAAGGGCGGAGGCACGGTGAGGGGGAGGGCTGCAGCTTGGCGGGGGGAGAGGGAGGTAGCAAGAGCTGGACGTGGGGCTCCTCGGGGGCGGAGGCGCGGTGATGGGAGGGTTGCAGCTGGGCGGTGGGGGGAGGCAGCAGGAACACGGGGCTCCTCGGGACTCGGGGGCGGAGGCACGGTGAGGGAGAGGGCTGCATTTGGCATGAGGTGCTTCAACGAGGAGCAGAAGTTGGGCACAAAGTTCCGAGGGCGGAGGCGCAGGGAGGAGGAAGGCTGGAGCTTGCATGCGGGAGAGCGCAGGGTAGTGGGGGCAGCTTGCCGGGGACGAGTGAGAGGACATGAAGCTTGCTGGGGTGGAGGGAGGGAAGGCGCGGTGAGGGGAAGAGCTGGAATTGCCGGAGGAGGGGAGACCGGGATGGACAGCGACACGCGACGGGGACGGGAGTCTTCACCGAGATGGAGAGCGGCACGCGACGGGGACGGGAGGTCTTCACCGGGATGGAGAGCGGCACGCGATTGGGACGGGAGGTCTTCACCGGGATGGAGAGCGGCACACGACTCGGACGGGAGATCTTCAAGGGGATGCAGAGGGGTGACGGGGGTATTTTTTGAGAATGTATTTTGTTTTAGGGGTAAAATTGTCATTAATGGATGGAACCTGTTGAAGTTAACGGCTTAAATGGATGGAAGTTGACTCAGAGTTATGTAATGTAAGGGTTAAACATTATTCAGGGTTCTGGGTGTAATTCGTGCTTACGCAGGGTTCCTGGGGTAATTACGAGATTACTCAGGGTTATGGGTGTAAATATCCCTTTTTTCTTTCTCGTCAAAATTTGTTATAGTATTTGGTACTTTTTAACATTTAGTCTAATATTTGATGATAAAAATGCATATAATTGTCGTTATATTAATCATCACTGACAATCACTACAAGAAAACACGATTTGACGAGCACAAAAGGGCAAGGATGGGACAGGCACATGTGCTCGTCACCCTTGGACGAGCACCTTGAGAGTACACATTCTCACCCACCTGCCTCATCCAGTTAAATTTCAATGTGTGATTTTAAATGGTGCGTAAAAATTTAGGAGAGAACACTTGGAGAGCACATTGGCAAGCACATGTGCTCGTCCACATCTGTTAAACAAAATGCTAACATGCTCCCTATTCTTCATTCCAAATGAAACCAAACCCCAAAAATCCTCCTATGGCGATCTTTGAGCAGCATCCCTTACCTCCATCGATCATCATTTACCTGCACTACATGTTACTTCTTCTTCCATAAGGTATTTTGAGCACTTCTTACTTATTTTGATTTTGGTTGCATAGTATGGATATATTCATTGTTTTATGATTTGCGTTTTTTAGACTAGAACATCATACCTTGTTTTTAGAATTTGTAAACTTATCGATTGTACATCACACAATTATATTGATGCATATTAGATGTTCGAATTGATTTTGTCATCTTATTCTATATGCAAATCAACATGTATGTAAGGTGTCTGATGAAATGCCAATACCATTACCATTAGAAACAACAATATTATTCAAATCTGTTTACTTGTATATTGAACATTATACGATTAGATTACCATAGATTATATTTTAGAATGAATTTTGTGAGGTTATTTTATATGTAAATCAACATGTATGTAAGGCGTATGATATGTTAAAGAAAAGTTGAGAAATTCCATTGTGATATGTGATGTGATAATCTACACATAGATTAAATACCCGTATTTTTCTACAATTTTTAGGATTATATTATTGTTTATATGCTTGTGGTATTTAAGAATGTGTATGTGTTGGTGTGTGTGTGTGTTAGTATATGTGTACATGTGTGTGTTAGTATGTATACATGTGTGTGTATATGTAGAGTGCATTAATACAGTGTTGTTTCTTTATAGTGTTTTTTGTCTAAGTTATGTATGTGTATGTATGAGAGGAAAGGTTAAATTTCGTTTTGGAGAGGGCACACCCCCTGTTTTGATTATCTATATAAGATCCACACCTTTACACCTAAGATTCCGGAAGGAGTAGATATGTTTGCGGGAGCATAATTGATTTTCTATTTCAATACATTACGAGATATTTTTCCATACTTTCCGCATTTAGTTCGGAATATTTCCGCACCTTCTGATCGACCTGAACAACAAATACGTATCCCCTCCACCCCTACTACATGTGCCTTGACTATGTAACTCAGAATGGAATGAAATGAGATTCTATTCTTTGATTGAAAAGAGATGTCTTGAGCAATCGGAAATGCACTTTGATAAACTGATTTGATCTTTACCGACTCAATGGAGGTTTGGGGATGGGGAAATTATTTGTGTGAGTTGTTTATGTATGTGTGTTATGTGTGCATGCATGTGCATGTATCTTAGGAAAGGGGGTGGGGAAATTATAGTAGGAGAAAGTTCTCGGTATTATTGGTAACACTTTATTTTCCAGTAAAAAAATCTCTATCTTTAGTTTATTATAATTTCTAGTGGGACTAGTCCTTTATAATTGAATGCATGCTTATATATATATAATGTAAACTCATTTTCCAGACGTCAACTCCTCTATCATTAGGTATGCTCAATTAAATATTATCCTCCTACTTTTATCCATGTATATCCAAGTATAGAGTCATGTATATGCCTTTCGAAATTTCAAACTCTATGAATATCCATTATTTCCTCTTATCTTTATATTTTAAAATATTTGAATATGTAAAAGGAATCAACATCCAAAGAATGCACTACAAAGCAAATAAGATGAATATGAGGTGGAAGAAGAGGACATATCATATTATCAATAATGATATTATTTCTCTATAAGAGAAAAGCAAGAAATGAAGTTGTAAGTGATGCATTTTTATTTATAGTTTTATTATCTCTTTACTATGTCTTTAATAAAAGAGTCTTAAAAGTACTAGGTATAAAAATATATATTTGTTCATATCTCTATTCCATCTACTATATTGGTTTCAGCAATAAATATTGCAAGTGAGGAGGTCGTCTTGGAAGGGTTCGAATCCCTAACAAACATATGTGTATTTCACGAGTAAAAGAGATATTTTTGAATATATAATGCATTAGATTTATTTTTTGGTATCTATTTATGGTTGTTCTTCGAGTTAATATTCTTTCTAAACATCAAATGGAGTTGTAATTTAGAGGTGTTATTCTTTTTATTTTTGAAAAGCATGTTCCCTCCCAATTTTTTTCAAAATTACGAGGATCCAAGTCCATGCAGATGAACATGATTGTGAGTATGAATGTGATCGAGATAATGTATAAGGTAAACCCCCATATAATGAGGTATTTTAAGTTTAATTTTATCATCTTACTTTGATGCATGCATATTCAAGTTTCAAGCTATTAACTTTATTTTATTCTAATCGATTAAGTACAAAGTCTAATCTATATAGAATATGATGGCAAGGAGATAAGGAGGATGCATTTATATAAGCAGGTGAGATTAATGCATGTGATGATTTTTACTATTGTATTATATAATGTATAATACTAATATAATAACATGGTTGTGGCTTACATTATATTAACTAATATATAAAATAATATTAAATATTTTATTTGAATATCCGGATCCAGATATTCAAATCATTACCATATCCGTATTCGGTAAATTTTGATAACTCATCATCATATTTGATCCGTATCATAAAAGAGGTGTGAGTGTCTGCCGGCGTGATGGAGAGGCGGAAGTCGAGGAGGGTAGAGATCCTCGGGCACGCCTTCACACCTCCTCCTCCTCCTTCAGGTGGTGCTGAGGGACAGATTCCGGTTCCCTTCCAGCGTGTTCGGCGATGAACGATGTGATCATGAGGATGCCGAGGAAGGACGTTCATCGGAGGCTCTCCACTGAGCAAATGCTCCGTAAGTTCTCCACTCCTCCTCTCGATTTTGTCCGCATCAGTGGAAATCCCCAAATTCTAGGGTTTTCGGCCGTGTTTCTGGATCAGATTCTGAACGGATGTGGTGATTGCTTTCAGGACACATGTGCGAGCGGAATGGAGTCGAGGATGGAGGCATAGCGGAGAAGCTTCTTGTATGGGCGGAGGCGGAGGGGAGGTCTGGGTGGAGGTTTGAGGGTCGGATGGCGTGGTGGAGGGACAGAGGTCGAGGAGGTGGGAGGGGATCGGTGCTGGGCGGTAGGGATGCAAACGGATACGGATATATCCGTATTCGATCCGTCACCGTATCCGTTTTATACACATTTTGACATCCGCATCTGTATCCGTTTTAAAATGGATACGGTTATGGATATCGTTTTGATATCCGCAAGCATCCGTATCCGTATCCGTATACCCGTTTTTATATATAAATATATTCGTAGATTTATTTTTTACTATATATAACATAATTCTCTACCTCCTTTTACCATATATATATAATTTTTATGATAGAAACACACTTAGTAAATTAATATCATGTGTTTTCCATCCAATTCTTATATATTTAAGTCAATTCTATAGAGTATTTCTAACATTACTCATGTACGATCGGTATCCGTTTTACATCCGTATCCGTTTTTTAAGGATATGGTAAGACAGTTTTAATATCCGTCAGTATCCATATCCGCATCCGTATTCGTATTAGAAAATGGATAAGGATATGATAATACCTATATCCGTATCCGTATCCGACCGTTTGCATCCCTACTGGGCGGGGGCAAGAGCGGTGACCAGGAGGGGGAGAAAAAGGGAGCAGGGTATTTTTGCCATTTTAATAAATAAAATAGGTATCATGTAAAATAAATTAACGGAATTTGATTAGTTTTAAAATATAAATGAATGTGAGTTAATCACAAATTCCATGGTAAAATAATAACAATGTTTACAAATTTGAGAAGGTAATTTACAAATACTTTGTGAGATAAAAAATCCCCTATCTGAAACTATATGTAAAATAATATATATTCTTTCATCATATTTGATATAGTTTTTAATAAATTAAATTCATTTGTTACATTTGTTTTGTTTAAGGTGTAAGTCATATGAAACGTGCACGTTTGAACAAGTTGATAATGTGTTTCTGATATTGTCCGTACACGATCAATATATACATTATATCTATAGGATTGGAGAGTTTACATGCATCGGGGTTTATATCTCTCACGTTTTTATTTTTTTTAGAAAATATCACCATTATATTCTTTCATATATCCCTCCTATACGTTATTTGAATTTCATCAGAAACAGAGACTCTTATACTCTACATCTAAAACAGGTAACTTTAACGGTCTTAGAATTGTTGTAATCGACTTGTTCTTGATGGAGAGGATATGAGTTTATGTTTTTGACGAAATTCGAATGACATATAGGAAGAATATAGAGATGAATATAATTTAAAATTTCATGCACCTGGGTGCATACTCCCCAATCCCTTATATCTATATCTATTTTTCTAAAGATTGTATAGATGTTATCCACATTCAGTATTCGTATTTTAAACCGAGAAGTATTACGATAACACGTAAAGCTTAATTCGATTATTTGCATCCCTACTTTGAATTCCATTTGTGTTTTTGTGCACAGATCCTCTGAGAATTTGCAAACTGTGCATTTCGTGTTCAGTTCATTCATTTCTTCAAAAATTTCGATGGAATCAGCCATCAAAATCTGACTAAAAATGGAGATTAAGTTCGCATTAACGGTTTCCTACTTCATCCTCATTTTTTTCGTTGGTTGGAGCCGATGTTATAATCGGTTCGAGGACTTTTTTTATAAAATAATTACTAATTTAAACTTAATTAATTAAATAGGCATGCAAATGGAAAATTTAAAATTATAGGTACAAATCGGCACTTGAGGTGCTGATTTGGGAGGAAAGCCCAAATCGGCACCTCAATGTGTCTTTGCATTTTGCATTTCTATCCTATTTCAAAAGTTATTTATATAAATGATCCATCCATTTATACTATTAAATTAAAAGGTTCTATGTTTTAATGTATTCTTTTACTTAATACATTGATTTTCATAATCCTTATACAAAAATTAATTAGTTCTAAATATAAATAAAAATTTCACAATTATTAGAAAAATAATTAAAAATACAATTAATATAGATTTACCATTTCATTGATATATATATTTCTGTTTTGACACATACTGATGATATTATGGATGAAACTGGATATGGATATATTCGAATATCCGGTTGCCATAATCAAAAAATTATCGGAAACAGATATCCGTGTCTGAATATTAATCGAATACGAATCGGATATGAATATGGATTGTAAAAATTTTTCGAATACAGATACGGATATATTAATGGCTTGAATATCTGGATCCGGATCCGGATATCAGTATACATCATTTAATTTTGTTTTATATATTAGTTAATATAATACAAGTTACAACTCCATGTTATTATAATAGTATTATATATTATGGATATGGAAATATGCATATCCGATCCGTATCCGGTACGTTTTCATCTCTAGATGCTAATGGTAATTAAGGAAACGGATTTTAGTTTTTTTACGGATATCGATAAGAACACGACTAAAGTTTTCTTTTTTTAGGATATGCATATGTACATGATTATACAACTTTTTTAAAATATATGGATATACTTAAATATGTTCAAGAGTTGCATATAATATAGCGAGAAATCTATATTTGGTAATTAAGGAAACTAATTTCACTTGTTGTAATTGTGAAATTAGGAACTATATAATATCTAAACTCAAAATTTTTAATTATATTTATCATAATCATGAAATTAATAACTAATTAATTTTTATATAAGGATTATGAAAATCAATGTATTAAGTAAAAGAGTACATAAAACATTGAACCTTTTAATAGTATAAATGGAAGGATCACTTATATTAATAATTTTTGAAATAGGATAAAAATGCAAAAGGGGTGAGAAGTGGTCCAAATCGGCACTTGAGGTGCCGATTTGGGCTTTTCTCCCAAATCGGCACCTCAAGTGCCGATTTGTACCTATAATGTTAAATTTTCTATTTGCATGCTCATTTAATTAATTAAGTTTAGATTAGTAATTATTATAAAAAATCCCTCGGTTCGACATATCTCCACCTTAACTTGAACTCCACTCGTAAATTGTCGAATCTCCCATCTCTACAATCTTCTAGCTTTCTCACGACTCGAATCGGTAATTCAATCGGATTCTTGTTGGGAGTAAGCTCGACTAGAGTCGGAGGCTCGGTTACACCCTCGTCGGGCACCGCATGTCCCGAAAAGACGATACTGCTTGACCAAAGGTCACTTATATCAAACTTGGCATATAGCTTGTGAGTTCGTAGGGACTCCATTACCATCCTTAAGTGCACCTGGTGTCGAATTCGACCCATTGGAGTATATCAGTACATCGTCAATATATGAAGACCGCCACAAAACAATACCCTATTCATCAGGTCCATGGATAGATATTGTCGGTGTACATTTGTGAACTGTTGTCGTTATCACCGGTTCGACCGGTCGATCCCATTGGTCTGACCATAAAAATTCAAAACTGATAGCTAATCATGTTTATTTCCAATGCCTTGGTGTAAGGCAATGTACAATAGGATGAACATTATACAAGTGTATGAAGGCAATGCAATTTTTAAAAAAAAAATTATTTTAAAATTTGAATTTTTATCAGTTGTGCCCTTATGATATATTACCTTATGGCCAACCCCTTTTGGGAATATTAGTTTCACCCCTGATTTCTTCCACAATGATCACTTATACCCTTCGGGTTAGTTGTTGTCCATCCCCAACACAAATAGATGTTAACTTCGAAGATACAAAGGGAATTAGATAGAAAAGGGTTGAAAGGTCTTCCTCCCATTACAACCCCTCCTCCCTCTCATCCTCCACCTCCCCTTCCAACCTCTCCTCCTCCTCCGACTACCCTCTCCTTCTGACTAGGGATGGGCATGGGCCGGGCCCTGAAGGGTCATGGCCCAAGCCCATTTAAAAACTACGGACCTTGGGCCGGGCCTAGGCCCACAAATTTTTTTGGCTCGGCCCAAGCCATGACCTGGACCAATTCTATTGGACCAGGCTTGAGCCGGACCGGCCCATCTATTGATGCTAGGTCGGACTGGTACACAATCTTCATATTTGACCACAATCTTCTTTTACGAGAGACCAAATTTCAATATTTCTACGCTCTTTTCTCCGGTTCTCTTACAGCTAAGTTCTCTAAAAAGGAAAAAATGATCCCTTCTTCACTGAAAACCTCACATTTTCTGCTTAATTAGCCACCAAATGCTTGTCCATTAGCAAATATAACTTTATAGAAAACATCGATGCATCCACCTCTCCCATCTTTAAGCTAGATGACAATTTGAACCATCGGTAGACTCATTGGCGGAGTTTAGCAATTTCTGTAATCATTTATTAGCAATTGTTCTGTAATACAATTCATATTTTTCTTTTCAATTTTTACATGTTTATACAAATTCTACATTTCTTAATCCCGAGGATTGCAATAGCAGAAGCTTTCTTATGAAAAAAATCACATAGTAGAATGCAAACATCACTTTACCCAACTAAAAAATCCTTCTTAATGATATGAAGCAGTTGTGGTTGTGATCACGTCAAGCAAATAGCACTAAATAATACCTAGAATGCTAGCCAGCAATAACCTTTTCATCTAATCAGAAGGAACTTAGGTGCAGGATATGAGGATTGGTTTGGGCTACGTTGCGGGCTAATATCGGGTCGGACCCTCGGGTCGGATCGAGCTGGGCCGAGCCAAGCCCGAGCCCGGCCCAAAAAAATTTTGGGTCCAATACATTGGCCCAGGCCCAACCCATTATCCATTTAGGTTTGGGCCGGGTCGTATTTTTCGGGCTGGGCTTCAAGCTGGGTCGGGTCGGCCCAGCCCAATGCACATCCCTACTTCTAACCCCTCCTCCTCTGACCACCTCATACTCCTCCGATCGCCCCTCCCCTTCCAACCCCTTCTCCTCCCCACAAGCTCTCCTCCTCCTTTGCTGCCACATCCTCCCATTCCATCTCATAATCTTCTGTCGACCGCCCTCCCCTTCCAACCCCTTCTCCTCTTCCTTGGGTTGGAGGAGTTACAAGCGAACTTGGTTGGAAGGGAAATGGTTGAGGAATGACGGTCATCAGCATGGAGCGGACATGGAAAGGATCGAAGATCTAGGAGGCATGGGTATAACAACTAGGGATATGGGTATTGCTAGAGGAAATACATATGGGAGAGATGGAGATGGATCAGTTGATCGAATGTCAACATTTTAGCTTAGCAAAAAAAAGTCAACATCTTAGGTTGAGTTGGCAGGCCTTTATTGGATAAGGGTAAGGTCAATATGCATCTGATGATGTGGACATGAGGAGCGAACCCACGAGGGAGTGACAGGTGGTTGTTGTTGACATGGGAAAAAGTTGGCTCAGATTGAATAGTGATCTACATAAAAAGTGTTGGATTCGATGAGATCAATGCTTTTCATGAAGGCCTCAAAATAAAAAAAGTCATGCAAAAACTGAGTTTTTTGAGATATTTTATGGTTATAAAGTACCAATTTTTATATCTTATATTTTTTCTTTGAGTTTTACTTAATGATATATACATATATAAAAATAATTTATTTACATCTTAATCTAATTTAGTTTAGTTTCTAGTAATTAAGAAAAAAATAAAATAAGAAATGTGAATATTTACAAGTGTTATAGTCAACATACACTCAGTCGGTTTTTTTAAAGGAAAAAAGGATGCAGTGTCGTAGAGGCAAGCACCCAAAAAAAGGGTGCAGTGCCGTAGAGGCAAACACACTCAGTCGATTTTGTTCTTTTTTATGGTTTTTGTGACTTTTTTTATTTTTTTTCTTTTGTTTTTTTGTCTTTAGTTAGAGTAAAAATTAAAGGAAATAAAAAGAGTTAATAAACGAAGTAACAGTCTTAAGTACAGTAAGTTTACATTATATAATTAGGTTCCAAAATTCAAGTTTCATATGAACTATGATGCTTTTTTACTTTGGTCTTATTCTGCAGATAATTTGATTCTTATTAATTCAAACGTGAGTAGAGTTTAGTAAGAGAATGTATGGACGAGATACTCAGTTTACAATTTTCAGCCTTCAAATTGGGTATGATTTTATTTTCCATGTGCATGGGTTATATTTTTTAAGATTTTTCATCGATTAAAGTTAGTATTATGTACACAATTGAATTGATTTCATGTTATTTTAAGATTATTAAAAATCAATGAAGTTTGTGCTTATATATGTGAATAAAAACATGTTTCAACTCTTTATTGTCGTTTTATGCAATTTTCTACTTTCAATTTATATACAAGCTATATACAATTCAGATTTTTTGATTGTTAATCTTCTTTTTGTTCTTTTACCATTTTATGTGCGTTTTGTGCATTTTTACTCAAGAAATGAGGAAAAAAATTGAGCATAGAGTAGATAAATCATATGTTCATTACTCCTCTTAGATTGAGATCTGATAAATTAGTAGTGCTCTCATAAGAATCACTATTGGGTTGTGGGCTAAACATGTTCTAGGTACTCTTGGCTTCTGAGGATATTCTCATTAGAAGTGGCTTTCTTAATTTGACTAGCAATAAACTCTCGACTACTTACGATCTCCATCCAGACAATCATTTTTTAACGGTCACAGATTTGTTGTATTTTTCATGTTCTGTATGGAGGATATATGAGTCTTTGTTTCTGACGAAATTTGAATGACGTATTAGAAATCCATAATTATAAAAAATCTATGGAAGTATTTTTCAAAAAAGAATAAAAACGGAAAAAAAGAAAGTGGAGTAGGTAAGTTACCTACTCCATGGAGTATGATCATTTTCCTTATATATGTATATGTATACATGTATATGTATATATATATATATATATATATATATATGTGTGTGTGTGTGTGTATATAGGGGATCCTTCCAATAGGATGCATCCTTCCTGAACTCAGGAAGATGGGCCTCTTTTTGTAGAAAATATGAGCACTTTAGTGAAATACGTATATAGTTTGTATGTTAACTGCATGTTATAGATACAAAAATGCATACAAAACTGTACATTATAATACAAACATTAAAAGTGCACATTACAATACAAACTATATATGTATTCTACTAAAGTCATCGTATTTCTTACAAAAAAAAGGCAGCCTTAAGCTCAGGAAAAACCGCATCCTATTGGAAGGAAATCCCATATGTGTGTGTATGTATGTGCGTGTATATACATATAACTCTACCGCAGAGATAAAGTCGGCCTAACTTGGTCGATAAGTAACAAGTAGGGTGATTTGAGCTCTCCAAAGCATTATCTGGTGAGGGAGGGTGGGAAACTGCATTGGATTTCTCGTTTCCCATGGGTGGGGATGAGAAACATGATGATGTTTATCGGACTGAGGTGGGAATGAATTGTCTGCTGCAATGGGGAGCCAGCAGATTCTACAGTACTAATTTGAGCTGCTCGATCTTGATCGATTAGCTCACGCGATTTTGCAAGGTACGTGCCTGTAAAAAATGCAAAATCACGTGAACCGCTCGATCAAGATCGAGCAACTCAAATGGGTATTGCAGAGTCTGCTGAGCTCCCCATTGAAGAAGATGATCCATTTCCGACTGAGGTCAGGTTGTAATTAGAAATTTATACGACAATATGCATGTACATATCTGTCAAAGTATACGCAAATTTTAGACCATATAGTTCATGCAAATTTTGGTAAATTATAGAGGTCAGGGGAGGGGGCAGATCCTCTGCCGTGAAATCCCCTGCTGTGACGTAGCCCCCCATCCCTTATCAGGGTCGCCCATTTCCGATCGGACGGATCCCGTGCATCACAGCAGGAGATTTCGCGGCAGAGGATCTTCTCACTCGGGGGGGTCCGTACTGTAAGGGTTGCTTAACAAAACACGTGAGACGAAAACTCTGGGACTGCCCAACGCAGGGAAATCATGCACCCACAATTGCCACAAAATCACAGCACACGTTTATCAGCAGGTAGTCGTTCGATCATGATCGACCGGCACACAGGAATTTGGTGGACCCTCGGCTGTTACAGCACCTCTCCACGCCGACCCCTA
Organism: Ottelia alismoides; assembly: GCA_037367405.1. NCBI lineage: Eukaryota > Viridiplantae > Streptophyta > Magnoliopsida > Alismatales > Hydrocharitaceae > Ottelia > Ottelia alismoides. The sequence goes on from JAZKJV010000781.1 coordinate 114,920, forward strand.
TTATATTAACGGGCATAGCATTACCTCAGTTCTTCGCGGGTAACTGAAAACAAACCATCTCAGTTCTTCCAAACCCCACTGCCGCTGCTCGAGCTCGCACCATCCCCATGGTCGACATCAGCCTTCCCCTCGCCTCCCGCGGCATGCCCGTCTCTGTGCTCGCCACCCTCTCAACACCGCCGGCATCAAATCCGCCATCGGCCATGCCAAGCTCCACGATCCCCACATGCCTCGTCGCCGACCACGTCTTCTCTCGGATGCTGGACACCGCCGTAAGGGATCGAGAAGCCGTACTCGTGGAAAACGGGGTGGGAGTAGCGGTGGAGAGGCTGATGGGGGCGAGAAGAAGGCGAGCCGGGCCGTGGAGGAAGGAGGTTCGGCTCGTCTCATTCCAACGTCACCGGGCTTATCGACGACGCCTTCCGTCGGGCTACTGAATTGGCCGGGAAAGTTGGATGCTGATCAGTCTTACAACCAAAGCTCTTGTCCGGCTTTCTCTCTCTCTCTCTCTCTCTCTCTCTCTCTCTCGTTCGCTCGCTCGCTCGCTCTCTTCCATGTTCTATGAGGAATAAGATGTTAGGTTATAATTACATCATCAGTTTAGCGTCTCTGTAAGCCTTACCTATTGTTCAATTCAAATAATAGATGTCCTTCCACATGGATAAATACTTGCATCTTATTCGTTTGGTTGCAGGGTTGGGCAGAGTTGGGTCGTCCCATCCCGAGGTACTTTTCCTTCGAAACATCACAATCCTCCTCACAGTTTACTATTCACAGGGGTATATCAAACCAACCCAACCCTGCAACCAAACGAACAGAGAGGAGACCCTCTGCTCTAAATGAGGAATGCGCTAGAGCCGATCAATCAAGATCGAGCGGTTTGGACAATAATGGTCTATAAAAATCCGAATTTTGTGTGAATCGCTCTACCTTGATTTAGCAGTTCGTTGCTCGATATCTTACAGTAGATACGTACTTTTCTTATCAGAAGGGGAATCCTTGCTTTGCTTTCTCCTTTCTCGCTAAATGTTCCTGGTCAATTTTTTTCTTGATTTAATTTCTAGATTTAGTAAAGGAGAGATATTCTTAAAAAAGCAAATTACTGACCCCATAATGCCTTTAATATATTCCTTTAAGATATGGAAGATGAGGATGATGCTTTCAATTTTTTTCGATTAAATTTACACATGACAAATACCACCTTATAATTATAAATCAAATCTTCGTCGACTCCAAACAATCTCGAGCTTTCAAGTCGATGAAGATCTAAAGAAGTCTTTTAACCTCGCATATCACCGAAAGTGATGAAATATGGGATCATCATATGTTTTGCATTGTAAACATAAATTACGATAAACTAAATGCGATACCACATGGTTGCGGAAACAATTTCCAAATAGTTTCGCAAATCTCATGAGATTAGGAATCGTACCTTTGAAGCGTGATCATGGTCGTAGCCTCAAAAGCAAGAGACCTCGTTGATTGGATACAATCGAATGGAGCTTGCAATGACGATATCTCCTTCTCCACCAAGATAATCGGCGAGCCTCTTGTGATCTTGAGAGATGATATCTCCTTCTCCACCAAGATGATGATTCTCCTTGTGAGATCGGACAAACCACGAGGAGGAGAGAGGGAAACAGAGAGAGATGGATGTCCTCTTTAGAGGTTAAGAAGAAATAATCCCTCTTTAATGATAAAGAAGGATTAATCCCTCTTCTTCTCCTTGGAGAGAGACAATAGAATATGAAAACTTGATAGCTCTTCAAAGGGACCCACGGTCCTATATATAGACAAGATGGTTAGGATTTGGCCTCATCTTCTTGGATGGATTGTAGAACGGCCGGCATGACCGACGTGGTCACGCACAGGTCTTCCGGAGACCCTAACCGCAAGGGTGTGGGAAGGGGGCGGACGTGGCGAGGGCATACACCCTATAAATAATCCCCTAGGAGGAGGGGAACGCCATCAATCGGAACTTGCTTGCTTAACGGGAGCCCCCGCCCGACCATATCTTCCATTCTCTCCATGATTTTATTCTCCCACCAATAGGAGAGAGAATGACTAGACACAAATGGAGAGAGTCTCATTCTCTATGTGAATGTCTGCATATGGAATCTTCCTCTCTTTCATTTTCCCTGTTTTGAATCAGAACTAATTGTTGCCTTTTGTCTACAATTAAATTGTGAAAATAAAGATATCTTTTAGGAAATGAATCATATTCATAATCCAAAATAAGTATATATCCAATACATTTACACTTATTTATGTTCAATGTGGATTCCCATTCCTGTTAACATATATTGTGTTAATAAAATGGACAATATTCTAGACCTTAAATTAAATGTAAATCATATTCATATTATTGTTTATTAATGTAAATCATATCTTCACTTACGCAAATCATATTCATAATATTATAAATTAATGTAGATTAATATTCACATTAATCACATGTCTATTTATGTGAATCATATTCACATAATGTTTATAAACATTAATCGATATTTATATTGAGCAATCTATAAATGAATCTTGACCCAACTAGGATTGTCATGTGCAGCTAGTACAGTACTCGAGGATGCTTTGAGATATCGTCGTGGAGATTGTATAGACCATGTACAATCGTCTAAAATAATGATTAAATCCTTTCGAGTTATCTGATAAAACCAAACGTCGAATAATGTTCTCATTAACTCCGGTTTGTTTCATATCAATGTCCAACTCTTTGGACAGAGATATTATTCCATGAATCGAGACATTCATACAATACAAGGAAAATAAGTTGTGACTACAGAACTATGGCCACGGATATGGGGTTTGTGGCCACAGAATTGGGCTCTGGCCACGACATGTCGTGGCCAGTAGTCGTAGCTACAAGTCTCGTCGCTAGAGTTCTCTAGCCACGAATATGCCGTGGCCACTACAAGTGGCCACAGAACTTATCGTAGCCACAACTCTTATATGAAGACTTTGGCCATGGATTGTGGCTACGGGAAACTTGTGGTGACGGAATTATCGTGGCCGAAAGTTTCCGTAGCCACATTCCGTGGCCACAACTCGTTTTTCTTGTAGTGATATCAACTCTCGATGAAGTCACTATAATCCATTTGGTTTCCTCACTCCCTTAGAGATGGACTTTTGCATAATTATTCACAATTTCCATTTATAAAAAATTGAAAAAAAAATATAAATTTGCATTTCTATTTCTTTATTGCATTAAAAATAGCCGGTCATCACTGTAATATCACAAAAATTATGTATGGGCATGTTCGTTTGGAGAATAGGCCCTGGAATAAGGGGCCTATTCTCCATCCGACACGGTTTCCCGTGGTAGGATTATTCCTCCTCATTCCATCTTATTTCACTCTTATTCCTATCTTTACCCCACCTTATTTACCTTTATTTCACCTTATTCTCCTTATTCCTATTCTCCAGCCGAACAAAGAATAGACCCTTATTCTCCTTATTCACAATCCTTATTCCTGCTTATTCCCAAATCGAACGGGCCCTATGTGTATGTTGCATTGTATTACCGCCCCTCCAATTGTTTTGAAAATACTGTATTTTGCATCTAAACCCCCATAAAAGTCTTTAATATATATATCAGAAAATCTCTTTAAAGTGTACATTTCCTATAGACAAATAGGATCTCTATTTAGAAAATTTTCCGTATTAAAAATACATATCATATGATTTTTTCTAGGGTAATTTAGTACCTAAAATCTGCAGAAAATAATGTCTATCAATAAATCCATTTTATAAGTTGTTTTTGTTTAATCCAAAATTCACAAAAAAATCTCAAAATTAAGTCAAAAAAATGTCATATTATTCCATATTGTTTTCCAATAAAAATATCAAATTTCAGTTATCTAAAATTTCGACCACAAGCACGGTGTCCAGAAAATACAAAAAGCTTAGTACATTTTCCAAGAGCCATGACTTAAGTACCAACGTCCTGGAAAATCTCTATTTGCCAAGAAATTTCCAGGAAAATAAAAAAATATCCATCTTATAATTATTACCACTTATGTTTATCGAAATTGTAGATCACCATAACTATGAGGGTCATCGGATTCACATCCAACGGATCTCCTGCGATCGTAAATCATATCACAATATATCGACGATATATCGGTATCGATAAGTGAGTGTGATATCGTTGATATTACAATCATATGATGTTGATATTCTATTATACCGACATGACCTTCCATGCTTGCTATACAACAGGTGTTGTCAATAGGTACAAGCTGGCATTCTCGTTAGACCTGCCGCCACTTATCTCAAAACTCATGCTCTTGCTCATCACCTCCATCACCCTTCCCTATCTAGAAGAGGATCCTCTGCTGTAGAGGGGATTGCAGCAGAGGTGTTGTAATCCCCAATAATTTTATTTTATGATTTAAATTCTAAAATCCAACCTTATAGATTGAATCTTTGATAAATGCTCTACATGTTCTCTAAATTTCTTTAAATCCGATATTATTTGCTAATTTATCTTAATGGTCAAACAATCGGTCAAAATCTAAGAAACTTAAACTCCATTTAAAAAAGATCCGAATCTTCAACTATTAAGATAAAATAGTAAATAATCTCGGATTTAAGCAAAAATGCGAGATCATGTAGACCATTTATTTAAGATTCAATCTATAAGGTTGGATTTTAAAATTTAAATCACAAAATAAAATTATTGGGGATTACAGCACCTCTGCTGCAATCCCCTCTACAGCAGAGGATCTTCTTCTCCCCATCTCCCCCCTCGGAAGTGGATAGTACGCTGCTGGGTATGCTGCAACAAATCCTGCAGTAGACTAGTGGGTCGCTCGATCATGATTGAGCAATTCACACGAATTCGTCCGGTACGGGATCACAAAAAGGATGAATTCGTGTGAATCTCTCGATCACGATCGAACAGTCTACATGGCTACTGCAGTGTCTGCAGCAGCAGACGACCACTTTGCCCCGCCCATCGGACACCACAACTCGCTTCTTCCTCTACGACTTACCACCCCGATTCAACGAGCACCTCCTCAACCGATGCCACGACCTCAACCTCTACACCGACATGTGCCCGCACGTCGCCAACCACGACCTCGGCCGACCGATCGATCCTCCCCGTGCAATCGGCAACCCTGGCTAGTGGTACGCGGCGCATCAATTCATCGCGGATATGATATTCCACGCCCGCGCCGAGCAGCACCCATAGTATGTGGTGCAATCGGAGCGGGATAGACTCGGCGAGGATCTCGCCGAGCATGTGGTGGTAGGCGAGAATTGGGGACGACGCCGTGGCGCTGACCACTTCGTTGCAATCAGGACTGCGTGAACCGGCTTTTCTTGTAGCCTGCAGTGAGTAACATGACGGTGTGGAGAAGCCAATCGGACCCTCCTCGGCGACATGTTTGCTACGGTAATTAGATTCTTCTAATACAAAAGAGTAGTGCACGTATTGGTATCCGTATTATGTATTTTCGCTTTATACAAATGATATCACATTCTATAAAAGAAATCAACATAAGAAATCAACATATGCCCGTTGTTGACAATGGTTCTATGATATCATTCCTTTTACATTCAAAATTGTATTTTATAATATTTATACTCTATCCGTTTATTTAAAATCTTCTCTTTAATATTAGCCCCTCAAATACCATGATCTTTTTCATATTCCAAAATTAAAAGGTAACAATATTCTGTATAATTATATTACAATTGGGAATTTTATACACTTATATCCCTGCCAAAATATTATGTTATTTATATTATCGATACTATTAAATATCTGAATTCACGACTGCACTGTTGTGATGCACCATTGATCAATGTGGGCAAGGTATGTAATATCGGTATTGGTACCTGTATCAATTACTTGTCGATTATCGACGATATATCACCCAAATCGGTCCAATTTTATGAAGGAAATGATCTTGAAAGGACAGATATCTGTCATATTGGGGATGTACCGGTTACCTGTCGAAATCGATATATCACGATATGGCTTACCCTGAACGTGGGACTATACATTCAATAATGCTCTACTGGCCGAGATTGCGTCGTGGTGAGAACACGTGCTCCAATCGAGACGTAAACACCTCTTTGCATTCGTCGTTGGGCTACACAAGGCCATCGAGAAGGCGGCAGTGCAGGCAGATCTCCTCCGGCAATGCGGCACGTCCCCGAATTGCTGTCGATCCGGGTGCAAACGGGGTTCCAGCCTATGCCACGAGCCGAGCAATGCACTAGAGGTGATGCTGGCGTTCGAGTTCTGCATCATGCAGCCCCCGGGGCGGTCCATGTTCGACTCTATGCTGGCGGGGTGCGTGTCGGTCTTCTTCTCGGAGCACACGGCAATCACGCAGTACACTTGGTACCTCCCGGCCGAGCCGAGCGAGTACTCGGTCACTACCAAAAAATGAGCTATAGTGATGGTTTTGAAAAAATCCATCACTAAATTAGTCGTTGTTAAATATATAATGACGATATTATTCGTTGCGAAATGAACTTTCGTACTCAAAATTAGCAACGAATAGCATATCCGTCGTTATATCATTAGCAACGGTCCATGTAGCGATGCTTATCCGTTGTTATTTTTCAAAATTTTAATTAATCGTCGCTAAATTTTGAACTAAAAAATAACGACGATTAGTTGATATTTTGAAAAATAGCAATGGATAAGCGTCCCTATGTGGGCCGTTGCTAATGATATAACGACAGATATGATATTCGTTGCTAATTTTGAAACGAAAACTCATTTCGCAACGAATAATATCGTCATTATATATTTAACAACGGCTAATTTAGTGATGAATTTTTTCAAAACCGTCACTATTGCTCAATTTTGTTGCAGTGAGCAATCAAGGCAGAGTTGGGGAAGGTGCCCAAGGTGCGAGTCGATACCATGAGGCGCCGAGTCGTGACCCTGATACCGAGTCTGACATACGCGCACCCCATCTCGTCCGATCCGACTCTACGCGACGCGGTGGACGAGGCGCTGCTGAGGCTCACGGCGCACGTGCGCCAGAAAGTGGCAAAGATACAGTGATCACCAGGGATCGAATTGGAAATAAGTTTTTTTCTCGGATTGTATATCAATACAATTTTCTTTCTTTTGCACAAATTGTTTTCAATAATCAATAATAACACATAAATAATACAGCATGGCATCACATTGCCTATCAACTCTTCCAACTATCCAAACATTTAAGAAGAATTATCCATCTGACTAACCCCAGGGTTATAATGAAAATATTGAAAGAATTGCGACATTCTAATGGCAAAATGGCATTATTTAAATGCAAGATGTATTGATTAGATATTGGCAGTTAGGATCCAATAAATTTATAGACAGGGAGGGTTTAAAAAACCAGACCGGACCGACCGATCGGACCGGTTGGACTGGGAACCGGCTCCGACCCGGTCGGTTCGGCTGGTTTTAGGTAATTATTTTAAAAAAAAGAAAATAAAAAATCGGGTCAGACCGATGGTCGGACCGGGTTGACTCGGATTGACCTGGATTTGATGGTTTAGTATACTTTTAAAAAATAAAGGTTTAAATAATGAAATAATAGGGTTTTTATCACTTGTATCCTTCTTAAATTCTACAATTTCAGTTATGTCCCTCTCTTTTTTGGAATATAACTTGTGCAACTACTTTATTGGAGTAATTTTCTATAAGCAACTATAAATAAATTATTACAATATTATATTCATATATAATGCTAGAAAATGTACCTTTTGTAGAGTTTTATTCGAAATAGACATCATGTTTTTATGTTGAAAGATTTCACATTTTAAATGATTATTTCATTGATAAATAAATAAATATTTACATATATCTATCTGGTTTTATTGGTTCAAAAAACCGGTTCGACCGGTCAGACTAGTAAATTAAGTCCGCTCCGATTTTTTCCAAGTCGATAATAATGATGATGTCATGCTGACATCATCAGCGGTCCACCTGGTTTGCATCGACCACTACAAGCAAATTGAGATGAGGTGACGGTATTAATAACGGAATATTGTGATGACGACATTTTTGCCCCCAACACGAATAAAATATCATATGAACCCATGCTTTTGGGCCATATATCGAAGAGATCCCTCTCTCACGAAACAAATCTAGGGATGCTTTTTTAAAACAGCATATAAAATCATCGTGATGTTCACCATCGAAACACTTCCCTCATTTCTTCTCTCAGAGGCGGATGAAATGGGTCTAGGTCTAGAACGAACTCGAAGGGTGGATCCCGCCGCCGTGGGCATTGGGCGGGATCGCGCCAGCGGTCGGCGTCGAGTGGATCGTGCCGATGATGGGCATCGGGTGGTCGCATCGGCGTTGGGCGAGGGCACTGGGTCATGCTGAAGGTGAAGGAAGGCATGCGAGGGTGTTGGTGGAGGGATGACCAATGGGCTGAGGTTGATGAGTAGAGGACGAGGGCTCTACGCAACGGGCGAAGCATGAAGGTTTTGGACTATGACGGAGACAATCTACGAGCGTGGAATTGATAACCATTGGGTATGCATGTGTTTCATCTATCATTGTCAGAACTTATGTTTTGTTTGATCTTAGGAGTTTCGGTAATCGATCATTGTTTGCTTTTATGTATGCCTTTTGCAATGGAGAATATGGTTTTCCCCCACTGTCTTAGAGGTTTTTGTAGTGTTCCCTCTAATAATATCGTTGTTGTCATCGCAAGGGACGTGCTTCCCACTTTGACGATCCTCATGCGGACTCGGTGATGATTGCCGTCAGCTCCTCTTTGATGTGCCAAGATATAAAGCTGATCAAACCACAATACACATGGAAAGCTACGATCTCTTTATCAACCCTTGGTTGAGTTCTTCTGCTTTTCATTTTTTATCTTTTTTTCTTCTCTGAGCTTACTTTTTACATTTGTTTAATGTGTCAATCGTTTTCTATATTTAAACTTAGGTTTTCATTTCACATTTTATTTTTAGGGATATGAATTTGTTGGTGTGTACATTTTTTGAGTTTGAAATTCAATTTTGTGTTTGCTTTTATTTAAACAGGAAGTGACCACCAACCTGAGGTGCTGCTGCACTGGCCACAACATTTATCATTAGCAACCTCTCCCTCTTTGTTTCTAATAACATATAGGAAACCTTCTCAAATATCTTCTCTACTTATGTCATTATGCATGATAGTTTATCCATGCAGATTGGTCAAGCTCTGTATACGTCGAAATCTCTCTTTTCATCTCTCTAGAACATGAAGATTATATCTGCTTTGCTTCAAGCATTCTGGGTTTGTGTGGAAATTATGTTAACAGTATCTATGGTGTCATGCATGATGCTTGTCATTACTCATGGCTATAAGCATCAAACTTGGCATCAATTATGGTCGAATAGCTAGCCATCGATCTCCAATCCCCTTCCTAGGTGGCCATTTTCCTCCAACCTATCATATCAAACAAGGTAAATCTGTATGATGCTCATCCAGATGATCTAAAAGCTTTTGCAAACTCCGATTTTGATTTTATCATTACAATTGGGAATGGGGACAAGAGAGATGGATATATACAACTAAGTATGCCTTATATGCAATATATTTATCAAGCACTTGTTGCTCTTGAATTATGCAAGCTAATTAATGTCACAACACATTCCCTCTCAATACTTGCAACTTCTTATCCACCTTCTTGTGGTTCTTTCCACCCAGATCTTGCATAATACATCCAACCACTTCTGAATTTTCAGGTGATGTTTAACTCTCCATCTATTATAAATGCATATCCTTCTCTTTAGTGCCTCGTTGGATTATGTACTTTTCCAGCTTGATCATAGAACAACGGATCCAGTTACACAATTACACCATGACAAATGCATAAATTCAGTTTATTCTGCAATAAAAGCTATAGGACATACATGCATGGATGCTTGAATTGTTTTCGAAGGGAGATAAAGATGAACCGGGTGCTATGCCAGATAATGCCGACGCCGTCAATGGTAGCTCGATGAAGAAAATTGCAATTTTTGCTCTGTTTTATGAAGAGTTGAAGCCTGGGCCGCTTCAACCTTGGAAGCCTTATCAAATTAACGATGCTCTAACTCGCAGGGGTGATCTTCATTTTATTTTTAGTAGGTATCTTTGGATTACATTTTTCATTTGAATGTGCGTCCATTGGAAATCATTGTCATTGTAAAGGTGGTACAATATATGAATAGCATAGTTTCTCATAATCCCCATTAGCAGCCCCTTATTTTTTATCATTTTTTCGGCAGGTGCCATAGACATGGATTATACTTAATCAGGGAAATCTATTTCTCATAGATGGATATTGTCATTATCAAATGTCTTTGGTTGAAAGATCAATATAATCATAAAGAAAGCTTGAAAGGGCTCTCTCATTGGTATTGTGATTCAGACTTCAAGGATGTACTTCTGCTTTGGAATATCAATCTCTTTATAATTATTTTTTCTTTGGCTTATTACTGTGTATCTCATGTACTAAGTGATCCTCGGTAAGTGAACTCCCAACAATGGAATTCAACTAGGATGATGGTTTCTTATGTTCTTTAGGCCATATTTATTAATCAAAGATCTGATTGGATAAAGTCTGATGGGTGCAATCCTTCAGTGGCTTTTCAAGTTATTCAGGTACAAAACATTTTCTTATTTCCAAATGCATTGATTATCATTTGATTATGATCCTTGCATGATTAATGCATACGCCAAGTCAAATAGGTCAATCCTTCTAACAGATTTGGCAGTCTTTTAACATATTACTAGTCGAATTTGTTTCTTTGTCAATTTTTTTGGAGTCAAACTATTGGACACATTTTATTAGCTTGAAATAACTTGGTGAATCTGTTATAATTCTTTTAAGAACCCAAAGATCTGATTGGATAAATATGAACAGATTGGAGTGGTATTCTCTAGCAGTTATTTCAATTACTAGAACAAGGCTCATGCAATGATTATACCAATGTTGAGGTGGAGTTGGAGAACAAGGATGGTGTCATTGATCTTCTCGAGTAATGATTGCTTGGAATTGAGTTCACATCGTGCCCATGAGGAAGGCCTCACTTTCCTAGGCATGATCAGCAGGGCACCACTTTCCTACGGCATGATCTTCGATGGGAGTTCTACAAATGTTTGTAGGAAGGCAATCTAATTAAAGGGGCAAGCAACAATGCAATAGGTTTGATGGGGAAGGATGCTCTTTTCTAGCACATGATTTGGTCAAGGCAAAAACTTTTTGTATATGATTATATATAAAAAACCATTAATTCTTTCTATATATACTTTGACCTTTTAAATGGAATTGGAGTTGCCGGATGTGTTAGTTTTGTATCATTTAAGAAAGCGGCAAGGTTTGGACGACTCGTACCATTTCAAATGAGCACGGAGCACCACTTGTTATTACAGTGTAACAACTTTTCTGATTTTGTAGCCTATCTGCGTGTAGATGGAGTGGGTGCAGTTGGCAGTTTATATCCTCTATCATTGTTCAATCCAGTGAAGAGGTTACTACGTTTATGGGATTCACGGGAGTAATAGATTGATTCATCCGAGTTGTCTTTTGTATCTCCTTTTTTTAAATGCATTTAAGAGGTTCATATTGCACGTGATGGACACATGAAAATTGTGTACTCCATTTTCAGGTACCAAGTTCTCACTTTTCGTACTATATTTATGCATAATCATGGAGATTGTATATCTCACGGTTTTTTTTCTTCACAAAATCTACAAGTTCGGTTTATTTACACCATCATGACGTTGCAATAAAATTAGGATAATGTCAATAAGATAAACAAATAGGACTTGATTGGTGTTTGTACCGTCACAAAGTTAAAACTTGTATTATTACGTGCATGATCAATTCTGATTGATGCAGTTCAGTCTAGACTAGCGTTAACTACATATTTGTGTTAAATAATATCTGTAAATGACTTTTCAAGTTTTAATATATTGATGGACTCGTGGTTATACTATCCCGAGTTTGTGTTTGCTACGGGATGATGGACAACAACCTTACAACTCATGCTGAAGTTGTGGATCACTACAAGTGCCACAAGGGCGACAAGATGGGGCTGTACTGACTACTGAGAGATCAACTAAGTCAGGTGACTTGATGTTACCTCCATGGGAAAGTTTTTAGTCGTGTTTCCATTTTCTATTTAGACATATTTCCTTATTTACTCACGATATTATCTAATGTAGATTCCCTGTTGAGGCATGGAATTTACGTCATGATCCGTCGTTGTTGGTGGATTTAAGAAAGTCTAGTCTGGGATCGGCAAAAAAGCAAGGAATTAAATATTGTGGCCTATATAATATATCTTATTCTATATTTCTGGTGAGCTGCACAGGTATAATTCAATTCTTATATAACCATTATGTTAATGAATACTTTCTTTTCAAAATCAACATTTTATATATGTAGCTTGTTACAAAGTTGGTAATATATTAAGTTTACATTGTTTACATTGTTATTCATGTTGAATACAAATCAACTGCCTTCTAATTCTCAAGTGCTTGAGATGATACATAAACAATATAAAGAATATTGTCGAGTATATCTCCACGATTGTCACATCTAGTGCTCGACCGATGTATTTGATGAGTCCACCACATCTTATCTTTTGATTGCCTTGACTTTTTTATTCATACATTGGAAACTTTTGTTCAATCCACATAAGAGTATATGTTTTTTAATTAGCTTGTTTATAGTGCAATTGAATAAAGTCTTCCAGTTAAAACACACACTACATCTTATGTTGGATTGCGTATTTATGTGAAATCAATGTTTGGGATGTTCGAGATGGTGCTTGTGAACAAGATCAAGCTACCTTCGAAGATCATGCTACGCTTGGTTGCGAAGACTCTCTGTCAGTAAGGAAATCTTAAAAAACTATTCTATACTTCATCTATGAGTGTTTCGATATTGATCATAAAATCTTATCAATGATTTCATTTTATGTTAGCATCCTTCACATTGTTCATGGACTTCACATTCCCCTTCTTCAGTGGCCTCCTTGGATCCATTAGAGGATTTGTTTTTTCTCCAACAACAAACCTAGTAAGAATCACATAAATTGCATGTCTTCTGTTCTTTAATTTTGTAGCATGGCCTTGCTCTGTTGGTCAGGGAATAGTACTACTTGTGTGACCCCAAATGGATGCATCTTGTTGCTAGTGACACCACTCATTTAAAATAAAAAAATTTCTAAAGATTAAAAGAGATACATCTGACAACATCTAAAGCATTTAAACATTTACTAAAATATATTGATTCATTATATTGGCGAAGAATATATATATATATATATATATGTATTTACTGTTCGTAAAACTATATTAAAAATGCAACTCTATCAAAATGTTAGCAGATGCACAAAAAGCCTCGGGATGACTGGATATCTTATAATGAACTTAGAATCAATTCATGAATTCAGTTGATTTTATGAGAGGTTTACTTGTTGCCATCTGTTTGTGATTATTTGTTGATGTCCATTTTACTTGGAGACTAATGCACTAATATTTGTAAGCTTGATTTTAAACTTGAAGTATATTGTACTCTATTTTTAACTTGATTTTTCCCTGCAGATCATTTCTCCTGATGAGTGGTTATCGAAGGTTATAGTTGTGATGCTTACAAAGTCATGATAGTTTGAAGATGGATGGAATACCCTTTTCTATTTCAATTTTGATGTTCTCACCATTTAGTTAGAAAGTGATGGTTCAATGTACCATTTGCACACATCTTTGTATTGTACATGATTACCTTTTCATATCCATTGTCTCTTACTAAATGTCTTTTAATTGTTTTGAAGCATTGTACTGAAATACTCCTGCCAATTATTAAAAATAGGTGATGTCAGTTTGCTTGTTAAAATGTTTCATGTGAAACAATTTTTTGGGTGACAGATTGTCCGTCACGTTATACTATGGTGACGGATTATCTGTCACCAAAGTCTTTGGCCACGATGCTTTTGGTGGCGGCTATGCAGTGACGGAAAATCTGTCACCATGCCTGAATCTGTCACCTCAAACCATAAGTCCGTCGCCTAAAACATGTTTTCTTGTAGTGGACGATCCGACCCGGTTGGACCAAACCGAAGATTAACCGGTTCACTGTACGATCCGATTTTTAAAACCTTGGATTTAATTAACAGGGGTCCGCCACGTTTTGCAGTGATACTGTTTGGACTGGAAGCAGCAAATAAAGTAAATAATTTTAGATCTGCCATTTGCATCATCATGCAGAAAAGTGCACATAATATGGTAACCTTCTTTACATAGATCTTCATTAAATATGATCAACCCAATTAAATGGCCAGAAAGTGGGCTTAAAATAATAATACGATTCAATTTTTTTTAAAAAAATATGTGATTGAAATGAGAACCACAATAAGATATTGTAAGATAGTGGTCACAGAAGATAGAATCGTCTACTCTCGATAGCCGTCGGATCATTCGAGCCGTGCAGACCAGTGGGGATTTGGACGACGATTAGTGATGTAAATGGATATATACGATTTATTGTTGCATCTGTTGTGTACAAATTTTGATATTGATACAGACCACTAGAGAAAAGAGAGCCTACTTCATGAAAGAGATAACATTACTTATTTCATGTTTATTGATAAAAAATTGTTTTTTTTGAAAAATACCATCATGAATTTTCATCACTATATCTTCCAATTATAGCATTCCAATTTCGTCTGAAGCATATACTCCTATGCTCTCCATTTAACATAGATAATTTTAGCGGTTTAGAATTGATGTAATCGACTTGTTCTGGATGGAGGGTATATGAGTTTCTGTTTCCGACAAAATTTGAATGGAATATTATGAGGATATAATTATGCAAATCCATGGTGGCATTTTCCAAAAAATAAAAAAATTGTCAAAAATAAACAAGGTTACCTAATTCATGAAGTAGGCTCCTTTTTATCATCTATAAATATCTTTATTTTTATCCATAAATCATTTATAAAATGAGTACAGATATGAATATGAATATTTAAATACAGTAAAAAACGATAGACATCGTATCGGACGAGAACATATCTGAATTTGAGCATGTCCATGGATGACCAATGGAACACAATCTGATGAAAAGGGGCAAACATGCAAGGGAGGGAGACGACAAGCGAGCCAGATTACACTCAAGGCCGAGGAGAGTGGCGAGCCAACAGCGAAAAAGGTTTGCGCAACGTACATTGGCCATATTTAGCTAGGAGCCACATGTAAGGACCCAAGACCTCTGTGGATTAGAGTCAAACTCCATAGATAGTAAACCTCTCACCTCCAAAATAAGGGATGTCCTTACCATCCCTGATCCCTCTCACAAGGTTCCCTCCTCCTCTCCCTTCCCCTCATCCACGAAAAGGGGAGGAAACGATAACATGGCAAAGGGTAGGACGTTGTTCGCCCTCACGCTGGCGGTGGTCGTCGGGGTGACGATGATCGGTACCCCGGTGGAAGGAACCGTTCTCCTCGACCATATCGTTGGAGGCCGTCTCGGTTGGACTTTTCCGCCCAACGTAACCTACTACCAGGATTGGGCCGCCAATAAAACTTTCGTCGTGGGGGACAAACTCGGTGAGAACTACCCCGTCACCGTCGTCGTCGTTGCTATTAGGGTTTTTTACAACTTTGTACCTCTAAAGTTGTGCAATTACTGTTATGCTCCTACTTTTTTCGTAACAATATGTTTTCTCATGTATACTTACAAAAAATCACAAACTGATATTCTGTTATTGCACTTATTCCCATATGTTATATATACAAAAGGATAATACTGTAAATTTTGTAAGAATACATAGGCACAAGTGTTATTACAAAAACAAGGGTATCACTGTAATTGCATAATCTCAGAGGGACATAAGAGTAAAAACCCCATGTTAATAGTTATTACCCACTTTTATTGTTGTTAACAAGGGCAGAAATTCAATTTCAGTCCTTGACATGGAGCCTGGAGGAGGTGGATCGTCTGTTGTAGAGTAAATCACAGCATATTCTGCAACAGTGTCCGGAGTCGCTCGATCAAAATCGATTAGTTCACATGAATTCACAAAGTATGGATCCACAAAAAATGTGAATTAGATCGAGCGGCTCGGAGCACTGCTTCAGAATCTGTAGTGATCCACTCTGCAGCAGACCATCCATGCTATGACATGGAAGGTCGTCTCCTTGTAAGTATATCCCTACAAAATTACACAAGTACCCCTGAATACTATAATCTATTGGCATATATACCCTTCAGTCATGATCCGGACCGTGTATTGTATCCAGGGGTATACGTGTAATTATAGGTATCTACACGTAATTACATGTTTCAAGAGATTGTGATATGCCTAAGATCCAACATAATTAACACGATCTTTTGTAATTATACGTTGATCCATATCATATAATCTCTATGTTTTGTACCTGCAGTGTTCATGTACAGGTCTGGGATGCAGAATGTGATGGAGGTGCCGAAGGAGGGCTACGATAAGTGCGCCGACGACAAGATCATCGACTGGCTGTACCAGGGGCCGACGGTGCTGGTGCTCAAGTCGCCGGGTCCTCACTACTACATCTGCTACGTCGGAACCCATTGCGAGCACGGCCAGAAGCTCTTCGTCAACGTCTCTGCCACCGCGGTCCCCGACCCTGCCAGGGACGGCCTCCCGCCTCCCGCCCTTGCCCCGCCACCGTCATCCTCCACGCATTCCCCCAACGGCGCCTTCCTCGGGCTGGTGTCTTCCTTGTTGTTACTTGTCGTAGCCATGTGAAGATAGATTGATGAACATCCAATGCCGAGCTTCATATTGTGTGTACATTTGGGTGAGATTGTTTGGAAATGCAGCATTAATTTTAATCGTGACCTACAAATTAATGTGTGAAAATATGAAGGGGGGTTTGAAGAAGGTACGCTGTCGTCATCTTTTTCATGAGGGACAACGGGAGAGACGAGGGATTAGGTTGGGAGAGGACTTCCTAATGCGAGAGAACGAGTTGTGTCTTCTCCTTTCGGAGGAGCTCGATATTTATAAGACGTGTATGCCTCTCGTACAATTCGCCCTTGCCCAGCACCCGATGGCAACTTTTCCCGCTAGACCTAGCCTTGCCGTAACTGCCGGCCTCCGTAAAGATCGACGATAGTTCTTGACCACTCAGTCAGAGGTAGTTATACATTTCACACGTGACCAAGATGGTCAAAGCTTTTACACCCACTATTCATGTAATGTGTTCCAAAGATTATTATTATTATTTTACGAGGATCATTATTCATGAACCTCTTCCTTAACTCATGCATTCATGAGTCTCATCAAATCATGTTTAATGTAGGTGTTAGTCATTATTCCCTTGATTATGTAATCAATTAATATATTACTTGTAGGTACATAGGTTACCATAATTTCTTATTTTATCGCTATATATTGTATATAGGGATAGTGGATTTCAATGTATTTTCTTTTAGAATTACTAGCCCCATTATTGATCAAGCTTATCGCATCTTGATTATCACAATGCATTTCAATTGATCCTTTGATCAATCCAGGCTTAAGTTTTCCAGAAAGCACTTAATCCAAATCGCATGAGTCCCATGCTGCATGCAATGTATTCTACATCCTATATATGTTTAGATACACATCATTGTTTCTTACTAGCTCAAGAAATGACTACTCCACTAAATATGAAAAGGCAGCCTAATGTAGATTTTGTATCATCCATATCTCCTCCAAAATTTGCATCTAAGTAACCTACAACTTCAAATGATTTATATGTTATGACAGTCCCCTCTGGTTTACTGTTGACATTGTGAAATGTACCTTAGAGGGGTCATTTTTTACCGTCCCTTGTATAAAAATAAAAGGGATGGTTGTATTGACCGTCCCATATGTTTGTACTAGCAGGATATGTGAAAAATATTTGAATCCATAGGGGACGGTCCACTTGCAACCGTCCCCGGTGGTCTTATATTACATCCTATGTTGAATCCCTTCCCCATCCTGCACCTCAATCCCTCGTTTATCCCATCTCCATCGCCCGAGCTCATCATTGTCCCCCTAAGGCCTTTGTCGATGCTGTCGCCACCCTCCTCGGCTCTCGGTCGACGACGACCTCTATTCTCTTCTTCGATTGTGCATTCTTTCCAACTTATTACATTTTTAATATTTTATTTGTTTGAAATATAGTTATTTTTAAGTATGTTTTATTTTTGAAGTTATAGTATAATCATGATGTTTAGTTGCAATAAAAATAGTTATTATACTTGTGATGTTTGGTTGAACTCATTATACTCATGTTATACTCATGAGTTTTTTGAAGTTATAGTTGATGTCATTTTTATACATATGATGATTAGTTGTACTCATGATGTTTAGTTGTATGAAAAAAGTTATTGATCGTAATTAATGTTATACATTAGTTGTATTGTTATATTTATTAGTTCTTTATTTCAGACATGGAATACATAGAAATTATGATACTTAGATCTTATAATAATGGGAATATATAATGCTTATAACAAGCAATGCTTATAGTATAATGCTAAAATGATTATAGTATAGGAAAAGAGAGTGTACAAGAGATCCATACGAGAGATTAACCTTGTTTATTTCTTCGTATCTTGCTTTCAAGAAATGAATAAAAGTTGGATGAACAAAGATTTGATAATTATCAGACATATAACAAAGGTGTTCTCGAATTCATAAATTGGATATTTCGGTGCAAGCCAATCTATCACGTTGTAGGAGGAGAAGGAGATAAGATTTATTGTCCTTACATTAGATGCAAAAATACTCTGAGTAACAATCAAAACGTAATTTACACTTGTTATAAAGCCTAATTGAACCCAAGGTGGATTGAGCTACACATGCAGTTCTAAGATAAGTGGATATCACCCGATGATTCATTTACCCACAAAGAAAGGCAACTTAAAATATAGTATAGTTTTACACATGAAAAATATACCGAATCACTACAACAATTTTGGACCATGGCACCAAACATAACATTTAGCAAATATACTCATTTCATAACATTTGCATCGAATTAATGAAAAATACAGTAAAATTTTATTAAATAAAGTTATAAATAATTTGATGATTATATTTAGGGTTCAATGGGGCTGCTAGGGATGAGCATCGGGCCAGGATGGGTCGGGCCCACCCCGGCCTTGCCCGAGCTTGATTCCAATTTTCAGGACCACGGACCCAGCCAAAGCCCGCAATATTTCTGAAAATACGGCCCAACGCGAGCCCGATCTACAAGTACATGGGTCTGGTCGGGCTCGGGCCGACCCACTATACTAAAAAAAGATTTGTTCAATTAGGAACCTCATCTGGAATCGGAGTCTCACTGTTTGACCCTTCTCTCCATTACAACATGCTCACTCGACATCAAATATATTCAAATCAAAGCTATGTGAATCATTATAATAACGATGCACATCAAATATATTCAAATCAAATCTATGTAGATCGTTATAATAATTATGCGGCAATAATAACAGTGACATCATATTTCTCCCAACAAGGTGCCTTGCAAAATGCATAGTGTTCCTTTCAAAAAATCTAAATCCACCTGCACAATCGGGTGAGGTCGGGTCGGGTCTATTACGGGTGTATATGCGGGTCAGCCTACGGGCTTTGGGCTCTGGCCCATCGTTGCCTGAACCTGGCTTGAAATTCAATTTGGGTCAAAAATTAGGCCCAAGCCCACCCGACTATTGCTCGGACTCGGGCCTGGGTCGGGCTTTAGCGGGCCAAGCATCGGGATGGGCCGGACCGACCCAACCTAATGCTCATCCCTAGGGACATCTCCCTTAGGGAAGCTAAGATGGCTTCCTCCATCTCATTTTCGGTACTTTTTTTTATTTTTTTTTTGAAAAATATCACCATGTATATTCATCCATATATCCCTCCTATATGTCTGTAGCATTCAGGCATGATAAAAATATTTCAATTATACTAAACTTAAGGCCCAAGGATGTCAATGATTGGATACAAGCACATGCATACCATATTTTATCATAGACTATGCACACAAACACTATATATATATATATATATATATATTTGAAACCTATAAAAAAAGGAGTTACCCAAGTATGAGTTCTTGGTAATGAAATACAATTGTCTATATATTTTAATACCTAATGATGAATAGGACTTATTTTGTAAACTTCACTTCAAAAATAAAATGTATTATATGCTATTATCACATGGAGAATCGTACAACACTAAATGTGATTTATACTGGAGATCGAAAATGGTATATAATGGAATGTTTTATTAGGATACCAAATATTGTTCAATCCACACCAACGTATCCTATAAAATATTTAAGCATCAAAATTCTATCGAAAGTGCTAGAGGGAATAAACCGACTATCACAGACATTCTTTAGTGATTGGAATATATTTAAGGGTGGACACGTGACATGGAACTGCTACATGGTGACATCTATGAGAGGACCCATGCATGATTTAAGTCTTTTTGAAGAGAATATAGACGACGATTTCGACAGAGAGCTAGGAGAAACGATCCTCGTCGAGCATCCCATGCCCAGGTTCTGACGAGGGCTCATAATCCAGTTAATACTTATGATATGTATAATCCATATAGTTGCATTTGTTTCATGCATGCTACACAACGTCATATATGCATAGGTTTTGTGAATCAATCCAAATTATTTTTATTACTATAGGTCATATTGAGACTGCATGAATGCATCAAATACCTACGATGGAAAGATATTTCAGTATGCTAAGTGTTACTCGGTATAATATTCTTGATTATTTTTATAAATCGATCCATCCATGTTATTAATGATAGTATAAATTAGAGTAGAAGAAGTAATCTTAACACTTGTGTTGGCACATACGAACCATGCAAAGTATAATATAGTATAGTTCTATAAATATTATAAGAGAAAGGGTTTCCTAAGCATTATCAAATGGATGACGTATGAAATAGGATTGATCTTATTAGTTGAAGGGGGACTTTGGATGAACACACATTAATTTTATTTTGATTTTTGGGTTACAGATTGGATAAGGAGATACTGAGTATTTACTTAAAGATCTGTTAGAAAAATTTCTGTAAACAGGGTTCCAATTTCATGAAACACCAATGGTAAACTTGAAGGTATAATCAACAGGGCTAAGAGATTGAGCTAAATAAATTTCAATATGTATATATAACCGAAATATTAAAACAATTATTTAGTGCTATTTTTTATATTTGTGGACAGATAAATAAGACTCATGACTTCTATTTTGAATCTGATCCTATTTTAACATACAGATTTATTGGTCACATGGATAGAAATAAATCCAGACTATAGTTATTTTAGTTAAATAAATCAATAAGAAATAAATGGTAGAAGTCTTGGTATGAGTATTGGAAGGAATCATGCTTTGCACAAACCTAATCGACTTACCATATTAGACATGGAATTAATAATTGGGAATCTATATTAACCTAAAGACACTATCTTTATTGATGAATAAGGGCGTTGGTAATTAATAATATTTGTAAATCACTGACAGTAAAAATATATTATAGGAAAAAAATCAGGTCTGCCAATGCAGGTTTGAGCATATGCGAACCCTTGGATACATGCAATAGATAGGTGAGAAATGCAAGTGAGTGGTCTCAAGCTTATTTTAAGATATGAACCATATTATCGCAGGTACATGGTAATATTATAGTTTTGATGCATTTTTTTTCAGTTTTGTAAATTTGGATTGGTTATCCAAGCCAAATGTGGGATTGGAAAAAGCTTGTTTTTTTATGAATTTGTATTGAGAATGTTGCTTACAACCAAATGTTTTTAGTATTCAGTTATGTTGCTACCATACTACACGAGTTTTTAGATAAGTTCAGTATAAGATTGTGATTCAGATATCAGAAATTTCTCAGTTTACAGTTATATTGCTATGGATCAGAAAATATGTCAGAAACAATGACCACCACAGTAGCTCTCATACATAGTCATGAACTGACCATCATATATGGTGATGTCATCAGATATGACCCTGAAACTTGTCATCAGATATAACGAAACAATTATATAGGGTTCAGAGGACTTTGGGTTCGCATTCTGTATGTACATATGCTTTGGACCGTATGCAGGGTGTTCTTTGGCCTTTGGGGCAGTCTACGCGTATGACCTAGTTTGTTTCAGTGTTCATGGATATAGTATGTTAGCCACAGTGGTGTGGATAAAATAGCTTGGAAATAGAAATTTCATTTTTTTTATTTTCAATTGCCAATTAATAAATTAGCTTTCATTTAGTCGGTTCGATATATCAATCTCTTTATGGCATTATTATCCTACAAAGCTGCAATTTTTGTTATTTCATGCAAATGCCATATTGTAGCATTACATTTTTTTCACCTAGCAATCAAAGTTATTTTCAAAATAGCTAATTTATTTTTACCTAAATGCTTGAGATCCACTCACTGGGTCTAAGCTCATTTTGAGTTTAGACTCAACCCTCTATTATTAAATATTATTTACAGATACATATGAGAAGGAGCTATAGAAGGCGCAAGGAAATGGATTAAGCTTTTTTGCAGATAGTGTTGGGACATTAACTCCATTTCTGATATATTGTGGCGTATTTTTGTGTACTTCATGTAAATAGTTAACATCCTAGAAAACGTAATGTTTTGTTAAGTTAAAGGAGTTTGTATCCGAGCTTGTGATAGTAGCTGACAGTTGTATATAAGGAAATATGGATATGTTTTTGATATTACAGATGTAGATAATGACTTGGATGGTTTTGTTAGAGAATTTTTATGGAATTGTTTATGGAAAGTTTCATATGAATTTCCAGGTATAGGGTAGCGCTTGGGAGTCCATAATATAGAGGAATTGCTGTCGATTTTTTTATATGCTAAATTACGATTAAGATGATCAGATAGTTTAAATGTCGCACTCGTTCCGACTAGCATAGCGGGACGTGACAATGTCATTCAAATTTCATCAGAAATAGAGACTCTTATGCCCTCCATCTAGAACATGTCGATTATAA
Organism: Ottelia alismoides; assembly: GCA_037367405.1. Classification (NCBI taxonomy): domain Eukaryota; kingdom Viridiplantae; phylum Streptophyta; class Magnoliopsida; order Alismatales; family Hydrocharitaceae; genus Ottelia; species Ottelia alismoides. The sequence goes on from JAZKJV010000781.1 coordinate 137,929, forward strand.
CAATGTTTAGATCGTTAAAATTACATGCTCTAGATGGAAGGCATATGAATATCTATTTCTGATGAAATTCGAATGATCAAAAAAATAAAAAAATTATAGAAAAACGGGGGCGGGGGGCAACCCCATATTTCCATATATTTATGTTTTAAAGTGCATATATATAATTGTAGGGGATATGGTAATGAAAATACATAACGATACTTTAAAAAACAAAAAAAAACGCTGGAAAATAGGCGGGGTGCCTCTTCTTATATAGTATTTTTGGAGTCCATGGATCACAATCCGTGGACATACCAAATCAATAGATGTGGTTGACTTGTAATCCTTTCAAAGGTCAAGATTTTGTTGTAAAAACACAACAACAATTACTTTAATTTATATTAAATATATATCAACAAAATTAATCCTAAATTAATCAATCAAGTACGGAGATTATGGAATAGAGTTTGCCTCCCTCCATAACATGGGAGTGGATGACCACCCTTTTCTAATAGGAGTTGGTGGGCATCTACCCTCCCAATTGGGAAGGAGACAATCTCATGTAATCTCATGAGATTCCATTATTTCATGGAAATCTTCAATATTTACAATAACACTTGTTGTAAATTATTCTACAAAAATAATTCATAATTATTTTGTAAATATTGCAATCTTGTCATTGGGAAATTGCCAATCACATTCACAACCCAAAATAAAATACGATTTACATTTTCAATTAATTATTCAATGTGAATCCAATTCTCATCAATAATTAATCAACAAATATAAATCATAATATGCACTCTCTAATACATTATAAATCACATTTATAATATATGTGATAATTTGGATAGTGTTATCCACATTATTCATATCCATGATAATTAAATCATATTTAATCATCTTGGATCTCTATTCTCACGCGCATAAATAATATGAATCACATTCATATTGTTCACATCTTTGATAATTAAATCACAATTAATTATCTAAGATAACTCTCCTTATAATATGAATCTAATTTATATTATTTATAATAATTAAATCACATTTACTTATTAATTTTCTCAATACTCGGATACATATATCAACAATGAAATTACACTGAACTCTTTTTAGGATAATGTGTTTTCTTTGCGGATACTTTGAGATAAGGACATGACGATTGTATTGTTCCACGTATGGTGATTTGGATATTGAGATCACATCTCAAATCCAGATCTTGCAGACCTCTCATAGATGCTTGATTAAATCAAGACCACGAATCTAATCTTCTTATTGCATCTGAATCACATTCAGATCAATGTCCAACATTTGGACTAAGATCAAATCATTTCTCTACTGAGAGGAGTCGCTCAAATCCAGACCCGTTTCATCACTCCTAAGAATGGAAGCGTCATAGTTATATAATCGTTTATCATCACATCACCCTCAGGTATTCCTAATACCTGTACATCTTGCATACTGGAAGATCTAGAATAAACCCGACGTATTATATCAATTTTAAACTGTCTACTTCAAAGTTTTATCATTAAGTTTTTTATATGACTATTGGGAGTTGATATCGATCATATACTTTTCAAAAGCATATATCATACCTAGGTGTTGATCATATCCTTTCCAAGAGCATATATCAAACATACAAATCCAGTCAAGCTTCCAAAGCGAGACGACCGTGCATGGAATTTGATCTTTCCCAATATCTCGTAAGTGAGCTCATGTCTTCTGGTTCAGTAATAAACCTGTATGATCCCTTTGAGAGACCGTATTACTCATATGCCCTTACATGCACACCAGCGCGCCTGCGTATAGACATTGGTTAGGTCATCAACCTATTGGTATGCCAAATGTACATACTCAGATATATAATAACACGTCTCCGGTCATAGGATGAGTGCCTATATCGTGACAACATATGACATAGGTCTTTGTCTATCTCGATCTTGTTAAGTCAACTCTTTGACCTAACTTATCTAACACCTCCGAATCTGTATTCCTATGTAGAGGACCTGCATCAGGAGGTCGATCAGACATCAACCTTTAGAGAAAGGATTGCCATCTCCTTCTCAGGTTGGAGATAATCTCTTAATAATCATTTGACAATGTTGTATGAGTCATCAATCTAATTCTTTAGATATTCATCCAAGCATCAACATCTATGATTCAACAATTGAATCAACAATTGTATGATTATTAACATGGACATGGTACATAATCCTAATTGTATGCAAATCAATTATTCTTCATTTCATATCAGGGAATGATATTCGCAATAACATTTATTGCATAATGGCTTGTCGTGGGCTCGCATGTCCAACAAGGAGGGGATGCAAGGGATGAGACTAGGGAGGAGGGGCGACAGAGGAACAGGGGCTGGAGGCAGCGAGGTTGGGGAGGAGGTTATCATTGTCGTCATCTGAGGAGGAGGGGGAGGGAGAGGATGATGATGTAGAGAAGGATTTTAAGAAAATAATCAATCTGCCCTACTTATTGGTTAAAAAGTACAACTGTATCCGAAAGTTAACGTCCGTTTAGGATAAAAGTGGACGACAACGAAGTTGAGAGGTGCATATGACAAAACTTGAAGAAGTTAGGGGCACAAATGATATTCCAAAAGGGGGCATAACCGATATTGCAATATCTCAGAGGGGCACAAGTGATACAAATCTATTTCCAACCCATCCATTTAAAAAGCAACAGTTTCAGTTTATAAAGACTGTAAATTTTGATAGCCTTGATGTATGGGATAAGAGTTTCGAATTTAGTTGAATTTTGAATGAGAATATGTTGATATTATGTGATCTAAATCCCCTCAAGTGTCATTATAAATATCATAAAAATAAAAAAGAAGGATAGATGCAACTAACTTAGCTATTCCATACGAGGTAGCTCTATTTTGTCCTATACACATATCCATGTCCATTTTAAAATGAACAATGATTTCAAAATATGCATAAAACAGATAGGGATGCGGATCGAATACGTATGCATTTTCATCTTTTCAATGGCCTAAATTTTAGGAGATATTGAAACAAAATAAATGTACTAAATATAATTATTTTCTAATTTCTATATCAATTACCGTTTGGATATATGGGTCCATGTACATTAAAGATATCAAATTGATATCCAGACATGTATCCAAAATGGATATGGGCATGGTATGGTATCAAATATGGATCTCTACATTTCATTTGCATTAGCAAGTTCCACATTTTAGTTGTAAAAAGAATATTTTGTGCTTTGATGCTATCACAACTAGAAAAACTCAATTTCAATCAAACTATGGGTACTTTATATTAAATATATTAATATATAAAAAATAAACATGAATATAACAATTTGATTGTATATTCAGCAAAACACATCAATGGAAAAAGTACTAAAAAGAAATACAATCCTTCATGAACCAAACAAAAATGGGATTTTTACCCGACAGATCCTATAAACTTTTTAAATTACCTCTACGAGCTTTTGTACAACGTAATTATCCCGCCGATCCTGTAAATTACTCCAAAAACTCTCACGAGTTTCAAACAGATTAATCGCAGGGTTTATGGGGTAAGGATTAGCAAGTTTACGAAATCGTGACAAGAATTAAGTTATTTCAAAGATCGTGGATGCAATCGACAAAGTTTACGTGATATGCCGTGTAAAAAATCCCAACAAAATTTGAAAAGCTCAAAGAGGAAAATTACAAGAAAGCCCCCACCCCCACCCTCGGGAACTGCTTGCCGCCCTCGGTTTCTTCTCCTTCCCGTCTTCAAAACCTCCACTCCTCAGCTCACCTCAACTCCTGCTCTACCATCGCCTTGCGCCGCAAGAAGCCCCTTCTCCTCTCCTCGAGAGCTCTCTACTATATAAGGGAACAGAGCCAGAGTGAATGGGGAAGACCGCCGCGACGACGCCGCAGCCCGTCTGTGCCGCGGAGGCGCTCGACCTCCTCAACTGCGTCGCGGGCGTCGACTACGACCGCGACAAGTGCCTCCGCTTCCTCGACGCCCTCCGCGATTGCGTCCTGCAGAAGGTATCCATCTCACCAATCTCGATTTGATTCGTTCTAGCCCCCATTCGATCTATCGTTTTCGTTGATGCGTGATGATTGCGTGTTTTCGAGAGAGTTCGAGTCGGTTAGGGTTTATGCGCGAGGTTGTGTGGGGTTTATGGATGGAATGGGTGGTTGTCTCCTGGAATCTGTTGACATATCGCGGCGTTTGATGCGTTGTTTGTGGATTTTGTACACTTCCGTGTTTGGATTGGCAAATTTTAAGGCGGATCTAGGGATGGAGCGGGTAGGAGAGGAAGCTGATTGAGAGTGGATGCTGGTTTTGATCTGGTTGTTCGGTGATCGTGCATGCTTTCTTTTGTCCTGGTTAGGGTTTAAGGGAGGTTCTATAGTGTTGGATCGATCGAGTTGAGGAGCATGTGGATGGAGTTTACGTGAAATTGTTATCTTTTGGGAATCTGTTGATGTACAACGGCGTTTGAGCTTTTGTTTGTTGGTTTGGCCAATTTAGGCGGATTTTCCGGGACAGGGTGTGGAGGAAATGAAGTTGACTAAAGGTGGATGGCAGTAAACGTCGAGTAGGCTTAGAATGGGAAGATACATATGCGTGGCACTGAACTGAAGTGGATCTCGCGGATTTGGAGGTAAGTAAGAACTTAGTCTGATCCGATTTTGAGGGGAGGGAATGCAGATATTAATGGAGGAGGAGGTGACATTGAGAATTCAGGGATATCATTCAAAAGGAAAAGAAGAGGAGCAGAGCAGATGCTAATCATCATGGGATACACAATCTTTGAAATAGCTTGACTTCTGAGTTCCGAAGTAATTAGATGAAGACTTGTGACAGGAGGGTTCCATACCAAACATCCAAAGATATGTCAGTCTTCAAACTGGTTACTTTGGCATCGTTCCTAGAAGGTTGGCTCACATGTCATTGGTGATGGTTGTTTATGTGCTTGGAGTGATGGAGAGAGCTTAAACGGTGATAATGCAAACAGGGTCAGAGAAAAGAGATGGAGGATGCAGAAAACAAGGGGGAAAATGCACATGTAGTGCAGGCTAACGGTTATCTATTCAATTAACAATCAAGTGTTATTTTTTTAAAAAACTAAGCATAATATATGTGGAATCATCCATTGTAGTCCAATGATAAGAAATTCTGCATTTTATATTTTAAATTTCAGATTTTTGGATTGCATCAGTTCTCCATCTGAAAACATAATGAGTTTCATTAGATGAAAAATGGGACTGTTGGATGCTTTGCCGTGACTTGAAGCCATGGACTTTGGAGGTGTTAGGAGGCTTGAATGCAAATTTTGAATAGTAAATCTGTCCTGCAAATTTGAAAGTTGGAGGATCCAATCATAAGTCTTTGTAGGTCTAATAAAGCAAGTATGGATGAAATAGCTAAATAAGGACTAGGTAGCATGTTGATATGCCTTGAATCCAAATCATCCCCAAGTTGAAGAACCGTCGTATGCATTCTCTCATGTCTTACCATACCTCAACAGGACGGGGGTCTCGTTGCCCGGTTAGCGAGCCTGGGGGGTCCAGGGGGGAGCAGGTGCGCTCCTCCCTTGGGGGTTGTAGAGGCAGCATCCCCGGTGAAATTTTTTATGAGCTGTTGTATTTGTATTCAAGTATATGGATTCATTTGTTTCAGGGATCCTTGTATGGGAGTAGTATATAAACTTCCCTAGAGTTAGGGCTCTCTATATCCTCTATTCTTTCTTCTTTCTCCACATAGTGAAAATCAATCTTCGCCGCCCAAGGACGTAGCCCAGTTACGGGAGAACCTTATAAATCAGTGTGTCTGCGTCTTACTTGATTGATCTTGTTTGTACGTATTTGCTTCCGTTTCGCAACATAACAATTTTCTGTAACTGTGAAACTTGTGTACAATATTGAGGATCAAGTGCTATGATCTTGGAGAGGAGTTCACCAGATTGTTGATCTTGTGATAGGGGGACATTGGAGCATTTAAGAGAGTTTTTTTAAGGATTTTCCACAAGGGATCATGCCTACACTGATTCCCATTCAATAGTATATACATATAACATCATTTTGTTTATATAGGCCAGTCCAACAAACATGTTCTGTGAGGACCGTTGTGGTTGTCATTCACGGGTCATTTGTCTCGAAGGTGAATTTTATAACCACAAACCCTTTTGTACCTTTTGTCTTGGGTGATCACTGATTATAAGATTGATGATTGTAGGAGACACTTGTTGGGGCTCCATTAGGCTGTTCAACTTATATGATGGTATGATTGATGATTGAAAGGGAATGAAATGGTTGGAAGTTTTATTTACTTTCAATATATGGCAAAATTGTTATAATGAATACTGCCATTTTCTTGTTATCTTTCTTCATTTTTGTCTTCTAGTTGCTAGTATGGTGGAAATAAGGATTGTTGATTGAAAGCTATACAGGTAGTGTTTGTTCCTTTTTCATGACAGGGAAAAAGGATGTGGCATCGTAGAGATGTGCACCCAAAAAGCTTTATATTCAAAATTCTATAACAAAGTTACAAAGATCAAGAATTCTTAAGGATTTTGATGTGGATTATAATATTTTTCACATACAATCTTTTTCCTTAACATCATTTCTTTCCAGTTATAAAGCCTAAAGAATCGTCGGTGCATGCATTTTAACACCTATTATTTTACACATTGACAATCCGAGCAACTCGTAAGAGGAATAAGCATCAGCAATGATAACATCAATAAGCCTCAACTCCATCCAAATGTCTCGCGACCTGAGGCAGGTGAACAAAGTCCCATCGATCCTCTACCCCCACCAAATTGTGGCAAGCAACACTTATCCTACTAAACGAATGGGACCTCAGGGCTCCCATTATCAACTTGTCCTATCCAAACCGCCAAAGGAAAACGTTGACCCTTTGAGGGATCCTCCATTTCCATATACGCCCCAACGAATTCAAGGCATTGTGTGGATACAAATGGTAAGAGTTATATAACTCCTTGCATGCCTTCTTCCAGTGTTGCAATAGTCGGCCGACTATACCATAGTTTGTCCGACTATGGGGCAGGGGGACTGAACAATAAATAGTTGGCAAATAGTTGGCTTGACCGAATAGTAGGTTCGACTATTCAACCGACTATTTGGTCGACTGCTGAATTTATGTTATTTTATTTTTATAATTCAGAAGGCTTACCATATTGTTAGAAATGTCAAAGATTCATATATGTATCTTGTTAATTGGTACTTTTATCTTGGATTCTTGTTAATTGGTAGTTATATATGTATAAATATATAATAATATATATTAGAATTAAATCTTATATTTAAAATAATTTAAAAAATACAAAATCGAATAATTTCGAATAGTTGTATGAATACCAATTATTCTCTATTCAGTAACTCCTCCGACTGAATGTTGAATACTGACTTCTGCAACACTACCTTCTTCACTATGAACTACTCATTAAACCACCATCAATGATCACACCCATCTGAGGGCCCAAAAACCTAGGAGAGGGACCTGACCAGCTCCAAGAACGCCAACTCCTCACTGATTCGAGAGCTTTGAATGAAAAATCAAGGACCATACCTCCATCATCCCATGCCCTTCCCACAAGCAACTCCTTGTCAGCCACCGAAGCAGAAAGGCATTAGGAACATGACTTCAGGGTCCCATGCCCAGTTCAATCATCCAGTTATAAGTAGAAGGAACATCCATCCTCAAGCACAAATCTTAGAGATCCGTAAATCTACCGAGGAGATCCCTTTCCTGACATTTGAAGATGTACAAATCCAACCCTATTGCCCTGGTAAACTCGTTAAAACCCCATAGATCTTCTTGAACACAATATAGAGAAGAAAGAGCTGCCATCCCAAATACGAGAAATCTACCTTACAAGCAGCGCCTTATTTATAGCCTTAAGACTCAGAATCCCCAAAACACCATGTCTCAAAAAGTGGTATAGTCCTCAATCCTCCAACTAAAGAACGACATGCTCGATGTATCTTCAAAGATTTATCAAAAGAGATATTACATCATCCATCTTCCCATACCATGGAAGGAAATATCGTGATATATCGCCGATATATCGATATCGACATGGGACTGATATGGGCACCGATATGGCGATATATCCCGATTTCCAGGCATTTTCTTCACAAAAGCTCATCGATATGGGTGATATATCATCGAAATATCGTATCGATACGATATTGAAACGATATCGATATCGATACGACCTTCCATGTCCCATACACACCAGTAGGAAGCAATTTCGACAACATGAAGAAGATCAAGATTGTATTGTAGTCTTGTAGATAATATTATGTTTAACAACACAAGTTTGCCTCGACAAGCACATCGCCTTCTAGCTCGCAATCTTTCACTCAAGCCTCTCCTGTCTCCACCAATGTGATCCAATCTGATTGTCGCAATGGATCATGAAACAAAGGCGAACCTAGGTAACAAATAGGGTGGAAATGGCACTAAGACCTCATCAATGCCTGGTATGCCTCCACATCCTCCTCCACCATGCCAAGGGGAATAAAGGTGCCTCCTCCCCATTGATCTTAAGGCTTGAGACCATCCCAGAAGCTTGAAGTTCCGTGGCACTCCATGCCCCTTACACACGTTCGCTCCACAAAAAGATATTGTCTTTCGCGTATCACAAAACATGGATTGATGGGTCGTCCAAATGAAAGCTAGAGTAGAAACCTCCTCTCTCCACCGAAGACACCATCCTAGCCACCATGCCAATGACCAAGGCAAAGAGGTGACAAGGGACATCCCTAACTCACCTCTAGGAGACAACATACATCCCTATCTCACTCCCTCTACAATTGGAGAAAATCCCCTCTCGACTGTCATTTAGCAACACTAAGCATGGCATAGTTGTCCTACATCTCTTTATCCAACGTATCCACTCATCAAGGAAGTCACACTAGAAGAATGATGACCAGATGCAATTCCACTTCACTTAATCGTAGACCTTTGACAAATCCATCTTCCACAATAATTCATTTACCTTACTTCTCTTCCAATCTATACTGGTCAGGATTACGTCCTCCATCAAGTGTCTCCCATGAATGACGATCTTCTGCGACTCTGCAACATACAAACCCAAAAACTTTTGGAGAAAATTGCCCAACACATTTGCCATTCTCTTGTAAATTGTGTTGGAAACGACAATAGTGAGGAAGTCCTCAACAAGTCTTGTCACCACCTTCTTGTGTTATAGAAAGATCAAAGAGAAATTTAATCGTCGAAAACCAATTCCCAAACCCTGCAACTCCACCATGGCAACCACATCCTTCTCCACTAGCTCGCAAAATTACCAGAAGAAGTCATGGAAACCATCCAGACCTCAGAGGCAACAAATTGACGCATCAAGTCAAAACTTTGATCGTTTCTTTGTTGGGGAACATCTTTGCCCACCCTTCTTTCACCTCAAGGCCGGTCCTCCTACTTACGTAATGAAGGCAACCCATTATCATTGCCCCATCTCCCCCATAACATCCACATGCACACCACCAACCTCGATGGAACAGATGAGGTTACGATGGCACCTACCACTAGCTGCTACATAGAAAAAGTATTTTTGACCCTGGGGTTTAATTCATAAAAGGTCCACTTCGTGATCATTTACAAAAATGAGAAGTCCTCTCTTATACCTGTGATAATTCTGATTTGCAAAATATTTGTGAATTGGTATTTTCATAAATAAAAAAACACTAAATCATGAATGTTTATTTAGAAACATCACAATAAATTCATTTTGCATTTATTTTTTTTGAAAATTTCATAGTAGATGAATTTTGTATACTTTTGTCTACTAGCAAAAAATAATTTATATCCATTGCATAATGCATTTGAAAACTCCAGTGTTATCCATTGCATATTGCCTTTGAAAACTCTAGTGTTGCAGAAGTCGATATTCGATATTCCGTCAGAGGGGTTATTGAATTAATAATATTATGTATTCATGAGAATATTCAGAATTATTCAGTTATATATTTTTTACTTATTTTAAATTAAAAATTATGTCTAAATGTATTCTTATATATTTATACATATATGGTTATCCATCAATAAGAATCCAAGATGCAAGTTTAATTACCACTTATATATGAAGGGTTTAACATTTATAGTGATACTAAGTTAAATGTAAATCTTAAAAAATAAAATAAAAAAAATAGCAGTCTGTTGCAATAGTCGGCCAAATGTTCGGTCGAATATCCAAATATTCAAGCCGGATATTTGGGAATATTCGAGTGAACTGAATATTTGATCAAATATCAATATTCTATTCAGTATCCTCTCCAAATAGATTATTTGATCCGATTTTTCGGTCCATTCGATTGAATATGACATGAAAAATCCAAAAACATGTTTACTTTCTATTTAATTCCTTGAAAACCTAAAATCTCCAAAAATGTGTTTTGTGTAGACCATCAGATTCTTTATCTAATAAGTTACCCTTTTGCAAAAATCATCTCATTTGGTATTTTCTAGGTATTTATGGCCTAGTTTTTTTAGAAAGTATCCGCTTGTCAGTAAACTCATTTTTCTATATTTAAAAATATTAAAAATCACTTAGGATAGATTTCTTTATCCTAAGTTCAAAAATATTTTCACTCAATTTTTTGGAGGTGTTTTTAAGCTCTTGTTTTGATTTTAGTGCGTGTTCTTATATGTGTAAACCTTGCTTGCAGTGCACCTTTTTGCGTGAATTTTTTTCTTCATTCCCTTTTAAAAAGCATAAAAGACCAAAAATATCATCTTTGGATACCTGCTTGCTTTGTTGATTACATTTGGTAGTGCTAGCACTGAAATTGTGTTCTTGAATTCGACTTTGTTAAAACCTAACCAAGTAAAAAAAGAATCGCATCTGTTGTTTGGTACCTGATTTCTGCAAGCTAGAACTAAAACTTTTTATGAGATAGCGAAGCAAGTACCACACACAAACCCCAACCCAAAGAAAACCACCACCAAAAGAAAGCCTGAAAGAGCATTTTATCTTCTTCTATCATTTCACAAGTCCTTGAGCACTGTCTTGTGTTGGACATCTTCTCGACATTACATTTTCCTTTTAATAAAAACTCCTTGAGCACAACAAGCTCCGCTATAGCATATGCACGTGCCATTCAAGTCTCCTCAAAGTTTGCTTGAAGGCATGCCACCCATGCATGATGCACCACAACGATTGTAGTGCCCAAGCTGCATTATTGTCGTGCTTTCCAAAGTCAGATAGAAGTGCAATTCGCTCCAAGCTCCATGTTGCATCTTTTTCGAGAAGGCTGTTGTCCCCATGGAATCATCACACGTGTAGCTGGAAAGAAATAAACTCAACAATAGCGCATGTTCAATTCCAAAATCGCGTATATATGCAAAAAATCAAAAAGAAACTAAATAGGTTAGCTTAACATATGTGAACTTAGGTTCGCTTGAAGAGGAGAAAAATAATTTGTTGGTTTAAATTAGGAGCTTATTACGTGTCCAATGTCAGATGGGAGGCGTGACTTAAATGTTTTGCCTATCTTATGTAACATCCATATGCTCAAAGATAGTTTGACATCTAAAACTCACAAAGCGTGAGAGTGGGTTATAAGTGGTAAGGATTACTACTTGACAACTTGAGCTTAAGTATTTTGGGTGGTTATCAACGGATCCATTTAGGTTCGAACCCAACAAGTTGTCAAGGTCAATTTTCCTCGATAACAGATAGAGGATCTAAACCCGTGACGTTACAAATGGTATGAGAGCCGATTTCCCTCTGATAGTGGAAAGGACAACCCGAAGCGTGCAACCGCCACTGTCACTGGGAATAAGTGATGGGCCATGTCGCAATGAGGATGTTGCGAATAAAAGTGGAGGAGGTTGTAACACCCATACCCCCAAAGATAGTCCCACATCTAAAACTCACAAAGCGTGAGAGTGATTATAAGCGGTAGGGATTACTACTTGACAACTTGAGTTTGCGTATTTTGGGTGGTTGTCAACGGATCCATTTAGGTCCGAACCAAGCAAGTTGTTAGGGTCAGTTTTCCTCGATAACAGACTGAGGACCTAAGCCCGTGACGTTACAAATGGTATCTGTTAAGAAATAAGAAGCGGAAGCGAAAACATGGAAAATGATAAAGAACATATGAAGAACGCGGGATTTTAACGTGGAACCCTACTCCGTGAGGAGCGGGATGAAACCACGGGAGAACGCCTCAAAGGGGCATATGCTTCATTGCTTTTCTCAATTGATACAGGAGGTCTGGGGCTCCTTATATAGCCTCTCCAGAGCCTCCAAGTCCCACCACTGGACAATGTGGGACTAAACAACTGGGTGGGGTAAATGGATCTTCTCTAGGATCCATTTACCCTCTACAACTCATATGGCGCATACAACGAATACTCCAACTCTCCCCCTCAAACTGGAGCATGCAGTGCTCAGCTTGGACAAACAGAAAGAAACTCAACCCACGCTACAGGACACTACGAACAATATCAACCCAACGCGCACAAATGCTGCTGTCGAGGATGTTGCTTCTCATGCTGTGCAGGTGAGGAGGACGAACGAGCTGAAGTGTGAGTCTGCTAAATCTCCTTGTTGGAGAGCATACGCTCTGAACTGCGCCTGTCTGCAACTGGAAATGAGTCTCCTCGTCGGAGTACTCTGGCTCACCACAATAATGTGGACAACTGCTTCATCTCTGAAAAAGGGCCGAATTGAAAAGAGGCTGTGGCTGTGCAATCCTCGTCGGAGTCTACGGTCGCTGGAGAATGGAGTCTGAAAAAGTCTCCTCTCTAAGAACTGGGTCTCTCCCATCTGGCACAGAGAATAGTGCACTACTCTGGTGTACCTATGATACCACATGAAAACTCTTGCCAACATGGCATAGGGAATGGTCCTCTACTCTAGAGTCCCTATGGCTCAAATGAAAAACTCTTGCCGAAACAACAAGAAGAATGATGGGGACCACTGCAAAAGATGGCGAACATGTGCACATCTGAAAAGAAGACCGCATACTCATGCGTGTCTGAAACTGACTCGGAATCTGACGTCGAGTCTGAGAAAATCTGTTGAGTCTGGAGATCGGCTGGTCTGGAGAATTTCTGAATCTGACTTCTGAATCTGGAACAAAACAGTGACTCTACACAATACTCCCCCTTTCTCCCATAATTGTCGGGAAATGATCATCGACAAGTTGGGAGAAGACACGAAGAATGGGAGAAACATGATTCACTCTCAAAAAACTCCTTGCAGCTTCTCTTCATCATTTTTTTATTAGTCGTCTAAACATTTTTTTCGGAAAACAAATAAGCCGTTGACATTTTTTTACGGCTTCCCTTTTTTTTAAAAATATTTTGCGTACGTCTTTTTTTTATTGTACACGCCTCTTCTTTTTTTCCATTTTTTTCTTCTTTTTTTTTACAAAATGACTCGGCCCAAAGTCTGGACCCAAGCTTCCCTCTCTTTTTTTTCAAAAACATTCATTCTCTCTGTTTTTTTGTTGAACAAACTCAAATCTCAGCCTAAACAGGGCCACCTCTCTAACTACAATCGTTCCCTCTTTTTAAAAGCACATCCCACGCGCTTTTGAAAATGATTTTTTTAAGGGACGGGGGGCATCGAACCCGTTCTCTCCTTTTTTTTTGCTTCAAATAACGCTTGCCCTTTAGGGTTCCCAAAATACCCCTCTAATATTTTTTTAATTGCCAACGCTTCGTGCTTCTGCCGCCGCCGACCTGGAGGGCTTGCACCAACTATGGCTTCTCTCGTGCGCTACCTGCGCGAGCGGAGATGGTTGAGGGTATCGCACGAGGGGGGAAGCAGTCGCGCGTCGCCGGCTGGAGGTAGAAGCCTCGCGCCGCCTGCGTGAGGGAGGAGAAGCGGGTCCCGCTGATGCGACCATGGGGGTTCTCCGCCTGGGTGGGTTCTCCACCTCTGCCGCCTGCGTGCGAGCCTTGTGAGCGTGATGTGCGAGAGGGAGCCTACACGCATAGTTGCTGGTGCGCGTCTTGGATCTGGAGGTTTCGAAGGAGTATCGCCCCCGGTGCTTGAGGGGACTCCACAAACTGGAGATCGTGCGTAGACTGGAGTTGTGTTTGGAGTTGGCGATGGAGCCTGGATAGAGTACGAGGGTGCGCCGCCAAAGGACCTTGCAAAGGAGCCCGCGCTCCTTTTTGGAGATCTGAAGGAAGCCGCGATCCGGCTAGTGCGGCTGATCGCCGCTTGGACATGGAGATCGCCCCTTGCGTAAGGGGCTGCAGATGGATGGACTTAGGGACTGCCGCTAGATGCGACCTGCCCCTGCCTGTTGTGCGGCAAGGGCCGCTTCTTCTGCTGTGAGTAGGCTGTGCTTGGAGCATCTGGAAAGCCGGGAGATTGCTGTTGGAGTTCGCACGCTTCTTCTGCTGTAAGAGGATGCATAATCTCGCATGGGAGCACTCGATGGACGGCCTGGACGAGGTCTGGAGATGCGCGGGATGTGCACACTGAACATTAGGAAGCTCCGCCTGCTGATCGGGTCTGTACGCACGATGCGCCACCGCTTGGAGGTGCGGGACTGAAGCACCTAGGTCTGCGGCTTGTTGAGAAGATGCGGCAAGAGCCGCTCTTGCGATGGAGATGCTGCCGTCAGAGATGGAGATAAAATCAAGGATCTTCGCCGCCAGGGGACCTCGTGGAACCCTTGAGATGAGTGCAGAAATCAGGGTTTCATAATGAAACCAAGAACAAAATCTGAAACTCGAACGATCCGATCATATCTTCGAACATAAATATTCGAGAATAATGAACAATGATTCTCATAATCGAATCTCGAATAAAAATAAACATAAACTCTCCGAGAATCGACCCGCTCTGATACCGTGTTAGAAAATAAACATGCGGAAGCGAACATGGAAAAAGATGAAGAGCAATAAGAACAACAGGATTTAATGTGGAACCCTACTTCGTGAGGAGCGGGATGAAACCACGGGAGAAGCCCTCAAAAGGGCATGCTATGCATTGCTCTTTCTCATCAGATACAGGAGGATTGGGGCTCGAGGTCCTGGATCTCAGAGGCGATCGGGTGCTCCTTGCAGAACTAGGGTTCCAACAGGAACCCTAACTTTTCTCAACGAAGAACAGGACAGATCTTGGCCAAATGATATTTGAACATATAATCTTCAACAATAACCAAAAGAAAAAAAAATCGATTCTCAAATCGATCATAAAATACAATCGAAGAACATGATAAAATCCTCGAGAATCGACCCGCTCTAATACCATGTTAAGAAATAGGAAGCGGAAACGAAAACATGGAAAATGATAAAGAACATATGAAGAACGCTGGATTTTAACGTGGAACCCTACTCCGTGAGGGGCATATGCTTCATTGCTTTTCTCAAAGGGGCATATGCTTCATTGCTTTTCTCAATTGATACAAGAGGTCTGGGGCACCTTATATAGCCTCTCCAGAGCCTCCAAGTCCCATCACTGGACAATGTGGGGCTAAACAACTGGGTGGGGTAAATGGATCTTCTCCAGGATCCATTTACCCTCTACGACTCATATGGCGCATACAACGAATACTCCAACAATATCAAAACCAAGTTCCCTCTAATAGTGGAAATGACCATCTGAAAGGACCTAAGTCGGGAGCATGCAGTCGCCACTTCACTGGGAATAAGTGATGGAACATGTTGCAACGAGGATGTTGCAAATGTAAGTAGGGGATGTTGTAACAATCATACCCCAAAAGATTGTCCCACATCTAAAACTCACAAAGTGTGAGAGTGAGTTATAAGTGGCGGGGATTACTACTTGACAACTTGGGCTTAAGCATTTTGAGTGGTTGTCAACAAGTCCAATTGTGCCCGAACCCAATAAGTTATCAGAGTAAGTTTTCCTCGATAACGGACCGGGGACCTAAGCCCAGGACGTTACATCTTAACTTTATAACTATACTAATGTTGTGTGATTTTATTTCTATCGATTTGTTATGTAGAACTGGAATTATTTTTTTTTTCTGTTGTGTGATTTTATTTCTATCGATTTGTTATGTAGAACTGGAATTATTTTTTTTTCAAACACTGTTTCTTATAACTAGCATCGTGCAAGATGTATTTGTATCAAATTTTGTTTTAACTCCCCCACCCCCTCCCCTCACATCTAAATAGTCGAATCTTTCAACATGGATTTGAGCAAGAATACATGTAGCCGATCCAATTTATAGTGGGAGAAGGCTTCGCCATTTTTGTTGTTTAACTTTTTTCCTTCTGAAAGCACTTATGCCTTGACCAATTTGAGGATCGCATTCGCACCTCGCATGATGATTGTAACAACTTTGTAGTGGATAACATGTACGGAAAACAATCACACGAAAATTGACCATTGATTGGACTACAACCTTAGACGGTGGCAGTCGGTCTACATCATGTGAAAAGAGGAAATGGAGTACACCCGATCATAGGCTATAGATGGTTTATTATCCAAACCATGTCCTATTGAGTTTATATAGGCACTCCCAATGCAAATGGATCCAAAAGTTTATTTGATCCTTAAGAATAAGATTTCGGATTTTGTTTTGGAAACTTCACCCCAAAATATAACGGATTGGAAGAAGATTTGGTACATTTTCTTGTATAAGAGGTGGAAAAAGCTGATGTTAATATTCTTCAGCAATATATGGCTGATCATCTCCAAGTGATCACTTTGAAATCATCATCCCTTGCTTCCCCTAACTCCTTCGACCTTAACTCAACCTTCACAGTTAATGGAGGTGGCTTTCAATCTCTACCATGTTCAATTCTTAAGCTATATCGATCAATCATTCGTTGAGCTTATTATGTGGCCATCAACCATCTTTTCAAGAATATGTTCATATAGTTCACAGTTTGTCACTAGGGAAAAGCAACAGGAGCAGTCTTTGTGTAGGGTGACTGTAGAGATAATGATGTAGTCGGTGTACATTTTATGTTATTTTTATTTTCTCGGTTCCCTCTTATTTAATTTACCCATGGGCTCTCTCCATATAAGAGAACCTAGAGTTCTTTGGAATAATAGAATCACTCTTTCCACCAACATGGTATCCGAGCCAAAACCCTAAAACCCTGAACCCCTCTCACCGCTGCCGCCGCCGCCCCCTCTTCTCCTCCCCGACATCGCCGCCCGCCAGCGCCGGCGCCCCTCTCTCTCTTCTCTGCCACCTCCCCAGCACCACCCCACCTCCTCGCCAGCCCCTTCCTCGCCAGCCCCTCCTGCCAGCCGCTCCTGTCAGTCCCACCTGCCGGCCCCTACCCTCGTCGGCCTCTGCCGCAGCCACCCCCTCCGCAATCTAAATGGATTTGAGTGCGTAAAGTCTACATATGCACTTAAATCCTATGAAGTTTATGTATACAATTGTCTTTTAGCGTACAAATCCTAGTTCTTCGTCTTCGACGATATGTCAGAAAACAAGGTCGATATGCGCTCCATAGGCACATTCAAAGGTCCTGCGCCAATAGTTAAGATGGATGGGACGAATTATGAGCTCTGGGCGATGCAGTTCATGAGCTTCATGAAGAAACACATTCTTACTGAGGAAGAACCAACAGAGAAGACTGGGATTTGTGTCTCCTGGGAGACTGATGATTCATATGCCAAGGTTTGGCTTTCAGGCATGTTTTTTTTTGAAGTCAAAAAAGGGGGAGTCACGCAAAGGTGCCTGCCCCACTATATTAATATTAATAAAACATTAAAAAAAAGACCCAGCTACAAAAGCCAAGATTCCAACAACTGCTTATAATGATAGCAGACATTTTCACAATAAAAACGCATCCCCGAGAACAAGGTCGCATTGCACGCAAGCCAAATGGCCCACAGGACGGCTAGGAATCCGAATTTCCCTCTTCTGCCTTTTGCACGCATCGTAAAGAGAGGCCTAAAACGAGTCGAAGTCGACAGTCCGCAACCAGTACAAGCTCACATCTACCCATATAGGAGCTGTAATGCGACAACGAAAGAACATATGATCCACCGATTCACTTTCCGTACCACACATCAAACAATGATCGGATACACCTTCGAAAAGTCTGAAGCATCTATCACTAGTCATAATACGCTTCCTCCTAAACAACCACATGAAGAAGCCAATCCTCTCGGGCTTTCAGGCACGTTATCGATGGAGATTGCTAATGATGTTCTCCGTCAGCCACCGCTAAGGCGATGTGGGACATACTGGTGGCAACATATTCACAGGTGCAAAATGAGATCAAGATGTTACAGCTCCAGCACGACATATTCACAATGAAGTAGAACAGACGGCCACTTCACTCCCTGTATACATCCGTACGGGTGATGTTTGAGAAACTCTATAGTATTATTCCTCTCACGGCCACCCCCGAGCAGAAGAAGACATTTCAGAATGCTACCATGGTTGGGGTCCTGCTTGCGGCCCTTGATTCTGAATATGATGCTGCTCGGTCACAGATTCTTACCGATGCTACCATTCCTCCTATGGAGGAAGTCTACCGGAGGATTAATCACATCTTTGTCTCCTCAAGTGCTTCTACTCCACCACCCTCGGTGATGGCTGCTTCCAGAGGGAGAGGTGGTAATCTTCATTCCGTGGTTGTGGACCTCGTGGTAGAGGCTGTCGTTTTCGCCAGCCATGCACTTTTGTCATCGCACGAGCCATGCTGAGGATACATGCTATTCTAAGCATGGATTTCCAGCCTCGACACGAGTAACCGAGCATGTTGCATCTGAATCGGCGTCTACTTCGGATCAGAAGTTTGAGGAGCTTGTTGCGAGATTGTGAGATATTATGCCTCCCGTATCTATAGATGCTCCAGGAGGTCCTTCGAACATTGCTACTTCAGCGTCTGCCAGTACTTCTGCCTCTGTTAGCACCTCAGGTAGTGCTTGTGCCTTTCCATCACGTCATAGTTCTGATGGCTCATATTGGATTATGGACTCTGGTGCAACACACCATCTTTGCAGCGACAGAGAGACTTATGTCATAGAGGGAGATTCCATCAGGGAGGTCAGTGGTAATAGCTGATGGGACTCATTCACTCATTATCGTCCAGGGGGAGATTACTTTGCCGCCTTCTATGCATCTACATAATGTTTTACATGTCCTCGATTTTTTGATGAACTTACTCTGTATTAGTCAGATTCAAGGCCTTAAAAGTCGGATTTCGGTTTCGTTTCGGTGAGGGACCGAAACGAAATTTCGGCCGAATTTCGGTCGAAATTCGACCGAAATTTTGGTCATTTCGTTTGTTTTTTGAACTGGACCCCCCCAAATTTCGACCGATATAGCCATTTCGGCCGAATTTCGGTCACCTACCGAAACCGAAATTCGACCGAAATTCGGTCGAATTTCGGCGAAATTTAAGGCCATGGTCAGATTACAAAAGATTTGCACCGTCGCGCTATATTTGACCCATCGTCTCTTATATTTCAAGACATCCTAACAGGCAGGGTGATTGGTTGTGGTTCTGAGCAGGATGGTCTTTATTGTCTGGTCCGGAATTCTTATGCTGGCGTCTCCTCTTATTCAACTGGATCAGTCTCTCCGTATATATGGCATCTATGTTTTGGTCACCTCCCGCTTAAGAAGATGCGTCATCTCTTGCCTCATATTTATCCGAGTTCTTCCTTCTGGTGAGAAGCTTGTCAGTTGGTAAAGCACCATCGAGCTAGCTTCCCTAGTTGTCAGTGTCGGAGCAGTAGCTCCCTGTTTGAATTACTTCATGTTGATATTTGAGGTCCGAGTCGTGTTCCTGATCACCAGGGACACATGTTTTATCTTGTAGTCGTTGATGATTTCTCTCGTTTATCGTGGGTCTTTCTCTTAAAGAATAAATCTGGAGCAGGGGTTGTTATTAAAAATCATATAAATGAAGTGCAAAATGTTTTTTCTTCTTATGTAAAATATGTTCGTACGGACAGTGCTTTGGAATTTTGCACTCATTCTCTCTCACTTTTTTTTGTCAAAAGGTATTATTCATCAAACCACATGTGCATACACATCTCAACAAAATGGTGTCGCAGAGAAAACATCGTCATCTTCTTGACATTACTCGAACCCTGCTTATCCAGAGTTGTGCACCTATTTCTTTTTGGGGAGATACAGTGCTTACAGCTTGTTACCTTGTGAATCGTATACCGCCCTCGGTACTTGGTGAGAAAATCCCTCTTTCTGTTGTTTTTCTCGAGAAGGAATTATTCTCACTTACCCCTTGTGTTTTTGGTGCTGTTGCTTTTGTTCATCCGTTATCTCCTGGACTTGACAAGCTCTTGCCTAGGGCTGTCAAGTGTGTCTTCGTGGGTTACTCTCGAACTCAGAAGGGATACCGTTGCTATGATCCTGTAAATAGAAAATATTTTGTCAATGCTAATGTTACATTCTTTGAGTCTGTTATGTACTTCTCACCTGTAGGTGACAGGTTGACCTTATCCACATCTGATGATGAGGTCTATGTTCCTCCTCCTATTTTGCGTCCTCACTCCTCCAACGTCCATTCCTATTACTGTGGTCACGTCACCACCACCACCACCACCATCGCTACCACCGCCACCACCACCAGTACCACCAGTCTCGCCATAACCTAAATATTATACCTGTCGGTTGGTTCCTACTCATGTTGCACGTCAATCATCCATCACGCCTCAGGTATGTCCAGATGTTATTACTAATGATGGGTCGAATAGTGTGCATGTGCAGGGTTCATCATTGTAGGAGGAATGTGGACTGGCGAGTACTGTGGTTGATGATCTGGATGTCCTTATTGCTATATGGAAGCAGAAACACACTTGTGCTTCATATCCTCTTGCCTCTCAGGTTTCCTTTCATCGTCTCACAGGGGACTTTAAGAGATTTGCAGTGGCTTTGTCTTCCATGGAGATACCACGGAATTATCATGATGTCTTGGAGATTGATTGCTGGCGTTCTACTATGGACGAGGAAATGGATGCTTTACAATCACGGGGTACATGGAGCTTGGTTCCCGCTCCTTCAGGAGCGTCTGTCGTTAGCTGCAAATGGTTATTCACTGTCAAGTATCATGCATATGGTAGTCTTTTTTTTTTGAAATCCAAAAGAGGGGGATACACTCGGTGGTGCACGCCCCAAGCCTTGACCATTACAAGGTAAGGCTAGTGGCGTGAGATTTTACTCAGACATATGGCGTGGATTCTCTCCAGTTGCCCGTCATTTCACTCTTCGTATTCTTCTGTCAGTTGATGTGGTACACGATTGACCCTTGTTTCAACTTGACGTTAAGAATGCATTCGTGTATGGTGATATGCAGGAAGAAGTCTACATGCAGCAGCCCTCGGGGTTCGCTGCTGAGGGGGAGAATCATATGGTGTGTAGACTTCATAAGGCAATATATGGCCTTGAACAAAGCCCAAGGGCGTGGTTTCGTAAGCTTTCCCATCTAATTGAATAACAAGGATTCAAAAGATCAAATGCGGATCACTCGTTGTTCATTCAGAAGACTCCTAGAGGTACGTTTGTCATCATGGTGTATGTTGATGATATTTTGGTTACAGGAGATGATACTCAGGGGATAAAGATGACAAAAGCATTTTTTGGCTGTCAGTTTGTTACGATGGATCTTGCCAGGAATGCACATAGTCTTGTGATGACCCAAAGGAATTATATTACAGATATGCTTGTCGAGACGGGCATGGTTGGGTGTAGACCCTCAACTACTCCTATGGACTCCAACATGAAATTATATGATAATGATACAGATGAAGTTGACGGGAGAAGGTATAGAGAAATGGTGGGTAAGCTTCTTTACATCACTATAACTTGACCTGATATTGCCTTTGCAGTCAGTCGGATAAGCCAGTTCATGGAACAACCAAGACAGGTACATATGGATACCATATAAATGATACTTATGTACCTAAAGTCGACTCCAGGAATATGATTATTGTTTAGAAAGGAAACAAATTTATCTATCTCAGTATGTGCAGATGCTGATTATGCAGGATGTCCTAAGGATCGGAAGTCTACTTCGGGCTTTGCAGTGTTTGTGGGCAGCTCTCTAGTTTCTTGGAAAAGCAATAAACAAACATTTGTGGCTAGATCGAGTGCTGAATCTGAATATAGGCCATGGCACAACCAAGTACGGAGATGATGTGGGTTCGAGCTGTACTAGAAGACCTGCATATTGATGTACCTCTACCTATGCAGCTACAGTGTGATAATCAAGCCGCATTGTTCATTGCCAATAATCCTGCTTTTCATGAAAGAACTTAACATATTGAGGTAGATTGCCACTACATTAGAGATATGATCCAGAAGGGCCTGATTTCTACTTCACACATTAGTTCAGGCGAGCAGACTGCCGACATCTTCACCAAGCCATTGCTCAGAGGACCATTCTAGAAGTGTACTTCCAAGCTGAGCATGATTGATATCTATGCTCCATCTTCAGGGGGAGTGTAGAGATAATTATGTAGTCGGTGTACATTTTTTGTTATTTTTATTTTCTCGGTTCCCTCTTATGTAATTTACCCGTGGGCTCTCTCTATATAAGAGAACCTATGGTTCTTTAGAATAATAGAATCACTCTTTCCACCAACAGTGACAAATCTCCTTTCTACGGTGTTGAGGAGGAAGATAGTAAACACTAAACACCTCTCTGTTTTTTTGTAGGGAGATTTGGAGGTTATCTAAGATCTCTTAGGTAGATGTCTCCCTCGTTTAATTTTTTTGTTATAGTTTCAAAGACGGTAGAAGGAAATGAACTGATTGAACTTACATGGTTGTGTAGTATATGGAAAACATATTTCTCCATACATAGGGTACTGCTTTTTGATTTGTTATTTACTGTTAGTGAAAATGAACGAGTTGTTTATTCTTGTGAACCCTATGTTCTCTTATATAGAGGAGAGACCTATGGGTAAATTATATAAAATAGACATAATAAAAGATATATAGAGAGACAATACATAAGACATAATAAACTATCTCCACACTCCCACTCAAGATGGAGCATATATGTTGATCACGCTCAGCTTGGATGAACACTTATGAAAAGGTCCTCTGAGTAAAGCCTTGATAAAGATTCTGCTGTTTGATCTCCTGAACTGACATGAGTGGTAGAGATAAAACCTTTCTGGATCATATCCCGTGTATAGTGACAATCCACCTCAATATGTTTGGTTCTCTTGTGAAACGTAGGGTTGTTGGCAATGAATAGTACATCTTGGTTATCACATTGTAATTGCATAGGAAGAGGAACATCTATATGTAAATCTGCAAGTACAACTCTAACCCACATCATCTTTGTGCTTGCTTGAGCCATTAACCCTATATTCAGATTCAACACTTGACCTGACAACCACGGTTTGCTTCTTGCTCATCCAAAATACAAGAGAAACGCTAACAAATACAACAAAACCTGACGTGGACTTTCTGTCCTAGGAGCACCCTGTTAGTCTGAATCTGCACAAGCTAAAATGGTAAGATCTGCCCCCTTTTTGAATATCAATCCTGCACATGGAGATGATTTTAGGTATCTCAGTATTATATATACATCTTCCATATGTACATGTCGAGGTTGCTCCATGAACTGACTCACCCGACTAACTGCAAAGGAGATATCATGCCTAGTAATAGTGACATAAAGAAGTTTTCCCACCAATTCTATATATCTCTTCTTGTCTACTTACTATGTATCATCCTCATATAGTCTCATACTAGGATCCATATGAGTAGTTGCAGGTCTACACCCTATCATTCCTGTCTCAACAAGCATATCTGTGACGTACTTCCTTTGGGTCATCACAAGACCCTGTTGATTCCTAGCAAATTCTAATACGAAGAAATATCTTAGAGGGCCAAGATCCTTGGAAACAAATTGACATCCCCAAAACTTCTTTGTTCTTCTTATCCCCTGCACATCATCTCCTGTAACAAGTATGCCATAGACCATAATAATGACAATACCTGTAGATATTCTCTGAACAAATAGAGAATGGTTTGCGTTTGACCTTCTAAATCCCCACTTCTTAAATAAATCTGAGAGTTATGAAACCATGCCCTCGGGTTCTGCTTCTGGCCGTATATTTCCTTGTGAAGTGACATACATGTTGACACTCCCCCTCAGCAACAAACCCCGGAGGCTTCTCCATGTAGACTTCTTCCTGAAGATCACAATAAAAGAATGCATTATTGACATCAAGCTGAAATAAATGCCCGTCACATACCATTGCAATGGAGAGAAGAACATGTAGAGTAGAATAGCAAGCGACATGTGAAAAAGTGTCCATATAGTCCACTCTATATGTCTGAGTAAAGCCCCGTGCAACTAATCTAGCCTTGTAATGATCAATGCTTCCATCTGCACAGTGTCCCATTTGCAACTGACAATAGAAGCCCAGTGGGAGCATGGACCATGCTCCATGTACCACGTGATTGTAGGGCGTCCTTCTCCTCTTTCATAGCTAGACGCCATTGAATATCTTTCAATGCCTACTGATAAGTCTGTGGTATGGCCACGACAGATAGTGCATCAGTAATTTTTTTGATTTCTCCTGTTAGGGGATCAAAGGAAACATGTGAAGCAAGAAGATATGAAGCACATGTATGCTTTTGCTTTCTAAAGACGATTGGGATATCTAGGTCAACAAGTAATTCATCAGAATGAGAATCAACCTCTTGCAAAGAATCCTGCTCAGACATATCTCCAGAACCATCGTTAGAAACCTCGTTGTCAGTACATACCTGAGGCGTGCTGGATGACAGGCATTGACCAAGAGTAGACGATGGCCGACGGGTATAGATATGTGGGAATGGTGGAACAACATGCACCTATGGTGGTATAGGAGTAGGTGATGCAGGTGGAGGAGGCAGTGGTGGTTGGATTGGAACATACTAGATTGGTTGTGTACTCGTAAAGAGAGGGAACATGTAAATCTCATCATCCGAAATTGATGGTCAACCTCAATGTTCAGAAAGTCGGTATGCGGTATTCGTTCGGTCATGCGGTCCCGAGCGAGTAAGCGGATATGCGGAAGTATATGCGGAAGTATATGCGGATTATGCGGTTTGTATTATTTAAATAAAAAATATTAAAGATAAACATTTAATTGTGATGTCAGAGACAAAAAAATACATGTTTCCTTTTAGATTCCTACAAAAACATACTTTTAAAAATAAAAAAAGCACCACAATAAAAAGCTACATAGTTCATTTAGATAGCAAAAAATGTTTCAGAATGCAGAATGTTCAAATATATAAAGTTATAAACCGGCTTCTAAATTCTAATCTAAATCATCTTCAAAATTGATTGTTGGAATATCATCATCGCCTTCCGAATCACTCATAAATTCTTCTTCTTCGCCCAAAGTTGACAAAGCTTCCGCATTCCTTTGGCTCCTCCTATTCTCAGCAAATTCTTCTGCCCCACTTGCTTCTGCTACCAAATTCCACGTGAGCCCCGACCCTTGGAAGATTTCTTCTTCTTCTTCTTCACTGGCACCAATCCAATCCATAACATGTGTTCTATCCTTTGAAACAAATGGATCTCTCCCAGTTAGTGATCGACGCTCCTTCAGCTTTGAATTGAATTTCACAAAAACCAAATCATTCAATCTCTTGGTTTCTAGTTTGTTCCTTTTTTTGGTGTGAATCTGCATTAAGAATTTATAAAATTGATGATTATAAATTATAATGACTCAATTATTCATTGAATACATATAATTGTACATCCAAATAGTGATAGTTATACCGCTGCAAATGAGCTCCAATTCCTCTCACAGGCTGAAGAAGAGGATGTCAACTTCAGAATTCTCAAAGCCATTTCTTTCAAATAAGGCGTTTGAGAACCATATAGCATCCACCAATGAGCTACAAGAGATTGCACAATTAATGACTTGTAAAATAATAAATCTAACTTAAGAGCTTTACCGTCGATAATAAGTTTAAGATATATTACCAGGATTGAAATCATCATCATTGGTGGGCTACGAGTTCTTTGATTGGAAAATAGAGGTTACGAGTTCAACACCCACCACTTGAGCCGAATATTCCTAGTGCGATAAAATATTGGGCTACAATACCTAACCAACAGTACAATTAATCACTTGAGCCGAATATTCCTAGTACGATAAAATCAAGTGTAATTCGATGCCGTTTATACCACGATCAGTGCAGTTTCAATGCCGTTTATAAGGTAAAATACTATGATAATGGAACAACCCAAAAAGAAACGGGCTCTAATGGTAAAGATGTATCCAAACTTTAAACCAAAGGTGCAGAGCATATCACTGTAAAGCTGCTTAGTAATTAGGTTTCCTGGTGCCAAAACAATTCCAACTACCAACATCCCAGGAGTTCACAATATTATTTCTCCTAACAATGTAATTTCCAACAAGGTTGGTAGTATTTTTCGTTGGCAGTGTTCAAATTGAAACCCCTACTAGATGCTGTAGTAGTCATAAGATTCCCAACAGTGTTTTTTGCCAGCACTGTCGAAACTGAAATTTCTACAAATATAAAGGGCATAGCTTTAGTTCCATTGGAAGGTGCTGTTGGTTATGTGAATCCTTTAACACCAGTCTGTTCTTTCCAGTATCAAGTGATTGATCTTAAAAATGATTTCTTACATCCACTTACCTCAGGAGCGTGGAGGGCCGAAGGCGGCGAGGGAAGAGGCGCTGGAGCGTGGAGGGCCGAAGGCGGCGAGGCGGCGAAGGTGGAGGCGCTGGAGCGTGTTGGCGGCGAGGCGTCGAGGGCGGAGGTGCTGGAGCATGAAGGCGGCGAGGCTTCGAGGGCTGAGGCGGCGAGGGTGGAGGCGGCGAGGCCTCGAGGGCTGAGGCGGCGAGGGTGGAGGCGTGGAGGCGCGATGGAGGTTAGGGTGCGGGAGAAAACGATGGAGGACTGGGCTGGAACGAGAGAAGTGAATAATATCGGGTTTTTTTATTTGGATCCTAAACCAGATTCAAAATTAGACCGCATATCAACCGCATAAGCGGCCGCATATGCGGTTTAGGCGGCCCGCATATGCGGCTGGACTGCATATGACTGCATATTGAGTATGCGCTTCGGATAGGCCACCGCATACGCATATGCGGCCGCATATGCGGCCGCATGAACCGCATTTCTGAACCTTGGTCAACCTATCACCTGTGGGAAAGTACATAACTGACTAAAAAAATGTAACATTAGCACTCATATGATATTTCCTGCTCAATGGATCATAGCAACGATAACCCTTCTGTGTCCTGGAGTATCCAACAAACACACACTTGACAACTCTAGGAGAGAGATTGTCTAGACCTGGAGACAACTGATGGACAAAGGCGACTGAACCAAGCACACGAGGAGTAAAAGAAAACAATTCCTTATCTGGAAATGCCAGAGAGAAAGGAATTTTCTCTCTTAAAACAGAGGACATGCGATTCACAAGATATCATGCCGTAAGAACTGCATCACCCCATAATGAATGTGGGGCACGACTCTGAATGAGAAGAATACGAGTGACATCGAGTAAGTGGCGATGCTTTCTCTCTGCAACACCATTCTGTTGAGAAGGATATGCACACGATGTTTGATGACTTATACAACAAATGAAAAGAATTTTGAAAGAGAATGCGTACAAAATTCCGAAGCATTATCAATTCTCACAAATTTCAAAGATAGAAAATATTCTGAACTTCATTAATAAAAGTTTTGGTAACATCCCTTGCTTTAGATTTATTCTTCAAAAGAAACACCCATGACAAACGAGAGAGATCATCAACTGCGAGAAGGTAAAACCTGTGCTATTGGTGATCAGGAACATGACTCGGACCCAAATATCAGTATGAAATTACTCAAAAAGGGAGCGACTGCTCCGACTCTTACAATTAGGGAAAGCTGAGGTACTGGAGGAGGTAGAGGTTGCAACATCTAAGTGGCCTCTTGGAGTAGATAAAGAGTCAAGGGAACTCCTTGTAGGCATAATATCCTGCATTCGAGCAACGATGTCATCATACCTTTGATCCAAAGAAGCAACGACTCGAGAATCTGCTTGCTCCGCTACATGAGCGGATGCAAGAAAATCATGCTTGGAGTAGCATGTATCTTATGTATGAACAGGATGATGACAAAAAGTGCATGGCTGGCGAACACGACCTCCTTTATCATGAGGTCCACGTCAATGGAATTGAGAAGAGTCCCCCTACCACGGAGGCTGCCATCGTGGAAGAAGTCTGACTTGAGGTAGGAGATGAGACAGTCAGTGTTGCAATAGTCGGCCGACTATCCAAATAGTCGGTCCGACTATGCGGTGCGGGGGGGGGGGGGGGTCCTTGACTGAACAGACCTCCAGTCGGTCAATAGTCGGCCCGACTGAATAGTCGGTCGACTGGAGTTTGATTTTTGATATTTTTATTTTCAATTTTCAATTTTTATGGGTTACATTTTACATAACTATTGTATTGATTAGAACTTTTATCTTGGATTCATGTTAACTAATGACCATATATATATAAGAATATATGTATTATAAATAAATTTTATATTAAAAAATACAAAACCGAACAATTCCGAATAGTCGCACGAATATCGATTATTCTCTATTCAGTGACACCTCCGACTGAATACTGAATACTGTCTTATGCAACATTGGAGACAGTAGTCCTACTAAGTCATCTGAAAGTCTCCTCCATAGGAGGAATGGTAGCATCCCTTGGATCTGTAATCGAGCTGCCTCGTATTCAAGGTCTAGCACCAAAAGAAAGACACCAACCGTAGTAGCATTTCGATACATCTTCTGCTGCTCAGGAGTAGATGTGAGGGGCATGAAACTGTGTAGCTTCTTAAACACCCCGCATAGGGACATGTACAGAGAATGTAGTGGATGTTCATTCTGCTTGATGGTGAAGATATCATATTGCAGTTGCAATATCTTGGTCTTATTCCTCGCCTGGGAATAGGTAGCGGCGAGGATATCCCACATCGCCTTAGCAATGGGCTGATGTGACACATCATTGGCAATCTCAATCGCCAATGTACCAGACAACCAGACCTTGGTATATGCATCATCTGCCTCCCATGAGGCATTGACTCTTTTCTCAGCAGGCTCCTCTTCAGTAAGAATGTGTTTCTTACTGTTGGGAAAAATGAGAAATATGTTTATTCCGTATACTCTAGGCTCTCTTATATAGGAGAGTAGCCTATGGGTAAATTACATAAAGAGTTTATAAGAAGAGAGAAAATACGAAACCATACAAATAACGTAATAGCGTAACATAAAATATATCTCTACACTCCCCCTCAAGATGGAGCATGGATATCAATCACGCTTAGGTAGAAAAATAATTTGAGAGAGTATTTGTACAAAATTCCAAGGCATTATCAGTCCTCACAATTTCCACAGAGGCAGAAAAGACATTATGAACTTCATTTATGAAATTTTTAATGACATTCCCAGCTTCAGATTTATTCTTAATAAAAAGACCCAAGACTGACGGGAAAAATCATCAACCATGACAAGATAAAACCTGTGCCCTTGATAATCAGGGACACGACTGGGACCCCAAATGTCGACATGAAACAACTCAAAACCGGAGCTACTGCTCCGACTCTGACGACTGGGAAAGGTAAACCGATGATGCTTTCCCAACTGACAAGCCTCACATTGAAAGGACGTGTGAGGTGAAATCTGGGGTAGAACACGACACAGTTTCGGAAGCGGTAGATGACCAAAGCGCAGGTGCTACAGAAATGGTGAGACAGGTCTAGCAGGTAGCGATGAAATTCCGACATATGGAGTCCGAACAAGGCGATAGATGCCACCCTGCTTACGGCCACACCCAATCACATTTCCCGTAAGGATGTCCTGAAAAATGAGAGAAGATAGATAAAAAAATGGCTCGACAATGTAAATCCTTCGTAATCTGGCTAATTGATAACAGACTCACAGAGAAATCAGGTGCATGTAACACATTCTTTAGATTCATAGAGAGTGTCAGGCTAATCTCCCCCTGACCAGTAATCGGAGAGTGTGTTCCATCGACAATAACCACAATGCGCCTTGGAGGAACATGTCTGTAGGCTGTAAGTTGACCCCTGTCTCCACATAGATGATGTGTGGAACCAGAGTCCATAATCCACTTTATAGTATCATATCCACTACTGCTAGTGAGTGCATAAGTACTACCTGAGGTACTGGAGGAGGCTGAAGCAACAACATCAGAATGACTCTCGGAAGCCGGCGAAGGTGTCACAGGACCAGATGGATGTATAAGATCATCAAAATGTTGATCCAAAGAGGAAGCAACTAGAGGCTCAATCTGTTCAGCTACTCATGCAGAAGTAGAGAATCCATGCTTGGAGTAGCATGTATCCTCAGTAAATCCAGAACGATGACAAAAGGTACATTGTTGTCGAACACGACCCTCTCTACCCTGAGGTCCACGACCACGAAACTGAGAAGGACCACCGCGACCTCGGGATGCTATCATTGCTGAGGATGTGTGATTGACAATAGAAGATGGAACAATAATACAGCTGAGTATGCGGAAAGCTTCCTCCATAGGAGGAATAGCAGAATCTGCCAAAATCTGGGAACGTGCCGCCCCGTACTCTAGATCAAGGGCTGCCAAGAATACACCAACCATGGTAGCATTCCTATAAGCCTTCTGCTGCTCAGGGGTAGACGTGAGAGGCATAAAGCTATACAGCTTCTCAACCAACCCACGTAGGGATGTATATAATGAATGGAGTGGTCGTCCATTCTGTTTGATAGCGAAGATATCATGTTGAAGTTGTAGAATCTTCGTCTCGTTCTTTGCTTGTGAATAAGTAGCTGCAAGAATATCCCACATCGCCTTGGCTGTGGGATGATGAAGTATATCATTGGCATACGCATCATCTGCATCCCATGAAGCGTTAACCCCAATCTTCTCAACCGGTTCTTCCTCAGTAAGAATGTGTTTCTTACCAATAGACTTTATCATACTCATGAACTGCATGGCGCACGGTTCATAATTCAACCCATCCATCTTGACTATAGGTGCATGACCTCTGAAGGCGCACGTGGAGTGAATATCAGCCTTGTTTTCTGACATGGCAGCTTGAAAGGACTAGGGTTGTAGACTAGACGAGATCATGTTTATAGTGACATAGAGAGATTTGATTGCATGTGTAGACTCATGCAACCAATCTCAACACGACGAAAAAAGGTCTGGATGGTGATGCCTCTAGATTAGGTTGAATGCACCTCACAGAAGAGGGGAGAAACGTGCGAGGTGCGATGGCGCACACGGATACATGTACGCACAGGGATGCAGGGGCTCATGGGCGAAGGCGCGCGCAGGGGCAACGTGGCAGCACTGCAACAACTGTGCGGCGATGGTGCGCTGACTAGCGATGGCACGCGCACATGGGCTGCAAAGACGAGGGCTACAAACGTTGCACGACACGGAGGTTGCATGCATAGTAGCCGCAAGGCGGCGTAGCCGCGAGGCAGCACGACAAGAGCCGCGAGGCTGCGTGGATAGAGAGGTCAGAAGGTGGGGTTGGGATTATGGTTTCAGGTATGAGAACTCCGACCTAGGACCGTCGCTCTGATACCATGTTGAGAAAAATGAGATGTTTATTCTGTGAACCCTAGGCTCTCTTATATAGGAGAGTAGCCTATGGGTAAATTACATAAAAAGTTTACAAGAAGAGAGAAAATACAAAACCGTACAATAACATAATAACGTAACATAAAATATATCTCTACACATACCTGTGGATTTCATAAGGCTTATGAAATGCATGGTCCAAAGCTCGTAGTTTGTACCGTCCCTCTTGACAATTGGCGATGGCCCAAGTGGATGGCTTCAATAGTTGAGCGACCTGGCATGAATCCGAATTTATTTTCTTCAAAATTTTATCGGTGGATTTGAACTGAAGAGTTGCGAACAGTGGCTCTGATAAGTTGCTGTCCATCACGGCAACTATTATGACTTTGAATACAAATAGAATTGTTAATAAAAAATTTTGCCAGTGATACCATATGAGGGGGTGCATATGGCAGTTCTTCAACCTAGTTCAAATGATCAGGATTCAAGGCATATCAACAAGAAGCTTCTGCAGCTACATGTGTCTGTGACATGCATATTCAAGCCGTCAACTCAATCAGTAATGCATTACATTTTTAAATCTCAAGATTCTTATTCAAATGACATTTTAGTAATTTACACAACATTTCATAAATTAAAAAAATATAACTCAAGTATATGGCAAAGCCTTCTCCCACTATAAAGGGTCGGCTACATGGATTCTTGATCAAATCCTTGTTGAAAATTTGATTATCTTTAATGTTGACTGTCGACTGCCTAATGCAACCACCACAAGGTGGAGATTTGAACCATGATCTTTTGGGTGATAGGCACGTTGCACTACCACCAGACCATTTAAGTAAGGAATGCTTCAGTCAATCCGAATTCAAAATCAGATAGCTGATTGGCATAATCAATAATATTAATAAGAATTCGTTGATGATGTCCTCCAACTCGAGTGGTAGTAACAGTCAACGATGTAAATGACCAACATCGACTTTCATCGTTACCTTCGTTGGTGCAAGCAATGTAAGAGGGAACACATGAAGTTCCAAATTCATGTATTGGAGTTTTGAATTTCAATCTTGATTGAGTTTGTTCTGTCACATGTCATGTAATCTCTCTTGTATCATCTGGTTGGCCTTGAGCCCAACATACACCATGCTAATACACTTGACCTCATCCTCGGCCACAGATCTGTCTCTGAGAAGTGACTGCTTCAGTGACCACCATTATCATCGTCTCCTCTGTCAACCTCTTCACCCTCATGTCAACTTCTTCACCCTCATGCTGATCTCTGAATTGTTGTTGATGAATTTTTCTATTAAGCGACGTGCATTTGTAGCAACTCGATTAATTCATTTTTCTTTTTCTACAAAAACAATTTCCATGAATCTTTCCAATTGTACCATAGCATGCAATCGTCAGTGATATGGAGAGCTCGTAGTACTATTAGGATTAACGGTTACACATATCCACTGTAGTTATTCCACATTCCCGAGGTACACGTCATGGTACTTGATCTAATTTATGGAGGTCTTTCCACAAAGATCAATGGAGTGAAGATGTACATGTGTTTGAAATCACGGGAAGACCCTCCAGTTCTCCCAACTGGCGCAAGACACAATCATCAGCATATAACTCTAGTCATGTGCCAGTCGTGTCCTACTAAACAGTATGGAGGGAGCACGCTCACTTTAGTGTAGGGTGTCCGTGGTACGTGCGCATTACGAAAATAATTTCGAATTTAAATTGAATGAATACATCCAAGGTAGGTAATATGGGTATTGGTATCAGCTACTTGTCGATACGATATATTGACGATGTATCGCCCAAATCGGCATGATTTTGTGAAGGAAATGGCCTTGGAAGAGCAGATGTCGGCCATATCGGCGATAGATCGGTCACCTGTCGATACCTATATATCGCTGATATATCGCGATATGGCTTACCCTGAATACGTTCCAATGATATGTTATATGCAATTCATATATGATTTGATGTCTACAAGTCAAAAGCATCTCTCAACAACGTGTGTCGACTCAGGAATGATTTGGAAGCCTACCCGCCATCGACATCTACTGTGACAACCTTGCCATATAGGATGAAGATGGACTCTTAGGGGAGAGTGTACAAACCACTCCCAAATCCATAACCGAGGAAGTACAATCGGTCTGCCTATCTCCACTATGTCTGCCTTCAATGCAACGCACAAATGTTTGTAAACAAAATCATAAACAGCAGTGGCAGTGGACATTTACTTTTTTTCCCCGATAATTTTGGGGTCCGGATATCCCCTTTCATTAAAAGATTGGTATTACAATGACACACTTATAAGACATAGCCTCTACAAGAAATACTTGGCCTACGTGGCCTTATTCAACACACCTGACCAGCATGGCCTTCGAACACGACACGTGGCCAACCTGACCTTCAATACCACAAAGGGCACCAGCCTGAAATTTTTCTCCATGTCCTTCCATAGCCGTGCTCCTTTTTTGGGTAGTTCCATGCTTCATAGACTTGTAGAATAAATCTTCCTCCTGGACGTCTCTCTCAGGATTCGAACCCTAGTCTTTTGGGTTTTAGAATCACTGTGCTTCCACTAGATCATTGAGTGGGTTTGCAGCAGACATTTACAGGGAGGTGTGCAGAAAGGTTTTAGTTTCTGTTTGTTGAACTAAAGCCGCCTCTTGAAGAGGCTGCTATGAACTAAATGAAAGCCGCCTAGGCGGCTTCATTACTATTTAACCAAATCCCTAGTTTCTTCAAGAGGCGGTTTGGACACGGTAAATAAAAAATAAAAGGTTGGATACCAAATACAGGCAAATATGTATTCTGTTTACAGTACACACTAGTTTTTCTATATAGGTTGTAGTGGTAGATTCTGAAGTGGCAGGATATGATTTAAATTCTTTGAGGTTCTTCCGTTTAGGTTTCTCTCCACCGTGAGCTCGTAGGTGTGGCAGATGGAAAGATGATTGCAACTTAGAAGGGCTTAATTTGAAGTGATTGGTTGTTTTCTGGGCAAGCAAAGATCCACAGTCTCCCCCCTGCATTTAATTATGATATTCCTCATCTATCTACTGTTTTATGTTATTGCTTCTTCCAAAAATGGATATCTTACCGCTCCCTTGATCTCAATCAGCTTTAGACATCTAATGTGACTAACCATTTATGATCTCTCTTCTGATTTGCTGCAGAAAGTGAAGAGTTTCTCGCTGTCCAAACACGACTCAGACGAAGGGTCTAATAGCCAGGTGACGAAATGAAGTTTTTTAATGTTCGCCAATTTTATTAACATGGACTCGTCATGTTCGGTAAGTTTTTTTGTTCTATGGACAACAACTTTTAGTCTTAAAATCCAAGGCAATAACAAATCCATAAGTTCTGTGGGAGGGAGAGAGAGATCTTGATAGATTATATACTATAGCGTAAGCCGGGGCATGTTCCTTTCCCATTTCCTCAGCTCACTTTGTTTAATTTAATCCATTTTATAGTGAAAAAAAAACCTTTTTCTAAATGTGTTGAATTTATATAACGGTTCCATTTTGAATTTGTTAGGTGACTGTGCATTCTAAATTAGCTTATCTTATACAACTGGATATGGATGCTTTGCAAGCTATTTTCCACATCCCACATCTTTACATACTGTGTGGACGGGAAAAATATATGTACTGACCTTCATGAAAAGAAAAACTCACGATCCGTGATCGTGTTCGTTGATGATATTATGATATACTCACATGATCTAGAGCAACATCGGGTACGTCTTTGAATCGTACTTGAGATGCTACTTTAGCAATAGCGTTAGGCTAAATTCTCCAAGTGTGACTTTTGGCCGGGAAAAAGTTGCATGAAACTTCAGACAATAAATCCATATTGATGTCTCGAAATCATTGTTCACAAGGTACATAGGGATGGAGTCCAATCTAAGCTATATCATAGATTTTACAATTCCCATTACCTGTAACTAGAATCAAACCAAAGCATGCCTTTTCCCATGTTAGTACTTTAGATCAAAGCAAACCAAGGCATCTCTGACGGTCTTCTGTCTGTCGATGCATGGCTCGTTAACGAGCTTCTCTCGCATCGGATGCCTAGAGTGGTCTTCCTTATGCAGGCAGAGCCCACGCACTAGAAAAGCTATGGAAACAAAAGCCGATTAGGGTCGACATTTGGTCTATGTTTGTGATAATGTGCCTCAACCAACTAGACTACAAGACCATCTTTTCCTTTTCTATTGCGATCACTTTATGCGCATTATGTATGTATGCATTCGTTGAATGCCATGCATTTGTGTGTCAAGCATGCACTACGAACTCTGTTAGAGTATGCGTTATTATCATGTAAGATGGGGAAATGGATATTTCCAAGATCCGTTACCACATCTAGGAGTTTAGTCCCACATCTACCAATGGTGGGACTTGGAGGCTCTGTGGAGGCTATATAAGAAGTCCCAGACTTCATGTATCGGATGAGAAAGTGCAATAGATACATCAACCATTTGAGGTGTTCTCCCGTGGTTTCATCCCGCTCTTCAGGGAGTAGGGTTCCATGTTAAATCTCGTGTTCTTCATATTTCTTTATCTCTATTCCTGATATTAGCTTTCACATTGTATTTTCTAACAAACTCCAAATGGCCTTCTCTCCCTCATGTAATGTGGAACGTGAAGGGAAAGCATGTGCTTCGATGGATACAACAACAAAGCCTTCTTCCACATTAAGAAGAGTTACCTGTATATATTCTTTGCCTCCATTCGAATTTATTTTAGGTTATTCTCGAACTTAAATCCAAGTAATTCAAATTCCTTCGGATGGTCTCCTTCCAATACTTCTCCTTCCAATACTTTTTGGGCCTTCCCCGTCCTCTCGTATTTGGATGTATAGTTGTAGTTAAACTATAGAGCTAAAAAAGGATCCAAAGGTTGGGGTAAATATCATGAAGAGGCATGATATATACTCTTTTTTTACTATTGATCCACTTTCCGACAATATCTTTTTTTTTCATGAAAATCGATATGCCCTTACGAATAAGATCTAAGGTTATATGTATTATTTATTTATTTATTATCACTATCATTGAATGTTTGAAGGAATGCTGCATATGTTACGATCACAATAACAACAAAGGTTTTCTACTCTTGTGTCCCTCCGAGATTCTATAGTTATGTTCTACCCTTTTTTGCAATAAAACTTGAACCTTTAAAAATACTGTGAATTTTGTAAAAACATATGGGCACAAGTGTTATTGCAAAAAAGATAAGGGCATAAATGTACACGTAGAATCTCGGAGGGGCAGATTCATTGGGAAAGTGTTGCAATGCTGAAATCCCCAATCTTTGAACCCTTTGTTTTGCAATTTACCCAAAATTGTATTTTGATTTTTCGTGCCATCTTAGTTGTAACAAAATCGAAGTCGTGTTTCTTTGTTTGCTTGCGATATCTTCTAACTGCAATATCCTCGAAATAGAGACTACTTGATGTCAATTCAAATTGGTCAGGAATTCTTAACCGGAGCCCTTTGGCAAAGATTTGGTTGTTTAGAATCTAGATTGAAGGGATTTTATATATGTGTCCCATCAATTTTCTCTAATAACACTTATGCTTAGGGCTATCAGAAATTCTCAGGTTCGACATTCGTTTTGATTCGGCTTTGCTAAAAGTTCGATTTAGATTCGATTCGAAAATAAACGAACCGAACCTGAACACAAGTTTGGGCTCGATTAAATAAATGATCATAGGTTCGCGCAGGTTCGGTTCGTTAAAAGTTTTATTATGTACACACATACATACATAAAAGTATACATACATACATATTGTGTATATATATATATAAGGAAAAAAACATTCTATCATAACATAATGGTTATTACCTTATTTTCCCAAAGCCATCTAGTCATTCACTCTCTAAGTCTCTATTTCGTATTCCTGAAACCCCACAAAACCGTCCCTTGCGGATGCGGTTTTTCCCTTTGAATAGAAATGTTTGCACAACATTTATTCTTAAATGAACCTTTAACGAGCCGAATCGAACAGTTACGAACCTTGTCGTATTGAACCATTACAAACCTTGCTCGAGCTGAATCGAACTTGATTACAGTTTTCATTTTATCGAGCTGAACCGAGTTTGAGCATGAAAGTATGCTAAACGAGCTGAACCGAGCCTGAGTTGGTTCGTTCAAGTTTGGCTTGTTTACACCTAGTTATGCTCCTACCTTTTCTTGCAATACACTTATGCTCCTATATTCTTATAAATTTTATGTTTGTGCTCATCAATTGTTACACATGTGTCCCTATATAGCACTAATATAAGTGCACTAGTGCTAATATGAAGGCATATGTACAATTGCAAAGAAGGTAGGGTGTATAAGTGTGTTCTCGGGGAAAAAAACTAAGAGGGGAACAAGCGTAAAAATCAGTAGATTGAATCGTAAATTTTCGAAGTTGGTAACTGATGGATTGGTTGGATCAAGCCTTCTATCGAATCCGATCCAATCCGCAATTGATGGAGAACATGAATATATAGGAACTAGGGATGAAAACAGATACAGATATATCAGAATATCCGCTTACCATATTCAAAAAATTATCAGATACGGATATCCGTATCCGAATATTAATCGAATACGGATCGGATATGGATATATGTTGTAAAAATTTTCCGAATACGGATACGGATATGGTAATAGCTTGAATATCCGGATTTGGATTCGGATATCCGAATACAATATTTAATATTATTTTATATATTAGTTAATATAATATAAGCTACAACCTTATTCTATTATTTTTGAAGGAAAAAGGGTGTCAAACCGTGAAGGTAGACACTCAAAAACTTTATATTCGTATTATACATTATATAATATAATATATTAACAATATTAATAAATTTTTATTTCTTTGGGTATGAGCGCTTACAAAATTTATGAAATCCTATCCCCTTTTTGCTTCCAGTCAAGAGTACATGTCACGTCGACACTCCCTTTTGTCACGACGCAACTTATTTATATTTCATTGCTATTTTTAAAATCATTATGAACTTTGATAAAAAAAATCAATTCATATTCGTATGTGGTTTTTATCCAATCCGTATTCGGATTTCATGTTAATTGGATCCATATTGGGATTTCACTTTTTATTTGATCCGTATTCGGATCCGCTCTTTCACTACAAGAGAAATGAGTTGTGATCACGGATTGTAGCTACGGAAACTTGTGGTTACAATAATTCCGTGGCCATTACTTTCTCGTAGCTAGAATCCGTGGCCAAAGTCTTCATATAAGAGTTGTGGCCATGAAATGTTCTGTGGTCACTTGTAGTGGCCACGGCATATTCGTGGTTAGAAACTCTCGCGACGAGATTTGTAGCCACGGCTATTGGTCACGATGTGTCGTGGCCAGAGCTCAATTTTGTGGCCACAAACCTCATATCCGTGGCCATAGTTCTGTAGCCACAACTTGTTTTTCTTGTAGTGTTTATTCGATCCGTATTTGGATCCGCTCTTTGTTCGATCCGTATTCGAATTCGATAAATATCCAATTCGGATTCGTATCCGTAAAAATACGGATATGATTTCCATAATGCATATCCGAATCATATCCGTATCTGTATCCGTATTCGATATAGATGAAGCAAATATGGATATGGAAATAGGCATATCCGATCCGTATTCTATCCATTTTCATCCCAAGAGGAACTGCATGCTTATAACCATTTAGTATGTGCTTGACGAATAAGTTGCTTTCATCATACCTTGGCATTTTTGAACCGTCATGTTACTGATGTGTAGGTTCGACTCAAGCTTTGCTCGTTATTCATCTCGTGAGGTCGGCTCTATGAGCAGTCGAGCCCGACCTAGGGTTCGAGCTATAAACCCTTGTCAAACCAAGTTCAAGTCAAGTCTGGCTTGGCTCTCTAACTTGGCTAGGGTTCCATAAATACATATCAACATATTTCTTTATTTAGTATTTATATGGGAATGAAAATTATAAAAAGGAAAAGAAAAATCAAATCCAAATGTTGATCATTTGAACATCTTTCCTCATGTGAACCCTAGTGATGGTTTCAAATTAGTGAAATGATTCTTATAGTACACATTTACCCAATTTTATATGGAGCTATTTACACAAATGAGCTTGATCTAATGTCTTGATAAAGCAACTTGTGCATTCATGTGCTCAAGTGAAGCAAACTTAGGTTGGCTTGTTAATAAAACTCGTTAGCTTGCTCCCCGGAGCTCGAACGAGCGTGAATTCGAGACTCAAATCCATTTTAGGTTACATATATGGTAACAACTTGTTCTTCGATTGATCGGATTTGGTTGGGTTGTTGATTGAGTTGCATGTGAAGGATAGGATGTGTTGTGATCCGTCAAGAATGTTGAATTCCAATTCGATCCAATCCATTTTCTCTAGATATCAAGAGGTTCCCATTTTTATAAGTGAAGATATAATCAGTACTTGTGGTATCAAAATGAGATTTGGGTCTACTTTGGTATCTCATATATGACTTTGGGTATATTTGGATTTTGTGCTGAAATGAGATAATGAGGTTGTTTTACATTATTATTTAGGAATTTTTACACTTTTGCTACACTGAGTTACCATAGTTACATTCATGTTGTTAGCTTTTTTGCAATAACACTTATGCCCCTACTTTCTTGGATCATTAATAGTTATATCCCCGTGATTATTTGTTGTCCATTCATCTCTCAAACTGACATTAACTTATGGGCACAAGCGTAATCACAAGGAAAAAAGTGGTACTAGTGTAATTTTATTATTCGCCCTTCTTATTCCTTCCAACTGTGACCTCTTCTTCCATGTTTCCCACCTAGCCCACCTCACCTCATACTTGATCTTCCTCCCCGCCATCGGTCCCCTCAACCCCAACAACCTCCTCGTCGCCACCAGCGTAAGGATGCAAATGGCTGGATACAGATGGTGATAGTTATATCCTTATCTGTTTTTAAATACGTATACACATGCAGATACATATA
The DNA here is from genome assembly GCA_037367405.1 of Ottelia alismoides. NCBI lineage: Eukaryota > Viridiplantae > Streptophyta > Magnoliopsida > Alismatales > Hydrocharitaceae > Ottelia > Ottelia alismoides. The sequence continues at coordinate 178,421 of JAZKJV010000781.1, forward strand.
TTGGTGGATATGAAAACTAAATCTTCATATCCTTAATGGATATTGATGGGAAACAAATATTGATTTCATATGAATAGTATTAAAAATACTATAAAGATTAGCTAACAATAAACTTGTATTGAATGGAATATACATGATCTAAATGTACTTATATCATAATAATTATATTATATATGCTGAAAGAAGGTATAATATTGTGTTATATACAGTTAAAAATAAATGGGATTCTTACCTGGCAGACTCTATAATCTTTGCCAATGACCTGTACGATCTTTGAAATACTGATATTCCTCCCTCGACCCCGTAAACTTGCTTCGTCTTACCCTATAGACCTTGCCGTTAATTTGAGACTTTTTGAGTTAAGTAGCGTGGGTTTAAGTTGAGTTAATCTAACTGTAGCAAATCCAATGGTCCCTCCTTTCTTCTTCTCTCCCCCTCCTTCCTTTTCCACTCTCCTTCCATCTTCATCAGCCCAGTCGCAGGCACGTCATTGTCTGGCACACTCATCGCCACCATGCACAACAATGCCACCGCATGTAGCTACACGTTGTGCTCTCCGAAGTGCACTAGCTGCACAAGCGACATCACACCTCTTGCCGCGATCGGCGCCTCGGAGTGCTGCTTGTGCTCCACCTCACAGAGGCCCGATCACGCGCGTCTCCGTTGCGCGGAACGTCATCGATAGACACCCCCAACGCGACAACAAAGGGGACGAGGAGCTTTAGGTCCCTCTCCTCCTCCACGATCCGTATCAGCTGGTCCACGATGGAGAAGAGGCGGTAGAGGAGATTGTTGTGGGAGCGGCAACGGAGGACGACGGAGAGCGTGCGGTCGAGCTAGAGGGATGCTTCGGTGGCGATGCGGCGGAGGGAGGGAGGGCACACGGGCGGATGGGGCTAGGGAAGGGGCGGAGGGGGCAGAGGGCGGGAGGGCACAAGGGCGGATGGGGCTTGGGCAGGGGGTAGAGGGTGGGAGGGCTAGGGGCGGAGGGTAGGGAGGGCCAGGGGTGGAGGGCAGGAGGCGAGGGGCAGAGGGCGGGAGGCAGGGAGGGTTAGGGGGCGGGGGGGGGGGGTGTGCAGGGGCGGACGGCGGGGAAGGCGAGGGCCGTGGGCGGGCGAGGGGGTGGAAAATAGGAGGGAGAGGGGGAATGGCATTGAATGTAAATTTGATAAACAATATGGGTATAATATAAAAGAAAATAACGGAATTCGGTTAGTTTTAACGGGTAAATGGATGGTGGTTAACCACAAGGATTGTAGGGTAAAGGTTAGCAAGTTTACGAGGTCGAGGGAGGAATATCGATATTTCAAAGGCCGTAGAGGTCATTGGCAAAGATTATAGGATCTGCCGGGTAAAAATCCTAAAATAAATCTACAACTATATTTATAAACAAAAGCTGATACATGGATAGATGTTTGCAGGTATGAAAATGATATTCATATCCATATATGATTGTTTTTGCAAAAAAGGTGAGACCATAACAGCATCTTGAGGGGTACAACTGTAAAAAAACTCTTAATTTTATTACGACATCCCTTTTTTTTCGAGAAATAATGCTGTCTTAGATGGAAGTACTAATACCCTGTATTTAAAAAAGAAAATTTCTGGGCATTCCGTAGTCGCCGGAAATTTATTTTTTATTTGGCAGTGCTTGGTCAAGTAAAAACAAAAAAACAAGTCCCGGGGTGTAACTTACTCCTTGAAATAGAAAAAGTAATACAATGCCAAATACAAAGAAGGATTGGAATGTTTACATTTTGTTTGGAGGAGATACCCTTTTTGAGACAACGGACTTAACCCAACAACGGACTTAACCTGTTCAATTTCCGTTCGACGGCCAGTTTAGTTTTTTAAATAAAAAATGATAGAATCAAGGTTTAAGAAATCGGATCGGTTGGTCGGACTGGTTGGATCGGGAATTGGCTTCGACCCGATTAGTTCGGCCGATTCTATGTAATTAATTTTTAAAAATAAGAAAATAAAAAATTAGGTCTGACCACCGGTCAGATCAAGTTGACCCGGAATGATCCCGTTTTGATGGTTTGGTAAAATTTTAAAAAATAAAGTTTAACTAATGAAATAATAAGATTTTTTTATCACTTGTGCCCTTCTTAACTTCTGTAATATAAATTACGCTCATTTTTTTTGTAATATAGGTTGTGCCACTACTTTCTTAGAGTAATTTTCTAGAAGAAACTATAAATAATGATTACAATATTGTATTCATACATAAGCTAGAAAATGTGACTAACTTTTGTCGAGTTTTATTTGAAATAGACAATCATCTTATTTTTTTGAAAGATTTGACATTGTAAATAATTATTTCATTGATATAAAAATACATACTTACGCATATGTATTCGATTTTATCGGTTAAAAAACCGGTTTTTTCCGAGTCGATGGGAATGATGATGTCATGATGATATCATCACTGGTCCAATCGGTTTGGACCGACAATACAACCCGGTTGGACCAAATCGAAAACTAACCAGTTCAACGTCCGATCTGATTTTTAAAACCTTGGATAAAAGAATCATCATTGAACCGATCTAGACCGGTTGAGGTAAACAGGTCCCAACCAAAAAGACCGGCACAAAAAAAACCACAAAGTGTTGGAATCAATGGAAACGGCAGTGCTTAATTTTGGAAACCACAAAGAGTTTGAAATCAAGATTCCGATAACAATTAGGATTTCGGAAATGGTTGAGAATCAATGGAAATTAAGACGAATAATTTTGGAAATTACCTGTCCAAACAAGAGTCAGAGAGTCTGGACACCGGGACTCCCATATATTATCGTTCACGTCTCTAACCCCGAGTCCTAACTCTCCAAGATGTGATACAGCAGGTGCTGTAACGGGATCCGTCCGATGAGGATCCGATGACTCTCATTGGGGACCGACATCCCCGACCCCCTATGAAGGTCGTCGGATCTCCATTGGACGGATACCCATCTTGTTTTACAGCAGATGATCTGTCCTCCCCGACTCTCGACTCTCTAAGTTCGTACCGTGCCAAATCGTATGAAGTGCCCCTGCTCTCGTCCAGCCTGTCAGTTTTCTGCACATTTTACGATGAGGTCCAGAGAAAAATGATCTCGCGCAAAACCGTCCTTCCTCCCTCCGCGCACGCGGAAATGCACACCGCGGTTTCGTTCGTCTCCCTATCGATATATTACATGTGGGGTTTATATTCGTAGATAACCCTGTAGATTTTGCAATCTCACGTGTACAGCCCCTGCAAGCTTTTTATTTGCAAAATTAGCCCTGTAAACTTGTCCTTAAAAAAAAGTATAAAATGGGGCTATGCCAATTGAGGAGCCAACTTATCTACCTGAACTTTTTTAAAGGTATTTTCTGATAGCACGTAGATTGTCAGAAAAATCGAAATTTCGATATTCATTCAAGTTCGGCTCGTTAAAAGTTCAATTCAGATTCAGTTCGGAAATGAACAAATTAAACTTGAACACAAGTTTAAGCTCGATTAAATAAACGAACCGAACCTAAAAATCATAGGTTCGCTCATGTTCGATTCGTTAAAAGCTCAAAAAAGTCACACATGCATATATATTTACAAATCCTTATCTGCATAGGTGGACCTTATTTTGAGATAAGCGGATTTTGTCTAAGGATAATCAAACTTTATCTAGAGATAAATGAATATTTACGGGATAAGTAGGTTTTACTATCTCGGTATAAAATATCCCAAAATAAATAATCACATCATGATCGCAAAATTCATCATCTATGTGTCTAGTACTTTTCCCTTCTTTATCGTCAAATAAACAGAACAAGTATAAACCTTACTTATTGTATATCTTCACATTATTTTTTATCCTTATCTGAATAGATATAAAAATATAATATATTTATAATTTTTCAAAGAGACGAATGCTTATTAATCTATTTTTTTCAAATGATGAAGATGAGTTCGATAATAAAAAATTGAATGACAGTTTATTCTAATTATAGACACACTTATATATATATATATATCCAATTCTCTTCTTTTCACTCTCTCTTATCATAGAAATCTCAAGTTCGATATTCGTTTAGGTTCGATTCGATTTAAAAGATGTTCGATTCAGATTCGATTAAAAAATAAATGAACCGAACCTGAACACAAGTTTATGCTCAATTATATAAATGAATCGAACATAAAAAATATAAGTTCGCTCAGGTTCGATTCTTTTACACCCTTCATAGCATGTGAGGGGATTTAGATCACTGTCCAAATTTGGACCCCTCTTTACTACATCTGAAAAATATGGTTCTTATTTAGGAATTAGAACATAATTGGCGCCTTCTTTTGTAAAGGGGCTTGTCATCAGGGGCATCTTTGTAAACGGAGAAGTTTTAACAGGGCATTTCTGTTAATAAGTTTTCTTCCAGGAGTACCTGTGTAAAAAGTCCATAGAAATATGGTCTTCCGCTCCATCCATCGTCTAGAAGATGGTGAAATGCTAGGAATGATCCTACGTTATGTGAGGGTTGATTTCTAACTTCACCTCTTTTGTTATAGATTTTGGAAAATCATAGGTTGTCCCACAAGGATTCTACTGATAAGTACTATATGATGTTCGTTTTATTTTGAACCAAGGTTTTAAAAGTCGGACTGGACATTAAACCGGTCAGGTCTTCTGTTTGATTCAATCGGGTCGAACCGTCGGTCCAAATCGATCAGACCGGTGATGATGTCAGCACATCGTCATCATTCATATCGACTCAGAATAAATCGGATCGGGCTTAATTTACTGGTCCGACCGGTCGAACCGATTTTTTGAACCGATAAAATCGGATACATACATTCATACATACATAAATACATATATGTATGTATGTATGTATATGTATTTATATCAATGAAATAATAGTTTGAAATGTTAAATCTTTCAAGAGAATCACATTATTGTCTATTTAAGTAAAATCCTACAAAAAGTAGCCACATTTTCTAGGATTATATATGAATATAATATTTGTAGTTGCTTCTAGAAAATTACAGTAGTGGCACAAGTTATATTCTAAAAAAAGAGGGACATAACTGAAATTACAGAAGTTAAGATGGGCACAAGTGATAAAAACCATATTATTTCATTATTTAAACCTTTATTTTTTTTGAAAAATATACTAAACCATCAAAACTGGTCAACCCAATCCAACCACCCGGGTCAGCTCGGTCCGACCTACAGTCAAATTGATTTTTTATTTTTATAAAAAATAAATTACATAAAATCGACCGAACCAACCAGCTCGAAACTAATTTCCGATCCAACCGATCCGACCGGCCGATCTGATTCGCCCTGCTTTGAACGATCGTTTTGGCATAGAGATGGATTTGAAAACTCAAACTGTCCAAATTTAATTTTTTCAAAAACGACTATCCGCGCATTCATATACGAACAAATTCCTCCATTAATGTCCCATTGCAACCGTCCATAAACGTTCGAGAATCGCAATGCAATATCTTCAAATTTTAGGACCAAAAATTGAACCCCACCCCGCATGGGGTACCTCCCCGTATATATCCCCCTTCCATATAAGGACAACAGCCCTCGCTTCTTCCCGTCCAAAAAAAACCAGCGTTTGAGCTCCCAATAGAGAGAGAGAGAGAGCCACAATCCCCTCCACCCCTTTCCATCTCCTTCCGATTCCATCCTCTGGTTCCAGAGAGGGGAAGATGAGAACGGTGGCGATGCTCGCGGCGTTCCTCTTCGGCATCCTCCTGCCCGCCGTGCACGCGCAGGCTCCCGCTCCGGCGCCCGTAAGCGATGGTCAGTATCCTCTACTTCAAACCAGTGTCGTGATTGTGTGACTCGGTGACAAGCGATCGATCGAGAAATAATCATACATCGGTAATATCCCGCAAATTATTATAGTAATATAAAAAAAAGCATCAAATTGATGCTTCTCAAGAAAGATGCCCTGCTGCCGAAGTGGGCATCTTGATTCGCCGCAAGCGGCTTCCTGGAGTCATCGGATGGCGATCCAATGGTCTGATTATTAGAACCCTTTCCATTTAGCTAAAAATAGATCTCAGCGTCTTTCCAAATATGCCACCCGATTGAGAAGGGCATTTGAGAGTATTTGCTTACAGGTCTTTTGTTTTCTGCATAATGTTCTGTGGGGAAGTTTGGGGGAAAAAAGCAAACATTTGTTTTAAAGTAATAACATAGCCATCTTTGTTTTTAACCTCAATAGTTTGGATCTTTGTAATTGAAATTATTGGAGACTGAAAATTATGAATATTTTTTTATCAAGAACGACGGGGAAATTCTGAAGTGAAAACATTCTGCATAAACTGTACTAATGAACTCATAATTGCTGTATTGGAGTTCAGAGATAAGGAATCTCACATGATGTAGATGTCGAGGTCCTGCAATTCAAAAAGGACTAGCAGTGTAGCTTGTTGCCCGTTTGTCTCCTATTTCGATGTAATATATATTTAAGATGTTATCTTTATTTAATCCAGCTTTTAGTATAGAGTGAGAGACTGATGGTTTTATTCTGAAATATCTCAGAATACCATCCTTTCTAAATTGTGGATTTCTCGAACTTATCTGCAAATGTTTGAACAATTGCCTTTCAATAGTTGTTCCCCTGAAAAAAAATCGAATTGGCAATGCATATTAGTAAAAATAACAAGAAAAATCTTTGTGTAATTAGCAGTGTGTGTGCACATTGGCGTCTCAATCTTTGTACAGAAACTGCAGGATACCCTTTCTTTTCCAGAAATTGGAGTATTATTCCAGCGACCAACGATGATGTCTTCCTATAGATCCCATCTTTTTTGTTAAACGCACACCTCGGTCGACAGGAAGACATGGCATCTTACTGCCAGTGAACACCCAAACCACAAGCCATTTTTTGCAAGTTGGTTCCATCCTTAAGCATGGCAGCTCATGCCAATGCCGCGCACATGTCGTGAACTGTCTACGGTCCCTCCATGACCTGTTTACCCCCATTATCATATTAGCGCAGTTCCAGATAACGTCCCCCCATCTGCGTATCGTCTGCCCTTGCAATACTATTATATTTTTGGGGTGTGTTAGTTAAGCATATCATAACATCAAAATAGGAGACAAGCGGGCAACAAGCTGTCCAACCCTTTTTGATTTGCAAAACCTATCCTGATAATATGATAGTTAAGCATATCATAACATCGCAATCGACAGTCGTTTAGACTTAACCATCCTAAGTCGATTCCAAACCGGTAATTGGCTTTTAACTGTAAACTCTGTATCCCGCAAAGGAAATCCGCTGTCCTCAGTGTATTCTAAATCACAAGTCGAGAAATCTAACCTGAGGTCGATGATCTTCTGCAGGTACGGCAATTGACCAAGGGATCGCTTACGTCTTGATGCTGCTGGCTTTGGTCCTCACGTACCTCATCCACCCGATGGAGGCCTCTTCTTACAGGCTGTTCTGATCACTTCTTTTGGCAGGAGGCTCTAGTTTGGAGATGTGGGGAGGCGGGACATTTAGGTGGCGGGTCGCTTGTCGCATACAAGGGTCCTCCCTTGTCGATCAATGACTTGTATCTTGGACCACTGTCTTCCATGATTGAATGATTTTTTAGTTATAGCTGCTTTTTTTGTATACATCTTCTGCATTGTCTTTGATGGTGGAATTTTCCGTTTGATGGGTGATGTCTCGCAAACTAGATCCATAATCGGAAGATGTGTCGGTAATCGACCCGATCAGCAGCAACAATCAGTAAAACAATCAAGAACACAAGTACATTGCACCAACAGTATTCTCATCTAAGACTGGGTAAAGATTCTTCAGCAAAATGGTTGTGCTGTGTGTTCTATGCAACTTGTTTTTTTAATCTGCAAAAGTGACAGGTTGATCAACTGAAGAGCACGCTGTTTATGGGTGTTTAGTTGGAATGATGTAAGTGGTTTAGGTAGTTGATCTTTATTCTAAGTATGTATGACAATTGATTCCGGTGGATGATGGCGGCGATGACGATAACAGTGATGGATTTCTTTAGTTTGTCTACGCAGAGGATTATGTTAAGAAAGAAAGGGCATCTTGGTAGTGACGGAGATGGGGGGAGGAGGGGCGGTTGGGTGCTTGCATCCCCTCCACCAACCAAGTCTCAAATACTATCTCTATTTTATATATTTTTGAATTGAAAAAATACAGTATAGTATAGTGGATATTATTGATGTTTAAATGCAAACTAATTTCAACTTGTATTGTGATATATATGTAAAGAAAGATTCATTAAAATAATAATAAAAAAATGTTATATGGAGAGTAATTGCACTCCAGATATAGATGTTACCATATTCTTATATGTTTTTACGTATGAATATAGATGCGGATATGGGTATCGATGGATATTAAAACACTCTAACCATATCCTTAAAAAATTGGATACGAATATAAAATAGATATTGATTGTATACGAGTAATATTAAAAACACTCCATTGATTTTAGCTTAAATATACATGTATTGGATCGAATACACATGATATAAACATAGAAAATGTGCCAATATCATTAAAGCTATACAAAATATGATGAAAGAAGGTACATAATTATGTTATATATGGTTAAAAATAAATCTAAAACTATATTTATATGTGAAAACATATATACTGACATCAATGTTTGTGGATATCAAAGTGATATTCTTATTCTTATCCATTTTAAAATGGATATGAATACATATATCAAAATCTTTATAAAATGGATAAGGTGATGAATCAGATACGAATATATCACTATTTGTTTGTATCCCTTGTACCAAATGATTAGATACAAATATAGGTAATACATGTCTTGATCCTGTTTAAAATGTGAATATATATGCATATAGATATGTTAGTGGATATGAAAGTTATGTTACTATATTCATAAAAGTTCTGAATAAAACAACTCACCGATCAAAAAGAGGTAATATAATAAATATTTGGTAGATTAGCTTAAATATATCTGTATTGGATGGTTTAGACATGATACAAATATGTAAAATATAGTTATTTCATAATAAATATATACAATATAGTGAAAGAAGACATAAAATTTTGTTATATATAATACAAATAATCTACAGTTATATTTTCATATTAAAACAGATATAAAATATCTAAATTATATTCGCATCCATATCTATTTTAAATTGGATAAGAATATGTATATCAAAATCTATATAAAATAGATATGGACATAGTAGAGAAACACATACAGATGTATTATTTTTGTTCACATCCATACATGCAGTACTTCATCTTATATCTTAGACTTTGGATATCATTTATAATATAATCTAATAGGTGAGATGTTTAAAAAAGTATTTATTTTTTATTGAGTATATTTAGTTGGCATTTACTTAATTTAATACTCATGAGGAATGTGCAATGAGATGACATATCAAAAATATTCACCTCAAAGAGCAAAACAAAGGCTTAAAATTTATTCTGATACTGTTTGATTTAGCTTTAACTTAGTGACATTCAGAGATAAGATTTTATATCCCATAGGTAATTGAATTAGTGATTTGATTTATTGACTATTCGAGAATATTTAAACATATAAGAGAATTGTGATCCCATTGGTACTGCAGAAGATGAGAGGGTGATCCAACAACAAGTTCATAAAGAGCTTACATGATGAACTCATAATGGCAAGATGATAGGGCGAGAATCAATGAGCTTCTTAAGCCTAATTTTGAGTAGAAGAGAATGCACCCGAAGGCAAGCTTGCATAATCACATGAAGCTGTAGCATCAGGCTAATGATGGTGAAGTAGCATGAGGAAAAAGTTATTGGAATGTATGTTGAGAATAAAATATATAAAAAAATAAATGATTAAGGAAGAGTACAACTACAGAAAAACACCTTTTTATATTAAAAAATTAATTTTGATGGTGTTGCTTAACATCACACGTTTTTTGATAAACGATCAGAGTTTCGTTCCTCAATAATAAAGTCCGCAAGGAACATCGACACACTATATGAAGGCCATTCATATAAAATGAAGAATTTTGCAAAGTCGTTATTTTTGACATAATTTTTGCAAGGATTGATGGTGTAAAATCACAATTTTATATGTGTATTTGTATATAACCCTTAAAAATCTTTGTGCCAAACGCTTTGTCATTCTTTCTTGCAAGTTATACGATCTTTAAAATTCAACAAAAAATTAACAGTGAACGTGATAAACGATGGTAATAAGAACTACATAAATAATATCCCAACCCTTCCAAGTAGATGTTTATGGCTTCTTCACTGCATCTTAGTGGTGTGTGCTTTGGGGAGTTTGTATTGGAGATTCTCAATTTGTGACTGTATGTAGAAACCATGGTTTAAAATACTGGATCGGACCGGTTGGACCGGGAACCGGCCCCGACCCGGTCGGTTTGGTCGGTTTTAGGTAATTAATTTAAAAAAAAGAAAATAAAAAATTAGGTCAGATCGGTGGTCGGGCCGGGTTGACTCGGGCGGTTGGACCGGGTTGACCCGGATTTGATGGTTTAGTATATTTTTTAAAAATAAAGGTTTACATAATGAACTAATAGGGTTTTTATCACTTGTACCCTTTTTAAATTCTACAATTTCGGTTACGTCCCTCTCTTTTTTGGAATATAACTTGTGCCACTACTTTCTTGGGGTAATTTTCTAAAAGCAACTATAAATAAATTATTACAATATTATATTCATATATAATGCTAGAAAATGTGACTACCTTTTGTACAGTTTTATTCGAAATAGACAATCATGTTTTATGTTGAAAGATTTGACATTTTAAATGATTAGTTCATTGACATATAAATACATATTTACATATATCTATCCGGTTTTATCGGTTCGAAAAACCGGTTCGACCGGTCGGATTAGTAAATTAAGCCCGGTCCGATTTTTTGAGTTGATAGAAATGATGACGTCATGCTGGTATCGTCACCGGTCCGTCCGGTTTGGACCGATGGTCCGACCTGGTTGGACCAAACCGAAGACTAACCGGTTCAATCTCCGGTCCGATTTTTAAAACCTTCGTAGAAACTGACCGTGATGTCTTGTTGTTGGCCTTTTGCCACTAAATAAACTATTAAATGATTGCCGTTGTACTATAGAGATTTGTAATTATGTAGAGTTAAAGATTATTAAACAGTCATTAGATAATTAAAAAAAGTCAAGTTTTTTAATACACAATACGAGGAAAAGGAAGATTCAGAATGAGCAGCATCAACATCTAAGAAACGGAAAGAAAGTTGCGATCAGAAACAATCCAAACGCTCATGAAGGAATTTCTTCCCATTTTACTGATGCGTAACGTCTAGCGATCCGTTCACAGGATAAAACCACTCAAAATCAAGGTCGGTGCAGTCTGACATTGATGGTCCTCTAAAGCATCTCCGAGAAGAGCAACCACGGGAAAGAGAGAGTTGTTCGGTGTGAGAGAACATCGGAGAAAAGTATTTTGAGGTCCCACAATAGGAGTATAAAAGATCTTTACGCGGAGAAAATAGTTGCGAAAGGCGTGCCTCGAATTCATAACTGCAACAATTTAAAGGATGCTTGTTAAGCTAGACTCCCAAAATGGTTGGGACTTCAAAACAGCTCATCAGAATTCAAAGATTTGATTTTTAAAATTAATCATATGAATTGATTTATCCAAAAACCTACAAGGTAAAATCATAGCAAAAAATTCGACATTCGAGATCCAATTGACTCTTCCGAGCTTAAAAGGGAGCATGCGCACATGCATGTAACCTCATCTTCTTTGACCTTTTGTTGCTACAAGAGTTTCAGAAGTGATTCATATATAAGCCCACCAAAACTTTTGAGCCAAACAATATGTCATTGTTTCTTCTATCAAAACCAGTCATGCTTCAAATCTAAAATTTCAATCCAAAATTAACCATCCGAATTAGAACATTAATCCTCCTAATTACTATAATCTTCCATTATTCATTGTTCGAAAAATCAACATGAAAAGAGGATCATCTTTCAGCTGCCACAATTTGCATTTATCAGAGGTATCTTCTTATTCAAACCTCTGTTCATTACCTAAGTTAACTACTTTCACCCGAAGTGAACTACGTTTTGAACTCCAGACCTTAATGTAGAAGTACTATACAGTAGCAATAACAAAATGTTATTCTCTGTGACAATTGTCGAGGTTTGGTGCTCTTAAAGACAATGCACCTTAACTTGTTTCATGTATGTTCAGGAAAGAGATCATTTTCCTGTAACCGGGCCCCGTAGTAGTGCTTATATAGGCAGGGTTCTCCAAAGATGCATTGTTAACATCCTGCTATAAGACTGAATGCATTCAAAGCCTACACTTTTGGTATAATTGTAGCCTAAATTGAACTCACGCTTCTAAGATTTAAACATTCATACGCAAACATAAATACTAGTACCAACTAGTTCTCCAAATAATTTATAATTATCACATTAAACTTAGCTTATGGGATCTCCATTTATTTATGTCGTGTTGCCATTATGAATGAACTTGTGATGGTTCTCAGTCTCATCCCAAGCCTTGATTTTAAGATGAAAGATCCACCAAATCTCTTAACCATGGATTAATTATTTTATCTTTGAATCCATTGAAAATTGGAATCCATGACCATCACACCTAAGATGCTAAATCCCTTAAGGTATTTAGAAGAATTTGTATGTGTCTCTTTATTTTCTGATAAAACTATGAACTTTAAATCTTATTAATGGTGTTCATATTATCATAATGCACTGAAACTACAAGAACTGGATTTCCCATCATGTCAATTTAAAAAAGAAATTCTTTTAAACATTGAGCCTCAAATTCAATTGTGTTTGAATCGCAAGGCTCAACTCAAAGGTAAACCGAGTTACCTTTAGGAGATCACATTCCCTCTAAAGAGTAAATACATGCCCAGTAATATTGTTCCTCCGGAGCTCTATTTTCCAAGTCCAACTTGCCTTATTTCGGTATAATGATGTCTACATAATGCAAGCTTAAGAAAATAGTTCCCTTCAAGTACCTCGGTATTCGATCTAGTTCCTCCCAACGAGAATGACCGAGATAACTTATTTATCTACTTGGATTAGCCACCAAGAATGAAATGTTGGATCTCATGCAATTTGCAAGAAATATTCAGATTCCTAAATATGTGATTACATGAGTTTGGACCAAAGAACTCCACTCTTGTTCTTATAAACTGTTTAATGAATTAAAATGAGTGCTACAATTTTACTATCGCGCGATATACAAAATTCTCAAGTATTTGTTCAATATAGTGAGCTAGAGAAACTACAATCCTATCAACTTATTTTGTCTGTTTAAGATCCTGCAAACAATACATCCACAATGCCAATAGCCTTCATCTACAACTTGCTATATAAGAACGCTTGGTTTCATTGATAACAATCACATCCTATCCAAAAAGTAATACACCATATGTTGGGGATGGATCTGATCAAGCACCACAAGACTAGAACCACAATCGAAGCAGAAAACACGCACAATCGCACAAGACAAGGATTTATAGTGGTTCGGCAATATGCCTACTCCACTTGCTCACACCAGACTCTCTCTATTGCTTGAATGATGTTGGGATATAATATGTGGTGTCACAGGGCTTCTTTTATATCACAACAAAAGAATACCAAGCATTCAATGATCCCCACTGTCAGCTCTCAGCCAATCAGGATGCAGGATGTGGATTAAGCATCTCAGTAATCCAACATAACACCTCTCAGTCAATCAGAATGTAGGAGGTAGATCAGACACCTCAGCAATCCAACTCAAGAGCTCTCATCCAATTAGAAGGCAGGAGGGAGATCAGCCACATCAGCAATGCTTTCTACTTGTATTCAACCAATCAGTCTTCACAGGATAAATCTCAACACCATCAATATACATGCATATGATAATACATTAATCATTGTTCACTTTGGAATAGACACACACCATATTCATGAAATTTTGGAGCTATAATCCAGAATTATCTGATTGAATTTTTCATCTCATTGCTTTGGAGTTTGCTTTAGTCCATACAATGATTTTACAAGCTTGCAAAGTTTTCCCTTACTACCATGTGTCACAAGCTATGATTATATCTCCTCAAGATCGCTATGAAGAAAGGATGCTCTAACATCCATCTGATTTATAGAGTGATATGGATGCCAATGCAATAAGCATCCATATTGTGATCAACCTAGTCATAGGGGAGTAGGTATCAAGATAATTTATAATTTCCTTTTGCCTAAAGCCATTGGCATCTAATCCATCTCTATCCTTCTCAAATGATATGTCTAACCTTAGCTTTCTTTTAAATATATATTTACAATCAACTATAGATCATTATTTGGGTGAATCAATAAAATCCCAAGTTCCATAAACTATAATCGCATCCATTTCGGATTTGACTGCTTTTCCCATTGTTTAGCTTCACATGAAGCTGTGGCTTCCCTTGTAACTTGCAAGATCACCCCCGATTGATAGATAACAAAGTCACTACCAAGAGCCTTGGAAACCCTTAATGTTTGCTCCTAGGCTTAATCATGTGAAAAGATTCATTTGGTTTAAAGTGGTTCCGTCCTCCAAACTTGTTATGTTTTCTAGTTTTTTTCCTTTTTTTTAAAAAAAATTCTATAGGATTCGAACCCTAGTCCTTCAAAGTGGGAGCTACTACTTCTACCACTAGACCATTAGAAGAGTTTGTTATGTTTTCTACTTGGCATGCAATAGAACCTGAAATGGAGGTTACAAAATTGACAAATTATGCTAGGTTTCTCAGATCTTGTAATTACCAAGAATCTATTTACATAACTATTTTCCTAATTATATTTTTCATAAAAGTGGTTAGATATACATTCACTACCCACATTTGATCCTACAACTTTAAGCATTTTACCAATTTGTGTCTCAACTGCTTTCCTAAATATATAAAAGACCTCATCACTGATTTTCAATAAGTAACATCATAGCATTAGTATTTAATATTGTTATCATCTACAAAGGTATTAAAGTATTTCTTATTATCTTTTATCAATACATAACTATGTTAGGAGTAGAGTCATTTTAGGATTAGGAATCCTAATGGGATGAGACTCATAATCTTAATAGTAGTTGAGTTGTATTCTATTTATACTCCTATTGCGAATAGGACTATGGGGTTGTAACTAGGCTATATATAGAGGGGTAGGAGACATTGCCTCAACACCCCGCAAGAACAATGTAAGCCCTAGAGAAAAGTGGGAGAGAAGAAAGAGAGAGCGAGGGAATATAGAGAGTTGTACTAGTTCTTCTTTTAGTGATCTTTCTTCTCCGGTGGTCGCGAGAGGCGACCGACCACCGTTGTATCTGGTTGTTCTTTCTTTCGTGCACTTCTGTGGTGCTGGTCGATTGTGAATCTGCATCCGTCCAAGGGAGTTCATATCCCCAACAACCACTATCCAAGAGAAGATGATACCGACTGGTCGTGTTCCCATCAACTGGTATTGGAGAAGATTCAACGTTGTTCTAGTGACACGATGCATCGGATTAGAGCGAGATTTGATGTCGATGAGACGACATGATGCAGTAAATGTGCAATCCTCAGAAACCGTGATATGATGGTCTCTTAGAGAAATCGACCAGAGCTGTCGAAGAATACTGCTAGCGGTGGCTGGCAGAAGATCATGCAAGGTCGCACATTAAAGGCACCCAACGATGAGTACGTCACCCGAAGGCGGTGAGTTCCTACTAATGAGACATGCAGATGACGAGGATGACCCAATGCAGACCCAAGATGATAAAGAGATCATGATGGAATTCAACTCAAAGGAGAGATTGTTAGGATTATAGTCATTTTAGGATTAGAAATCCTAATGGGATGACACTCCTAGTCCTAATAGTAGTTGAGTTGTATTCATATTGGGAATAGGACTATGGGGTTGTAGTTGGGCTCTATATAGAGGGGTATGAGACATTGCCTCCATACCACCGCAAGAACAATGTAGCCCCTAGAGGGAAAGGGGGAAGGAGAGAGATGAGAGAGAGAGAGAGGGAATAGAGAGAGTTATACCCGTTCTTCTTTTAATGATGTTTCTTCTTCGGTGGTCGCGAGAGGTGACCGACCACCATTATATATGGTTGTTCTTTCTTTCATGTGCTTCAGAATGTTGGTCCATTGTGCATCCGCAACCGTCCAAGGGGGTTCATATCCCCAACAATCGGTATTCAAGAGAAGACGATACCGACCAGTCGTGTTCCCTTAATTGATATCAGAGCAGATTCAATGTTGCTGAGGGGACACGATGCATCAGATTAGAGCAAGATTCGATGTCGATGAGACGACATGATATGTAGATGTGCAATTATAAAAAGCCGTGATAAGGTGGACTCTGGGAAAAATTGACCAGAGGTGTCAAAGAATACTGCTAGCGATGGCTACCAGAAGATCGTACAAGGTCGCATGTTGAAGGCACCCGATGACGAGTGCGTCACTCGAAGGCAGTGAGTTCCTGGTAATGAGACCTATAGATGATAAAGATGGCTCAATACAGACTCAAGATGATGAAGGGATTATGATGGAGTTCAACTCAAGGGAGAGATTGTTAGGATTAGAGTCACTTTAGGATTAATCCTAATGGGATGAGACTCCTAATTCTAATAGCAGTTGAGTTATATTCTATTTATAGTCATATTGGGAATATGGCTATGGGGTTTTAACTATGCTATATATAGAGGGGTAGGAGACATTGCCTCCATACCATCACAAGAACAATGTAACCCCTAAAGAGAAAGGGGGGAGGGGAGAGAAGAAGAGAGATGGGGGGAACGGAGAGATATATACTCATTCTTCTTTTAGTGGTCTTTCTTCTCTAGTGGTCGCGAGAGGCGACCGACCACCACCACCATTATAGCTAGTTGTTCTTTCGGTCACGTACTTCCGTGGTGCTGGTCGATTATGCATCGGCATCCATCCAAGGGAGTTCGGATCCCCAACAACCGAAATCCAAGAGAAGACAATATCAGTTGGTCGTGTTCCCATCAAACTAAACTTAGAGCCTGATAGTACACAAGATCTAAAATCTGTAAATTCCTTGAAATCCACTAGAATTATTTTAAGGTTGTTTGGCATAGATATGTCTATCATATTTCTCAAGTTCTATCAATAATGTGTTAATATGTCAATTCCAAATAAATTTATTCCTTTAGTACAATTTATATTTGCACGTCTTAATGTGTCTATGCCATAAATCATAAGCTTCAATATCATTAATTATTCACGGAAAAGAATTAGTATATACATCATTCATAACATTGAATGAATGAAGTAGTATTAACTAAATCATATCTAACACTAAACGATAGATCAAAAATCTATCAAACCAAAAGAAACATGTCTTCGACCAATATAAAAAACGCTTTATTACATTTGATATTTAACTTCAAAATCATTTCTAACTAATATTAAGTAAGAAAGAACACTTTTCTTCATGTCCCAGGACATGAAACATCTTGTGTAATGTCCAAACTCTTGAAGAGGAAAATTTCCAGTTGACTTGTCCAATACTAACATCTTAGATACAAAATCATTCTACATTCTCACATCTCTCCATTGCAGGTCTGATAAGAAGAAAAGAGTTTTAGCGGAATATAAATGCATACATGCATATATGCTTGTGTATCCACGAGCCACTAGTAGGATCTTGAATGCAATATGGATAATGTTTTACGAAGACGTACTCATCCCTTAAACCGATCCTAGTGATCATGTTCATTTATGAGTTTCTCTCTGTATTCTTTTGAAGAGCTTTCAGAAAAGGATAGTCCTTCCAATGCCCAATTTGATTATAGTGCAACAAACTATAGTCTTTGCCATTTGTTGCATCTTGTTTTTAAAATCTAATGTTATCCTTACTATTACAACCATTTCCCTTATCCGTGCCCTTCGAGGTCATGACAGGATGTTCACCTGAATATCCATTAAAACAATGAGTTTTTATTTTTTTATTCATCCTCAATAAAAAGCAACCATCGAGTCATCCATAGAAATTTATATTTTCCTATACTCCAGGGTCATACATAAGTCTTCTCATGACTTGAAAAAAAAAGCTATAATCGGCATGGATTGAAACTTCTTGAGAAGTTTCATTTCAGCCTATGTCAAATCATGAAGCAAGAACAAAAACTTACATGCTTGTTAAAAAATAGACGTCTACTCAACCATAGAAAATTCCAAGAATCTGACAACAAAGTATTTTCAATATTGTGCTCTTTGATATTATATTTCTTGTTAAGTTCTTCCCACAAAGTTCCTTCACAACCTATGTGCTCTTTGATATTATATTTCTTGTTAAGTTCTTCCCACAAAGTTCCTTCACAACCTATGTGGAAGAATACTACAAGACAAACAAAGTATTGAACAAAGCGAACAAAATGCATTTACATATACAATCATTTTTCTTCCTCATGGAATGTTAACTTTTGGCTTCCAGATTTTCTTTGTCCATCATCGGATAGTCTATTTCAAGCATCAATATTAATTCAATGGAGGCTAATTAAATTGTCATGAGGTGCTGCAAAAGCTTGAAATTTTGACCACCGAATTTTTCAAGCATCACAAAGGCAAGATCTGAAAGAAACAAGAAAATAAATTGGCGAACGTCCAACAAACGAAAAATAAAATTATAGTTATAAATTATCAAAGCATCCATGAAAAGATCTCTTAGAGAAGATTTTGTCTCACTTTACCAGTACAAAGGATTTAGCAGGTCGCTCCCAGGATACAACGACGAATGATCGAGATCCGAACATCTAGGCATTGATCATCCTCAAAAACACCTCAGAAAGTATTAGTAGAGAGAGAGAAAGAGAGTTGTTCAATGAGGGAGAACAATGGAGAAACATGTCCATCAAGGATTGCAATAGGAGGATAAAAAAACCTTCGTGGAGAAAACGGCTAGAAGAGATATGTCCTAAATCCATAAACATAATATTAAAGATCCAAGATTCGAATTGACTCCACATGATTGTCCGAACCTGAGCGGGATCACATGCACAGGTTTGTAGCACCTTTATCACTCCTTTGATTTTTTTGTTACAAAGATTTGGGGAGGGACTTGCATATGAACCCCAAAACCATCAATGTGTATATCTTGAGTTCCAATCCAAAATCAAGCACTCTAGTTGGTACTTTAGCCTCTAATTACAACACATCAGTCGTACCATTAAACAAAAGGATGGAGGCAATATCATATGCAACAAAAACTAAGAAAAAGCCACATCATGGATGCATATGTGATCGAAGTAGGGATGCAAACGAACAAGAATGTATATATATGTGTATAATCCACCATCATATCCATTTTATACAAATTTTAATATTCGTATCCGTTCTCGTATATCTGTTTTCATACCTAATATATTTTTATATTTATTTCTAAACATATATAATACAATTTTATACATTCTTTCATCATATTTGGTATAATTATTCCCTATCCTCTTTGGTATGAGGATAGGGAGTATGCACCCAGGTGCATGTAATTCTACATGCACTCGGGCCTATAACTCCCACATTTTTTTACTTTTCCGAAAAATACCATCATGTACATTCATCTATATATCCCTCCTGTATATCATTCCAATTTCGTCAGAAACAGAGACCCCTAGGTCTTTCATCCAGAATTACTATGATATAAGCACATTTAGTGTTGTTATATCATGTATATTCGGTCCATTACATGTATGCTTAACCTATCTAAAGTATTCCTAATATTATTCGTATGCAATCATATATGTTTTACATTTTTATCTACTTTTTAAGGATATGGTAACATACTATTCATGTTTGTTTATATCAGTATCCGCATACATATTTAAAAACGGATAATGATATGATAACACATATATTTACATCCATATCCATCCGTTTGCATCTCTAGATACAATAAATATAAGAGAATCAACGAGATTGGGATAATCTCGTTAGAAATCCTCCTTCATGTGAACACGAAAAGATGACATATTGAAAATTTCGAATTTATTTCATTATGCAATCACGGAAAAATAAGTTAATCTCCAAAAAACAATTGAAATTGTGGACACTATTTCGTTAGTCAAGACATTAAATAATACAATGTTAAAATATGATCGCATGAGAGAAATCTCATGGGGCTTTCTTTGCCATACAAGGAAAATAACATAGAAGTTAAACTTTTGCATGATAAGTTTGTCGCCTCAACAGTTATAAACCTATAATGCAATTGCATGCAGACATATGTCATACCTTTTGAATACAAATAAGCACAACCAGGTATTGCGAATCGTGGAAGCGCATACAAACAATATCTATCACGCAAGCATGAAGACACACAAATTTACAAGGTTCATCTGTAATTGGGTTATTTCCTTGAACGACGACTATCAGTTTTCACTATGTAGAGAATGAAAAGAGTAGCATATCCCGCCAATTCTCGCTCCTTCCTCACGACAAGAGAGGGTGCATATTTTTTATTATTATCTAGTCTCAAAATAGGAGGGTGTTGTAGGACAATTATCCCCCTGGGGTCTCATGTCAAATTGGATTAGGAGAGTTACAGGTGGAGGGAGATGATATAAATAAGGCCCCATGCATGGCTTTGGAGATCACATCCCAACACACAAGCATCTCTCTCTCTCTCACGCAAGGTGTGAGGAGCAGCAGCCTGTGCAAGGCGCGAAGAGTAGCCAGCACGGCGTGAAGAGAAGCCACGTCCGCGAGGAGCGTTTGTGCCGGAGGTGCGAGGAGTAGCCTCAGGGAGGTCCGTTCTTGAGGAGTGAGCTCGTGACAAGGAGAAGCACCGGTATCGTGTTCTCCAAGTACAATGTGATAGTTATCTGTTTTTATTCTTGTAACCGAGCCTCGGTCGTGTTGGGTAACAAAACTGAGAAGACATTGTGCCCTCTCATTTTTCCAACCTAGTGGATTTGTTGCGGGTCGTCGTGCCCCCGTGGGTTTTTCCTCTTTCTCACATCGAGGAGGGTTTTCAAACGTAAAAATTTCTCGTCTCTCTGTGGTTGCTTGATTATTGTGCTACGATTATTGTGCTTGTTTCCCGTATGGGGAACGTTCCGCTGTCAATCATCCTTTTCCATGATAGGTTAAGGGAACTCCGTGATTTCCCTACACATATGACGGTTCTTCAACCTGTAGATGATTAGGATCCAAGACATATCAACAATGTCGGAATACAGTACGGCGGGAGGGGATGTGGTTAGGATTATTGTGCAGTTTGTTTTTTTTTTCTTTTTTTGATAATTTCCTGATCTTGTTCGAGTTGTATTCACAAAACATCGAAAAAAAATACCTGAAGCTTCTAGCACATGAAGAATTGCGAATGCAATCGAACATCTTGAATTCTCCTTTCCTGTGCCTTACTCGTAGTGTTCTCGTGATGCCATCCCCAGCTGACTTAAAGATTATGAAGTCTGCCTCTCTTTTTTGAGGAAAAAGAAGGCGCGGCATCGAGAAGACGTCTACCCGTAATCCTCCGTATATTCGCATTATATATAAAAAAAATAATTACAAAGACCAGCAGGTATTTAAAATTTCAGCATGCTCTGTAACATTTTCCATGTATATTCTCTCTCTTCAGAAGATGCTGCAATTACATGCAAAATAGCAGCCGCTCAAACCTTCGTACATAATGTAACGTCTTGGGCTTAGTCCTCACTCCGTTATCGAGGAAAACTGACTCTGACAACTTGTTGAGTTCGGGCCCAATTGGATCCGTTGGCAACCATTCAAAATGATTAAGCTCAAGTTGTCAAGTAGTAATCCCCACCACTTATGAACCACACTCACACTTCGTGAATTTTAGGTATGGCACTATGTGTAATAATAAGCACATGGAACCATCAACACAAAGATCAGAAACATGCTGCCTATGTACCACTCTGATATTTCTTGTAGCTTACAAAGAGAGCCAGTGAATCGAACGGAACAGATCAGTTCGTGTGCTTGTATTGTTGAATTTAGGTATATATGAGCAGCAAATGCGGTTCATAGCCATAAATATGGATATTCTTTCTAACCACTTCCCCCTGTGTTTGCTGAACTGGACAAAATGATGCAGCAGTCTATGAGCTTCTCCATAGCCTTCATTAGCACAAACAAGTCTGTTCTTTATCCAGACATCACCATTAGTTAATGAAGCTAAGACATCAACTAGTAATTGAAAACCTGATTCCGAGTGTTCATCAGCCCCAAGTTTCTGGTGATCACCTTCCAGGCCGGGCTTGTTTGACTCCATATCCACTGAACCAATTAATCAGTAGAATCACTAAATGCAAAGAAGACGCGGACATGCATTAATCAGATGATGTAATACCACAACCCCAAATATAGTACCACATCTAAAACTCACAAAGTGTGGGTGTGGTTTATAAGTGATGTGGACTACTACTTGACAAGTTGGGCTTAAGCATTTTGGGTGGTTGCCAACAGGTCCATCTGGACCCGTACCAACAAGTTGTCAGGGCCAGTTTTTCTCGATAACGGACCGGGTACCTAAGCATGGGACGTTACAAATGGTATCAGATCCGGTTCCCTCTGATAGTGGAAAGGACTACCCGAGAGGAGGAGCCACCCCTACAAAGAGGTAGGAGAAAATGACTACCCGGAGCGTGCAACCACCATTGTCACTGGGAATAAGTGATGGGCCATTTCGCAAGGAGTACGTTGCGAATATAAGTAGGGGAGGTTGTAATACCCCTACCCCAAACATAGTACCACATCTAAAACTCACAAAGTGTGGGTGTGGTTTATAACTGATCCTATGAGAGCAAAAAAATGTGAGAGAATGAGAGTATGCATTCTGGACCACATGATTCAACCAGGAGAGAGAAGAGCAGGAGAGAGAAGACAGAATCATGTGGTCCAGAATGCATGCTCTCATGCTCTCACAGGTTTTAGCTCTCATAGGATCACTCCTCTATGGTGTTGTCATTCAATCTCAAATTAAGGAACTCACGAGAAGATTTCAAGAGAAGAGACTGATAGTGAAGGACAACAAGATCAGCTCTGAGGACCATTTGTAACATCTCGGGCTTAGACTCCAGTCCATTATCGAGAAAAAGTGACTCTTACAACTTGTTGGATTCAGATCCAAATGGATTCGCTGACAACCCACCCGAAATGCATAAGCTCAAGTTGTCAAGTAGTAATCTCCACCGCTTAAAACATACCCTCACACTTTGTGAGCTTTTAGATGTGGGACTATGTTTTGGGGTATGTTGTTACAACAGCCGCAACGAGGACTTTGCGAATATAAGTGGGAGAGGAGGGGGGAGGGGGGCGTGGAGGCCGCGGCGGCCTCTGGGGGGCGTGGAGGCCGCGGCAGCCTCCGGAGGGGGGGGGGGTTGTAACACCCATACCCCAAATATAGTCCCATACCTAAAAATTCACAAAGTGCGAGAGTAAGTTTGACACCTTGAGCTTAAGCATTTTTTGTAGTTGTCAACGGATCCAATTGGATCCGAACCCGAAAAGTTATCAGCGTCAGTTTTCCTCGATGACGGACTGAGGATCTAAGCCCGAGACGTTGCACCATGCTCCGAGAACAATAGTATGAATATGTGCCTATTTTTTTCCTAGCTTCACTAGATCTTCCATATCCATCACCTTCTTCAATGCTTCGTCCTTGAATTCCTTTTGAAGACACCGTTTTCAAAGCATGGGGCACCCACAAGAAGGTTTGCTTGGACGCCTTCGATCATCTTCATGTTGATCATGCACATTCACTTAATTGCATCAGTTCAACGCCAGTTTAACCTACTATTACATTGGGGGAAAATTATTTCTTTGAGATGCAGATAACTAGGAATGAAATCGGATCGGATATGGTTTGGATTTGGTTATTTCCATATCCGTATGTGCTTCATCCATATCGAAATTAAATAAATAAACATGAATTTGAAATATTTACTATTTTAAGCATCGATCGGCATAGAGGTACCGATTTGGGAGAGTACTCAAAACGACACCTCAAGTGCCTATTTAGGTGGGTTAATTACACCCATATCCAAATTTATTATATATATACCCTCCTAAAGTTACTATTTTAAATAACATTATAATATAAATTACTAAAAATGTATATGGATATGAATATGAAGGTTGATGTAAATATAGCTATTGACATATATGAAACTATTGTATGATATCCGATATGCACACACATATGTGTCTATGTTAAATGGATATGAATATAGATATGCATAAAATGTACTATATATATGAGTATAGAGTTTTCGATGTTTAAAATATAGATACTAACAATATTATGTATCTTTTTTGGATATGTATACTGATATCTAATATACTGAATTTATGTGTGTTTTTGTATTTACATATATTATGTGTTTATAAACATATTTGAATATATTACATATTAATACATTTAGGGAAATAATTACACATATCCACATATATTTGTCAAAAAATTACAATCGATTTTCCTATTCATATTTATAGCTGTTAAATAAATAAATGTATCATACCCGCTTAAAATGGATATGATAAAATATGTGTATGGATTATCTAGTTGCATTCCCTATGGCAGGAGCCAACATGCATAAATGAACATATAGCTATTACTTTGACCCATATTAGTGTCCAAAAAATAAAAATGATATAATTTTTTTATTTGTATCTGCAAAAAGAATAAAGATTAGTGATGCAACACATATATTGATGCACCATATTTGATCCGTCATTGTATCCATTATAACTATTCGGCATATGTATCATTATATATTTTAAAGTGGATACGGATAGACATTTCATATTGATATCTGCAAATATCAGTATCCATATTTGCATATTTATTTGTATATATAAATATTATTGTAGAAATTATTTCTATGTACATGTATATTTTTATCCGCTTAGCATATTTTTATTTGCATATTTCTTTATCCTCATAGTATCTATATACATTTCTTGAGAATATGTTATAATAATTTCATATATGTCAATAGCTAAAGTTGCATCATCATTCATATTCTTATCCATATGCTTTTTAATAGGTTATATTACAGAGTTATTCAAAAAAGTAACTTAAGAAGGGTACATATAGACAATAGCTTGGATATGGGTGTAATTAACGCACCCCAATCGACGTTTTGGATGCTCTCCCCAAATCAACACCTTAAGTGGCGATTGTAGATTGATGCTTAAAATAGTAAATGTTTCAAATTAATGTCTATTTATTTAATTTTGATTAAAATGATAATTATTTTTAAAAAAATTCGAATCCGGATACGGATACTTATCGAATATGGATTTTAAAAATCATATCCGAATAATAATCGAATACGAATTCTGATCGGATATTCATAAGATACAAATTTAGATCGAATATTCATTGAATACGAATATGGATCGAATAAAAAGTGAAACGAATATAGATAAAATAAAGATCAAATACAAAGCATCGTCGTAGTTGGGAACTTGGGACCGTAATTTGTGGGATGGTGTTGTATTGTTGTGCCAAATATAGAAAGTATTATAATTTATTGAAGGTTTCAATGTGAGATTAGTTAATGGGCCAATGCTTTTATTAGTTTATTTATGGATATTTGGATATATGCACATCTATTTTCCTCCATACATATAACATAATAAGACTCGAATAATGGACAACACAAAAAATTATAACCTGATGTACTATTGTTTTTTTAACGTCGGATTAAATGGAATCGATAAGGAAAAATGATTAAACCAGACAATTAAGCTTAAATGAATTAAAACACATGCAAACAACACGCTCAAATCACACATGTTGTAAAATATACAATAAACAAAAAAAATATAAATATCTCAATTTATACATAAAATATTTTCTTGAATCTGTACCATTAAATGTTACTCATATAGATATAAATAGTACTTGAAGTAAATACTCCGGAATAATAATAGCGTATATCATTCAAAAAATTGAGGTGTAGTAATTAATTAATATTCTGTGATGGGTAACCAGATGTCATGAATTCAACAATTATCACTGGCAATATTATTTTAGTATAAATTCAAATTTGAATTGTAGTTGATTGATTCTATTTCGATTGAACCGAGTTAAAAATAGTTTAAAATAGTCTATTAAATCGGCTATTGAACTTAAATCGCAACAATTTAACAAGAACCGTCCAAACCAATTGGTCATAGTAATTCTCTCATCTTTTGGTTTGATAAGAGTGTGTGGATTTTCTTTGTATTGGTCATAATAATTCCTGCCTAGTTAACAAATGGATTGCATACTTCTCAGTGTATTACGGATCATAGTAAGATATTTTTAAATAATTATTAAAATATTCTTAAATAATTAAATAACAAGCAAATTATATTATTTACAAATATAACTATCAATCGATGCCTGAGGTGTCGATTTGAAGAATAATGTCCAAATCGACACCTCACAGACCTCAAACAGGCACCTTAAGGGGTCGTTCGGTAGGAGAATAAGCAGGAATAAGGATGGGGAATAAGGGGAATAAGGGTCTATTCTCCGTTCGGCTGGAGGATAAGAATAAGGAGAATAAGGTGAAATAAAGGTAGGTAAGGTGGGATAAAGATATGAATAAGAGTGAAATAAGATGAAATAATGGGGAATAGTCGTACCACGGGGAAGCGTGTTGGGAGCTTATTCCCCTTTTTCCATTCCCCCTTATCCTCCAAACAAACACCCCCTAAGGGTACGTTCAGTTCGGGAATAAGCATGAATAAGGATGAAGAATATATTAGAATAATGCACTATTCGTATTCGGCTGGAGGATAAGAAGGTGGAACAAGAGTAGGTAAGGTGGAATAAAGATCTGAATAAGGGTTAAATAATGTAAGGGTGAATAGCGTCCTTATTCTGAGAACTATTTACCAAACGAACACTCGCTAGGTGTCGATTTGAGCCTCACCTCGTTGGTTGGATTGTTCATTTCCGTCCCCCATTTGCAATGACCGAGAAACTCTCAGACATAACACACAATAAAATACTTTTAAAGGAAAACACTCCTTTACGAGTGTCTCAGCTATAAGTTGAAGGATTTTTGTCATTATTATATGTAATCATCCTTTCCTCTTTTTTTTCGAGCTATTCAACTTCTCAGGGTAATTAGGAAGCATATGTAATCATCTTTTTTTTATGATTTAGATTCCAAAATTCAACCTTATATATTGAATATTAGATTAATGATCTACATATCCTCCAAATTTCGTTCAGATCACATATTATTTATTGTTTCATCTTACTATTTAAAAATCTGGACAATATTTAAGCAATCTAAATTTCATTTAAAAAAAGACACGGATATTTAAAACATTATGATAAAATAAATGACCTCTAATTTGAGCGAAATTTGAAAAATAGGAAGATTAGATTTTGAAATCGAAATCGTAAAAAAATAGGTCTCCGTCGTAACTCTCGTTATAGTAGAGGATCTAAGTTTTTCCCAATTCATTGCAGAGGAAGAGGATCATCTGCAGTAGAGGGGATTGCAGCAGAGGTGCTGTAATCCCTTTTAATTTTTTTGTGATTTAGATTTCAAAATCCAACCTTATAGATTGAAACTTAGATTAATGACCTACATATCCTTCAAATTTCGCTTAATTCCGAGATTATTTGCTATTTTATCTTAATAGTTGAAGATTCGGATCTTTTTTAAATGGATTTTAAGCTGCTTAGATTTAGACTGAATGTTTGACCATTAAGATAAAATAGCAAATAATATCGGAATTAAGTGAAATTCGGAGTATGTATAGAACATTAATTTAAGATTCAATCTATAAGATTTGATTTTGAAAATTAAATCACAAAAAAAATTAAAGGAGATTACAGCACCTCTGCTGCAATCCCCTCTACAGCAGAGCATGTTATAACCGAAACAGAAGCAGCCTCCGTCCGCTGCCTCTCCTCCGCGTCCCCTCTGCCCGCACTACAGTAGCAGCAGCAGCAGCCTCCCTCCCCCGCCGCTCCCTCAGCCTCCTCCGCCCTTGCCGCCTCCCCCTCCCCCCAAAGGGCGCATCCCATCGCCGCTGAGCGTCTCCCCTCTTCCATCGTCCACCCACACTACTCTTCCTTTACATCTGTCTCATTTTGTCACTATCTCATGCCGATCTGTTCCTTATTCAACCCGATTGTCCCCTCCTCCTCCTCCTCCTCCTTTCCCTTCATCTCAGCCCAACTGAACGCATCTTCATTAAAATAACTCTGAAGAAGCTCACGACATCTCCCTTCCGTACTCCGCGTCCAAATCTGCGGTATCCGATGCCATTCTCCAGGTGGCAGATTGGAATCTCTGCTTAAAACAACTTGGAAGAACCATTTGAATGGTTGAACCGGCAACACAGGCAAACTGGTTCAGATATAAAACACTCTGGTATTGTTTTCAGGGTTTTGGTCATCTTTGATAACTTTGGTAGTTTCTTTGATTCAATATTAGAGATCGTCTTCAACTTCGCCATTGACATTTACGACCCACTGAATCAAAATATTGAAGATCTTAAAGTATGCTGGACTCCTTTCATGTTTCATCCAGTGTTGGAAGAACCGTGGAGGTTTATCCAGTGTTGGAAGAACCGTGGAGGTGGAGTGTGTAAGCAGGGGTATCCGAGATTGTTTCCGTACCCATGAGTTCATTTTCTCTTTGTTTCACATCCATCGGTTCTTTCTGATCCTTTACTCACTCACTCCACTCTGATTTTGCTAAAGATCGTAGGTGTTTGAGCTCCGTTTATCTATCTTCGCTGCAAGAAACATGTTCACTTCATATCTCTTCTCCAGTTAGCCGATGTGTTTCGTTGTCCACTTCTCTGCCTTAATTTCTTCCATGCATCCTCTCAGAACGAATGGAGATCGGAGTGATTTCGTTGCGGACGCATATATCTCAGGTTGACCGATTCTTATTCATTCTACCAAAGTTTCCACTTCTGCTTGATTTGCTTCAAAGTTCTATATATATATATATATATATATATAGAGAGAGAGAGAGAGAGAGGCGATCCTATGAGATGGGATTTTGTGAGATGGTGAAATGAGACATTCTGGACCACAAGTTGCTGCATTCTCTCTCCTGCCTTTCTCTCTCCTGGTTGGAACTAGTGGTCCAGAATGCCCCATCTCACCATCTCACCAAAATCCCATCTCATAGGATCGCCCCCCCCCTCTCTCTCTCTCTCTCTCTATATATATATATATATATATAGGGCTTGGGGAGCTTGCACCATGGTGTAGATAAGTTGCATGCACCTGTTAGCATCAGAGGATTCCAGCTCGTTCCATTTCCCAATAAACACGGACGGAAGAGATAGTACTCACCCTCCGTCCAGGCCTCCCTCCTTTCCCTTTTAGCCCCAACACCCATCCTTTTCCTCTCGCCGGTGCAGCGACCCGCAAGAAATTCTTCCCCTCTCGTCGGCGCTCTTGTGTATGCCACCGACCTCGCAGGCACTCCCTCCGTCCTCCCAAATCCTCGTGACACCTCTGCCTCCCATATCCGTCCATACCTTCATCGCCCCTCTCCCATCATCCCGCACGTCGCTTCTACCTCACATATCTTCCCCCATATGCATCGCCTATGTGCTAGCCTCTCACGCCCCACCTCTGCCTTGTGCCTCCAAAGTGACCTGCACCTCCCCTCTCCTACCACTCCCATGCGCCACTTCCGGATGCATGTCTGCCATCCCTCTTTGGCATCGTCAGGTTTGTCCGAATGCACTTTTATGGGTTGTTGTATGGTGTGTATGATGTCCAACTCCTGGCAGTTGAACAATATTGGATTTTCACATCTTTGCATCTAATTACAATAAACTATTTTTTTACTTTCATTACTTGTAGATATTATTTTTAAAATCATTTTAATGTCATTGGATAATAAATATATGGTAATAATAGTGGATAATATCTTGGTCTTCGACTATTATGGAACTATAGCCCATATTGAACTCATTGTTGTTTCTTTGTTTATAAGATGCTGGTTTTATCCGTTTATAATCAGGATGCCAGTTACTTCGAAAATTTTCAGTCAAGTTTGATTGTCATGTGACTGAAGATATGGATTAAGCTGATCCCGATTTATTGAAGTTGCCAACATCGTTCTTTGAATAATTAATAATTTGATAAAATGTGCTCATTTTCAATTTCACTAGTTTCATGTGCAAATCTTGTTGAATCAATTTCCACTGAAAGATACACAATGTGGTGGTCTATGACTCTGTGCAATACTTGGTAGCTGAAGGCTTTTGATATGATAGATTTAAAATCATCATTGATTGTAATTGCAAGGGGTTGTACTGCATTATGGATTGTATATGTTCCTCGTCTACAATACCACCACCATTGCCTTCATTTGAAATCGCAATTTATCCATAGGAAGCTCATTGCATCATAAATCACAAAAAATATTGTTAGTACAATGGTCTGCCTAAATCACTACTCCTGGAGCTCTTTATGAATGAATGCTATGCTAGGAAGTTTAAGAACATTCCATTCTATTCCAACATAAATGAATAATATGTTAATTGTTTTACTAAATTTCAATCAAAAATTTATCCATGAATAATATAAGTATGCATTTTGATGGTGCAAATCGAGATAGTAAATGTATATTGTAGATATCAAGCAGGTACTCCTTTGCTACAACAAGGATAATATACATCATTTAACTACCAGTGTGAATTACAATCTTACCTCCAATTAATATACCAGATAGGACACCACATACTATGTTTATTAGAATCGATGATGTGATAATATGCATCAGATTGGATGTATTGTGTTTATTAAAGATTTAGACATCGGCTTATTTAAGGAAATAGGTACACCATTTTATCATCACTATACTTTGAATAGGTCCAAGAAGAAAGAGATCAATTGGATTATATTAGAAGATGGAAATTGTACTACGTGTATACCAAATTAGATGATTTTATTGATTCATATCGATCATGCCACATCTTAAAGAACATAGAACAGACAAACCCAAAGAATCCAGAACCCATCACTAATAAGAGATGATTCATGCTTTCAATGAAATCACCACACTAGAAGATATATTTTTGATACTGCAGTTTAGTTCTATACAATGAAATATGATTATGCACAAAAATCAAATTTCCATGAGATTAAAATGGTGCTCAGCCACTTGTGTAGGGTTTCCTTAGGTTGGTTGGCAGCGGTCGACCACCTACGATGGTGGCAACGGAAGAGAGGTGGAAGGGCGTGAAAGGCAGAGAGGCAGTGCTGAACCCTCAACATAGGTTGGCAGCGGTCGCGAGAGCAGGACGGTCGGCAGTGGACTGCTCACCATAAGGAATGATGCGGGTCGACGAAGCTAGAGGGGGGAACGTCCAGGTCACATGGTCTCCACGCTTAGCGCAGATGGCTGCAGTCGCCACAAGGTAGGTAGGTATTGCGAAAGGCGAGGTGTGAAGTAGAAGCGACGTGCGGGATGATGGGAGAGGGGCGATGAAGGTATGGATGGACGTGGGAGGCGGAGCTGTCACGGGGGTTTGGGAGGACGGAGGGAGTGCCTGCAAGGTCGGTGGCATACACAAGAGCGCCGACGAGAGGGGAAGAATTTCTCGCGGGTCGCTGCGCCGGCGAGAGGAAAGGGATGGGTGTTGGGGCTAACAGGGAAAGGAGGGAGGCCTGGACGGAGGGTGAGTACTATCTCTTCCGTCTGTGTTCTTGGGAAATGGGTATTCTTGGGAAGGTGGAACGAGCCGGAACCCTCCGATGCATCTCAATCCAACGGTTGTAAAAATCGGTGCATGCAACTTATCTACACCATGGTGCAAGCTCCCTAAGCCCATATATATATATATATATATATATATATATATATATATATATATATATATATGGAAAAAATGGGGCTGCCCCCTGGGGGCAGCCAACATGGCTGCCCCCGCCCCATTTTTCGGCATTTTTTTATTTTATTTTTGAAAAATAAAACCATGTATATTCATCCATATATCCCTCCTACATGCCATTCGAATTTCGTCAGAAACAGAGACTCCTACGGCCTCCATCTCGATGGTATCGATTTAAAAAAATCCTGTTACCGTTAAAAAATTACTGTCCGGATGGAGGCCGTAGGAGTCTCTGTTTCTGACGAAATTCGAATGGTATATAGGAGGGATATAGTGATGAATATAAATGGTGTTATTTTTCAAAAAAATAAAAAATTTTGTCCAAATAAGGCGGGGGCAGCCATGTTGGCTGCCCCTAGGGGGCAGCCACATATGACCCATATATATATATGTATATATATATATATGTATATATATATATATATATATATGTGTGTGTATATATATATATATATATATATATATATATATATATATATCGCCGAATCTGATTTTAGTATTTAGGTATTCCTTTCAAGAATTCTGCAGCAAGGCCCCAAACCCCTCTACATCGCGAGAAGAGATCCCTCCTCCCCAGCCTGATCGTGCTGGGCTTCCTCTCTTCTAGCACTCGACGTCACCAACCTGTCATCGTTGCCTCGATCGATGAAGGAGCAACCGAGAGTAGGGTCTAGGAGACAGAGAGGGTGATGTAGTTGATTGGATCAAGTTTGTGTTCATCGGAGGCATGACATCTTTTGCAAATGTGATTGAGTTCAAAGGGCAAAATGATCCAAATTTGACAGATTCTATAAAAGATAAAGATTACAGAGAAAAGGGATGGAAGATAACACATGACTATGCCAATTAAGAGTTAACAACTATTCGGAATTATGGGTGTAGACTGTAGTTATCGATTATGAAGAGTTATATACATAATTACGGAAGTATACATTGTTATGGGTGTAAATATCCCTTACTTTTTTTTAATAATTAAGAGGAAAGGGTTGGGTTGAACCCTTCTCGTCACTGCTTCTAGCACCAGATCATACGGTGGGTTAAATATCCCTTATTTTGGGATATGATCCTGATATGATCTGCCATATTATGCCACACAGAGATGACTAATATGGAAGAAAGTCTGAGTTTGGTTCAATAAACACGTAAGTACTCTTTAATTTCCTCAGGGCTAATGCCTCGTTTATGGCTGGGAGGCTGCCTTGATATGTTGAATTTTTTTGAACTTGTTCTTAAACTTCTTGTGGGTGAAGGCTTAGTACATTTTTTTAACTTGTTCTTAAACTTACTGTGGGTGAAGGCTTAGTACATTTTTTATTGTTCTTAAACTTCTTCTGATATGCAGTTGCATGTATTTATGTTGATATGCAGTTGCACGTATTCATATTGTTTCAAGTGATGTTTTTGTTAATGTGCTATTCTGTTAAAAAAAATTATTTGACAGGCTTCCAATTGTAACTACAGGTCATCAGACTAGCAGAGAAGGAGGGCATTCAGTGTAGAGAAGAGAATGCCAGAACCATTTTAATGGAATAGATAGTCGTAAGGAGAATAATTTTATTGAATCTGATGACGGTGATTTGGGCTCGTCAGTATTGTAGATTGTTGAGAAAAAATGAACGAGATGATCATTCCATAAGCCCTAGGCTCTCTTATATAGGAGAGTAGCCTATGGGTAAATTACATAAAGCATACAACTGAAAAGAAAAATAACAGAACCACACAGAAACTAACATATGCGTTAACACTCCCCCTCAAGATGGAGCATAGATATCTATCATGCTCAGCTTGGACGCACACTTTTGGAATGGGCCTCGTAGTAATGCCATGGTGAATATATCTGCAGTTTGATTCTCTGAGGCGATATGAGATGTAGCAATGAACCCGTTCTGAATCATGTCACGTATGAAGTGACAGTCAACCTCAATATGCTTGGTTCGCTCATGGAATGCTGGGTTGTTCGCAATGAACAAGGCTGCCTGATTATCACATTCCAAGTTCATAGGAAGTGGTACATCTAGACATAGATCTGTAAGTACAGCATTCACCCACATCATCTCTGTGCTAGCCTGGGCCATAGTCCTATATTCGGATTCAGCACTAGATCTAGCTACCACCGTCTGTTTCTTGCTTCTCCATGAGACTAAAGAATCTCCAACATAGACTGCAAACCCCGAGGTGGACTTCCTATCCTTGGGACAACCTGCATAGTCTGCATCCGCACATGCTGAGATAGAAATCCCTTTTCCCTTCTTGAATAGCAAACCTGCACCTGGAGATGATTTGAGGTATCTAAGTATCATATATATCGCATCCATATGATCCTGACGTGGTTGCTCCATGAACTGGCTCACACGACTCATTGAAAATAATATATCGGGCCTAGTGATCGTGACATACAACAGTTTGCGTACCAGTTCTCTGTATCTTCTCCTGTCCACCTCCTCTGTGTCATCATCATAGAGCTTCATGCTGGGATCCATTGGTGTCGTAGCAGGCCGACACCCAAGCATACATGTTTCACTTAACAGGTTCGTAACATATTTCCTTTGCGACATTACTAATCCATATGGATTTCTAGCAAATTCTAGTCCCAGAAAATATCTAAGGACTCCAAGATCCTTAGTGACAAATTCGCTCCCCAGCTTTTCTTTCGCCTGCTTTATGCCCTGCTCATCATCTCTTGTAATCAAAATGTCATCTATGTAAACCATAATTGCAATAATACCTCTAGGAGTCTTCTGTACAAACAAGGAATGATCAGCATTGGAGCGTTTGTATCTTTGTTTTTCAAAGAGGTCTGAGAGCTTCTGAAACCTTGCTCCGGGGCTCTGCTTAAGGCCATAGATAGCCTTATGAAGTCTGCACACCTTGGAACACTCCCCCTCAACAGCAAAACCGGGTGGTTGTTGCATATAGACTTCCTCCTGCAAATCTCCATATAAGAACGCGTTCTTCACATCCAACTGATATAGCGGCCACTCTCGATTGACTGCAACTGACAGCAAGATCCGGAGAGTGGAATGACGGGCTACTGGCGAGAATGTATCAAGGTAATCCACCCCGTATGTCTGTGTAAAACCTCGTGCAATAAGGCGGGCCTTGTATCTGTCAATAGTTACATCTGCATTTTGCTTCACCGTAAACACCCACTTGCAGCTCACCGGTGTCACATCTGGAGGTATAGGAACTAGACTCCAAGTTCCCTTAGATTGAAGTGCCGCCATTTCTTCCTCCATTGCTAGCCGCCATCTACTGTCCTGCAGAGCATCTTGATAATTCCGTGGAATATCTACAGCTGACAAGGCCACCACAAAGTTCCTGGAATCCCCAGAGAGTCGCTCAAATGACACAGAGGCTGCCAATGGATATGTAACGCAACTCCTCTTCGATTTGCGTATAGCAATAGGAACATCTAAATCAGTTGTGTCCTCATCTGGCCCCTGCAACATATCCTGCTCAGAAATATCATTAGATCCATGAAGAGAAGTATCTTCAGTACATACCATAGGCGAGCTAGGAGATGAGTCATGACCATGAGCTGGAGGAGGCCTGCGGGTATAATGGAACGGTAGTGGTGAGACGGGGATTTTTGGTGGTGGCGGTGGTGGTGGTGGTGGTGACGGTGCTGGAGGTGGTGGTGTCATGTATATGGCATCGGCAGGCAGTGGCGATAGCTGCTGATCACCTGAGGCTGAAAAATACATTACATATTCAAAAAATGTAACATCTACATTGACCATATACCGCCGACGCAGAGGATCAAAACACTTGTACCCCTTTTGAGTTCTGGAGTACCCAACAAAGACACACTTGACAACCCTAGGAGAGAGCTTGTTAGTACCAGGAGACAACTGGTGGACAAAGGCAACTGAACCAAATACACGGGGAGTAAGGGAAAACAGATCTCTTCCAGGATAGATAAGGGAAAAAGGAATCTGTTCATCCAAGACAGAGGATGGCATACGGTTGATTAGATAACGTGCAGTGAGAATCGCGTCACCCCAGTAATAATAAGGAACATGACTCTGTATAAGAAGTGATCTTGTGACATCTAGTAAGTGGTGATGTTTCCTTTCAGCAATTCCATTTTGTTGAGAGGTATGAGCACATGATGTTTGATGGATAATCCCTTTTGAGGAGTAATAGTGGGCAAGGACATGGGTGCACAGTTCTAGAGCATTATCACTTCTGACAAACTTCACATATGTGGAGAAAACATTTTGAATTTCATTCAGAAAATGGATAATAATGTTGCATGCTTCAGATTTATTTTTCATCAAAAATACCCATGACACACGAGAGAAGTCGTCCACAAAAACTACATAAAATCTGTGTCCCTGATGATCAGGTACACAACTCGGACCCCAGACATCAATATGAAATAACTCAAACTTGGAGGTACTACTCCGACCTGGACGACTGGGAAAGGTCGACCTGTGATGCTTTCCCAACTGACAGGCCTCAAATTGGATAGATGTGTGAGGAAGACCCTGGGGTAACACATGACACAACTTCTGAAGCGATAGATGCCCAAATCGCAGATGCCACAGTAAAGGAGATACTGGTCCAGTGGGAAGGGATAAGGTTCCAGCGAATGGAGTCTGATTTAGGCGGTAGAGGCCTCCTTGCTCATAGCCACGACCAATCACGTTGCTCGTATGGATGTCCTGAAAAATAAGAGAAGGTGGATCAAAAATTACCCGACAATGTAGATCCTTCTTAATCTGACTAATTGACAACAAATTCATTGAAAAATCAGGTGCATGTAGCACAATCTTGAGCTGCATAGAAGATGTCAGTCTAATCTCCCCCTGACCAGTGATGGGGGAATGTGTACCATTTGCAATGACTATTGTTCGGCCTGGAAGAATCTGAGAGTAGCCTGTAAGTAAACTCTGATCGCCACATAGGTGATGTGTAGCGCCCGAGTCCATAATCCATGGTAATGTATCTGATCTACTACTGGTAAATGCAAGTTTGCTACCTGAAGCACTGGTCGATGCAGAGGCAGAAGCAGCAGCATCAGATTGACTCTCAGTAGTAGGTGATGGGCCAGATGGGGGAATAATGCCCCTTAGATGGGCAACTAGATCATCGAACCGCTGATCTAAAGTAGCAGCAGATGGAGGCTCTATCTGCTCAGAGACTCGTGCAGATGCAGGAAATCCATGCTTCGAGTAGCATGTGTCTTCACTGTGTCCAACGCGATGACAATAAGTACATGTTGGCCGAGTGCGGCCTCCTCTTCCACGGGGTCCACGTCCATGGCCCTGATGATGAAATCCGCGACCCTTGTTGGCTGTCATGGCTGAAGTATTCTGATTCGTGACCGTGGAAGGAACTGTTATCCGACTCAGTCTATGGAAAGCTTCCTCCATGGGAGGAATAGTAGAGTCGGCCAAGATCTGGGATCGTGCCGCCTCATACTCTGGATCAAGCGCAGTAAGGAACACGTCTACTATAACACCCCAACTCCCGAGGTACGGGAATAGCGTGCAATATCGGTATTGCACGCCCGTGTGGTTCGGTGGCTACACTATGAAGTTCTGGAGGACTTCACCTTAGCTTGTGGATGGTTAAGGATGGGGTTTACCGCAGGAGTGCGGGTTCCCCTTGGCACAGTACAAGTGTTCGGCGACACTTGATGGAGCTCGAGATGCAACATCCTACGTAGGAGCGTGGGGCCCACTGATGACGTGGCATGGTGACATGACGTGCTGATGAGGCAGACGACATGGCGTGCTGACGGAGCGGGTGATATGGCGTCGGTTGCAAAAGACGAAGGGATGCGAGATGAAGAGTCATGTTCACGAAGAGTCACCTCGGAAGACGAAGGGTCTCCGTAGAAGACGAAGAGTCATGACATTCATTGTACATGTAATAATGGTGTCCTTTCGTATACCCCCGGCTTGTCTATATAAGGAGGGGTAGAGCTCATTTGTAATATCACACTCGGAGTGAGTCTCTTGCAATATAAAAGGGTTTTGTTCCAATAGCTCGTGTGTCCTTGTGCTTGAGTGCTTGTGTTCGAGTAACTCTAGCGGCGTGATTAATCGGTGTGCCGGTGTACATCATACATGCAAGGGGAAGGCTGGTTAGCTTGCGCGAAGCTAACGCCGCACAGGTTAGTCTCGAAATCGATATTGAGATTTACCCCTGTGACAACTGGTATCAGAGCGAAGAATGGCGCCCAACACCGGAGATCGTCTTGCTTCCTTGGAGGGAATCGTGATGGAGATTCAATCCCAAATGGGCACCCATGCCCAATGCTTGGCTCGTTTGGAGGACGACGCAGGCGTGGTGACAGACGTCGTTGGCGATAGCCAGCGCTCGGTCGACGTAGTGAAGGCACTTGGAGAGAAGCTGGAGGAGCTCGAGTCCCTGGTGCAGGATCTACTGGGAGAACTCTCCATCGTCAAGAAGGCGATAGCGAACGGGGGCGGATCCAGCGAGTCTCGAAGGCCAAAGGTCCCAGAGCCCAAGTCCTTTTCAGGTACGCGGAGTGCTAAGGACTTGGAGAATTTCTTGTGGGACATGGAGGTGTACTTCAAAGCTGTCAAGACTCCTGAGGCGGAGAAGGTTTCCTTGGCGACGATGTACCTATCCGACCACGCAAAGCTATGG
The DNA here is from genome assembly GCA_037367405.1 of Ottelia alismoides. Classification (NCBI taxonomy): domain Eukaryota; kingdom Viridiplantae; phylum Streptophyta; class Magnoliopsida; order Alismatales; family Hydrocharitaceae; genus Ottelia; species Ottelia alismoides. The sequence continues at coordinate 216,876 of JAZKJV010000781.1, forward strand.
TGGAGGAGCCGTGCATCCGAAGGACGACCAGACATCTCGTCTTGGGATGAGTTGGTGCAGGAACTGAAGGAGCAGTTCCTACTCACCAACACTGCTTGGGTAGCGAGGGAGGCGCTCCGAAGGCTGAAGCAGACGAGAATCGTACGGGAGTACGTGAAGCAGTTCTCATCACTGCTGTTGGATATCAAAGGTATGTCTGAAGAAGATAAACTTTTCAATTTCATGGTGGGTCTTCAAAGCTGGGCTCAGGCGGAGCTCAGGAGGCAAGAAGTGAAGGATCTCCAGATGGCCGTCGCTGCTGCGGATGCGTTGGTCGACTACAAAGTCCAACCCACCACGGAGAAGAAGGACCTTGAGAAGACCAAGGCCAAACCCAAAGAGAAGAGCAAGGGGAAATTCAAGAAGTTCGACAAAGCCGAAACTTCAAGGGAGGGTACGGAATCCTCCAAGAAGGCCAAGCAACCCAAGGGGAAGGGCTGCTTCATTTGTGACGGGCCACATCGGGCGCGGGAGTACCCGAAGCGAGAAAAGCTGAACTCCATGACCATGGAGGAGAACTCAGACGAAGAGGCGAGCATGACGAACCTCAAGTTGCTGCACAACATTCGCTTGTGTCCGCTGAAGTCGGGCAAAGAGGCGAAAGTGGAGGTGGAGCGCGAGGATCCAGGGTTGGTGTACCTTGATGTTGTGGTGCACAAGAAAACCCTTTCAGCCATGATCGACACTGGAGCGACACACAACTTCATCTCCAGCAAAGAGTTCGGGAGCTTGGGAGTTCCCTTTGAGAAGAGCCAGTGCCGCGTGAAGCTTGCCAACTCCGAGTCGTTGAAGATCGAAGGTATAGCAAACTGCACTGTTCAGTTGGGTGAATGGCAGGGAAAGGTACGCTTCCTCGTGGTACCTCTCGACGACTTCCAAGTCATTTTAGGAGTCGAGTTCTTGAAGAAGGCGAAGGCGTCTGTCACACCTTATCTGAGAGGCGTCTTCTTCGCGGCTGCAGATAGTTCATGCTTCATCAGAGCTATCAAGAAGAAAGGACAGACTGGAGCCATGTCTACAATGCAAGTCTGCAACGGGCTGAAGAAAGGGGAGACGACGTATCTGGCTACGGTACGCGTCGAAGAAGATGGCGAGGAGACACAGCCATGCCCCAAGGCAATAAAGAAAATGCTGAGCGAGTTCAAGGACGTGATGCCGAAGGAGCTGCCAAAGGAGCTCCCACCGAAGAGAGACGTCGATCACGCCATCGAGTTACTGCTAGGTACGGTGCCCTCTGCACTTGCACCCTACAAAATGCCCCCTGCACATCTGAGGGAGTTGCGGAGACAACTCAAGGAGCTAGTGGACGCTGGTCTGATGCGTCCAAGCAAAGCACCATATGGAGCATCGATGCTGTTCCAGAAGAAGAAGGACGGGAGCATGCGGATGTGTGTGTACTACCGCGCACTGAACAAGGTGACGGTGAAGAACAAGTACCCCGTCCTCAACGTTGAAGACCTGTTCGATCGCTCGGGTCAGGCCAAGTACTTCTCAAAGAAGGATCTCAGGTCAGGATATTATCAGGTCCGCATCAAGGAGGGAGACGAGACAAAGACGGCGTGTGTTACGCGTTATGGGTCTTTCGAGTTCCTTGTAATGCCGTTTGGGTTAACTAATGCCTCGACAATGTTTTGTACGCTTATGAATGATGTTTTCCGCGAGTATATCGACTCGTTTGTTGTAGTATACTTGGATGACATAGTAGTGTACAACATGACCTTGGAGGAGCATGTCAAGCATCTGCGGATGGTGCTTAAGAAGCTGAGGCAGAACCGGTTGTACTTAAAGCCGGAGAAGTGCGCCTTTGGTCAGGAGACCATCTCTTTTCTTGGGCATATCGTGGGCGGAGGCACGACACGCATGGAGCCAAGAAAGACACAGACGATTGAGGAGTGGGCAATCCCCACGAAGGCGACAGAGCTACGATCCATCCTCGGATTGGTGAACTACTACAGGAAGTTCATCAAAGGATAATCCAAGAAGGCGGCGCCCCTGACGGACCTGCTTCGGAAGGAATAGCCTTGGAAATGGACGTGTGAATGCCAGGAGGCATTCCAGAAGCTGAAGAGGACGGTGGTGGAAGAACCAATTCTGCGACTTCCAGACTTCGAGAAGCCGTTTGAAGTCCACACCGACGCGTCCGACTATGCACTTGAAGGTGTACTGGTGCAAGATGGGCACCCCGTGGCTTACGAGAGCCGCAAGTTGAATCCAGCAGAGAGGAGATACTCCGTACACGAGAAGGAGATGACGGCAGTGGTCCACTGTCTGAGGACATGGCGCCACTATCTTCTCGGCTCAAAGTTCGTGGTGCAGACGGACAATGTGGCAACGAGTTGCTTTGCTACACAGAAGAAGCTGACTCCCAAGCAGGCGCGATGGCAAGACTTTCTTGCCGAATTCGACTTCGAGCTTCGTTACAGGCCTGGACGGACCAACCAGGTAGCAGACGCTCTCTCGAGGAAGAGCGAACCAGAAGAGCCGAAGGTTGCGGTGATTGTATCAATCACCCGCGTGTCTGGAGACATGCTGGAGTGCATTCGGGAGCAGACTCAGGAGGATCCGGTCACTTCATGCTTGGTGCAACGCGTGAACGATGGTGAAGTCCGGAGATTCTGGATAGAGGAAGGCGTCCTCTATGCGAATGGCAGGAGGCCCTATGTCCCCTCGAGCGGTGGCTTGAGGAAAATGCTGCTAAAGGAAGCACACGACGCACAGTGGGCTGGTCATCCAGGGGTGGAGCGCACACTGGCACTCCTCTCCTCAAGCTAATTCTGGCCGAAGATGGAGGAAGACGTGGAAGTCTACGTGCGCACTTGTCTTGTATGCCAACAAGACAAGACTGAGAGGAAGAAGACGGCAGGACTGCTGGAGCCCCTGTCTATTCCTTCACGTCCGCGGGAGAGCGTCTCCATGGACTTCATCACTGGGTTCCCGAAGGTGGATGGGAATAACGCGGTGATGGTGGTAGTTGATCGCTTTTCAAAATATGCGATCTTCGTACCAGCACCCCAGGAGTGCACAGCGGAGACCACAGCGAAGTTGTTCTTGCAAAACGTGGTGAAGCACTGGGGGATACCATTGGACATCGTGAGCGACCGCGATGCTCGGTTCACAGGTCGGTTCTGGACGACCTTATTTGAGATGTTGGGATCTGATCTCAAATTCTCTACCAGCAATCACCCGCAGACGGATGGTCAGAAGGAGCGGATTAATGCCTTGCTGGAAGAGTACCTGAGGTATTATGTGACGGCCAATCAGCACAATTGGGTTAGTTTACTGGACACTGCCCAGTTCTGCTACAACCTACGGTAGATCTCCACCACAGGCCAGAGTCCATTCGAGATCGTGATGGGTAGGCAACCCGTGACACCGCACGAAGTGGCTAAGCAGAATAGCCAAGGACGGTGTCCTGCTGCACATCGCTTTGCATTGGAGAGGCAGGATCGGTGGGAGGAAGCGAAGGATGCGTTGGCTCATGCCCAACGCAGGATGAAGAAGGCGACTGACAAGAACCGTAGGCCGGTCGAGTTCCAGTTGGGGAGAAAGTGCTGCTGAAACTTACTCCCCAGATTTGGAAGAAAATCTTGAGGAAGACGGCGCGTAAAGGGTTAATTCCTCGGTACGATGGACCCTTTCAGATAGTACGACGCGTGGGACCGCTCGCCTATCAACTACGTCTTCCAGAGAGACTGAAGCTGCATCCCGTGTTCCATGTCAGCCTCCTGAAGGAGTACCATGAGGACATCGAAGATAACACTAGGAGGGCATCGAAACGTTCCCCTCCTAACGTCCGGGTTCAGCACACGATAGTTGCTGAGAAGATTCTTGACAGGCGCGTGGAGGGCCAGAGCAAGAAGAATCGGAGGATCTTCTTCCTTGTCAAATGGAAGGGACTCCCGAAGGAGGAGGCAAGCTGGAAACGAGATACAACCCTGTGGCAGTTCGAGGACCTCATCGATGACTTCTTGAAGACACAGGATCAATCGCGGACGCCTGATGGATCAGGTGGGGGAGGCATGTAACACCCCCAACTCCCGAGGTACGGGAATAGTGTGCAATATCGGTATTGCACGCCCGTGTGGTTCGGTGGCTACACTATGAAGTTCTGGAGGACTTCACCTTAGCTTGTGGATGGCTAAGGATGGGGTTTACCGCAGGAGTGCGGGTTCCCCTTGGCACAGTACAAGTGTTCGGCGGCACTTGATGGAGCTCGAGATGCAACATCCTACGTAGGAGAGTGGGGCCCACTGATGACGTGGCATGATGACATGGCGTGCTGATGAGGTAGACGACATGGCATGCTGACGGAGCGGGTGACATGGCGTCGGTTGCAAAAGACGAAGGGATGCGAAATGAAGAGTCATGTTCACGAAGAGTCACCTCGAAAGACGAAGGGTCTCCGTAGAAGACGAAGAGTCATGACATTCATTGTACATGTAATAATGGTGTCCTTTCGTATACCCCCGGCTTTTCTATATAAGGAGGGGTAGAGCTCATTTGTAGATATCACACTCAGAGTGAGTCTCTTACAATATAAAAGGGTTTTGTGCCAATAGCTCTTGTGTCCTTGTGCTTGAGTGATTGTGTTCGTGTAACTCTAGCGGCGTGATTAATCGGTGTGCTGGTGTACATCATACACACAAGGGGAAGGCTGGTTAGCTTGCGCGAAGCTAACGCCGCACAGCTTAGTCTCGAAATCGATATTGAGATTGACCCCTGTGACACCTACCATAGTCGCATTCTGATATGTCTTTTGCTGTTCTGGCGTTGCTGTCAGAGGCATGAAGCTGTAGAGCTTCTCGAACATCCCTCTCAGTGATGTGTAGAGAGAATGTAGAGGACGACCATTCTGCTTTATAGTGAATATATCATGCTGGAGTTGCAGAATCTTTGTCTCGTTCTTCGCCTGCGAATATGTAGCCGTCAGAATGTCCCACATATCCTTGGACGTGGGTTGATGTAGAATGTCATTGGCAATCTCAATTGCCAATGTACCAGATAGCCAAAATTTGGCATATGCGTCATCGGCCTCCTAAGAGGCATTGGCTCCAGTCTTCTCAGCAGGCTCTGGTTCAGTAAGAATGTGATTCTTACCCGTTGACTTCATCATGCTCATGAACTGCATTGCCCACAGTTCATAGTTTGTACCGTCCATCTTTATAATAGGCGATGGACCACGAAAGACGCCAATGGATGGAATATCCGCCTTGCTTTCTGACATACTGGAGACTGAAGACTGGAGCGACTGACAGATGATGAAATTCGTCTACAATGACATAGACGGGTTTAGTTGCACGTGTAGACCTCAAGCAACTAAACCCATGTAGATGACGGTGTGCGCTTTAGGGCTTAGCACACGTGCACGCGCACACGCAACTGGGAGCACGCGCAGTCACAAGGAGCCCGCTGTTGCTCGCACTGGCACATGCGGTTGCGCATGAAGGGGCCCCCGCACGCCTGCTGGATCACGCGCAGGCACACGCAGTTGCGCGTGAAGGATCACGCGCAGTCGCACAGAGGAGATAGCGCGCGGAGGGCTACGGCACGCAAAGGAGCGGTGCGCGGAGGGCTGCGCACTCGCGCAGAAGCACTAGCGCACTCGCACAGATGTGTAGGAGCGACAACAAAGGCGCGTACGCGCAGGAGGCGGTTGCGCACTCGTGCGGCGGCGGAGGAGGAGGCGCCGATGAGCGAGAGAGAGAAGGAGAGGCCAGTGGGTGGGGTAGGGTAGGGTTAGGGTTTGGAGAACTCCGGTCTAGGACCGTCGCTCTGATACCATGTTGGGAAAAAATGAACGAGATGATCATTCCATAAGCCCTAGGCTCTCTTATATAGGAGAGTAGCATATGGGTAAATTACATAAAGCATACAACTGAAAAGATAAATAACAGAACCACACAGAAACTAACATATGCGTTAACATAGATGATTGGAAGCCCGATAACCGTGATTTTGTCCATTGTACATTTCACTAGGCTGCGCCTTCGATTAAACTTAGGTCTTCTTAGACTGAGTTGTATTCCTAATGAAATATCCATCTTCATTAGGAAAAACAGCGACCCACCGGGTGGGGGTCATATTACGATCACAGATAATTGTTAGGGACACGATACGACATATCATAGCGAAAGTCGACATCGACGAGACGACGTGACGCAGCAGGTGCACAATCCGCAGAAGCCGTGATATGGTGGTTTATACCGCCAACAACCAGTATCCGAGAGGAGACGATACTGGTGGATCGTGTTCCCATTAACCGGTATCAGAGCTTAGTTGGTACCACTTCCATGCCCAACAATAATAACTTACCTATCTTCCAGTTGTAAATTAGTCTGTGAAATCCCTTTCATACAACTCGGTAATTTATACAAATCTTTTGTTCAATGTCAGTGAGTAACTGATCAAACTTAGCTTTTTGAAGGTTTAAGGTACACAGTTTTTATCTGTTTCTACCTTTTGCCTTCTTTACCATCATTGTTTTTTTTCTTCAATTTTCTTTTATCTTTCTTTGTCTACTCACAACCGTGGAAGGAAATATCGCGATATATCGCCGATATATCGATATCGACATGGGATCGATATGAGCACCGATATGGCGATATATCCCGATTTTTGGGCATTTTCTTCACAAAGGCTCGTCGATATGGGCGATATTTCGGCAATATATCGTCGAAATATCGTATCGACACGATATCGAAACGATATCGATACGGTCTTCCATGCTCACAACTACCATGGAGATGCGATTGTCAGTTTCGAGCACGACAAGTGGATTCATAGCATTCTAACAACTGTTTTGAAGACTATCTGATGCAGAAATTCAGTGTCTAGGTGATCGAGATGGCTATTTTAAGACAGAATGCACGTCCATGGGTAAGAAAATTGAATGATGATGAAGACAGAAGAAGGAATCGTTCTCTGTGGATCGGGCAAACTTTTCAATCTGCTCGATATCAGTGATCCATCGATTCCATTGCTCTCCCAGCTTGTTTTGGCATGTCTTACTTGACAGGTTTGTACGATCTTGGTTAGTATGCGTTCTCACATTATAATCATTTTTTCTCTATTTTATTTGATAATGCTTGTCAAAGAGGGAGCAGATTGTCTGCTGCACAGCAGACTCTGCTGCAGTGTCGGAGCCGCTCGATCAAGATCGAGCGGTTCGCATGAATTCGCACGGTCGGGCCAACAAAAAGGTGTGAATTCATGCGAACCGCTCGATCTTGATCGAGCGGCTCCGGACACTGCAGCAGAGTCTGCTGGCCAGCAGACGATCCACGCTCTGTCAAAGATCCCAAGTTATGCCCCTGGCTGTCTATAGCTGCTAGCAAAACAAATCTTGACATAATTTCCGAAATCAGGCATTGTTCATATATTCTATCCTAAGCAGTATCTGAACAAATCGATCAACCCTCCAGATGCCATTATGTTTCCAGCTTGTCCTTGTACATCAGATATCGATGTAAATGTTGACACTATTAGTTCCCTGCATTCTGAAATGGCTGTCTATGCACCACAGAAGCTCTCGAACTTGATTCGCGGTTTGGAGTAATCGGTGGACAGTAGCTTGGAGGCGACGATGGCGTTGGCAGCCTCTGAGTAGTGGACTCCGTCCCAGCTGACGTGCTTGGCTGTCTCGGAGCACAGATTATATCCCACGCCTAAGCACTTGACGGTACTGTTGAAATTGTATGGAGGTCCCCCATACCCGCAGCATGCCATCAGTGCGTAGTCGAACCCTTCAGCACAACATGCGCTATGAGGTAAGTAGAAGACATGTACAGGGGATTGTAGCAGAGGTGTTGTAATTAGGGGTGAACATTGGGCCGGGTCAGGTCGGGTCCAGCCTAGCCCAACCCGAGTCCGGTTCCAATTTTCGGGCTTGCGGGTCGGGCTTAAGCCCGTTGAATTTCAAAATTATAGCCCAAGTCCAAGCCCGATCTACTAGTACATGGGTAGGGTTGGCCCGCTATATTAAAAAAATTATTTTAAACGTGAATACAATACACATTTAATATGCAAATATACAGATTAAATATGTATTTCTTCAAAACATGAACATAGTTGATGTCTAAATAATATAGAATAATGGCAATTTAAAAAGGAAGATGCACTGTATTATTAGAAATCAGAAATTACATATGAAAAAAATCACGGGCATATATACGGGCCTACACTCGGGCCGGCCCGTGGGCTTCCGGCCCAAGCTTGCCCGAACCCAGCTCGAAAATTGGATCGAGCCAAAAATCAAGACCAAGCCCGCCCATTTATCGTTCGGGCTCGGGCTTTGTTGAGCTAGGCATCGGGCTGGGTCGGGCTGACCCTACCCAATGTTCATCTCTAGTTGTAATCAATATTTTTTCTGATTTAGATTCTAAAATCCAACCTTATGGATTAAATCTTGCATTAATGCTCTACATATCCTCTTAATTTTGCTTAAATCCGATACTATGCGCTATTTTATCTTAATAGTTGAAGATTCAGATCTTTTTTAAACGGAATTCAAGTTGCTTATATCTTGACCGATTGTTTGACCACTAAGATACAATAGCAAATAATTTCGAATTTAAGGGAAATTTGGAGGATATGTGGAGCATTAATGTAAAATTCAATCTATAAGATTGGATTTTAGAATCTAAATCACAAAAAAAAATTTATTGGGGATTACAACACCATACTGCAATCCCCTCTACAACAGAAGATCCTCTTCCGGTAGTTGAACCATAAAACATTATTTTGGTATGTATATAGTTAATGTCGCTCACCGTATCTCGTGTAGTTAGAGATGATGTCGTACTTGATGGAATAGACATCGTTGTAGACAATGGTGGCACCCTGGAGTCGACTGCGCAGGTCGTCGCAGAGCGCGTCGAGCCCTGAGTTGAAGGCCTTTGCGGCGTTGTTGAAGGTCGTAAGGCAGCCTGCATCGACAACTCTCCGAAGGTAAGTATTTCCAATGTCGCCAACAATAGGAAATCGATCGAGAAGAAAGGATAAATACCTGCGGCGTCGAGGTCCGTTCCGTCCTTGTTGTAGGTGGCTAGCTTCTCCGGCAGGCATCCCAGTGGCCCTGTGTTGTGAACCCAGAAATTCCGCCCTCCTTTCTGATATATACTCTACATTTCCCTCAAAATAAAGAGATAAAAATAGTCCATCACTTCAAATTGGAATCTATTATTCAATTTGGGATATATGTTTTTAGTTTCGTAAAGGTTAAATGGGCTGCCTATGGGGGAGCTAACTTGGCTCCCTCCATCTCATTTCGCTGATTTTTATTATTTTTTTAAATTTTTTCCGTGAATATTCATCACTATATCCCTATATTATGATATTAAATTTTCGTACAAAATAAAGACTCATACGGCCTTCATCCAGACAGTCATTTTTTAACGGTAACAAATTGTTAAAAACGACCCTTATAGATGGAGGTCATAGGTGTCTTTGTTTCAGCGCGAAATTTTAATGACATAATATAAGGACATGATGAAAATCCACGAAAGAATTTTTCTAAAAAAATAAAAAAACCAGACGAAAATGGGACGGGTGAGCCAAGTTAGCTCCCCCCATAAGGCAGTCCCATTTTACCCTTTCGTAAATGTTATTTCAGAATAATACATAATTCACGAGCTGCAAAAAGCATATTAATTCGCAACGTTGAGTGAATTTATTTATGTATAAGGAACGGAGACATAAATTTTCGGGGACTCCAATTGTTATATTTGCAAGTTTCCGGGCACATTGTTATCCATTGTTGTAAAATCTCCCGACTGGTCCGACTGGTAGGTCTGACTAGTCTTAGTCGGTGGGGTGGCCGACCGAGTACTGACTAATTCCGACTAATGCTAATTGGTCGATCAATTTTGCTTGGAGATATCATATATTTTTTAGTTTTTAAAGCAAACTTATTATAATATGCTTAATGTTTTATTTAAATCAATTTATTCTTTTCTTCCATTATGATATAATAAAAGATGTACAAATCTATGTAAATATATAATAACATACATACAAAAATGATTTATATATTTAAAATAATTAAAAAATCAAAGCTGATTAAATACCGATTAATCCGATTAGTCGTCCGACTGTCGATTAATCCTTAGTCAGTGACTCAATCGGCCGAGTACCGACTACCGATTTTTGCAATCTTGTTGTTAGCAGAAGAATACTTTTGAAGGGTTTTTTATGTCATGCTTCCTTAAAATCTTGTCCAATTATATCAAGTTATTGATAATTTTACTTTTTGGATAAAGAATGAGGTTTAATCAAATAGCAAGCGTATATGTTTATGTTTAGAAGTTCCTACAGATCTCGCAGATCGTGGATAAGACTAAGAAAAATCTTAGCCTATTTTGTGCCCCCTTCGAGTCCGTCTCTGAATCAGGTTGTATGACGATGCTTGCTAAAAGAGTTGAGTAGAAATAATACCTCGATGGATGCTTTGATTTCATTGAGGATGGAAGGGATGGTTTGAAGGATCTGTTGGTAGCTCATATGGGAACCCATCACGACCGTCAGATCGTTCTGGCCGATGTCGTATGCATACACTGCATCGCGGAAACCCTCCTCGTCTATCACATCCTTCCAACCCTTCCATTTCGCAAAACACAAAACGAAGTGCGTCAATTCCAATTGATTTCATCCAAATTACATCAGGGTTTTTTACCTGGCAGATTTTATAACTTTGCCGATTACCTCCACGATCTTTTAAACAACATAATTCCCCCCTCGATCCCGTAAATTTGTCAACTCTTACCCCATGAACCCTGCGGGCTATCTGTTTGAAGCTTGTGGGGGTTTTAGGGATAATTTACAGGGTCGATGAGGTAACTACGTTGTGCAAAAGGTTGTAGAGGTAATTTAAAAAGTTTATAGGATCTGCCGGGTAACCATTATAAGACTAAGGAGTCAGCGTGGGGTCATTTGAACCTTGCTTAAGAAGGTCGAGCGAGCGGGCGCGAAAGCGACCGAATTGATAGTTTTGAATGCCCAGCGGGAAGGGGAAGCGGAGCTCCGGCGAAGCACGGGCGGTCGCTCCGCCGAGTGCGAAGTTGGCTCCATTGGTGAAATTTGAACCCATGGCCTCTAAATAGGGGCATAAGTAATTAGCCTGGATACTCTCACCTGTCAACCATGCCAAACAAACAATCAATCCAAGCTTCTTCCTCTTCTTTTTTTATTAAATTTCAAATTTAAATTGACCACAAGGTCCATTAGTATTTGATTAAGCAACTCTAATTTGCCCCTAAATTTTACATTTTCACCCCTACAAAAAATTGCAGTTACACTTGTGATCCGACCATTTTTCAATTGATAGCACGTCCTCTCGTCTTTACAGTATGATTAGCTTTATAAATCCTGATGGGCTAACATGAAAAATTAGAAAGAACGAATTTAATTTCTTTTTATGTATTTTGTTCGTATAAAAAAATTTATATAGATTTTTATTAATTTTATTAAAAAAGAGGAAAGGGATCATGCTCCATGGAGTAGGTAATTTACCTACTCCATTTTTATGTTCTCTACTGTTTTTTATTTTTTAGAAAATGCTTCCATGGATTTTCATAACTATATCCCTCTAATATGTCATTCAAATTTCGTCAGAAACATAAACTCCTACGGTCTTCATCCAGAACAGGTAAAATACAATAAATCTGTGATCGTTAAAAAATGATTGCCTAGATGGAGACAGTATGAGTCTCTATTTCTGATGAAATTTGAATGACATATTAGAGGGATATAATTATGAAAATCTATGGAAGTATTTTTCCAAAAAATAAAAAAATATGACAAAAATGAAAATGGAGTAGGTAAGTTACCTACTCCATGGAGTAGGATCTCTTTTTCCTAAAAAATACAATTTTCATAATGGAATAGAATATAATTTCCATAATCGAATTAATAATAATAATTTAATTGATATCGGAAAATTAATTCATGAAATTATAAACTAGACTATTATTTTAGTACTTATTTGTAGGCACAACTCAAATTGTATAACTTTCAAAGGAAAATCCGTATACATTTATTGTGTCATCTCAAACCTCTGATTTATCTCATCTCAGATTGATTTTGATTCTTTTTGAAATATAATTGTCAAAATGTTGAGATAATAGGAAATGGTTTTTCTTTGTTCCAGAACCTTTTATGCTTATAGAGGTATTGAAGTAATCTCCATGTTGGGCACCACCAATAGAGTAAAAATACCGTGATATTGCGCCAATATCTTTGTATTTTTTCGTATTTACATAAACACCCCAAGAAAATCAACAATTAAGATGGCATTCGATTCGGTTTTAAGCAGGAAGGACGAAGAATAAAGAGAATAAGGATTTATTCTTTATTTGGTTGTAAAGATATGAATAAGGAGAATAGGGTTAAATAAGAGTAGGTAAGGTGGAATAAATATAGAATTAAAGGTGGAATAATGGGTGTAAATGAGAATAATAATACTCTTGAGAATCGTATCGGATTGAGAATTGACTCATTATTACGGTCTTTATTCTACAACGAACATGACCTTAAAGAATTAAATATATTTATTTTTTCCCGAAAAAGCTTTATTTTTGTCCATATAATCGAAGTACCATGAAAGATTTAGGATCGGTCGCTTATTAAATCAATATTTTGTAAAAAAATACCTTTGCTCAGTGGAAAAAGACGACCTCTCTCTAGTCTCTCGCCTACATTACATTCGTAACCTCACTATGGTTCGCTGGTACTCGACAAGAATTGAGGGAAAGAGCGAGTCGGACCCCCGCGTGGAAGTACGTTGAGGAGGGACGGACACGACTTCTCGGAATCCCGAAGACCACATGAATATACTCGGGATCAGAGCATGTCGTAAAAGAAGCACACTGGGTGGGCATGCTTCGACCCAGTCTCTGGGGCACAGTGGAATGTAGATATCATGAATGCAAGGCACGGGATACCAGCCCGATCAAGCCTGACAACCACTCCCTGGAGGTGTCGATCACGGGAGCATATGGGGCCCCTTAGCCCAGCGGAACTAGAGAGGCCTATTCTGAGAAGTGCATCTTCGGGAAGGTCCTACTGACTTCTGCGAACGTCGGGACCCGAAAGAAATAATCAAACAAGACCTTTCCTTGTGAGCCCTTCTTTCTGAGAAAGAAGAAGAGATCCTTCTCGCTCAGTGTCGCATTATACTCCACTTCCACAAATAAGAGTTTTCGGTGGAACCGGTGAACCACGCGAGCAGTTACGATGCGTGGTTTTTATTTCTTTTGATAGTTTTTAATCATCAAACATAGTTTTAACCCTTCCCCGTGCATGTAAAGGATTGATATAAAACTAAGATGTATACAAAAATCAAGACGATTTTCACATGAAAATAGGTGCAAAATCTCTTATTCTTAAGTGGATCAATGTGCTAGTAGGAGAGAGGGAGAGAGTGTAGATAATTCGCGAAAAAATTGGCTAACCCATGTACTATCAAGCCAAAACTCACAGAGGAAATCGATGACAAGGCGGCCATCGCAGAGCCTTCCGGTCGCCCGACCGAAGTGCAAGCGTCCTGAGGGCAATCCAGGGAACCACCCGCCCACCACGGCTCCTCCGGTATCCGAATTCGAGTCACCGAAGTTGAATACGATCGGTACTCTCTGGCACGTCCCCGCGCCCTCTGCCAGCCATAGCATCGCCACCGCTGCCGCCACCACCACCGGTGCTATCGCAATCGAACGACAACGTTCGCGATTGCGAGCCATGGACATAGGAAAACACATTACACAAAGAATATGCCGTTCTACTCCAACCAAGGTGGCCATTTTATAGCATGTGAAGGAGCAAATTGTCGATTGTCGTTGGATGTTACAAACAACAAAGGGATCACGAGGGGCAACGAAAAGCCACGGGAATTGCCTCTGTTTTGGGATTATAACACTGCACTCCCTATGGTTTTTATCGTTATTCTAGGGCCCTTAGAATCATACTAAATTTTTACGCCACGACTATGGGACAGGTGCAGCGGTGTAATTAGTAATTGCGAAGATTACGAGAGTTTCGGTGTAATTGGATAAGATTTCAGGGGTCTCTGAGTAAAAAGCCGTGTGATGGTGGTGGTGAGTGGAAGACAACGAGGTTGCCTGTCCACTCCACGCGTGATGGAGATCGCTCGACGTCTTTCTTCAAATGGGCCGGTCCCTTTAACGCTAGTGGATGCAATTGAATGCAGATATACTTCTCATGTGATTTGTTATTTATATATGCCATCACAAGAATATGAATTTGTGCGAATGGTATGGATGGGATAGGTCTATTTCCACGTGGGAAGTAGGATGATTGTCATTTGTCAATCCGTACGATTGCGGTTATATTTCTATTGTTCGTATTTGTATTCGTTGTTTATAGGAAGATATGGTTCTTGTTTTTCTAAAACAGACGAATACGAATACGAATACGAATATTCTAAACGGATTTTACACGGATACGAATACGAATTTTGGATTAACGAATACGAACATGAAAAAAACGAATCCGGTTACGAATACGAATATTCGTTATTTATATCTATATTTTAAAATATACACTTAGGGTTTATTCCCCCTCCCCCAAAATTTTCCCCTACCGCCCACTCCCCCTACCGCCCACTCCCACCACCCACAGCTCCGACTCCCACCCCCTTCGGCCCCAACCTATCTCCCTCCTCCCCCCTTGCGGCCAGCCTGCGACCCTCCCGAGTCCCGACCTCTGCCCCCTTGCGACCAGCATGTGCCCACCCTCCACCCCTCGGCTGCCTACCACCCACCTTCGTCCCCCTTGCGCCCATCGCCCACCGCCTTGCCGCCTATTGCCCCCTTGCGGCCATCTTGTCGCCTCCCGACCTCCGCCCCCCTTGCGCCCAGCCTGCGCCCACCACCCACCGCCATGTCGCCTACTGCCCCCATTGCGGCCAGCCTGCCTACCTCTCGATCTCCGCGCCCCTTGCGCCCCACCTCCCCACCGCCAGCCGCTCTCCCTCGCCCTTCTTCACAGCCGTTGCCGCAACCGCCCTCCCTCATCCTCCCTCATATATAGCCAGAGGCAAGCGCCTCCCTCGTCTCCCTCGCAACTGCAACCGATATGGTATAGCATCTTATTATTCTAATGTTCATTCAATTATACCATTCTTATGTGATTGCACAAGAGGATCTCTTATATTATGGCATATAATGTAAATTTTATACAGCATATGTTGCTTGTTTGAATCATGGAATGTGGTTAAACCAAAAGATGGAAGTTATGTGGAAGTGGTCACCAAATAATCTATGTATATTTTTATTTATAATTTTATATTCATATTAAGGTTAACATTCGTTTGTATATTCGTATTCGTTCCTAAAAGATTCGTTTCATATTCGTATTCGTATTTTGAGGATATGGATCTTGATTTTTTACATTTGTGTAACATTCGTTTTCGTATTCGTATTCGTAAAATAATATGGATATGGTTATGGTATGATCTGAATTCGCATTCGTATTCATTCGTTTGCATCCCTAGTTGAGAGCATCCCGACCGACCGCTTACCTTACATTGCATGGCACCAAGGCAGGACGATCATATACGGATGTGAATTTACTTCTACTTCTATCCTTGCTCACTTTAAAATACAAAAAATGCCCAATAAGAATAAAAATATTAAAAGGATTTATTGGGGCTGCCCTGTGGGAGCAGTCAATATTGGCTGCCCCGCCTTTCAATTTATGTATTTTTTATTTTTTTAAAAAATATCACGATGTAAATTCATCTCCATATCACTCATATATGTCATTCGAATTTTAGTTAGAAACAAAGACTCCTACAGCCTCTATCAAGATGGTGTAGATTTAAAAATTTTGTTACCGTTAAAAATGACCGTTTGGATGAAGGTCGTAAGAATCTATATTTCTGACGAAATTTGAATGATATAAATGAATATACATGATAATATTTTTTAAAAAAAACACCCAAAAAAATAGTGCAGGGTCTGCCACAGATCGAAGTGTCAATCACAACACGTGACTCCGCTCACTTTCGGAGGCGTCAGAAAATGGGATCGGGAAAAGTACAAAACAATGTTTGTTTCAAGATCTTTCCCAGAAAGAAAGAGTGACGTGGCCTTTCCGAAGTTGATCTCTTTGAACCGATTGAACTGTTTGTTCTGATATAAAAGGAAATCAGTCACGTAAGTTGAAGTTTTCGATGAGTAATCTCCATCACTTATAATTGGCATCTACCATCTACCATCTGATCTTTTTCGAGTCTTCGCTTAAACATATCACACTTCAGATGCTAGTTCAAATCCATCTTACTTAAGCCACCCAAAAGCAACGATTCAACCAAGCCTAAGCCTCACCTTGCAAAACCAATGAGTAGCATACTTACTCACTTAATCTCATGGAAGGAAATTTGACGATATATGGTCGATATATTGATATCGAGATGCGATTGATAAGTGTACCGATATGACGATATATCTCAGTTTTCAGGCATTTCCTTCACAAAAGATCGTCGACATGGATGATATTACGATGATATATCGTCGATATATCGTCGAAACAGGGATGAAGCCGGAAATTTTTATTTGGAGGACCAAATTATTGCGGCTACATGTATATTTTATCTTTGGTATTATTTCTCCTTGTAATTATTAAAATATACTTACAAGTGTATTTCACAAAGATGCCCTTGTATACTTAAAGTTTCATATAAATATCCCAACAAATATTCTAATAAATAAAAGATCGCTACAAAATTGTTCAAATCAAAATACATTTTCATCAACACAAATATACATTTTCATCAACACAATGTTAAGTTGAACTATTAAAGCTAAGATTTTTAAAAAATAGTAGTATATCGCCCTTAATGTATGAATGCAAAGGAGATATACATGTATCATTTCGTGTAATATTGCATATTAGGGGTGCACATGGATTAGATCGGATCAAATTTCAGCTTAATCCATGCCAAATTTTAGCTTAGTGAAATATAAATAAGTTGCATCATGACAAAAAGAAGTATCGATGTGGCCTACATTCTTGACCAGAAGCAAAAAAGGGATAGAATTTTATAAGTTTTGTCCGTGCTCATCCCAAAGAAACAAAATTTTATTAATATCATTAATATATTGTATTATATAATGTATGATACTAATATAATAGCATAGGGTTGTGGTTTATATTATATTAATTAATATATAAAATAATATTACATATTGTATTCGGATATACAGATCCGAATCCGGATAATCAAGTTATTACCATATCCGTATCCGGAAAATTTTTACAACCCATATCCATATCGGATCCATATTTGATTAATATTCGGATACGTATATCCATATCCGTTAATTTTTCGAATATGGTAAGCGGATATTAGGATATATCCGTATCCGTTTTCATCCCTAGGCATATGTAGATGAATTGACAAGAAGTGTGAATCTTTCCTAAGTCATAATTATTTAAGATGTACTTTATTCTTCAGTCAAGAATGAAAGAAATCATCTTTAGAATTTTTTAAGGTACAGTTTTCCGAACTTCATTTATCACAAGTCAATTTTTTTTTAATTACAATCAGGTGATGGTTCAGAATGTGTCAACCTGAATTGCCCAGGTTTTGTACAACTAAACAGAGACATTGCCCTCAGAGCTCCATTTTTAAACGTTTCCCAATTTCTCGTAACTCAGTACTACATCATTGTTCTTATGTACAGCGTAATCCATCAAATAGTTGAATCCAGATCAATCAATCTATTGGATTACCGATTGGTTCGAATTTTTTTATACTTATGTATTTCATCTCAATGTTTATCCCAACATTTAAATTATACCTCAGAAAAGATCATTTCACAAGGAAATAATACATGCCATTAACAATTTTAAAAGGGACGATATGATAATAAATTTTAAAAAGATCACTATATAGTTATTTTGTTATTGGGGTTACGTGTAACATGTAGTTACGTAAAACTTACAAATGTTGAGAATTAGATTATTGCATTCATGCCATATTATGATTCTTTATTGAGATGAGATGGATTAAGGATGCAGATAGATGGATACTGATATGGATATAGCTATATATGTGTTAACATATCCTTATCTGTTTTTAAATATGAATGTGATGCATATAAAGATATTGGCAGATGAAAAATATATTACCATATCCATAGAAAATGGATATTGATATAAAGTGGATACCAGTCACATAGGAAAAATATTATAAATAAAGAAAATATTATAGATGATGTATATAATAGCTTAAATATACATGTATGTGATGGGATACAGATGATAAATATTCTAAATGTGCTTATATCATAATAATTATACTAAATATGATAAAAGAATGTACACAATTATGTTATATAAAGTTAAATCAGTGTGCAACTACTGTACAACTACTGTATTTATATATATATAAATAGATATACGGATTCAAATATAAATTTTTGTTGATATGAATATGATATCGGTATCTTTATCAATTTGAAAAGAAATGTGGATACGAATATCAATATATATATATATATATGTATATGTATATATATATATATGTATATGTATATATATATATGTATATGTATGACATGGATACAATGGCAGATCAAATACAGATGTATCTATATTTATAGAACTTGTAAATGTGCGACGTGACGGGAGAGGGGTGTTTATAGTTAATTATTTCACATATAAATCATATTTTATTATAATAATATAATATAGGTAAAGAATTAATTGAGAGACTGGGACCAAACCCCCCACATCTCCGCTCCTGCGTCCAAATATCCTATCGATATCCTGCTTAATCTTACCTAATTAAGTATAGATCTGCATGGAAAAACCTGGGTAAAAATCCATTGCAGGAAATCTTGACCGTTAGATGGAATCCCAGAGACCAATTTATATATTAAATATCACTCAAAATAACCTTTTATTTATATATTTATTCATGTCCCTGAAAGGGATTCCATTCTAGAGCTCTTTCCTCGAAAAAGAGTACATATGGCACACTACACGACCATCTCGATAGCGCTGATCAGCTCGTCGGTGAACTGCTTCTGAGGCACGAACACGGCCAACTCCTGGCTCCTCCCTTCCTTCAACCTCAAGGCCTCCTCCCTGGATATCTGGAAGGAGTTCGCCAGCACCTCGGCGGGGAGGCCGCGGAGAGTGGAGCCCTTCCCGGCTACGTGGTTCGAGACAGCGTTGCCGCTAGTCTTGAAGGAGAACACTACAAGAAATTGGACCTAAGGCAACGAATAATTTGAATATTCGTTGCTATATCTTTCGATGTTAAAGATATAACAATGAATATTATTAGTTACCAAATGATCTTTTGTACTTGTAATTAGCAACAAATATCATATTCGTTGTTAAAGGTCCATATAACAACGATTTTTTCGTTGAATTATTCGTTAAAATTATGATAATCGTTGCCATAATTAGCAACGATTAGAAGAAAACGGCAACGAATACTCGTTGTTATATGATTCGTTGTGAGGAATATAACAACGAATACCATTATTCGTTGTAAATTTAAAGAAGTAAGCAACGAATAATATTCGTTGTTATATATTTAACTACGGAAGATATGGCAACGAATATTAAATTATTCGTTGCCTTAGGTCAATTTTCTTGTAGTGGAAGTACTCGAACCCATCCTCCTCGGCGCGCGACAGCGTCACAAAGTTCTGGGGAATCACGAACATCTGACCCTCCCTGACTCGCCCGTCCATCACCGAATTGCCGTTGCTATCTACGATCTGCACTCGAGCATTTCCACGGATCACGTAGACGATGCTGTGGGCGTTGACAGTCCACCTTGGTCCCATGAGTGCATTCTGCATATAATTTGATAGAACGACTGTTAAAGAAATTAGGGTTAAGGTTTGCATACAGGGTTTAAAAAATTGGATCGGACCGACTGGTCAGACCGGTTGGATCAAGAACCGGCTTCGATCCGATCGGTTCGGCCGGTTCTAGGTAATTAATTTAAAAAAAAAAAGAAAATAAAAAATCAGGTCAGATCGGTGTTCGGACCGGATTGACCCGAGTGGTTGGACCGGGTTGACCCGAATTGACCCAATTTTGATGGTTTAGTATATTTTTAAAAAATAAAAGTTATAATAACGAAATAATAAAGTTTTTATTACTTGTACCCTTCTTAACTTCTGTGATTTCAATTATGTTCCTCTCTTTTTCTCTTTTTTGGAATATAACTTGTATTACTACTTTCTTGGAGTAATTTTTTTGAAAACAACTATAAATAAATTATTATAATATTATTTTGGAGTAATTTTTTGGAAGCAACTATAAATAAATTATTACAATATTATATTCATATATAATGTTAGAAAATGCGACTAACTTTGTAGAAATTATTTGAAATAGACAAGCATGTTTTTCTATTGAAAGATTTGACATTTTAAATGATTATTTGATTGATATATAAATACATATTTACATATATGTATCCGGTACATATTTACATATATGTATCCGATTTTATCGATTCAAAAAACTAGTTCGATCGGTTGGATCAGTAAATTAAGCTTGGTCTGGTTTTTGCCGAGTCGATAGGAATGATGATGTCATGCTGACATCATCACCGATCCGACCGATTTGGACCGACGGTCCGACCCGGTTGGATCAAATCGAAGATTAACCGGTTCAATTAGAAATGATGATGTCATGTTGACATCATCATCGATCTGATCGATTTGGACCGACGATCCGACCCGATAGACCAAACCGAAGATTAACCGGTTCAATGTCCGATCCGATATTTAAAACCTTGTTTGCAGTTGTTGCAGTTTTCATTGTTATTTTATCTACATACCGAGCGGAGGCGTCCCTTCTCAGCGCCGAGTTGGAGGTAGTGGAGGATGGGAAGCTTCTGGCTGTTGAGAGAGGTGATTTGGCCCGCTTCCCTGCTGTACACATCGGAGTGGATAGGGTTCCCGATGTTCAACTTGAACTCAAGGTTGCAGAGGGTCTCCTCGATGCCGTTCGATGACCCCCTCCTCCTCCTCCTCCTCTCGTGCTCCCACTCGCTTGCTGATGAACCTCTCCTCCTCCTCTCCCCTCTCTCCTCCTGCCACTCGTGTTCTTCTTCGGAGATGCTGGTCCTTGGTCTGATGGCATGGAGCCCCTCCTCGACCCGGACGATGTAGCCCTTCTGTGATGTCTCTCTGCCTTGCAGTTTCCTTGCCGTCTCTTCGTTGATGCCCAGAGCATCCGACAGGAGCTTTACGTCAAACCCGCTGAAGATGTTGCCGGAGGACATTTCTTCCGATCCATAGGATGAACCACCTCTCCTGCGTTGTCCACTCTGCTGTAGATTACCTCCACCAAGGAAAAATCTCTGTTGATTGGAGAGAAATATGCATGTTAGGGAGAGATCGTGTAACTTGATTAGATTATGTGGATGTTGCTTAATTGATTAAGTAAGTAAGTACACGGGGGGTGTTGTCCAGCTGATTGATGTAGTTGCCGGTGTCGTGGAAGACCACGACGATGACTGGTCTATCTCCATTGTTGTAGCCCCAGACTGCAACACCAGGTGGTACTGCTAGGGTATCTCCTTGTCTGAGGTGGTGAACCTTCTGGTGTTGGTCTTCCTGTTGGCTCCTCTCCTGCTCTTCAAATCGACGACCTTGAATTTGTCGCTGAGAAGACTCCTGGAAGGAGGAGAAGGATTCGTGGCAACCCGGAATGACCAATCCGCCAATTCCCTCGCCTACATATGGTATAGCTTTGGTGTTAGATTCGTATATTGATATCCAATCTATAGAAAGAGTACGTACTAACCCTGGAGGACGTAGACGAGTCTAGGAGAGTTGGAAGACGAAGGAAGGAGCAACCCCCGAGGCTCGATGGTGTGACGAACTGCTGAGACGCCGACGCATCGGAGCTCCTCCTGGTTATGGTCCCAGAACTCCGACAGTCCTGCCTCGGACTCGACGCGCCTCGTGGGGTCGAGAGCCTCAAGTTGGTCACATCGGCACTGCTCGCTGCTCTTCCTTCGCTGATGATCCGCAAGTGAGGCTATGGGGAGGAGGAGGAGTAGGCATATGGCTGAGGAGAAGGCCGCTTTGGCCATGGCTGGGTGAGCTGCGAGAGAATGAGGTGAGTGGGCTTCGAGTGATGGATTTATACGAAGCGGGCGATCATACATGAATCACACGTGGTTGAGGTGCTATGTTCCTGCATTTGCATGGCGAGGATGCTTGCGGACACTTGCTCGCGGAGTCGTTGACAGGTGACGATTGGCATTGGCGAAGTGGCGCCTCGGTCATGAAGGATGGCAGGAGCAAGAGGAGACACACTCATGCGATCTGGTCGTCTGCTGTAGCGTGCATCTCAACTGATTCTGCAGTAATCGTTTGAACCACTCGATGGTTCACACGATTTCACATTTTTATAGGTCTGTATCGTGTAAAATTGTACGCTCGATCTTGCTCAAACAATTACTGCAGAGACAGCACAACAGACAATCCTTGCTACACACTCATATCCTATTTATCAACATGCATTCTCTCTATCCCTCGAATAATTTTAGGGTTGTTTTCACACCCTACAAGATTATGCAAGTATTGTCTTTCTCTTGATGTACTATAGGGACTTAAGTGTGATATTAGAAATTTAGTACTGTGAATTTTGTAAAAAAATAAGGATACGAATACTTGCAAAAAAAGTAGGAACATAACTTTAATTGTAGAATTTTAGAGGGTCATAGGTGTAAAAGCCCTTAATTTAATTAGGTCCATTTTTTCCTTTAAATCTATAATAATTCCCTCCCTTTTTTATAAATGTAGGATTCTTATAAATCAAATGATAGTACATATAAATTGCATCAAATAAGGTCACAGACTGTATTGATACTTTTACCTTTTTTCTATGATAAAATTTAATTATTTATAAGAGTGATCCGACTATAACACAAAAATTACTTTGTGTTGAGGAAAAGAGATCGGTTGTGTTGCAAAAATTGCAACGTAATCCAATGAGAGTTTGACCACCCAACATAGCTTGTTAGTCATGGATGTGCAAATAAAAGGGGTGGTATAGAAAAGGAGGCTTTTCAAGATCCCTAAAACTAAATTGTGAAATCTTCAATTGAAACAATCAAGCTTCAGGGAGAAGGTTTAAGAAGACTTATCTTGGTGTAAAAGAAGTACAAACGAGATGTGTTAAGCAGTGGCATCTTGTATCCGAAAGATATGTTCAGAGTTTTGTATAAAAATCTTGCCTCTAAGGAGGGTCAGAAAGATATGTTCAGATTGGCTAAAGCAAGAGAAAGAAAGACAAAAGATCTTTCTCAAGTGAGATGCATTGAAGATGAGAAAGGTCACATGCTTGTTACTCAGAAAGATATAGAGATCAGATGGAAGCAGTACTTCCATAAGATTTTCATTGGGAAAGGAAATTGAGAGATCACTTAATTTGGAAGATCTAGCTAGCATTACTTGAATCATTCAAGTTATAGATGAATACAAAGAAATGAAGTAGATGAGGCTTTAAAGGTTATGAGACCTAGGAAAGGTGTAGAACATGATGACATTCCTATATAAGTTTGGATTGTTTCAGGTGAGCACAATTTGGCTTAGCTTACGAATTAATTCAATACTATTTGGCTAAGCAAGAAAATGCTTGAAGATTGGAGGAGAAGCATCGTAGTGCCTCTTTATAAGAACAAATTAAGGGGACATTCAAAATTGTTTAAATTACAAAGGAATGAAGCTGATGAGTCGCAATATGAAATTTTGAGAACATGTGATCGAAAAAAGGTTGAGGCAAGTTTCCAAAGTAAAAGAAAATCAATTAAGAGTCATGTCAGATCGTTCAACTATTGAAGACATCCAGTTGTTAATGAGAACAATGATGATTTATAGAGCTAAAAGGAATAATCTTCAAATGATTTTTATTGATTTGTAGAAGGCCTAAAATTCTGTCCCATGGAGGATATTTTGGAGAGTTTTTCGAGAAGAGACAAGTACATGTCCTATACATTAAACTCATAAGTGATATGTGTGATAGGATTTCATCTTGTGTAAGGATATAGTCTGGGAAGACTAACTATTGTGACATCAACATTGTTCTACATCAAAGTTCAGCTTTGAGTATATTTCTTTTCACTTTAATTATGGACGAGTTGACAAGTCACATTCGGGATGAGATACCTTGGTGTATGTTTTTCGATGATGATATTGTGTTGACTGATGAAACTAGAGATTGAGTAAATGAGAAGCTTGAGTTCTAGAGACAAGCACTAGAGACTAAAGGATTTCGCATAAGCATGGCCAAGATTGAATATATGGAGTGCACTTTGATAGAGGCAATGGTGAAGGAATCAAGGTGAAGATTGATGACGACAACATTCAGATTAGAGATTCTTTAAATACTTGGAACTATTTGCAACATGATGGGAGAATTAATGGAATTGTTACTAACAGAATAAATTCAGGTTGGCTAAAGTGGACTATTGTTCTCTGTGATAAGAAAATTCTTTTGAAAATCAAAGACAGGTTATACTCTATGGATCTGAGTGTGGCATGTGAACCATAGACATGTGTTGAGAATGGCAATAACATAAATGAAAACGCCAATTAAAGTGGATATATGAACACAAACATAAAGATCAGATTGGGAATGATGCAGTCAGAAGAAAAGTTGGCATAACTCCGATCGACGATAAAATGCGAGAAAATCGCTTAAGGTTGTTTGGTCATTTGCAAAGGAGATCAATTGATGCATCGGTGAGGAGATTCAAGTTTCGAGATGTTGAGCCGGTTAAGAGAGGGCGACAAAGGCCTAAGAAGTGTTGGAATAAAACTATATGAAGGGATTTTAATTTTTGGATCTTAGCCCGAGAACCACCCAAGATAGATATGAATGGAGGTAAAGAATCCATGTAGCCAACCCCACTTAATGTGGGAAAAGTTTTTGTTGTTGTTGTTTCTCATCGTTTCTCTACAATAAAATTTACATAGGGAAATGAAGTATTGAATATTTGTTGTTGTTTCTTTCGTTGCTAAATATATAACAATGAAGAGTATTTGTTACAAATAACAAATACAAATAATCTTCATTGTTATATATTCAGGTTGGCCAAAGTAAGAGAAAGAAATACCAAAGACCTTTCTCAAGTAAGATACATTAAGGACGAGGAAGGTCACGTGCTTGTTACTCAGAAGGATATAGAGACTAGATGTGAGCAGCACTTCCATAAAATTTTCATTGGGGAAGAAAATAAAGAGATCGCTTTGGGTGATCTAGCTAGTAGTGAAAGTTACTTGAATCGTGCAAGATATAGACGAATACAAAGAAGGAAGTAGAGGAGACTTTGAAGGTTATGAGACCTGAGAAAGATGTAGGATCGGATGACATCCCTGTATAAGTATGGTGAGTTAAGGTGAGCGTAGTTTGACTTATCTTACGAATCTATTCAATGTTATTTGGCAAAGCAAGAAAATGCCTAAAGACTGGAGGAGGAATATCGTGGTGCCTCTTTATATGAATAAAGGAGACATTCAAAATTGTTCAAATTACAGAGGTATCAATCTGATGTATGAAAATTTCAGAACATGTGATCGAAAGAAGGTTGAGGCAAGTTTCCAAAGTAAAAGAAAATCAATTCAGATTCATACTAGGTCGCTCAACTATTGAAACCATCCATTTGTTGAGGAGAACAATGGAGATTTATAGAGTTAAAAGGAAGAATTTCCATATGATCTTTATTAATTTGGAGAAGGCTAATGATTCTGTCATGCGAGAGATTGTGGAGAGTTTTGGAGAAGAGACAAATACATGTCCTATACATTAACCTCATAAAGCATATGTATGATACAACTTTATCTTGTGTAAGGACCCTGATGAATACCCATTCATCACTCTTTATTCTTATATTTTAGCTACAAAAACCTTTGCAAATGCATGTATATGTCTGTAAATACAAATAATTATCAAAAGCATGCATTGTGTAAAAAGTAATAGCATGTTTTTGTGCAAAAATAAAAGAATAAAGAGACAAAAGAAAAAGAGGGAAATATTTAGAATAAATATTGAGCAACCTAATCCCAAGGGAGGGCTCAGCATGGGCCTGACCGCATAAAAGCCAAATAAGAGGGAGATAGGGGCTCATGTGTGTAAATAAACCTATAAATAAAATAAATATATTTTCCTCTAAAAATAGAATAAAAGTGGTTTGTATATATTATATATATTTATAAATACAAAAATCAAAACAAAAATAGAAAAATCAAAAAGAAAACAAAACATCACTTGTGCATATTCACCATGTATATAGTCCACTCACTTATATTTATTTCACCTTATAAATAAATAAAATTTCCATAAAATTTATAAATATTCTATCTTTTATGGTGTAAATAAATAAAATAAAAACAAAAATGATAAAAACAAAATAAAAAGAACAAAATTAAAAACCAAAAATAATATTGTAAATATACCATGTACATAGATGTATATATCTATTTATTTCACCCATGTCTATAAATAATAAAAATAAAATAAAAATATCTTTTTATTCCTAATTTTATAATATAAATAAATAAAATATAAAATAGGGATGAAAATGTATAAAAATAACAAATTAAAAATCAAAAATAAAAATTCCATATTGTATATATACCTATATATAGCCCTATTATGTAAATACCTTATTTTCATTTTGAAAAATTAATTAAAAATCACAAAAAATAGAAAAAATTAAAATAAATATTTTTCATGTTTTGAGATTTTATTAAATCGGCCATTTACTATTTTTAATTGGATTTTTAAATCATTTCCAGGTGGTTGACTCTCATTGGTCCACGGGGATGTTGACCGCCGGTCAACACCCCCTGTGGACCACTTCCCTCGGATTTTCGACGCCCGACCCGACTTTTCCATTTTTTAGCATCCAAACCCGATCACCCTGTACCTAAACCCCGGGTCCTACTTGTCCATGTCAGATCCGACACCCTCGCCAGGGTGCCCGCCTCGGGGTCCACGCTCTGAGCAGCCCTACCCGATCAATTCTAGCCAGACCCTGGGAGTATAAATCCCGAGCTCCGCCTCCCATTTCCCTATCTTTGGCTCCTCCATTCTTCACCCAAGCACCTCCATCACATATGCGAGAGTGACAGCTCGCTCCCCGTGGTGTTGCAGCGAGGAGGGAGTGAGAGACCATCGATCAGGCGTCTTCGGGCCGTCGTGCTCCGCCTGAAGCAGGAGCTCGAGCCTCGGGCCACGACGACACGCGAGGCAACGACCCAGAGCTAGCCTAGATCATCCACAGTCGATTCCTCCACCCAGGTAGCCTTAGTTCCCCTTCTTTTTCTTTAATTTTGCATTACTCCCAAATCTCGCCATCGCCGTTCATCTTTGATTCCGGCCATATCCGCCTTCGCCTCGATCATCGAACCATCCCATCACATCTGCCTTCTTCCCACGCACGTTCTACGCCCCTCCATTCAACCCAGCTCGCACAGGAGCTGGGGTTTCGAGTTCCTCCGCCGTCGCATCGCCGGAGCTCGACCGCCCCGCCGCACCGATCATCTCCACCACCGCTAACGGGGTCGAGGCACTTTGCCCTCGACCCGCGAGTCTGCTCGTGTGCTTTGCATGTACATCCGAGCCCATCTGAGGGCTTGGACCATTTGGAGCAACAGCTTGGTCTCCGCCGGCCTCGCCTGAGCTCCTCGGAGCTCCGTCGAGTCATCGGAGGTCACCATTGGACGCGGAAGGCCACAGCGATTCATCTCCGATCATCAGGGTCCCGCGAGGAGGCCGGGAGCGCGCGCAGCAGGCCGGCGAAGGTCGCCGGCCATCAGTTCTTCCTCGACCTCCAGATACCGTCGGATCCCCTTCGACCTCCAGTTTGCATCCCAGCCGTTCATCTAAGGACCACCAGCAGCGTCAGATCTTTGGAGGAGTGATCCGGACCATTCGTTCGCCGAGGTTTAGCTACAGCACCCCACGTCCGTTCGATCTCCCACGTGGTGAAGCCCTGACCGTTCGATTGGCCCGAGGGTTCCAGCGTTGGATGCCACCCCGTCCTCAGCCGTCGATCAGCACACGTGGCGCCCATCCGGCGACCTACTTAATAAAGGGTAAATATTCCCTTAGGCCCCTGTTTACTTTATTCCGTGTTTAGTCCTGTAAATATCATAGTCAGTTGTTTTTATTTTGGTACTTTTGCACTTTGGACCTTGTCTTTTCTGCTATTTGCATGTATGCCCCTACCTGTAGTGTATCACGTGCGTCGACACGTGTTTATTTGGGTTATTTGCATGTGTAGCCTTGTGTTTCTAAGGTATTAATGAATGAATGAAACTTTTAGTTAATTGCATATATACACCTGTGTGTGGTTTATTGGTGCATGTGCGTATATTTTGGGTATTTTACGATAAGGCCCCTGGACTTTTAATACATGTTATTATTTAGTCCAGGAACCTTATTTTAATTGCGTACAGGTCCCTGTGCACTGTACCTTGGTTTTGATTTTCAATAAAATATAAAACTCACTCCAAATTCAATGAAAATTGGACACATGGCTCCTGCCATGTTGTAAAATTTTCTAGAATTTTTGGAGACATTTTTGCTTTTATTTGCTATTTTAAAAATTCAAAAACAACCTTTTTTTTACTGTCTGATTTAGAAAAATCACAAAAAATATTAAAACTCATCTAAAAATTACAAAAAAATTAGCTACTTTGTATTTTGTCTTGTTTGATTTTCTGACCAATTTTGGTCATTTTTTCATTATATAAAACTCATAAAAATTAAAAAATACCTAAAAACTATAAAAATTCTAATAAATAATCCAAAAATCCAAAAACAATAATTTCAGTGCCCAAATTTTCCTTAAACTTTCTAATTTACAGGAAAATTACCTCCAGGAGTTAGGAGAGTTTTTTGCATTTTAAATTGCCCTTTTACTCCTGACTGGACAGTACCTTCATCTCCATGCCTTGTTTGATTTTTAGAAAATTAAATAAAAATCAGAAAAATACCAAAAATTACCCAAAAACAGTAAAAACATAAAATACATAAAAATATTTTTATTTGAATTTTTGAGTGATTTTTGATGCATTAAATAATTGCTTGCATTGGCTTGTTTCCTTGTTTTCTTCATTTTCTTTATTAACCAAAAATCCAAAAAATTATAAAAATTTAAAATCCACCAAAAAATTCATTTGTTTATATTGCCCTATTTTTTACTACTTCGTAGGCTTCAAGGCCATCACGTGCTCCTTGTGTTCGACCCTGGTCGCTATACCAGGTTAATATAATAGCGAGACCGCTTCTTGTGCTTGTTTGATTTTTATCCGATTTGGTGGTCTATTTTTCTCGACTGACACCACTTGGTGACTTGGGTCACAACGACCCTTGACGACCTTTTACCTGAGTGATCAGGCGTGTCACCAGAATGGCACCGTTGCCGGGGAGCACGGCTTAGTAGTCAGTTTTCGATTTTTCCCGCGTTTTCGTTTTCGCGGTTTTCTGTACAGATTTTTGTAGATATATTTTCTGAAACTGTTTATATAATAATTTGGTCTGATCACTCTTGTTTACTTTCTTGCGAGGGCCCGAGGACCGAGGAGGCGACTTTCGAGGAGCCAGCGCAACCGCGGGATTCGGAGGCAGCTCCCTTCTGCACGGAGCCGCAGGAGAGAGCGAGAGAGTAGCTGAGTGAGAGAGGAATAGATTAGCTTTTATTTCCTGCTTATTTGAATTATTGTAATAATACAGGTACACTCAGACAGAGACTTTCGAGGTCTGTTTCGCCGAGCACCGGTGTGCTCGGGGGACCCTTTAGCTAGCTTAGATTTTCCGCGGCTTTTTCGTGGCTTTTTGATTTTTCGCTGCGTTTTACGGTTTTACGTGGTTTTTCTCGAGCCTCTAGCCTTAGGACGTTCTGCTTGACTGTGTCGTACTCAGTAGGATCCGCACACTTAATAGATTGCTTGTGCCTATAGATCGTTAATTGGACCTACAATAAAATCTTAATAAAAATACCTGACTCACCACCTTCGAGCCTACTCGCCGCGAGCCTGCCCCGTCAAGCGCTAATCCTGAACTCGACCTGTCGAGAAGAGGAGGGGTGGGTCTAGACCGGACTCTCTAGATCGAAGGTTGGTGACCAGCTAGACGGTTCTTTCGAGTAGAAGTTGCCTGCTTAGGACTCGGTTTTTCCCGCTGCACCATATAGGTAGTTTATTTTCTGTCTTTCAATTCTGCGCGGATCATATTGTATGTAGAGTGTTGGAGCCAGGTACGCATTTCTGACTTTGCATGCATCATTGATTTTATCGCGCATCGGCTTTTTCGTCTTCTCCCCCTGTTTTGGACTTAATAACCAAGAGAACCGAAAAATTCGTTAGACCTTTTGTTTTTATTGAAAAAGATCTAAAAAGAAAAATAATAAAATTGGGACTGTTTAAACTATAGACCCTAAAAGACACTTGACCTAAAAATCTGTCTTGGGGAGAGCAACCCCCTCATTGTTTGATTTGATTTGCGAGAGAGTGACCCGTACACTAGGAAGAGCCCTCTGGTACTCCTCTCGACTGATTACCGACTCTTCTATGCGGGACAGTCGGTTGGGAGAGTATCGGGTATCCCAGCAGGTCACGTAATCGCTCTGATATTTTGCTTGTTCACCAAAATAAAATTGACAAGATAATTTGACCGAGCCTTCACGGTCTTCAGCTCGCGTTGCGTTGGTGAACAGAGGGGTTTGTTTGCGATCATAGTTTCTCCAGATCTCATCCGCATTACTTGCCAGATCACGATGATGGGCAGGAGGTCTCTTAGGCAGCCTCTGGCTGCACTGCTTTTTAGCACTCCAGTCCATTCATCTAGGTCGGTTCGTGATAGATCAGACTCGCTCTCCGAACTCGAGTACGATTCCGCCCTGTTCCCTCTCGACCACCCTTCTTCTTCTGAGACCGAGATACCAGTGCCAGAGGAGAGACAGACAGATGATTTATCGGCACCTGAGTTCGGTTGTTTTGATTTTTTCAGAGACTATGGCCGGCGCCAGTAATGATCGATCCAGAGGTCCGCAGGAGGAGCATTTCATTCTGGACCAGGGTGCGATCAACTCCACCCTGATCGCCTCCCTCGAGACCATGCAGCAGCAGTTGAGGGATCAGGGAGCGTTCATGATAGAGATGAGGCGAGAGCTTGAGCAGTTGAGAGCCGACCATGAGAATCGCGGAGGAGGACCCGACGATGTGGCAGCTGCCGCAGCAGCCGCAGTCACGGCAGCAGCCGCAGCAGCAGCAGGAGGACCACCGAGACTGATGCGGGAGAACCACAATCCCGGATCGACGTTGGCGCACCGTTGGATGGTGCTACCAGCCATCGTGGGGGACTTCAAGTTTCCCCCGAACACTTTGCAGCTCCTTCCTCGGTTTCACGGTTTGGCTACTGAGGAGCCCCATCTCCACCTGCAGGAGTTTGAGATGATTTGCAGTACTGTCCACGATCGTCACGTGGACCAGGATACTATCAGCATGATTGCCTTCCCCTTCTCTTTGGCAGACAGATCAGCCACCTGGCTGAAACATCTGGGGAAGTTCGTTTACACTTGGGAGCAGCTCCGTACCGA
Source organism: Ottelia alismoides (assembly GCA_037367405.1). Taxonomy (NCBI): domain Eukaryota; kingdom Viridiplantae; phylum Streptophyta; class Magnoliopsida; order Alismatales; family Hydrocharitaceae; genus Ottelia; species Ottelia alismoides. The sequence goes on from JAZKJV010000781.1 coordinate 248,521, forward strand.
GTACTTTCACAAGTACTATCCACTCGGGCAGACCAATGCTGCGAGAGCCCTGATCAGCAACTTCTCCATGCTCCCCAACGAGCAATTCCACGAGGCATGGGAGAGGTTCCGGGAGCTGACTGATAGATGCCCGCACCACGACATTTCCAAGCCTAACCTCGTGCAGAGCTTTTTCAATGGGCTGACACCAGAGCTTCAGGGCTTGGTGAACGCTTCTTGTGGCGGGTCTTACTTCGTCAAGGATCGCGACCAGGGCTGGGCCATCTACGAGGATATGGCCGAGAATTACATGGTGACGTTCCAGACCCGGTTGTACACTCAGGTCAGACCCCAGCAGCCAGGACCCGTGCAGTACCAGAGGATAGCACGGGTCAACGCCGGTCCTTCCAGTTCGTCCGCACTAGCAGCAGCACAGGCAGAGTCAGCAGCTGCGGACATGAGCATCATTAGCGAGAAGTTGGATCGGATGGAGCTGATTGAGAAGAAGCAGTGCCAGAGCATCACTCAGATGGAGCAGATGGCACAGACTCTGAGCGACATGAGAACCCAGCTCATGTGTCTCCAGGAGGCACAGACGGCTTCCCAGCCCCGTCTTCAGTCGCAAGGCGACTCCGGCAGCAGCAACAGCTCGTCCCAGCGCTCCAGCTCACACCAGCAGTCTAGACAGGTTCATCTTGTACAGGCGGAGCCGTACCAGCAGCCGCATCCCACCTACCAGTCACCACCATCTCCAGACTTGCAGATGGTGGTATACCAGCCGGATCAGCCTCTGGCAGTACTCCCGCCAGCCCAGTACGATGCAGAGCCGTTGATGGATGTCAACGGAATTTGGTATGACCGCCCTCAGCCCGGTATCCGACGAGACCATCCCGGATTCTGGTGGGGGACCGGAGGTGCCCAGCCCCAGCAGCAGCCTTCAGGCCAGGGTGGCCAGTACAGTCAGCAGAGAGAGCACCAGCCGCAGCAGCAGCCCCCAGTGTACCCATCACAGCAGTCGTCCTATGGTCCTCGTCCCTATCAGCAGGGACAGTCTTGGAGGCGTGAGCAGCCTCACCACCAGCAGCAGCAGCATCACCCATACCCCTCTCAACCACAGCAGCAGACCCATCAGCCTCACTACCAGAGAGGCTACCCGTCGGGCTCCCATGAGAGCCCCGTCTTGGATGATATAGCCCGCCTCCTTACATATCAGCAGGCTACTTTTCGACGGGAGATGGATGAGTTCCGCTAGGAGATGCGGGATATCTTGAGAGGGAAGGCCGCCATCCCTACCCAGATCGAGCCGAATCTGAACAACCTGAAGAGGAAATCTGAGCAGGTAGTTTGTACTGAGTATGCCACTCCTAGTGATGCACTTGGTGATATGTCTGCATATCTTTTTGATACTGACTTTGTCACACTTAGGAGCGGTAGGATGCCAGCAGGAGGCGCCTCGTCTGAGTTACGTCACGAGAATACTTCCAGAGCGCCAGACGAGGAGGAGAGCGGTACTGAGGCCGCTAGAGATGATGACGGTGGTATTGATGCCACCAAGGATGCTGATCCCCCAGGCGGTGCTGAGGCTGCCATTTCACCAGTTCGAGGAGGTGGTACTGAGGCCACCCACGACGTCGAGCAGAGCGCGGTACTGAGGCCGCGAGTCGTCCAGTTGATCCAGCTGATGGTGGTACTGAGGCCACCAGAGTTCATTCTGAGAGAGTTGTAGCTTTTCCTTATTCTGATGTATCTCGGAACTCTGTTGTGAATAAAGGAAAAGGTTTGGTTTTTTCTGGTCCCACTATGGTGCGTGATGTATGTGCGGATCCGGCCGTCGAGCCGTCTAGACCTTTTCCTAGTCCTTCATCTGAGAAGGACCCAGTGATCCCCTTCCCTAGAGCCCTTCAGATGGGGAAGGAGAAGAAAACAGAAAATCCCAGAAAGAGAGATCAGGAAGAGTTCAGCCAGCAGATGATTGATCGTTTTCACATACAGCTGACTCTTCAGGAGGCTTTGCAGCACATCCCCCTTCTTCAGCGTTCGTTGAGAGACAGGACTACAGTCAGGAGGAAGAGGAGGAACCACCATTCAGAGATCCATGTGCTGACGAAAGCCACGTGTTTTGCGATCCAGAACCGTCTGTCGGCCAAGAGCCAGATTCAGGAGCCCCGTATGTCAGATGTCACATTAGAGAGCAGAGGTTCGACCGCACTCTACTAGATAGCAGGTCGTCGATCAACCTCCTTCCGGCATCCCTTCTAGATCGCTTCGAGTTCGGGACTCTTAGACAGAGCAGGACAATCCTTCAGTTTGCTGATAGATCTGTCAAGAGGCCGAAGGGGTTGTTGCGAGACGTTGTCGTCACGATTCAGGGCCTGCAATTCCCTGTGGACTTCGCAGTGTTGGACATGGAGATCCCTGAGTCGGTGACCGATACCCCCATCATTTTAGGTCGCCCGTTCTTGGCCACAGCCAAGGCAGTGACCGATCATGATAGCGGGAAGGTATACTTTCGCGTCAAGGGCGAAAGTGTACAAATAGAGACGGTCGAGGACAGCAGAGCCAGAGACAGATCATGCTCAGAGACCACTTCAGATACAGAGCAGCTGACAGAGGCCGGGCTAGACATCCACCAGGACTGGGACTTTGTGATCATAGACGATGAGGCAGCATGGGTAGACCCTGCAGCACAGGCCATCCTCTCATTTTCAGACACCGCTGATGCAGAGATGACAGCAGAGGAGAGCTTGGAGAGCACATTCCTGGTTCAGGATACTTCAGAGGTAGCAGAGAAGGTTCTCGACCGCGACACGGATTTTTGTGGTGATGGTGGTACTGATGCCACCTTAGATGATGCAGATCCCTCGAAGTCAGAGTCTGATTGGGCAGATTGTGAGGATTACATGCCAGACCTGATTTCCACTGAGCCTACAGCTGAGGAGGAGGTAGATGCCGAGCAGAGGAGAGACAGTCCAGTTGAGCAGCCTTCTCCAGATCCAGTTTGTGAGGGAGAGTTCTCGTTCTCCCGAGCAGATTTGGCCGCATACACTCGGATTCTTCAGAAGCCAGATTTGCCAGCGCCAGTTTGTCCAGAGTTGAAGCCGCTTCCTTCGTCGTTGAAGTATAGATTCCTTGTGGGTGAGCCTGAGATGTACCCAGTCATTATATCAGCCGATTTGACTGGAGAGCAAGAATCCCGTCTGATGAAGGATCTTGAAAAGAACCGCAAGGCGATAGGATGGAGCGTAGCAGATCTCCAGGGGATTAGTCCGGCCATGTGCTCCCACCATATCTATCTCGAGGATGAGGCGAAGCCGTCGCGTGAGTTCCAGCGGCGGCTGAACCCGAATCTGAGAGAGGTTGTCATGAAGGAAATTTCGAAGTGGTGGAGCGCCGATTTCATCTATCCCATCTCCGACTCCAAGTGGGTCAGCCCTTTGCATGTGGTGCCCAAGAAGACGGGCATCACTACAGTGGTTACGGAGTCCGGAGAGGAGATCTCTACACGAGTACCTACTTCTTGGCGGGTCTGTGTTGACTACCGGAGACTCAACCAGGCCACCAAGAAGGATCATTTCCCCCTTCCCTTTATTGATCAGATCATTGAGAGATTGGCAGGTAAGAGCCATTATTGTTTTCTGGATGGGTACTCGGGCTACAATCAGGTAGCCATCGCTCCCGAGGACCAGGACAAGACTACCTTTACCTGTCCCTTCGGCACATACGCCTTCCGACGCATGCCATTTGGGCTATAAAATTCCCCTACAACGTTTCAGAGATGCATGTTGTCGATCTTTTCGGACATGGTAGGGGAGTGCTTGGAGGTCTTCATGGATGATTTCTCGGTTTATTGCGACGGATTCGACTCCTATCTTGACTGCCTAGACTGAGTACTTCAGCGATGCATAGAGGTTCGCTTGGTACTGTCTTGGGAGATAAGTCACTTCATGGTGACTCAAGGGACGGTGCTTGGACACATCATCTCCAACAGGGGCATGGAGGTGGATCCGGCCAAGGTCGATGTCATTAGCAAACTCACACCACCGTCCAACTTGCGGAAGTTGCGGTCTTTTCTGGGGCACGTTGGTTTCTACCGGCAATTCATTCGTGATTTCAGTAGAGTTGCCCGACCATTGACTGATCTGCTGACGAAAGACACCGAGTTCCTTGTCGATGACGAGTGTCTTTCGTCCTTTGAGACTCTCAAGCAGAGTGTTATAGAGGCTCCTGTTCTCCAGCCGCCTGATCGGTCTCTCCCATTCGAGATCATGATGGATGCCTCTGATTTTGCCGTAGGGGTCGTGATGGGACAGAGGAGGGATGGATTCCCATTTGCCATTCACTACGCTAGACGCACATTGGATTCCGTGCAGCGGAATTATACAGTCACAGAGAAGGAGATGCTAGCCGTAGTGTTCGCCCTAGATAAGTTCAGATCTTACATCATTGGATCTAGAGTGACCTTGTATACTGATCACACCGCCATTCGATACCTCATGGCAAAGAAGGATGCCAAGGCCAGACTAACTAGATGGATCCTTCTACTCCAGGAGTTCGACATTGAGATCAAGGATAAGCCTGGAGTCAAGAATGTGGTGGCGGTTCATCTCTCCCGTTTAGAGCATCCTGAGGATTCTGAGCAGATTGATCCCATTTGTGAGACCTTCCCAGATGAGGCGATCCTTGCTATCGCCTCTCTCCCGTGGTACGGCTACATTGTGAACTTTCTCGTTGCAGGGAAAGTCCCACAAGATTGGCCCAGGCAGAGGCTTGAGACTTTCCTCGCGAAGGCCAAGTCCTACCACTGGGAGGATCCCATCCTTTACCACGAAGGAGGGGATAGCGTCTGGCGTCGGTGCATTCCTCAGGAGGAGCACCATAGCGTCCTCACTTACTGCCACAAGCTTGAGGCAGGAGGACATCATTCTGGGAGGAGAACGGCACAGAAAGTGCGCCAATCCGGCTTGTGGTGGCCTACCCTCTTCAAGGACTCTGATGAGTTCGTGAAGAGGTGTACTGACTGTCAGAGGATGGGCACTTGTGGACAGCGTGATATGATGCCGATGCAGCCCATTCACTTCTGTGAGGTTTTTGACGCATGGGGCATCGATTTCATGGGTCCATTCCCTAAGAGTCAGGGATTTGACTTTATTCTGTTGGCCGTTGATTATGTGAGTCGTTGGGTTGAGGCCATCCCCGCCCGAGCCGCTGATGCGAGGACAGTTTGCAAATTTTTGAGGAAACACATCATCACGCGGTTCGGGGTACCTCGAGTATTGATTTCAGATGGGGGGTCTCACTTCATCAACGACCAGGTGAAGGCCCTTGCTAGCGAGTTCGGCATAGACCATCGAGTTGCCACTCCATACCATCTACAGACGAATGGTCTAGCCGAGGTGTCGAATAGGGAGATCAAGACTATATTGCAGAAAGTCGTCCGCCCTGACCGAAAGGATTGGTCACAGCTTTTGGACTCGGTCTTGTGGGCATATAGGATGTCTTTCAAGACACCATTGGGCGCATCTCCCTTTCGCCTCGTTTATGGCAAGCCGTGCCATTTACCTATTGAGTTGAGGCACAAGTCACTCTGGGCAGTCACAGATATTCTTTTAGATCCAGATAGTGTAGGAGACCAGAGGAGGGCAGAGTTAGCAGCCCTGCAGGAGCTTCATGATACCGCCTTCTCAAACAGCCTACAATACAAGGAGAGAGTGAAAGAGTGGCATGATTCTCATATCAGCCACAAGCATTTTGAGCCTGAACAGAGAGTATGGCTGTTTGATGCTAGGATTCGTCTATTTCCAGGGAAGCTAAAGAGCAAGTGGAAGGGACCCTACTTGGTGAGAAAGGTACACGACAACGGTAGCATTGATATATCTGAGTTGTCTTCTGAGAGTACCTTTCGAGTGAGCGGCCAGCGGCTCAAGCCATTTCTAGATCATGAGCCGCGGGTTGTTGATGTTGCCCCTATTCATTTTGCGTGAGATGTGATCTTTTGACTCACATCTAATGCATCTCACGCCTGATTTTCACTGATTTTTCGACCTGTATAGATCCAGATGTCCATATCATCACATTCTTTAGTCCCACATCCCGTTTGTCATCTTTGATTATGCTATACTTAGGGTGTACTTTACCCTAAGTATAGGGGGATGTGGGACCTTTGGGTGTTTCTTTTGTTTCTTTCTACCCCTGTTTTGTTGCCTATACTTAGGGATATTTCACCCTAAGTATGGGGGGCAGATTCTGTACATCCTTCACTCGGTTTTCCCTTCATGTACAACTTGCTATACTTAGGATTACTAGATCCTAAGTATAGGGGGAAAAGCCGAGACTCTCTTGATCTTCTATTCATTCTATTCTTTGATTCATCCCTGTATATAGCCATCCCTTTTCACGTCCCTATACTAAGCACGAGTTATGTCTTCTTCATCGCTCTTGATCACTCTGAAGACATCGTTCGAGCTAAGTATAGGGGGGTGTGTATATATTTCATATATACTTTATCTATAACTCGTACTTTGTGTGAGTGTGTTAATAAATAAAATGACTAAAAACCCTAAAAATCACAAAAATTAATATTTTTTTCCTGTAAATAATCATTCTTTTATAGCACATACATAGCTAGTGTACAAATTATTTTTGTAAAAATGTGTTCAACAATCTTTTGTGTAAAGTTTGTGTAAATATGTTCTTATCAAAATTATGTATATAGTACAAAATTTTTCCAAAATGTTTTGAAAATCAAAAGTTTGCAAAAATCTTGTGTAAATGTGTGAAAATACTTTTGCAAAACTTGCACTTCATGCATCCATCCATTCATGATTTCAAAACATTTTTCAAAAATTTTGCACGATTGTAAATATGTGTAAATAGCATCTTTGTATATATGTATATAGTTTTTCTGGATGATAGTTGACATTTAAACTAAGCCTGGAATTAAATTGGGAAATGGAGCTTGATTAAGATCTTAATCCACCTAATTCTAAGAGGAACCTTATAGGGCTTAGGGTTAAGGCTTTTCAGGTCCATAAGGACTTAATTCTTTGAGTCCACTAGGCTATGAGCATATGTCATCTTGATGAGCCTAAGTAGAGCACTTAACAACACACGCATGACTCTTAGAGACAATGGCTTGACTTGCACCAGCACTTTACACATAGCTCTCCACGGATGAGGTGGTGAGGAGGCAGTTTCCTTTGGCTTGGGGTAGCATATGAGGGTAGTACTTCTAGGCGGAACCTCTCTTCTTCTTCTAGTGAAGGAAGTGCGTCTCAACTTGGTCTAGTGGTGATGAAGGTTAAAGACAGAAGCCGTGGGTTGCAATAAAGCTTCAAAAGAGGGATAGTCTACTGGCTCAATAGGAAAATTTCTTGTATATATGCTGCACCATGTAGATATGTTGTACAGATGCACTTGAAAAAAAAGGGGGCAAAAAGAACTCCAAAAAAGTGGTGGGTCAGATTGAAAATTTAATAACCCCACCGCAGTGTATATAGTCAAATAAAGCACATCTCATGAAGCTTGCAGCGGGAGACTTAGCTACACTGGTTAAGCTCCCAAAATTCTATATCTCTTATTCCCCCTCTTCTTGAGCCGGTTGCACTTGAACTTAGAAGGGAATACCCCGCTTCTCGAGGAAAGAGTTGCTAGACCGAGGCATTAGAGTTACCAGGTTGAGGGAGGTTGTTTCTTTGTCACTTCTGAGGTGGGGAGCTACATATCACTTACACTGCATGGAAAGATTCATAGTCATTAGAGTTTGTGTATGTAGACTTGTTCTGACCTGGTTTATTGAGGAGTCTTGTCCATAGATTGGTGGAACTTAGAGGATGTTGAGTTTTAAGCTTAAGTCCAAATAAGGTTCCGACACATTAATAATCCAAAGATCTGATTGAGCTCCATAATTCAATTTAATGAAGGCAAGTTTAATAATTAGCCTTAATCCATGTGCATTCTCCTCTTTTTCTTTTTCTTTCTTTCTTTTTCACTTCTTTTTCAAATAAGTGTTTGCTAAGGGACTAGCAAAGTTAAGTATAGGAGGGTGATGAATACCCATTCATCACTCTTTATTCTTATATTTTAGCTACAAAAACCTTTGTAAATGCATGTATATGTCTGTAAATACAAATAATTATCAAAAGCATGCATTGTGTAAAAAGTAATAATTAGCATGTTTTTATGCAAAAATAAAAGAATAAAGAGACAAAAGAAAAAGAGAGAAATATTTAGAATAAATATTGAGCAACCTAATCCCAAGGGAGGCCTCAGCATGGGCTTGACCGCATAAAAGCCAAAGAAGAGGGAGATAGGGGCCCATGTGTGTAAATAAACCTATAAATAAAATAAATATATTTTCTTCTAAAAATAGAATAAAAGTGGTTTGTATATATTGTATATATTTATAAATACAAAAATCAAAACAAAAATAGAAAAATCAAAAAGAAAACAAAAACATCACTTGTGCATATTCACCATGTATATAGTCCACTCACTTATATTTATTTCACCTTATAAATAAATAAAATTTCCATAAATTTTGTAAATATTCTATCTTTTATGGTGTAAATAAATAAAATAAAAACAACAAAGATAAAAACAAAATAAAAAGAACAAAATTAAAAATCAGAAATAATATTGTAAATATACCATGTACATAGATGTATATAACTATTTATTTCACCATTGTCTATAAATAATAAAAATAAAAAAAATATCTTTTTATTCCTAATTTTATAATATAAATAAATAAAATATAAAATGGGGATAAAAATGTATAAAAATAACAAATTAAAAATCAAAAATAAAAATTCCATATTGTATATATACCTATATATAGCCCTATTATGTAAATACCTTATTTTCAATTTGAAAAATTAATTAAAAATCACAAAAAATAGAAAAAAAATTAAAACAAATATTTTTCATGTTTGAGTTTTTATTAAATCGGCCATTTACTATTTTTAATTGAATTTTTAAATCATTTCCAGGTGGCTGACTCTCATTGGTTCACAGGGATGTTGACCGCCCGGTCAACTCCCCCCTGTGGACCACTTCCCTCGGGTTTTCGACGCCCGACCCGACTTCTCCATTTTCTAGAGTCCAAACCCGATCACCCCGTACCTAAACCCCGGGTCCTACTTGTCCATGTCAGATCCGACACCCTCACCGGGGTGCCCGCCTCGGGGTCCGCGCTCTGAGCAGCCCTACCCGATCAATTCTAGACGGACCCCTGGGAGTATAAATTCCGAGCTCCGCCTCCCATTTCCCTATCTTTGGCTCCTCCATTCTTCACCCAAGGACCTCCATCACATCTGCGAGAGTGACAGCTCGCTCCCCGTGGTGTTGCAGCGAGGAGGGAGTGAGAGACCATCGATCCGGCGTCTTCGCGCCGTCGTGCTTCGCCTGAAGCATGAGCTCGAGACTCAGGCCACGACGACCTGCAAGGCAACGACCCAGAGCTAGCCTAGCTCATCCACAGTCAATTCCTCCACCCAGGTAGCCTTAGTTCCCCTTCTTTTTCTTTAATTTTGCATTACGCTCAAATCTCGCCGTCGCCGTTCATCTTTGATTCCGGCCATATCCGCCTTCGCCTCGATAATCGAACCATCCCATCACGTCCGCCTTCTTCCCACGCACGTTCTACGCCCTTCCATTCAACCCAGCTCGCACAGGAGCTGGGGTTTCGAGTTCCTCCGCCATCGCATCGCCGGAGCTCGACCGCCACGCCGCACCGATCATCTCCACCACCGCTAACGGGGTCGAGGCACTTTGCCCTCGACCCGCGAGTCTGCTCGTGTGCTTTGCAGGTACATCCGAGCCCATCTAAGGGCTTGGACAATTTGGAGCAGCAGCTTGGTCTCCGCCGGCCTCGCCTGAGCTCCTCGGAGCTCCGTCGAGTCATCGGAGGTCACCATTGGACGCGGAAGGCCACAGCGATTCATCTCCGATCATCAGGGTCCCGCGAGGAGGCCGGGAGCGCGCGCAGCGGGCCGGCGAAGGTCGCCGGCCATCAGTTCTTCCTCGACCTCCAGATACCGTCGGATCCCCTTCGACCTCCAGTTTGCATCCCAGCCGTTCATCTAAGGAGCCACCAGCAGCGTCAGATCTTTGGAGGAGTGATCCGGACCGTTCGTTCGCCGAGGTTTAGCCACAGCAACCCACGTTCGTTCGATCTCCCACGTGGCGAAGCCCTAACTGTTCGATTGGCCCGAGGGTTCCAGCGTTGGGTGCCACTCCCTCCTCAGCCGTCGATCAGCACACGTGGCGCCCATCCGACGGCCTACTTAATAAAGGGTAAATATTCCCTTAGGCCCCCCCTGTTTACTTTATTTCGTGTTTAGTCCTGTAAATATCATAGTCAGTTGTTTTTATTTTGGTACTTTTAAACTTTGGACCTTGTCTTTTCTATTATTTGCATGTATGCCCCTGCCTGTAGCGTATCACGTGCGTCGATACGTGTTTATTTGGGTAATTTGCATGTATAGCCTTGTGTTTCTAGGGTGTGAATGAATGAATGAAACTTTTTAGTTAATTGCATATATACCCCTGTGCGTGGTTTATTGGTGCATGTGTGTATATTTTGGGTATTTTACGATAAGGCCCCTGTACTTTTAATACATATTATTATTTAGTCCAGGAACCGTATTTTAATTGCGTACAGGTCCCTGTGCACTGTACCTTGGTTTTGATTTTCAATAAAATATCAAACTCACTCCAAATTCAATGAAAATTGGACACATGGCTCCTGCCATGTTGTAAAAGTTCCTAAAATTTTTGAAGACATTTTTGCATTTATTTGCAATTTTTAAAAATTCAAAAACAGCCTTTTTCTTTGCTGTCTGACTTGGAAAATCACAAAAAAATATTAATACTCATCTAAAAATTACAAAAAAAAATTAGCTACTGTGTACTTTGTCTTGTTTGATTTTCTGGCCAATTTTGGTCATTTTTTATTATATAAAACTCGTAAAAATTGAAAAATACCTAAAACCCTATAAAAATTCTAATAAATAATCCAAAAATTCAAAAACAATAATTCCAGTGCCCAAATTTTCCTTAAACTTTCTAGTTTACAGGAAAATTACCTCCAGGAGTTAGGAGAGCCTTTTGCATTTTAAATTGCCCTTTTACTCCTGACTGGACAGTACCATCATCTCCTTGCCTTGTTTGATTTTTAGAAAATTAAATAAAAATCAGAAATATACCAAAAATTACCCCAAAACAGTAAAAAACATAAAATACATAAAAATATTTTTATTTGAATTTTTGAGTGATTTTTGATGCATTAAATAATTGCTTGCATTGGCTTGTTTCCTTATTTTCTTCATTTTCTTTATTAACCAAAAATCCAAAAAATTATAAAAATTTAAAATCCACTAAAAAAATCATTTGTTTATATTGCCCTATTTTTGACTACTTCGTAGGCCGCAAGGCCATCACGTGCTCCTTGTGTTCGACCCTGATCGTTATACCAGGTTAATATAATAGCGAGACCGCTTCTTGTGCTTGTTTGATTTTTATCCGATTTGGTGGTCTATTTTTCTCGACTGACACCGCTTGGTGACTTGGGTCGCAACGACCCTTGACGACCTTTTACCTGAGTGATCAGGCGTGTCACCAGACCCCGTCTGGGAAGACTGGCTATTTTGACATCAATATTGGTTTATATCAAGGTTCAGTTGAGTCCATTTCTTTTTACTTTGATTATAGACGAGTTGACAAGTCACATTTAGGATGACTTTCCTTGGTGTATGTTATTTGTTGATGATATTGTGTTGTTGACGAGACTAGAGATGGAGTAATGAGAAGCTTGAGGTGTGGAGACATGCTTTGGAGACTAAACAATTTCGTATAAGTAAGGCTAAGACATGGTCTCAAAAAAAGTAGGGTTAAGACAGAATATATGGAGTGTTGGACATGCGAGAGCCATTATGTGATAAATGTTATTGCGAATATCATTCCCTGATATGAAATGAAGAATAAATAATTTGCATAATAAGTCCCTTAGTACAATTAAGATTATGTACCATGACCATCTTAATGATCATATAGTTGTTGATTCAATAATTGAATCATAGAGGCTGGTGCTTGGATGAATATCTAAAGAGTTAGATTAAGGACTCATCAAGCACCGTCAAATGATTGTTAAGAGGTGATCTCCATCATGGGGTAGGAGATGGCAATCCTTTCCCAGTTAGGTTGATATCTGATCGACCTCTTGATGTCGGTCCTCTGCATAGGAATAGAGATTCGGAGGTGTCAGATTAGTTAGGTCAAAGAGTTGACTTAACGAGATCGAGATAACCAAAGTCCTATATCGTATGTTGTCATGATACAGGCACGCATCCTCTAACCGGAGACAGATGTGTTACTATATATCTGAGTATGTACATTTGGCAGACCAACAGGTTGATGCCCTAACCAAGGTCTATACACTGACGCGTTGGTGTGCATATAAGGGCATATGAGTAATACGATCTCTCAAAGGGATCATACAGGTTCATATACTGAATCGGAAGGCATGAACTCACTCATGTGATATTGGGAAGAATCAAATTCCGTGCATGGTCGTCTCGCTTTGGAAGCTTGACTGAATTTGTAGGTTTGATATATACTTTTAGAAAGTATATGATCAAGACCTAGGTATGATATATGCTTTTGGAAAGTATATGATCGATACCAACTCCCAATGATCGAATAAGAAACTTACTGATAAAATCATGAAGTGGACAATATAAAGTCGATCTAACACTTCGGGTTTATTCTGAGTCTTCCAGTATGCAGGATGTACAGGTATTGGGAATACCTGAGGGTAATGTGATCATAAACGATTGTATAACCATGACGCTTCCATTCCTAGAGAGTGATGAAACGGATCTAGATTTTAGTGACTCCTCTCAGTAGAGAAGTAATCTGATCTTGGTCCAAATGTTGGACATTGATCTAAATGTGATTTAGATGCAATGAGAGGATTAGATTTGCGGTCTTGATTTTATCAAGCATCTATGGGAGGCCCGCGATCTGGATTTGAAATATGATCTCAACATCCAAGTCACTATACGTGGAACAGTACAATCGCCCTGTCCTTATCTCCAAGTATCCGCAGAGAAAGCGCATTATCCATGAAAGAGTTCAGGATAATTTCATTGTTGATATGTGTATCCGAGCATTGAGAAAATTGATAATTAAATGTGATTTAATTATCATGAGTAATATGAATATGATTCATATTATAAGGAGAGTTATCTAAGATAATTAAATATGATTTAATTATGAAAGACATGAATAATGTGAATGTGATTCATATTTTTTGAGAACAAGAGAATGGAGATCCAAGATTATTAAATGTGATTTAATTGTCATGGATATGAATAATGTGGATAGCAATATCCATATTAGTCATATATATATTATAAATATGATTTATAATATATAAGAGAGAGCTATTTGTAATTTACATTTGTTAATTAAATATTGATGTGAATTGGATTCACATTGGACATTAAATTGAAAATATAATTTACATTTTATTTTGGGTTGTGAACGTGATTCACAAATTTCCAATGGCAAGATTGCAATATTCAAAATAATTATGAATTATTTTTGTAGAATAACTTACAACAATTGTTGTTGTAAAATTGGAGATACATGGAATAATGTAATCAAAGGAGATTACATTGGTGATGCTCCTTCCATATTAATAGGAGGGACGATCACCTATTCTTATTAGGAAAGGGAGGCCGTCCACTCCATGTATATGGAAGGAGGCACTCTCCTTTAAATTATCTCCATATGTTGTTGATTTTTTGGGATTGATTTATATTGATTTATCAATCTAAATTAAATTAATTATTGTTGGTTTTTACCAACACAAATCTTAGCCATTAAAAGAAACACAATCAATGAGAGCCATTGGATTTGTGTTGTCCATGGATTGAGATCCATGGATCCCAAAATATTATAAAAGGAGAGGCACCCCTTTTCTCTTCTTTACACACACAATGAGAATATAAGGATCTCTCTTTTTCTCTCTACACGCCCTCTTTTCCTCTCTCTCTCTCTCTCTCTCTCTCTCTCTCTCTCTTGTGTCGTCCATCATGGATGCCCTAGAGAGGTTCTTCATCGCTGCAGCATCGTCGCTATGCTACCCGATCATTTGTTCGTGGATCTCCGTTGCCTTCGGTGTGCCTAGCTCGTGAAGAATATGTCGGATCTCGTGTGTCGAGATCAGGAGATCCGTCGCTTGGATCATCAACATGGATTACGAGAAGCACGTGTATAATCTACATGCTCGCAAGCGTCTCCTCCGTCAAATCAGACTTAAGACATGAGGTCTCTTTGTTTAGAGACTCGATCGCAACCACGCTTCAAGAGGTAATCCTATTACTTGTTTGTGGTTTAGATGAAATGATACGAGAAGTGTTCTTGGATCATGTAGTTTCGTCACATAAAAAATTTTAATTTCCGCTGCATAGAACAACTAGTCCGACTAGTCGTTCTTCGTCGTATTCTATATGATGCTCACACTTCCGTGATGCGCTTGAGGATCTAGCCATATCCTTCATGGAGTGCAACTTTGATGGAAGCAATGATGAATGATTCGAGGTGAAGACTGGTGATGATAACATTCAGAAGAGAGATTCTATTAGATATTTGAGATATATTTTGCAACATTATGGGGAAATTGATGGAAATATTATTAATAGAATAAATACAGGCTGGCTAAAGTGGAGAGAGCTTCTGTTGTTCTCTGTGATAAAAAAATTCCTTTAAAAATTAAAAGAAAGTTTCACAATGCAGCCGTGAGACCTGTCATGCTCTATGGATATGAATATTGGCATGTGGACCACAGATATGTGTAGAGAATGGTTGTAGCAGAAATGAAAATGCTGAGGTGGATGTGTGGGCACACATGTTAAGATCGGATTCGAAAAGATAATCAGAAAGAAAGTTAGTGTAGCTCTGATCGAGGATACGATGCGAGAAAACCGCTTAAGATGGTTTGGTCATTTGCAAGGATGGGTTGATGCACCAGTTAGGAGATGCGAGTGTTGGGATATTGAGCCGGCTAAGAGAGGACGAGGACGGTGCAAGAAGTGTTAGAAAGAGCCTATACGAAGGGATCTTAATTTTTTAAATATAAGACTGAGATTCACCCAAGATAGATCTGAATGGAGGCGAAGAATCCATGTAGCCAACCTACTTAATTGTGGGAAAAGGTTTTGTTGTTGAAGATTATTCGTTACAAGTTATCATTTGTTCTTATAATTCAGAACGAATAGTATACTCTTTCTTGAAATTCATATATAATGATCATTATTCATTGAATTTTTCATTAAGAATTTAAACTAATCGTTGCAAATTTAGCATGATTTAAGAAAAAGTCAAAGGATAACCAGTGTACGTTATATAATTTGCCATTACAAATATAGTGACGAATATCACATTCATTGTATAATTAACTAATTGAATAATGAATAGTATTGATCAGTTACATTTAACTATAGAAGATATGACAATGACAGCTATATTATGTGTTGTCATGAGACAACTCTATTGTTAAAATGCCACATTCGTTTATACAGTAAGAAAAAGGGAAAAAAACGTGCACGCAATACAGATTTTTTTGATTGATTGTCACAAGAATCACATGTGGTATTACCTTACTCGTCGACACTCTTGAATCTCTAATCTTTTTCAAAAGGAGAAGTTTAGTCTCCTTAGGATTTTCAGCGAATATAGATCCACTAACTTACATACACATATACATCCAAGCTTTTAGTATACACAGACATCTTCTGTGATAAGCTAAAATGAGGGGAAGCAGCGGGCACGGCCATTACTCAGCCTCACGATTTGAAAGACTATATAAAAGAAATCTCAGAAAAATCAAGCATGATTGCCTAAGCCGACTCCATAACAAGTACGATACCTGATTGGATACAAATATATCCATATCCATATTCATCCCAAGTGAAAATGCGAGCTTTTCTATGTTATGCGTGCAATGCAATCGATTCGACCGATCATTTGCATGATCAATACTCCTAGGTATGGCCATTTCTTCTACTTGTATATATACATATATAGTGATAGAAAATAGGTCAAAATTGTATTTCGAGGGAAGGGACAACCTAGGACTTCATTGTTCTTTTGGGTTCGATTGACACCTTTACTTGAGACTCATTAGCCATTCCCTTCCCAAATTTACATTATCTCAAGGGTACAAGTGCAACTGGACAGAAAAAAAAGAAAAGTACAAGTATAATTTGAAAAAATGAAAAGATGCAACTACAAGAAAATTTTATTAAATCAGATTTTGATTTGCGCAAACAATGATTTTGTTTATCTCCCTGAAGGCAAAACTAACAAAAGTGCAGAAGTGATAACAGTGCAAGCAGACAAGGATACTTATAATATTGCAAAAAAAGGGAGAAAGGGACATAAATGATACCGACAGGTTGCCATTTTTTTAGTAGTGGGTGAGGTCTATATTCTAAGCAGCAAGACTGAGACGCTAGTAGGCAAGTCAACATGTGATTTTTTCCGTGATCAATAGGACGAGAAGGTATAAGTCCTTATTCAGTGAAAAAGATAATAAGAGATAGATATTGATGGCAAAGGTCAAAAGTGATTAAGAAAAGTGGTGGTCTAGAGGGGAAACCTTTTGGGAAAGAGATATTCCTCCTAGGATTCGACTCTAGCTCAATAGGCTTTGGCAAGGTATAGACTATGGTCTGGGTCAAAATCCCGATCTTAAACCATACCAGTGCGGTACCTCGCAATCAGTAACTCAATCTAGCTAAGTTAAAATTGAGTTCATTATGATTCAACAATTTGTTAGTAATTCGTAGAGGTTTAGGGCTAACATTTAGATTGATTAACTTCAGTGGTTAAGTCACATTGGCCTGTAGAGATTTAATCCTGATATATAAAAAGCAGTGAAGAGTTTGTAGCACCCTTGTGATTGCAGTTCTATTCCGTTGCAATCCAACACTTCAATTAGGGTTTTGCTATACCACGCGGATCAAGATGCTCAACACAAAAACTCGCCGCATAGTGTGAATCGATCCCATCAAGATCGGTGTGAAAAGATAACAATGGCAAGAGATGCATTTTGATTAAGGTGACAGGAGCAGTCGGCTGCCATGAGCAACCAAGTAAAAATGGGTTGATAGCCTCTGAACTTAGAAGCAACTTTACAGACTAGCAACTAATCGGCATGTTCTACTTTTGCAGCGTTGCGCGGGCCAGAGAAGTCAGCCGACCGACGAAGCATTCACGACTTCCAGCATATGCGAGAAGTCCTACAACCGGTGCTGCAGTCTTACGTTGAAGCTTCATCATCCCTTCCCGCCCTGAGAAATGAAAGATGTACAAGGTCAGCCAGAAATGGAGAAAAAAATGTAAACTGCACTCTTTACAGTTGGCAAAAAGATGTCAAGACACAAAATCTACGATCCTGGATCCTCGTTTTAGAAGCCAAAAGATGACCATCCAATGTAATAACAGTAATAAATAGGGCTGTCAGAATATTCTCAAGTTCGACATTCGCTCAGACTCAGCTCGCTAAAAGTTCGATTCAAATACGATTCGAAAATAAACGAACCGAACCTGAGCACGAGTTTGGGCTCGATTAAATAAACGAACTGAACCTCAAAAACATAGATTCGCTCAGGTTCGATTCGTTAAAAGTTCGATTATATACACACATGCATAAATAAAAGTATATATATACATACATATTGTATGTATATATGAGGAAAAAATATATTCCGTGTTATCCAGTCATCCACTCCCTAAATCCTTATTCCCTATTCCTGAAACCCCGCAAAATCCTCCACTACTGCTGCAACTTTCTCCTTTGAACAGAAACGTATGCACAACATTTATTCTTAAACGAACATTTAACGAACTGAACCGAACCTTTGCGAACCTTACCCGAGCAGAACCGAACTTGATTACAATTTTCATTTTACGAGCCGAACCAAACCCGAGCCTGAGTTGGTTCGCTCATGTTCAACTCGTTTACACCCCTAGTAATAAATAGATTCGCAATCGCAACTACACAAAAAAAAAGGAGATGCTGTGTATGCAAAAGCAAACCTCTAGTAACTTTGACAGTTTCAGATGTGAGATGCAAACTACTGATGGCTAACTTAGTTTGAAGAACTCCCTGTACCTGGCATTCCTCCGTGATGGAGAGAAGAGAACTTGCAAAGCAAGAATACCTGGAAAATCAAGGTGTGGCATTTGTAGGTTCTAAAGTTCCCAAAACAGACTGTAAGCACCAGCTTCCAAATGGGATAGGGTAACAAAAGAATTGTACCACCTGAAAGATCACACCCTGAATCAGGATTTGCACAGGTTAGGTTAAACCAGAAAGGCCAAAATAGATTCACATTTGTCGGCTTTTTCCCCACACTCTTGCCTGTGTAGGGGGAGGAGCTACATCCATACCATTGGGGTCCGCGGATCCCTGTTCCAGGGGAATAGGCATGTGGAGAATGTTTTTGCATAGAAGAAAAAAAACTCAGTCATGACAGGTCCCAAGCCCGGGTAAATTGAGGAGGGTTGCAGGTTAGGTAGCCAACAACCAACGCAATAGAGACAGATTCCTAAATAGTTTTCTTAAAAGAACACTATTTAGAAATTTGTCTCAAAATAGTTTGGATCTTTTCAACATGGATTTACGCAAACACCCGAGAATATTTAGAAATTTTTTTTAGATATGAAAGATGTTGGCTGCTCGAGGACAACTTCAGGGATTTCGTGGTTGAGAGTTGGGGAAAGGATTGCGGTGGAGGGTCGGCTGTAGGGAGATTTGCTCGGAAATTGGTTTTACTGCGGAAAAATTTGTCCTTGTTTAAGAAAGCATCTCGGGAGGCTCGTGCTTTGGCCAGGAAGGATGCGGAGCTCATCGTGGCTTCTCTGGATTCCGTGGAGGGGGAAAGGGATCTCACCTCCGAGGAACAGGCCTCCAGGTCGGCTGCTTTGGCTTCGGTTGAGAGGGAGGACCGGAAGAGGGCGGCAGAATGGCGTCAGAGGGCGTGAATCGCGTGGATTAGAAAAGGGGATGCTAATTCATCTTCCTTCCATCGGGTGGCCAGTAATAGGAGGCGCTCAAACTTTATTCGCTCCATCTCCTTTGGCAGCAGAGAGGTCGTTGGGTTGGAAGCTCTGGGGAGGGAAGTGGCCGCTTACTTCAAGGACTTCTCCTTTCGCATTCCTAATAGGTGGTTCTGGTCGGAGGAGGGCACTCCACCCCTCTCTCCCTTGCTTTGTGAAGAGCTGATTAAGGAGGTCACCTTCGAAGAGGTCAAGAATGCAGTTTGTGATATCAATGTCGATGCCTCGCCGGGTCCGGATGGTTTCCCCATTTCTTTCTACAAAGACTTTTGGGAGCTGGTGGGGAAGGAGGTTTGGGAGGTTTCGTTAGAATTTTGCAAGGGAAATGCGGGCTTCGACCATGTGAATAGAGCTCTCATCGTCTTAGTGCCTAAGCTCTCCTCCCCACGCCATATTGAGGACTTTCGTCCAATTGCGATTTCCAATGGCTTGTACCTGATCGTGGCAAAGGTTTCCGTCCGGAGGCTCGCACCGTTGCTCGATGATTTAATCTCTCCCTCTCAGGCGGTTTTCATCCGTGGCCGACAAATTGCCCATGTTACGGCCCTGGCTTCCGAAATGGAGAGTTGGTTGAGGAGAGGGAAGCGCGGGGTGCTCTGGAAGGTAGATTTCGCAAAGGCTTACGATTCGCTGGATTGGAAATTCCTTTGAATGGTCCCGCGGGTTCCAAGCGCTTTGGATCTCGTGAATGCGTCGTTGCATCTCTACGGTGTCGTTCTCTATAATGATTAATGGCCGCATCGTTGGGGACCGCTTCCAGTCAAGAAGGGGTGTGCGGCAGGGCTGCCCCCTAGCCCCCCTTCTCTTTATCCTTGCGGTCGATGTGCTTCCTCCTATGGCGGCTCGCGTAATCGA
Organism: Ottelia alismoides; assembly: GCA_037367405.1. Taxonomy (NCBI): domain Eukaryota; kingdom Viridiplantae; phylum Streptophyta; class Magnoliopsida; order Alismatales; family Hydrocharitaceae; genus Ottelia; species Ottelia alismoides. The sequence continues at coordinate 268,483 of JAZKJV010000781.1, forward strand.
TTGTGGCCTCTCCATGGGGTTCTCCTGCGGCAACCGGATCGTCCCTACCCTCCAGTACGCTAACGACACTATTGTTTTCATTGAGGGGGGACAGGACGAAGTCAGGGGGATGGCGATGACTTTGGAAATTTTTAGCGAACTTTCCGGTCTTCTAATTAATCAGCGCAAGTCCAAGATGATTCCATTTGCTTGGGATTCGGAGACAGTGGACGCTTGTGGGCTGATTCTGGGGTCTTCCCCGTCTTCTCTTCCGATCGATTATTTGGGGTTGCCCCTGGGGGCGGGGAGGTCTAGGCTCTGTGATTGGCACAAGGTTATTGAGAAGTCGGAGAGGAGGCTCTCCAGTTGGAGCGTGTCCATGCTCTCGCGGGGCGGCCGCCTGGTGCTAATTAAATCCGTTCTTGCTTCTATCCCTATCTATTTTTTTTCAAATTGGCTCTTGCCGATGGGGGTGTGGAAGCGTCTTGAGAGGTTGATGCATTCGTTCCTTTGGGGAAGAAGGGGGCCCTCTTCACGGGGCCCACATCTCGTGGAATGGGCGGAGGTGACGAAGAGGAAGTGCGATGGAGGTCTTGGCATTTGTCGCCTTGATTGGGTCAATGACGCTCTCCTGCTCAAATGGGTCAACATGCTTTGGGGGGGCTCCGATAGCTTCTGCTCGTCCCTTTTGCGTGAGATTCTGGCTATCGGGGTGGAGCTGGTGGGGGATTTGGATGATCGTCGCTCCCGTACCCCCTTCTGGCGTGGGCTGCTATCGGTGAGTCAATGTTATTCTCATCTATTCGCACCGGTGCTCGGGGATGGGAACTCCTTCAAATTTTGGATGGACAGCCGGGCTGGTGTTGCCCCTCTTTATATCACTTTCCCGCGCCTTTATGCCTTGGCGCATGACGGGCGTGCTTCTGTGGCCTCCTCTTGGTCGGGGGATGGGTGGTTCCCGTCTCTTCTGAGCAACCTGTCGGAACAGCGTTTCGACGAGCTTCTTGCACTCCTGGATTCTCTTAAGGTTGCGCCCAGGCCCACAGGTGGTCGGGATCACTGGGCTTGGCGTGATGGAGACTTCTCCACGAGGCGAGCGTTCAGGGCTATCTCTATCCAGCCGCCATCTAATCCAGACTTCATCTCCAGGGATCTCAAGCTTCTGTGGAGTTTGAAGCTTCCTAAGAGGGTTGCAATCTTTCTTTGGCTTTTCCGCAGAGGGAGGATATTAACTCGGGACCGTTGCGCCAGGCTTTTTGCTGGAGTCACCTCGACGGAGTGCGTTGTCTGCGATAGAGACGGAATCATTAGACCACCTTTTCTTCTTGTGCCCGACCACTTCTGCCATATCGGAGGAGGCAAGAATATCTTGGATCAACACCTCGAGCTCGGTCGATTTTTGGGACTCTCTGAGGCCTAACAATGACAGGGCGCGCAGAGACTTCGTGGGCAATTTTGCTTACATTTGGGCGATTTGGCTGGGGCGTAACGCAACAATTTTTAGGGGCCAAAGATTTTACAAGGATAATGTCTTGGCTCATGCTGACCAGCTAACTTGTGATTGGTTGTTGGTGTAGCTCGCGTCTTTTGTTTTTCTTGGGATCTTCTTGATCCCCTTTCTCGACCCCCTACCCTCGCCTCTGTACCTCTTTCCCTCTTGTTCATCTTCTTTTTAATAAAATTTTTGGAGCGAACACCATGCCGTGTCTCCCCCGAACCGTTGGATTTCAAAAAAAACACTCGAAAATAACCCAAGAAAAATCTGATTCGAGGCAAAGAATCCAAGTAGCCGATCCTACTTAATATGAGAAAAGGTGTTGTTGTTATCGTATGTTAAACAAATATATACATTGAAGAATCAATATCCTTATAATATGAATACGTCACATGTGTATTTGAAAATGGGAATATATTATCCAAGAATGTCGAAGACTCCTAACTTATTCAATACCTATAATGTTTGATGTTAAAAACAAACTTTATACAATAAAGAGCACGTCAACACTATGCAAAACTATAGACTGTAACTATTTAGAGGCTTGTCTGGGGATTTAAGAAGAGTGGATGGTTGCATTGGGAGGGAGAATTTCTTGATAGACCTTGATTTCGACATATTTAAAAAATTGTCTACTTGTTTATCTGAATAAATAAATAAAGCATCCTATAAATCAATATACAAGTATATATTAGATGTAATATAAGAAAAAAAGAATATCAATATATTCGCTTCCGCTTATTATCGACTTTCATATCCGTATTCTTCAAATTATAGAACATGACACTCATTCATTTAATATCGACTTTCATATTTGTATTCTTCAAATTACAGAACATGGCATTCTCATTTTTATTCGTCAGATGCAAGTTTTAAATATCAATATCGAAATTCATTTTCGCCTAACCTACATGAGCATATGCATATCCTCTTTAATACGGATACAAATATATCCATATTCGTTTAAATCCCTAATAACAAGGGGTACCAACTAGCTATTAGACATGCATGCAAAGGCAAAGCACCCAGTCGATGCTTTCCATTCTCTCATTCTTGAATATGGATCCACTCCACGCAAGCCATATGGACAATAAAACTGTCGTAGGGCTACACCTGCTTCCCATATCATCGAGTGAATCCCAGAAGGCAGCCCAATCAGAACAAGACACAGACTCCATATTGTGAGGCCACCCACATCTCCCATGCACCGAACATCCAAAGAAAAGTGACGATCATCCTCCTCATCTGCAAAACAACACTTGCATGTGCCATTAGTTCCGACGAAAAATCTGGCTCTTCGCTCGGCCGTCGACAATCTATCCCTTCTCAGGAACCACACAAAATCGGAACACGAAGAGAGTCTATCTCCAAATATCAACAAAAAGGTCTAACGCATTCGCATGATCATAGACCATCATCATGTAAAAAGACGTGTAAGTCTTCTGAACCGTGAAATGTCCATCAGACTAGGACCAATGATCTACAATATCACCTAAGCTCTCCCAAATTGGCAGCGCCCCCAACATAAGCAGAAACTTATCAAACCGTTGATATGATAAGTCAGAGTGGAAGAGGGGGAACCAGCTTATGGACTGATGCAGCGTGATCCCGAATTATGGGGCCACATTTATCTAATTAAATAATTATCAATTTTATTTACGTTTTTAGCGGTCGTATTGGTCTAATTAAATAATTGAGATCGCCTGTGATCTCAACGTTTATTTCGTAGACTTTAATTGCAATTTTGAGTCCATTAATTAATTAGAGACTAATTAGAATAATTAGAGGTCAATTAGGATTAAATTAGTTGTTAATTTGATTTGTTTACTATTTTTGTAAACCCTCTCTCCTATATAAAGAGAGGGTAGTCCATCAGTTTTAAACGGTCAATTATGAAGTAAAATTGAGATTTTTATCTCTATCCCTCTTTCTCTCTTCTCCCTCCGCGGTCTTCGCGTTCTTCGTCTTCAACCCCTCGTTACCGACGAGATTTCTTCTTCTCAACCCCTCTCTTTCTTCTACCAAAAAATCCACCAAAAATATATTATTATTTATCGACGCCGCGAAATCCCGTTTGCATCAATAGGTATCAGAGCAATTTGGGGTCACGCTGCATCATGGACTCCCTGCAATCCCTCACAGAGAAGCCGACAATAGTTGTCAAAGCGAACATGCAGGGGAGATGAGCACCCAACGTTCCCTATCCAGTCAGTCGTTGGTCCAGAAGCGGAACCCGCATCCATCTCCAAGAACAAGTCTCATGAATGGAATCACTCGAGATAGCACCGAGCAAATCCACCTCCAAAAATTGGATGGTTCATCCAAGAAAATCAAGGAATCTCGTCTCTTCGCTCTGGCGGATAATAAGGACGCCTCTGTTGCTTCCTGCTGGCTTGACGCTTCTTGGTCTCCTCGATTTCTGGGAACCTTCTCGGATCAGAGATTCCTTGATTTTCTTGCTTTGATGAACGTTCTTGGTCACGCGGATTCTCCCTCTGGCAGTTTGGATCACTGGGTGTGGAGGGACGGTGACTTCTCGACTCGGAAGGCTTACGCATCCTTGCTTGGTTCTTCGCCTCCTACTTCGGACTCTATGGTGCGGGACTGCGGCTACTTCTGGAGCTTGGGCTTGCCATTACGTATTGTCTTTTTCCTTTGGCTTGTCCGCAGAAAGAGGCTTCTGACGCGCGATCGCTGTTCCAGGTTGATCCAGTCGGTCTCCAATATTTGCGGCATGTGTGATTCTAACGTGGAAACCCTGGACCATCTGCTTTTCCTTTGCCCCTTGGTCCGGGAGCTGTGGCATGACCCCTTCGTGGATTGGATGCTTGCTCGCGATGTGGAGTCCTTCTGCGACTCCATCTTCTTGAATAGGCGGTTGGAGAAAAGGCGCCTTCTTGCACCGGTGGCTTGTTTGTGGTCGATTTGGCTTGCTCGCAATGAGGCCCTTTTCTCTGGGCAGCGGTTCTATCTGGAGAACGTGATCTGTCGTGCGAGGGCTTTGGTGGCTGACTGGTGTCTTGTTTAATGTGATTGCTATCCAATGTTTTTTAGTGCTGGCCGCCCAGTTCTGGAGACTACTTGCCTCCTACGCTGGGTGGCTATTTTTATTTTATTTTCTTATTTGTACCCCTTCCTTTTTCCTCTTAATATATTGGGGTGAGCACCAACGAGTGTGTCCCCCTTTCTTGGCTTCAAAAAAAAGCAATAGTCTGTGAAGTGGGATCCATATTGATGCCGTAAATTGATGCAGCGCCTTGCATAATAAATCGGTCCTGCTACCCCAAATTCAGGTCACACATTTGGACGACAAAGCACAATTCATCACTTCTAATCTTTGAACCCCTAACCATCCATCCTCCTCAAGCATCAAAGTCTTCCACTCCAACGGCATCGGCCACATCACTTGAGACTCCCTATGGGACTTTCAGCAGAAGCATCTCATAATCACCTCTAATATCATCTTCACCTGCACCGGCAACAGGCGCGTAGACAAAAAGGACACCACAATGATCGAGAGTACCGCATTCAATAATGCCATGTGGCCTCCTCTCAAAAGACTATAAAGACCCTTTCTGTATCTGCAATGTAGCTTCACAGATCATCATCATCTCCTCGTCATTCATCCCAATGGGAACAAAAGCATACTAATGTGGTTGATCTTAGGACATAGATCAACCAAAAAAGCTCCAAAAAATGCTCAAACCTTCTGCAAATGTTGCCTCGTCCTCCACAGAAAAGATGGTAATCAACATATAATAGAATAGGAACAAAAATCTCGCATGTGTTGAAGCCATCCAGGAAGCCCCCCACCCTAGCTTTTCATGACCATCCTAGCTAGTGTGTCTGCAACCACGACAAAAAGTAACGTTGCCAGCAGGTACCCCTATCACACCCCACGTTGCAGCTGGAAAAAATCACCCTCCTACTTTCTATTCATCACGACTGCGTACGAAGTAGTCATATAGCTTTTCATTAAAGCGATACATTCACTTGGGAATCTCCTACAATGTAGGGACATTTAAATGGATCTCTAGTCAACACAGTCATAAGCTTTCGAGAAATCCACCTTCCATAGGAAGCACTTGGCCTTCTTCCGTCACTCAGCAACAATCTCAGATGCCAACACGACTCCATCCATTTTATGACGTCCAGGGATGAGCGTTGTATGTGCCGCGACAATAATGTTGCCAAGAATCTCCCTTAACATGTTTGCTAAAACCTCAGTCACAATGAGATAAATAGCATCGGATAAAGTAATAGGTCGTAGGTCCTCAATATGTCGCACCACATCTTTTTTAGGCAGAAGGAATAACAAAGACTTATTCATCCACTCAAAACCACCATTTTAATGCCTCAGATCCTCTACAGCCTCAGAATCTCCCGACACACTAGGCTCCAAAACTCCTCGAAAAAGAAAATCGGGATCGTGTCTAACCTTGGAGAACCATTTGCATTAAAATCAAAAGTGGCATGCTTGACCTCAGAAAGTAAAAAAGGTCCACATAACTCCTCGAAATGTAACTCACTTAGGCGTGGAACATCTTTTCCCACCCATATGGCACTGTCGTTAGGAAAACATCGGTAATGTATCCTCACTCCATCCCCAATAAGGAGGTCACTCACCAACTCCTCACCCACCTCAATCGAGTGGATCAAATTACACCTTTTATGTATACAAGCCATTGCATAGAAGTACATTGTATTCGCGCCACACTCTTTTAACCATTTCTGCTTCGAACGTTGCATCCACTCAGCCTCCCTCTTCTTATCCTCGTCAAGATGGATACGATCGTGTTCACATCTTGTCGCTTTCTCCTACTCCAGCAGCTCCCTAGAATCCTCCAGTTGAACCAATCAAACCGCCTCCACCTACGTTGACTCCGTCCTCAGCCTTTGAGATGATGGGATTCCCTCCTAAACCGAATTGGCATAATCCTTAACGCTCGTTGCTTTCCTAACATCCTTCTTGACGTCGACCACACCGCTCCTGCAATACATTGTGACCTCCTTGAAACCTCTTCCCACATGCAAAGAGTGTTCAAATTAAAAGATACATGCCATGTGTTGGACATCACCCGAGATTTAACAAATTAATGTATAATCCGAGTATGATCTTGGCAAAGCTAGCACATACACCAATATAAATCTCTCCATAAGGCTAACGGATCAAAGGAAGCATCCCATACGGGACTTAGAGGTGTTGTTCCTCCAAGTAAATCTCAAGTTCTCGTCAACCATCACCTCCAACTCTAAGCCCCTCACAAAAGAGGGAAATGAAAACTTCGGATCCAAACCGACTCTATCATGACGACGATCCGCATCAACTAGTGTGATGTTAAAATCCCCTCCAATAATCCAAGTGAAATCTGGAGAGTGGCCGCGTACCAATCTCAACTCATCCCACATATATAACAATGAACGGGTTCCCATACGCCCTTAAATTACATAAACAAGCACCTAAAAATCATCAAAGGTACTTGGAGCATAACAAATTAGACCCGAGCGTCACATAAAGAATCCACTAATTCCATCAAATGATTGTTCCAAACAACGAGCATACCATCTGAAGCTCCGATTGATGGCATGACACATACTCTGAATATCATGAACCAGCCATATCACACTACAAAAAACTATCCTATGTGCTATGCTCCGTGTCCTGCAAACAAAAATATATGACTTTCATGCCTTCAACAGCAAGCCTACACCCTTCCTTTTGTCCAAATGGCTAAGACCCCGGCATTCCAAGAAATAATCTTCATTTGGCAATTGAAGGGGAAGTCCACACCAAAACCACCCTTGCATGGCTAGCAACTGTGACATGCTTTCCCAGCACCTCCTCATGCATCCTGGAACCATCAAGTTCACGGGCCGCACCACAGTCCGATAACTACAGAAACACAGGTGCGTTTTCCACAGCTTGCACATATATTGAGATTTGAGGCCTGTGCCACATGTAGACACGAACCCACATGTATCCTCCCCCGCCTACAAACAAGCACCCCCCATTGGTCAACCTTGCAGATGGAAAGTGCAAGACACGCAGGCTCGTAAGGCCAAGAGGTACGCCTCGTTTCGCCCCTTCGAACATGACACTGCCACCACATGTTCTGCAGTAGGGCATACCATCATATCCAAGAAAGTACAAGCAAGCACTTGGTCTGAAGGGAGTCCAACTGACAAGAACCAGAGCTACCTCCCTGTTCTGACTCAGAAAATCATGTGATGCGCGAGACCAAATCCAAATAACGTATCCAAGAGCAGAACAACAACGGAGGACACCTCTACATGCTGAGAGGTCAAGCTAAACATTGAGTCCTCACTGGGGACACATTTTGCAGGGTATGGAATAGATGGAGAAGGCTCGGGAGCAAGTAAAGGCCAAAGGCACTCAAACAAAACCAGTTTAAAAGCTGTTCAACCCACAGCATGAATGGCCTCAAAAAATTGACCCGCAGAACAGTCTTCACCCTCAATTACAGCATCAATGCCATCTCCTGGACGTAACCCATCCGTGGTAACTCCAACCACCCTCGCAACACTGACAATCACACCCAAAAAGCACTAGGGTCAACGGGACGTGAATGGCACACCAAACATACGAAAAATTATGTGAGTACTGCAAACAACAGTCTCTCCAAATTACACCAAGATCAATGGCATCTGCAGTCAAAAGGGTGGTCACTTGGGTACCTCTGAGGCCACATGCACAAACGAAATGGAGTCAAGAGGAACCACATCTCCGCCAAACTCTCCCCGGGAAAAAGTGTGGAGGATCTTCCGGACGATCTCCATTGCATCAACACATGAGACAGCCAAAGCGATGAGAATGTGCATAGGCTTTTGTGACAACACCTCAGCAAGCTCCCTCGGTCCATCGCTTGCCTCATCCTTCAGACCAGGAGCCTCCTGAGGCATCCCAAACCATGCGTATCTTCCATCTCTTTCAACTATGGCCCCATTCACCACATTTAACGCAAAGGACGTCCGTCGAAAGATATGAAACATGCCCTTTTCGAGAGCCACAACATCCAACCAACTCCAAATCGCCACCAGCACCAGCTTGCCTCTCCAAACCAGACGCAACATCTTCAACGATGAGCAGTTCTGGCATAAACCCTCCACCAGAAGAAACTAACCAATCAACACCTTCAGGTGGAGGCCTAAAGGCCACAACATCATCACCAGGCCAAGGCCAGGGACCTCCAACACAAACAACCCCAACAATCCTCTGAAGTACTCCAGGCAGAGCTCTTGGTCCACCAGCATGTTGCGGGTCCAGACCTCCAGGCGAAAGCCCAAGCAACCTGAACAGGGCCATCAGACCTCCAGTAGGTTGACACGGCAGCACCATGCCCCTAGGCGGAGCCTCGGACCTCCAGCGAGCCAAGGTGGAAGGCAAAAACCCTTCAAGGACTCCTCGATGCCCTCCTGCCACAAAGGGAGTGTTCCATCACTGCGCACCTACCTTTGGTGGAGCTCTATCTCGAACAACGGACGCCCACCACCTTGCCCCTCTCACCTCCCTCATGGCACCACTTGAATGCCCCCTCAGTGGCACTCCCTCTCTCGGGCATAACCCAAATCTCGGACAGGAGATGGGCTCAGACTGGTGCCGCAGCGATGACTTCCAAACTTTCTGGGACTCGAACCACGCCAATATCAACAGATCAATGGGAGAGCGGATGTACCCCATGGCCATTCTATGGACGATGTGGCGGGGGAGAACGACTTGTTGTTCTCGGGTCAGCGCTTTTACAAAGAAAATGTGGGGATGTTCGCTAAACGCTTGGTTGACGAGTGGGTCCTGTAGCGTTCTGGTTGTAGCGTGTTTTTGTTTTGCCTCCTGGCCTTTTTCCCTTCTTATTTTGATTAAATAAATTTGGGGCGGACACCACCGAGTGTTTCCCCCTCTCTTTTAGACTTCAAAAAAGATAATGCTTACCAGAGAGAAATTAGCAAATACCAATGCCTTAAATGTTGGTTTCGGTCACCATTTTGGTGACCAATAGAAACAGAATTTCGATGGAATTTCGGTCGAAATTAGATTGAAATTTCGGTCATTTCGATCATTTTTTGTACTACTACCCTCATATTTCGGTCATTTCCACCATTTCGATCGAATTTCGATTTTGACAGGATATCGATATTCGACAGAAATTCGACCGAATTTCATTTAAATTTGAGGCCATGGCAAGTACATCCTCCTCATTTGTGATTCAACAACACTCTTTTTGATGAAATATAGCTGATTGCAAGGCCTTAAATGTCGGTCTCGATCACCATTTCGGTACCAACCAAAATAGAATTTCGATGGAATTTCGGTGGGATTTCGACCGAAATTTCGGTCATTTCGGTCATTTTTTGTACTACGACCCCCATATTTCGGTCATTTCGGTCAAATTTCGATTTCGACTAAATATCGATATTCGACAGAAATTCGACCGAATTTCGTTGAAATTTGAGGCCACGGCTGATTGTGGCCAATCTTAATTCTACATGTTGTGATATGTTCTACATGAGTTGGCGAACCAGCACCAGAAGGCTTGTATGCCCGGAAAAATGTTAGTAATAACATGGAAAAAAGTCATAAAATTGAGAAAGTGAGTTTCATGGTTTATTCCCTCCAAAGCCAATGATATTTGTGGATGTTCTATGGGGAGAGTTCTATACCTTCTCAAAAAATTGGGGAGAGTTCTATAAAAAAAGAAGTGTCATTGAAATCTGGCACATGCTGATGGCATGATATCACAGCCTCTTGCACTACATGGTAGGTGATGGCATGTCCCTTAGGTTCTGGAAGGACAATAAATCAATAGGGACCACTAGACAGGATAGTTGGCATTAGCCATGGATAAGACAGTCACTTTGGATGCTGATTGTTGGGAATTGAAAGGGGGACCTTGTCTATCCTTTGGATAGATGGTGATTTCTCAATGAAGACTACTTATGGGGCTTTGATTCGCATATTAGGGACAGTAAACTAAAATGCAAGTCTACAACTCCTATGAGGGTTGATATGGAAACTTGTCTGTGGGTATGATTCAAAGATCCTGGCTTTTGACTAAGATGCTCAGAGCACAACTATTCTCTACCATAGACTTGATGAGCCCATGTTGCCAAGTGGAGCTAGATAATGGGGATCATTTTTTTTCTTTAGCCACTTCACCCAAAAGGTTGGGATGGAGGCATTGAGTGAATCGAGTCAATGCATCCTCACGTTTCTGGCGGACTTCTTCAATGATTAACTTACCGAACTAGGAAAGAGAGGGAAACACCTCTTACATTCTTACGGGCACCGTGGTTTGCCACTAATAATGTGATTGCTCGAAGGGGGTGTATCTGTAGAGAGCATTTTGTCTCAGGAGATTATTCTTTGATCTTGGCCTTTTGATGCCATGATTTTGTATAGCTGATTTTGTGGTTGAATGTATTGCAAGTGAACACCTTCTTGGATTGTGAACCCATCAGAACTCGTCAATCCCCCTAAAAAAATCAATTTGGTTGATGCTATTCAAGTTTTGAAAACAGAACTTTCAAAGCCATTGGATCTATTACAAGATTATGATAGACTCTAACATGTCTTGTTTTTTAAATGTAGTGACGTCAATCTTATAAACAATTGATAAAAGGAAATGAAATTTTGGAGGTACACAATTAACAGAGTCCATAGACTATAAATGATGTCAGGAACAACCTGCCCCCCCCCCCCTTTAAAGCTGGAGTTTTGAAGAGATATGGTGAATGTATGTAGAGCAAGTTAACAAACAAAAAATCATTGGATTGGCTTTCAAATTGAGTTTGATCGTCAAATCAAGGGCTAGAAATCATTTTATGTGAAATAGTCTTATGACTCTTATCCATAACCGATATAATTGCCAATTTATTTTCTATTGGTAGCAATGTTCCCTTCATTTATCATTAAGCTTTCATGACCTCTGATAAAGATATTCACAGGGCTAGAGAAAAGCAATAAGTTCTAAATGTGTATCAAAGTGGCTGTTCTGAAATTTCTTAATTTATGGAAACTTGATCATCTTATTGGTCTTTCTTTCTTACATCAAAGATAACTTAACCTATAATGCAACCAGCACAATAATATAAAATAAGGAAGGTGAGGGAAGAAAAGAGGACGGGCTTTATCTAAACTACATTTAGTGCATATCATTAATACACGTCTGAGGCAGCGAAAAACACCTACTTCTTACATCGGAAGTGCTGAGAATTTTCTAAGGGACCAAATGGGTGCAAAGCGTTTACTCAGGTGGCACCTTCTTGATACATAACAATTAGCATAATCTATTGAATGCACAATATAGGCATTGAGTCTTGTTGGAGCTGGAATTAAATGCTTAATACCTTTCTTGGTGGTGTTCCTGTTCTCAACACATTATTCCCATAACCAGGTTTCCCTTTCTTGTTGTCACTAGGCTTGAGAATTTGAAATGAACAAGTCAAACTGTCATCAACGCTCATCATTGCACCAGCATTGTCAAACTCTCCACAGTAATTTGGGGCAGAAAATATTGTCACCAGATGTCGATTAGCAAAGAACTCGTACCCATCCTCTACTACCTGATAAAGCGCAAATTGTCAAAAAAAAAATCATAACAATTGCTAGGCTAAATGCTGACTTCAATTTTTTAAATGTGTGGTATCAGCACAACCAGGATAATGCAGTATGATTACTAAAATATATTTTAGAGATTATATGCCTAATTACATGTGAATGCGATGCATAACTGCCAAAAATATCCATAAAATAAAAGGGACTTGTAATGGCTTAACCGAAGAGAAAGATACATCAGAGTCCTTGTAAGATACCCTAAATGCACAGAGTTACAGAAAAAATGAATATATTCAGGGTTCAATGGGGCTGCCCAACGGGCTGCCCCTGCCCATTTTCTGACAAATTTTTTTATTTTTTTTCAAAAATACCACCATGTATTCTCATCACTATATCCCTCTAATATGACATTACAATTTCGTCTGAAACAGTGACTCATATACCTTCCATCTAGAACGGGTAATTTTAACGGTCATAGAAATGTTGTAATCGATTTGTTCTAGATGGAGGGTATAGAAGTCTCAGTTTCATTACAACAATTCTATGACCGTTAAAATTACCCATTCTAGATGGAGAGTATATGAGTCTCTATTTAAGACGAAATTGGAATGGCATATTAGACGGATATAGTGATGAAAATACATGGCGGTATTTTGCAAAAAAAATTGCCCCAGGAGGCAGCCCCATTTTTCTCATATATTAAATAGATCTTATATCTTCCACCTCAGGAAGTCCACAGCCTGAGTTAAAAAAGACAACCCCCAGTTATACAGGTGCTACCTGATGAGCCCGACATATAAGATCTAGGTCATGTTTGTGCAGAAACTCGTTGACTTTGTCTGCTCCAAAAGTATAAGATACGCCTCTATCATTTTCACCCCATCCTTCAATGTCTTTGTCAGGATCTGACCATAACAAGTCACACAGAAGACCCTGATCTGGTACATCCATGGGACGAGACAAGTTTCTGATCTGATCCAAGTTCTTTAAATCGGGAGAAAGACCGCCATGCATACATAGAATTTTCTCATCTATGAGAGCAGCCACAGGTAGACAGTTGAAGCAATCAGTAAATACTTTCCACAGGCGGACATTGTACCTCCTTTTGCACTCATCATAGAAACCATAGATGCGATTAATAGAAGCACACTCATGGTTTCCCCTAAGAAGGAAGAAGTTTTCTCTGTACTTTATCTTGTAAGCAAGTAAAAGGCATATGGTCTCAATGCTTTGCTTCCCGCGATCAACATAGTCCCCAAGGAAAAGATAGTTGGCCTCAGGAGGGAAACCACCATACTGAAACAATCGAAGAAGATCAGAATACTGCCCGTGGATATCACCTGTTGATACAAGTGGCAAATTCTTAGAAATTAATGCTGATAAATTCTGTAACTTTATAAAGGAACGGTTATCCTTGAAAATTGGATAACCATATACAATAATTTTCACCATGATTCTCCCCACCCATCCCCCCTCCTTCAATGTTCATATTTCCTGAGGTTACAATGAAAAACGAGAAAACGAAGTAAACAAACATTTTGTAAAACATGATGCATAAATACCCAAACAGAAGCAACCTCGAAGAATTACATGCCAAATCGCATCTCCTGAACCAAAAATCAGGCCAAACAACTTCCTCAAATTACACGTTGAGCGGTGCCTATAGAGATTTGAGATTAGCATGTAACATTTTGTTTATCGGTATTAGAATTAAGAAACCCCAAACACAAACTAGTAGAACAGTCAATAAAGAGTTCAAAACATATACTTTGATAAACTCAGGCTTTATCATGTGCACATATGGCCACTCAAGCATGCACGTGCACACATTATATATATATATATATATAGGATTTTTATCCAGAGAGCCTTGTGCCCATTTGCGTTAAAATGAGCCCATCATATCCACCGTTAGATCAAATGTTTCAATCCCATGATTTTAGGAGCGATAATGGTAATGAGATTGCTTTTAATTTTGAAACTTAATGAAATTCCCTAAATAGTAATAGACTTTTTTTGGTAATGTTTGCTATTATATTGAGAATAAACTCAATTTGTCACATTTCGAGAGGGGAGCAATCGATCATTCACACGGAATCATTGTTTTTTATTATTTCTGTGATAGCCTTTTCGGAATCAAAGGTATTTTGATAGTTTTTTTTATGTTTATCTATTTTTTCTTTGTTAATATTTTTTCATTAGGTTTCGTCCATGGATAATTCGCGAATGGATTTGATCAGCATATTTCAGAAGCAATTGTGAACATGGAATTAAAAATCGCACCTCGAGGCGCCCGAGGCGTACGCCTCGAGGCGAGGCGGTCGATTATGGTACTGAGGCATACGCCTCAGCCTTCTGGTGTAAGGCGGTCGCCTCAATGGACGAAAACGCCCTGAGGCCTATGCGCCTTGAGGCGATTCGAGGTGCCATCCGAGGCAGTTTTAATTATATGTGGGTCGCGTGCATCGCATGTGACCCACTTAATATGTTTCTTTCGCCCGGTCCCCAGATCCTCCTCTGCCGTCTCTGGAAGCCAAAGAAACCCTAATCATCGTTCTTTGTTCTCTACTGCGATTCTTATCATCCCCATCTTGTGCATCACGCGCCACCGCATCGCCGGGCTCGAAAGCAACACCGGTGTCTCCGCCTCCTCCTCTGCATCGTGCGCCACCGCCGCCTCCTCCCTCTGCATCGTGCGCCACCTCCGCCTGCCTCTACATCTTGCGTAGCCGATCTTGCGCCACCATCTTCATTTTGTAGGTATGCTTTCATGCCCTCATCCGATTACTTAGGTTGTTATGATGAAATTAGCACATATAACAACACATGTTGCTGTACAGTAAGTCGGTGGATGAAACTAATGGTGGGGACATACATGTAAGACTGTGTAAAATTACAAACCATGTGATGCAATTACAAAGTTTACAAGGGTTTATTATGTAATAAGATTACATGAGTAGGAATGTAAAAATCCCTTTATGTAATGATATTATTTTACATAAATGAGTTATAATAACAATATAAAGTGATGGAAAATTAACCGATATTATATGATGTAAGGGTAAATAAATATAAATATATCAACACTAACCTATATCTAATATAGACTAAATAAGTAGCCAATAAATGTAAATATGACATATTTTAGAAATAGTAATATATGAAATCTTTTACCATTCTACCAACCTATAAAGAGAGATTCACCATCGATGTTGAGGTTGTAGTCCAGTAAAGGTGAACATCATAAATCTTGTGTCATGCTTGTTTTGTTTTAACTTGAATTGATTGCCTAATATGTGTTCTGCTCTTAATCTTGTCTGTTTAGACTGTTTATATAAATTTCAGAAATGCCAAAAGCAAAGAAGAGAAGCGCGGAAGATTCCGAAGGAGGTCGAAGCGACCCTGGATGGAAATATTGTATCCAACTCGAAATGGATGAGTCTATGAAGGGCAAGGGTTATGTTTATGTTCAATGCAATTTCTGTGCTAAGAGGATAACCGGTGGAGTTGCAAGACTCGAGCATCACCTCGCCAAAACAGGGAAAAATGTTAAAGCATGCCCAAAAGTTCCAGCTGAAGTATCCAATGAAATGAAGTGTTTGCTAGCAGTGCACGAAGAAAAAAAATAGAAGAGATGTGGAAGAGATGGAGGAGCTTTGCATAGTGGGAGCTTTTGGAATGGAAGAACCTCGTGGAAGTAACGATCCTCAAACATGCACAGGAGGATCCAGCCGTGTGAAGCAGGTGAGGGGTCCTATGGACTTATTTGTTGGTATGGCCGGTTCGGGAAGTCCAACTATTGGGCCTACAAATGTCCTAGAGAAGCAACATCAAATGACATTGAATGCATCATGGAGAGGAGAGGGCTCATGTTTGTCGTGATATTGGAAGATTTTTCTTTGAAAATGGATTAGCATTTAATTGTGAAAATAGTCCATCATATCAACAAATGGTTCATTCTGTTGGTGCATTTTGGAGGGGATTGAAACCTCCAACAGCACACGAGTTGAGAACAAGGATATTGAAGGAAGAAGTGAATAACATCGACAATGTGATGAAAGCGACAAAGGTATTTTGGGCAGAGACAGGTTGTAGTATCATGTCTGATGGTTGAACGGATACAAAAGGTCGTTCACTTATCAATTTTTTAGTGAACAATCCGACTGGGACTTGGTTCTTGAAGTCCATTGATGCATCAAACAGAACAAAGAGTGCACAATTACTATTTTCTCTGCTCGATGATGTAGTTGAGGAGATTGGGGAAGACAACGTCATACAAGTTATAACCGATAATGCCTCAAACTATAAAGCAGCTGGAAAATTGCTGATGGAGAAGAGACAACATTTATATTGGACCCCGTGTGTCGCCCACTGCATTGATTTGATGCTAGAAGACATTTTGAAATTGCCTTTGCATGCTTCCGTTTTCAAAAAAAGCCAAAAGAGTCATCAACTACATCTATGCACATGGTTGGATTTTGTCCATGATCAGGGCAAAGATTGGAGGAGATTTGGTCCGACCTGCCGTTACCCGTTTTGCTACGGCTTTCTTGACATTACAGAGATTGATCACTGTTAAGGACTCCCTCGAGTCATTTTTTACTTCCTATGCATGGAAGAGGAGCCCATATTCTTCCAAGCCCAAGGGCAAAGTGCATGCAACACAATTTTGAGATGCAAATCTTTTTGGCCCGACGTTGCCTTTGTGATTAGTACAACCAAACTTTTGGTCATGGTTTTAAGGATGGTTGATTCCGAAAAATATCCCCCAATGGGATTCATTTATGAAGCCATGGACAGAGCCAAGGAGGAAATTGCACATGCATTAGGAAATGACGAGGAAAAGTACAAGCCATTTTGGGACATCGTGGATGCTAGGTGGGATCGCCAACTTCATACTCATTTGCATGTTGCTGCCTACTTTCTCAATCCCCAATATCACTACGAACCCTCATTTTCCACACACACAGATATAAAAATTGGATTGTATGCTTGCATGGAGAGGTTGATAAGTGATCCATTGAAGAGGGAGAAAGTAGATTTACAGATTGATGCTTTCAAGAATGCACGAGGCTTGTTTGGATATTCCAATGCTGTGAACACACGCAAGAAAAGGAGTCCAGGTATGTAGATCTCTGATCCTCTAGATCCATTATTATTTGCTTTTCATGATTGAATTTAACCATATATTATGGATTTATCACCATCATCAGCTGACTGGTGGAGGGCTTTTGGAGATGATACTCCTGAGTTAACCAAGTTTGCCATAAAAATTTTGAGTTTGACATGTAGTGCATCTGGTTGTGAACGCAATTGGAGTTCATTTAATCAGGTAGTATTTTGACTTGAGTAGATCATAAACATATTTTCTAATTGTATATGTTCTAAACATGCCCATGTGTATTGACTATTGAGTAGGTACATACGAAGAGGAGAAATCGACTCACACAAGCAAAACTAAATGATTTGGTTTATGTGGCGTTCAATTTGAAGTTGGAGCAGAGGGAGGTCAAGAAAAAGACTATGGAGGATCCCCTATGCTTGGAAGATGTCGATTCTGGTGATGAGTGGGTTTCAAAGCTTCAGACATTCTGAATACAATGCATATCATGAGCTTGATGCGAATACTCCTCTGAAGGAGGATGTTGAGGAAGCTGATAAACAACAAGATGATTCTCATAGAAAGAAGAGAAAGAAAGGTAAATGCGATGTTAATCTTATTTCATTAGAACAAAAATATAATATACTAACAAATAACAATGGTATTGTATAATACAGGTAAAGATGTGGTTGATATTGATGACGACGAGGTTTATACTGGAGATGATGTTAGTGATGGAGATGATGATGAAGAAAATTTAAACTACATGGATGGTTCATTGGATGATCCAATGAGCAGTAGTGAATCGGAGGATGATATTCTTACTGCTGATGTTAGAGTTCATGGCAATGACTAGAAGATCTTTACGAGTCTACAAGACAAGATTCAAGAACATGAACTGGCATTTGGCATTCTACTTTTTGAACTACAAATAGGATTTGAATTTTAGAAGTTGGAACAAATTGTGTTTTGTACTCTCTATTTTGTCTTGTGTTTAATTCTAACATTTGGTACACTGATCTTCTATGGGTTTAAGACAACGATGGATTGCATTAGAATTCCTTTACTTGCTTTATGCTTCTAGATATGTGTTATTTTATTGCTCTCTTAAGATTTATGTACTAGAATATGTTAGATTAGTATATTTTTTGGGGAAAACTGAGGCTTACGCCTCGACCGCCTCGAGGCTATGCCTCGCCTCGCCTCGATTCTGGTGGAACCGCCTCATTCCGCCTTTCGTTTTTTAAAACCTTGATTGCGAATACTGAATATTTTTTATCGTAAGCAATATTTATTCGAGAAGTATGATTGAAATATGAGAAAGTGGTATTCATAATATCATTTTTATTCATTTTGATACACGATTTATAGTCCTAATTGATTTTTTATCGAATGTATTTTGATTTCATATAATAAAAAGTTACAGTAAATACAATTATTATTTTTCATGCGTTACTTTGAAAATATATTGAGTTACTGATGTATTTAAGTAATTTAGTTATGAGATATTTTATGTTACTAATGCTAACACAATTATTACTTTTATGTGTTACTTTGAAGATATAATGAGTTACTGATATATATACTTAATTTACTTATAAGATATTTTATGTTACTATTACTAACAGAATTGTTACTTTTAATGTTCTACTTTGAAAATATACTAAGTCACTGCTATTACACGTATTATCACTGATAAAAAATTCTACAAGTTACATAAGTAACTTCAATATTTACTTGTACTTTGCAATTAGTTACTGATATAGAATTAAAATTTACTGATTTTTTGAGCAAAAATGAATCTACTTACTTTCGAAATAATGAATTCTTACTGATATGAATTTCAAAATTTATCTTATTGATCTCAATTCAATAAGTTACTTAAGTTGCTCATCAAATTACCTATGCTTCACATTAAATTACTATTATAAATATAATTCATTACAAGTTACTTGTCATATAACAAATGTTACTAACATTTCATTACAAGCCTACGCTTCATGTCTTGCCTAAAAGCTCTTGTCATTGAATCATTCTTACTGAAGCGAATATATTGCTGAGTTACTTTTCTTTTTACAATTGTTACTATTCACGGATATAAAATAGTACTGAAGCAAGTATCTTCCTAAAAAGTCACTGAAAATTTGTAAGTAATGTGTATTCTTTTCCAATTTCTTGATATTTTAATATTTTTAAATGGTCAATTAACCTATTGTCTCTTGCAGAACAATGCAACAATTTGGTGTCTTGAAGAAGTTGTTATTATGTCGACGAACGAGAGCAAAACATCATCATCTAAATGGACTATAAGACAACAATTGAAATTTGGACGTTCATCATATAACAATGATTAAGTAATTTGTGTGGGGCTTTCAGTAACACTTGACGTATTACAAGTAATTAAATAGGCTACATAAGTAAAGAATGTGTGATTCGATAGTAATTCAAAACAAAGAATAAAACAAGTAAGATATATAGAAGCATCAGTAACATGTAATAAATTGTAGGTAAAAGAATATAATGGAATAAGTAAGTTTGAATAAGTATAAAAAACCACATGACCAGTAACTTATGTATTGCTATCAGTAACACTCGATGCGTTATAGTAATTAAAAAGCTTATATAAGTAAATAAGAGGTACTTAAGTAAGACTCAAAGTATTAAGAAACTATAACATTAGTAACAATCAAAATGACTTCAGTAAAATGGACATTTGTAATCAGTACTTATTGTATGGAAACTAGTAATTTACATACTTAATTATTGATCTCACAACAATAATTACTTAAGAACTGAATATGTATTACTTGAGTAACATGAATGAATTACTGATCTCTGTACAATGTAATATTACAGGTGTAAAATACTGACAATTGTTTCAGTATTACTGATCTCGCAACATATAATTACCTGAATACATTATGTGCATTACTGATCAAGTGTACAATGATTATTTCTTCGGTACGAAATTAATGATTTGAATGTATCTTTCCAAAACCGTCTTCCTTTTTTTAAGGACTCGATATAATTGGAAATATAAAAGGCTCAAACATATTAAATCCTTCCAAAACCGTGCTCCTTCGAATAGGCAACCATTCAAATGGAAATACACGTGTCGAGCCCACGTTTGGTGCTCACCGCAACTCAAATGAGCACAGGGCTCACTGGATAAGCCATATATATAGATATGCATCATGTTTGACCAACTTATATGTAAATTGTCTTTAAAAATGATGTCACCATGTCTATATATATGCAGGTTGGAATGTATGTGCATCCATGTTTTTTGGAAGTGCATGTGACTGTACACAAGCATGTGGGTTTGTATCTTTCGGACACTTTTTTGCTCACAGCCAAATACATCCAATAGAAAACAATGGCATTTTTTACAATATCAGTGGAAGCATATCTAATCTTAAAAAGAGAATTGCTTGTCCATTGCATGCTTAGTAACGAGACCTTAGTTAGACAATAACAAGAATGCATAGAGATGGCTTCTATCTGATGGACTGGAGAAACTTGTGCCATGATACTACTCAGCCCAATATGTTCAACTGATTATTGCTGGCAGCAACAAAAACCATGCCTTTTACAAGGATGAGTGGAGTAGTTTGCATGGATTGCCGAACACCTTTTCCAAGTAGATCAAAACTAGCATGATGGACCACTGATACAGTCCAATGTTTGAGCAGTGTGCCTTCCACCCAACGGACTAGAGTTCACACCTCACCCATTACCATTTACTCGAAAAGGTAACATTCACGAGTAAATAGTTTCTTTGGCAGTTCTTCGATCTTTCTCAAACCCAAATGTAATGCACACCTTTACCTTCTCACACCATCATATTTTGACATCAAAGGATGCGTGGCTTATCTACAGCCATTATGTTCTCCTTTGTGGAACCCTCATCCATTTCAAGGATGCAGTGACGTAATCCACGCTTCATTTTATTCGTTTTTTCTACACCATTGCTCCACATGCAATAGTCCATGTTACATCAAAGAAGGTTCATGCCGATATCATGATAGTTTTCTCAGTCGACTGTCAATTCTATTTGGCAGTCTCAACTGAAAGAAATTCACTTGTTACTCTCAATCAAACTATCAGTCCCACCAGTAATGGAATAAAAAAACAGAGGATTGTGACCACTTGCTTCCTAAAAGGAGTTTAGCTTTCATATTTTTCCTTACCCATGGCCCACCATCTCTCCAAAAGACACAATCCAGTAGCATGTCTAACACATCACCATCAAACTAGTTCGCTTGCCCTCAAACAACACGCACGAGTCAATTGCATACTCGATTTTCAGCACAAAGCTCTCAAGTTCACTTGCCCTCAAACAACATGCATGAATCAATTGCATACTCAATTTTCAACACAAAGCTCTCTTTTGCTCTTCAACATGAAACTAAAGACAGTTAAGATAAAAGGAGGAGCTAAAGTATAATACACATATATAGTCCCACGTCTAGTAATATCAAAGTATGATACTGGGTTATAAGTAGTGTGGACTACTACTAGACAACATGGACTTAAGCATTTTGAGTTGTGGTCAAGAAGTCCAATTGAGCCCAAGGTCAACAAGTTGTGTAGGCTAGTAATCCTCAACCTGTCCGCTAGCCAAGACGAGTGTGATAATTGTGATATCAGAGTGTGGTTCCTCTAATAATAGAAAAGGCTCCTCAAGAGGTGGAGCCACCCTTATCAAAGAAATAAAAGGAAAAGACTACACAAGTGTACAAGCATCATTATTACAGGAGATAAGTCGTAGGTTATTGCACAACAAGGATAATGCAGATATAAGTAAGGGTAATTGTAACACCCCAAACATAGTCCCACATCTAGTAATATCAATGTATGAGAGTGGTGACAAGATTCATTTGAGCCCAACAAGGTTCAGAAAGTCGGTATGTGATATTCGTTTGGTCAGGCGGTCTAGAACGAGTAAGCTAGTAGGCGGAAGTATATGCATTAATATATGCACAATATGTTGTTTCTATTATTTTAAATAAAAAATAATTTTAAAAATTTTGAATAAGAAAACGAGGGTGCCCTCCCAAGGCGGGAGTCACCAAAATAATTAAAAATAGAATAACAATTTCAAACATTAGATATTTATGTTTAAAAATATAACATGGAAGAAATATGAAGTGAAGACTTTTTTGTACAATGTGATATCAACCAAAGCATTTCCAAAAGTCATCCATTTTCAAAAGATAAAGATGTTAAGTCAACGATGGAGAGAGTAAAAAATGTTGTAAATTGATTGAAGATAGAAAAAATGGTAGACATCCTTATCCAAATTGGAAGATAACCTTTTTTTTGAAGTGTAACTTGGTTAGTAATAACAACCATCAACCTTCGTACTTTAGGAAATGATGTATTTGTCTTCTCAAAGTCAAATATTAAAAAAATCAACCATTTAAATTAAATATACGTTATTTGTTCTGTGCAATTATAAAATCCCATGCAAAACCAATATCTATATTCATTTTAAGATCTTAAATAAACACATGTAATTTATTCTATATTCGTGCAATTATGAGATAATGTAAAAAATAGAGTTGTTGAAGAATCTAAAAAAATAGTCATTGTTGTTGAATCTATAAATAGAGAGATTTGGGGCTAAATAAAGCAATCAGCAACCCTCGACAGAGGAGAAAAATATGACGGAGGATCAACTCATGTGGAAGTCAAGAAGGTGGAAGAGGAGAAGAGAGTTACCTCTATTACATATGTGGATTACTCGGCTAAGTATACCCCATAACCCGCATAGTGACTATATCATACTCAGAGCGGTAAGGGCAACGCCTCCGCATAAGCGATCGTCTAGACCGACTTTCCAAACACTGGAGCCCAAGACCAACAAGTTGTGGTAGTAATCCCTGACCCATCCTGCTAGCCGTGAAGGGTGCAACATTAGAACATAAGGATGTTTTAAGCTCACTTTCCTCTTTTCCCTTACCTATGGTCCAACATCTCTCTAAATGACATAATCTTTTTTTTTGGAAGAAAAAGAACTTGCACCATATTAGGTGTATGCTCAAAAACTTCACCATTTATCACCAAGAGTTATTACAAGCCTATTACATTTAAAGATATTACAAGTTAAGAGGTTCCAACTCTCGGTCATCGGTTCTTTTGGGTACACACATATACAGTGGTTGCTCTTTTTTCTTTTTAAAAATCTCAGTCATCGCATTGGCATGCGCCACAACATTCTCAGCGTAGAAACGATTGTGGCGAAACATCAACCCATTTCTAGCCAATCAAAGTGCCTAGATCACAACCACACACCTCGATCTATCCTTTTTCGTATCGATCCAATTCGCCTCAATAGAACATCACAAGCAAGAGACACTGTCAATATTCACAGACTGATTCCCAAATCGGTTCCAGACCTCCACAGAGCTCTCACAATTGAAGAATAGATGATCAGCATCGTCCACCTCCTATGTGCACCTTGGACATTGATGAATACTCATTCATCACACTTTATTCTTATATTTTAGCTACAAAAACCTTTGCAAATGCATGTAGATACTTGTAAATACAAATAATTACCAAAAGCATGCATTATGTAAAAAGTAATAATTAGCATGTTTTTGTGCAAAAATAAAAGAATAAAGATTAAAAAGAAAAAGAGGGAAATATTTAGAATAAATATTGAGCAACCTAATCCCAAGGGAGGGCTCAGCCAAGGTTTGAAAAAATGAAAGGCGGAACGAGGCGTTTTCCCTGGAAGCGAGGCGAGGCATAGCCTCGAGGCGGTCGAGGCGTAAGCCTCAGTTTTGTATAGAAAAATAAATATAAAATATATAATACATATATTTATTGATGAAATGATATAATCTGACAAACATATAGTATATAACAATGTAATATATGATGATATTATGAAGATAAGAACATGAAAAAAGGATATATCAATGACTCAATGCCATAAACCTTTCTAAATTTCTACCTAATCAAAAGAAAATCATCGGTTATAACTTATAATTATCACTAAAAAAGTATGTAAAAGGGATTGGCTATAGTTGTCATTATAAATATCCAAGATGTTGATATGAATCATATGATTTGAATCCTAACTATATGTTCTACTACCCCAGGTGAAGAACGGTTGTATGCATCCCCCCTGTTGCACCATACCCTACCAGAACGGGCCCAGGTTGGCCCCCACTTGCGGGGGTGCAGGGGGCAGCGCCCCCGTCCCAAATTTTTTTTCTTATATGAGGATTCGAATTCGTATACACATTTTTATATGTTTAAGGATGTAATAGTAAGCGTTCACTAAAATAATTTGGCATGTTAATGGTAAATATGAATACAAAATATGTCAAATTCAAGCATATGAATATGAAAGAGGTCAAATTTAAGCATACATTTTGCATAAATTAATAGTTAGATATAATTAATAGTAAATATGAAGTAGTTTGCTGAAATAGTTACACATAATTAATAGTAAATGTGGAGTATGGGTACGAAAGAAACATCAGATTTAGGCATTTAACTTGTATAATCATTATCCTAAACAAGTATATATTTATAATCTTCTCAAACTACCATGTAACTATCAAAATCATACAAGAAATCTTCAAAAAAAATAAAAACGCCTCAGAAAACGCCTCGACCGCCTCGAGGCGGAACGCCTCGAGGCTACGCCTCAGCCAGTCGAGGCGCACGCCTCACTGGACAAGGCCGAGGCGCACGCCTCGAGGCTAAAAAGGCCCGCCTCGCCTCGAGGCGTACGCCTCGACCGCCTCGAGGCGCGCCTTTTAATACCATGGGCTCAGCATGGGCCTGACCGCATAAAAACCAAAAGTAGAGAGAGATAGGGAGCTCATGTGTGTAAATATACCGGTAAATATCACAAAAATATTTTCCTCTAAAAATAGAATAAAAGTGGCTTGTACATATTTTTAAATATTTGTAAATACAAAATCAAAACAAAAATTGAAAAAATTAAAAAGAAAATAAAAAGAGTCATTTGTACATATTCACCATGTACATACACCCACACCTATCTATTTATTTAACCTTGTAAATAAATAAATTAATTTCCATAAAATTTGTACATATTCTATCTTTTATGTTGTAAATAGATAAAATAAAAACCATTAAAACAAAAATCAAAATAAAAAGAACAAAATTAAAAATCAAAAAGAACCTTGTACATATATCATGTATATATATATATGTATATATTTATTTATTCCACCCTTGTATATAAATAATAAAAATAAAATAAAAATACCTTTTTATTCCTAAATTTATGCTATAAATAAATAAAATATAAAATGGGGATAAAAATGTACAAAAATAACTAATTAAAAATCAAAAATCAACATTGTGTAAATACCTATGTATAGTACTATAGTATACATACCTTATTTTTATTTTGAAAAATTAATTAAAAATCACCAAAAATAGAAAAAATTAAAACAAATATTTTTCATGTTTTAAGTTTTCTTTAATTCGGTCATTTGCTATTTTTAAATGAATATTTAAATCATTTTCACATGGCCTTTCCCCATTGGTCCACGAGGGCGTTGACCCCCCGGTCAACTCCCCCTCCAGGACCACTTCCCACGGGTCGTGACGCCCGACCCGACTTCCCCGATTTTTCGCGTCACGACCCGACTTCCAAATCCGTAAACCTCGGGCGCTATGTCTTCCTTGTGCATCCGAGACCCTCGCCCGGTTGACTACATCGGGATCCGCACTTCGAGCTGCTCGCCTGACTCCCCGAAAGCCGGACCCCTAGAAGTATAAAGTCTGAGCTCCGCCTCCAAGTTCAAGCATATTTGGCTCCCCAATCCTCCTTCCCAGGACCTCCATTGCCATCCTCGAGGTGACAGCTCGCCGTTGGCCGTGTCGCAGAGAGGAGAGGGTGCCCGGACCTCAGATCTGGCGTCTTCGCACCGCCGTGCTCCGCCTGAAGGTAGAGCTCGAGCCTCGGGCCTCGACGACCCGCGAGGCGACGACCCACAGCTCCCTGAGCTCAAGCCCAGTCGACCCATCCGTCCAGGTAGCTCCATTTCCTTCTCTATTTCCCGAATTTGTAGTTTCACCCAAATCGCCCAGTCGCCGTTCATCTTCGATTCCGATCATCTCCGCCTTCGTCACGACCATCGGAGCACCCCATCACGATCGCATTCTCCCCGCGCACCTTCTCCACCCCTTCATCCAACCCAGCTCGCACAGGAGCTGGGATTGGGACTCCTTCGCCGTCGTATCGCCAAAGTCCCTACGTCCCGCCGCATCGACCACCTTCACCCCCGCTTACAGGGTCGAGGCAACTTGCCCTCGACCCGCGAGTCTGTTGCACATCTTTGCAGGTTCCCAGGAGTCCATCTGAGGGCTTTGACATCCAGGTGCAGCAGCTTGACCTCCGTCGGACTCGCTTGAGCTCCTCAGAGCTCCGTCGAGCCATCGGAGGGTACCAATCGACGCGGGAGGCCAAGGAGCTTCTCTTCCGATCATCAGTGGCCTCCGAGGAGGTCTTCAGCGCCAGCACGAGCCCGGCGAACCTCGTCGGAGCCCAGTTCTTTGAGAGCCCTCCGTAGCCGTCCGATTCAGCCCCAGCTCCAGGTCTTCATCGAGTTGTTCGTTCGTGGAGTAGCAGTGACCGTCAGATCCTTGGAGGGTTGATCAGGACCGTCCGATCAGCGAGGGCGTCCTACGTTGATTCTCAGCCGCCCGATCCGCCACGTGGCGAGGCCCCCAGCTGCTCGATCAGGACCGAGGACCCCCAGCGTTGGGCGCCACCCTTCCCCGTCCGTCGGATTTCACACGTGGCGCCCATCTGACGACCGACTTAATAAAGGGTAATTTACCCTTAGGCCCTTCTCTTTTTAGTAGTTAGTGTTTAGTCCTGTAAATATCGCATTTAGTTGTTTTGCTTTGGTACATTTGCACTTAGAACCTGTTAGTTTGGTTGATTTGCTTTTATACCCTTGTATGCAGTGGTGCACGTGCTTCATCACGTGTTGGTTTGGTTTAATTGCATGTATAGGCCTACTGTTCTAGGGTGTTACTGAATGGAATGAACTTTTTAGTATTTGCAGAAATACCCCTGTGAGTGTTGAATTTGTGCATGTGTGTTATATTTTTAGGTATTTTATACTAAGGTCCCTGGACTTTTAATACTTGTTATTAAATAGTCCAGAAACCTTAGTTTCTTTGCAAATAGGTCCCTGAGTGCCCAGGTCACGCGCCTCACGCATGTTTTCTTGGAAAATTTGCACCGGACCCCCTGGAACTTCTACTAATTGCGTACAGGTCCCTGTGCACTGTACCTTAGTTTTGATTTTTAATAAAATATCAAACCAACTCCAAATGCGATGAAAATTGGACACATGGCTCCTGCCATAGTGTAAGATTTTCTCCAATTTTTGGAGACATTTTTTATTGCATTTATTATTTTTAAAAATTCAAAAACACGCTTTTTCTTTATAGTCTAGCTCTAAAAATCATAAAAAAATATTAAAATACCTCTAAAAATTACAAAAAAAAATTAGGTAGTGTTTGTTTTGCCTTGTTTGATTTTCTGACCAATTTTGGTCACTTTTTGATATATAAAACTCATAAAAATTGAAAAACCCCTAAAAACCCATAAAAAAATCTAATAATTAATTGAAAAACCCAAAAATAATAATTCTGGTGCCTAAATTTTCCTTGTTTCTTCTTCTTTACAGGAAAATTACCTCCAGGTGTTAATAGGGCCATTTTGCATTTTAAATTGGCCCTTGACACCTGGCTGGACAGTACCTCTTTTTTTCTTGTGTTGTTTGATTTTTAGAAAATTCAATAAAAATCAGAAAAATATCAAAAATTAACCAAAAACAGTAAAAAAATATAAAACACATAAAAATATTTTTATTTGAATTTTTGGGTGATTTTTGAGTAGATAAATAATTGTGTGTAATTGGTTATTTTATTGGTTTCTTTATTTTCTTCATTAATCAAAAATCCAAAATATATATATATATATAAATTAAAAATCCACCAAAAATACATTTCTTTTATTTTATTCCTTTTGAGACTACTTCGTAGGCCGCGAGGCCATTACATGCTCCTTGTGTTCGACCCTGGTCGCTATACCAGGTTAATATAATAGCGAGACCGCTACTTGAGCTTATTTGATTTTTGTCTGATTTTGGTGGTCTATTTTTCTCGATTGATCACCCGAGTGATTGAGGTCGCAACGACCGCATGAGATATACCTGATTTACCTCGCTCGCTCGGTTTTTGTGGTCATCAGACATCCAGGATTAGCCCCAGAACAAATCGAGCAAGTTTGTCCTTCGTGAATAGTCTTCCCCTCCTAAGGATCCACATAAATACATTCACCCGAGTTGGGGCCTTTCACTTCTAGATATGCCTGTAGTCCGTCTTACACCACCCAAGATAAAAAATCATACGGTCTCTTAGAGCTCTGTAAGCCTTCCCAACTGAGAAACAACCATCACACCGTACCTAGTGATCTTATCCGTTGTTCCTACAGGAAGAAAGAATGTCCATCCCAAACCTCCACCACCGAACAGTCTGGATATTCTGCCAATGCCTTTAATCACGAGAATCTCACCTCCAAGGTCTCGCCTTCTCTCCAATCATCTGTCCAAAAGTAAAAACTTGTGTCGTCTCCAATCATCGACCGCACGAAAGGATGTACCTCCGCGTCACGCTACATACGCCCCTACAAAACAAAGAGGGCACAAAATCGATGTCCCCGGACCAGGGAAGGAAAATACATGTTCATAGATCCTTCGAACAAGGTTGCATACCAGACTATCACACTCATCCCAAATACGGGCGACCCGCCCGCCTAGCAAGGCCGCAGTCCTCCTTCGAGCACATCATTGTCCTCCAATCCATCAAAGCAAACCCATTAGATTGTCCAAATGATGATTAGAAGAAATGCATCACGATCTTCTCAAGCTTCTTCCTAACCCCCACAAGCACCAACCTCGAAGATAAGAAAAAAAACAAAATTGTTGACAGAACCAACCTCAATAGCACCAGCATGCCACCTCGAGACAAGAAAACATACTTCCAACATGTCAGCCTCTACTTCATCTTCTCAATCACCATTAACCAGACAGCGACGCACAACCGACCATCCATAAGAGGCACATCAAAGTAACACATCGGTAGATCCTTGTATGGCGAGAGCAGTCATCCCGCACACAAATCAATCTCCTCATCCATCATGCCAAAAGAAACGAATTCTGACTTCTCCCTGTTCAACCTCAAATCAGAAACATCTACAAACATGTCCAGAACCACAGATAAGCCTCTACAATCGTCAGCCCTACCCTCAGCAAAAAGTATCATGTCATTCGCATATTGGAGGATAGGAATAGAGATCCCATCCCTTAAGTAACTGCTACAAAAATCCCCTAATACGGCCCAATCCACCATGATTGTCAAGGCATAAGACGCTAGAACGAATAATAACGAAGCTAGCAGATAGTCTCGACTAACATCACGTTGAGGATAAAAGATCCCCCCCCTTCGACAGACCATTCACCGGAACAACACAAGACGCGGTCGTAATACACCTCTTCATCCATGAAATCCACCTATCTTGAAAACTTGTTTGTACAGAGAGGCCCGAAGAAAGTACAAGTCCACATAATCATGGGCCTTCGAAAAATCCACCTTCCAAAGAACACCCTTAACCTTCCTCCAGTGCCAATCAGCCACAATCTTAGAAGCCATAACCACATCATTCATGGATTGTCAGCCATGCAAGGAGGCACTTTAAAATGGTGAGATGATATTATTCAACACCCCTTCAAATGATTAACCATCAACTTGACCACAACCAGGTAAATCATATTAGATAAAGCAATCGGCATGCAGTCCCCAATTCTTATCCCCACATCATTCTTAGATAGCAAAAAGATAAAAGAACAACTGAGTTGATCAAAACCATAGTCTCCCTCCTCAAATTCTGCCACAACTTCCAACACCTCTGCAATCAGATCCCAGAACTCCCAATAAAAGAAGACAAGAAAATCGTTTGTACCCAGATAGCCGTCCAGATTCAGCTTAAAGACAATCTCATGAACCTCCAACCCAAATGTCTCATCCTGTAATCCGCATCCGAGTCAGAGATGGGGTTTACCCCCAACCAAAACCATCGTGATCCATGGTGTGGAAGTCTCCTACTCATGCCCCTGAAGTAGTCTATAACCGCCCTTGCCACCTCCCTCTCCACAAGGAACCCCCCCCCCCCTCTACTGAATGTATCATATTCCTACTCCTTTGACATTTAACCACATTGTGAAAAAATCTAGTATTATCATCTCCCTCCTTTAGCTACTTATGTTGCGATCACTGTCTCCACTCATACTCACACTTACGATCCTCTTCCTCTAAGATCCTCTGCACCACTCCTCGATTCAAGAACTCCTCCTCATCCAATTCCCTATCATCCTCCACACGGTCCAACCTCACCAACTCCTCCCTTGCCAAACCCTTATAAGCTCCTGCTCAAAATGACTCTCCCGCTTGAACACCATCAGTTTGCAACGCAGCGCAGCCAACTTCAACGCAAATCTCACCGTCGTTGAACCCTCCACCTCCAATTCCGACCATGAAGTAGCTACTATACTGAAAACCCTCCTCCAACAACTAACATTGCCTAAATGACACAATCTAGCAACATGTCTAGCACATCACCATCAAATTAGTTCACTTTCCCTCAAACAACAAGCACAAATCAATTGCATACTCAATATTCAACATAAAGCTCTCTTTTGCTCTTGAACAAGAGATTAAAGGCAGTTAAGATATATAAAGGAACTTACGGCATAAGAACTTGATTCGGGTCATTAATAGCCTTCCCAAATTGGATTCCATACCAGGGTTGTAAAAATTTGCTGATTAGACAATAACCACGCAGTTTACTCGGTTTACCAACTAAATATTAACTAGTCAATCATTATTTAGCCAATCTGACTTTTCAGGAAGGCTAGTAGAATACTCTGATGTGTTGAATAGCACCTTCAAACCCGGGTAAGAGTCCTATGATCAATTTATATTTCAATGTAATTTCTTTCCTTCTGATTTTTATATTCTTGACTTTTTATTTTATTTTACACTTCAGAGAAGGTGGGCTTTAAACTTTGGTATTCAGGTAAACATAATGGCATAAATGATGTTGGAATGCTTGTTCATAAGGATTTGAAAGATTGTGTAGTTGAGGTGCAAAGGAGTGGGATCGGAATTTAGCTAAAATAGTGCTCGAAAAAGACATTCTAAATATCGTCTCAATTTATAGTTTTGATGAAAGGAGTAAACAAGCTTTTGGGAGGATTTAGATAAGTATATGCAAGGAATTCCACAAAAAAAGATAATTTGCCTAGGCGGAGATCGTAATGAACATGTCGGAAAGGATGCTTCAAGGTATGCTAGTGTTCATGGAGTCCATGGTTTCGGGGACAAAATGAAGAGGGAAAAGTCATTATGGATTTTTAGCGGCTTATGATCTTATCATAGCAAACACTCTTTTCAAAGAAGATGGAGAAGCATTTAATTACTTCTAAGAGTGGTCCGACAAGATCACAGATAGATTACTTTGCGCTGAGGAGGAGATCGGTTATGTTGTAAAGATTGTAAAGTGACCTCAGAAGAGAGTTTGGCAACCCAACATTGCTTGTTAGTTATAGATGTACAAATAAAGGTATGGCAAAGAAAAGAAAGTTCCCAAGATCACTAGAACTATATGGTGGAATATTTAATTAAAGCAGTCAAGCTTAAGGGAGAAGTTTTAGGAGACTTATCTTCATATTGTAACGGAAAGTACAAACGAGATATGGAAGGCGGTAGCATCTTGTATCTGAAGGGTAGCCAAAGAGATGTTAGACGAGTCAAAGGGAGGAGCTCCAGGACATAATGAGGATTGGTGATCGAGTAGAGGGGTGCAAAAGAAGCTCAAAAATAAAAAAGCATGCTTCAAAGCAATGTCTAAGGATAGAACAAAGGAAACGGCCACAAACTACAAAACAACAAAGAAGGCTGTGAGCGAAGCTAAGTTAAAAGTTCAGGAGGTTTTGTACAAAAATCACGACTCTAAGGAGGGTCGGAAGGGTATATTCAGGTTGGTCAAAGCAAGAGAAAGAAAGACAAAGACATTTGTCCATTGTTCAGGAAAGCGACCGAGTAAACCGTATACTTGGTCGCATACTCGTACTCAACAACCTTGCCGCTCCGAGTATGATGAAACGGTCATGTATGCGGGTTGACATGCATACTCAGCCGATTATACCCCCATTGTGGCCGCTTACTCGGTTGCTTTCCTAATAAAACCCAAATAATCCCACCCACATAATAACATAAAACCGCATAGAATCGCATAACGCTGCATACTCTCCTGAATGGGGATGTTAACAGAATAAAAAATATTTATTTATATTTTTAATAACAAAAAATAATAAACCGCATAAAATCGCATACTCCCCGCAAACTATATGCTCTCTATGCAGTGACCTCTCCGACTGAATATCGCATAGCACTTTTCTTAACATTGCCTTTGTCAAGTGAGACGCATTAAGGACGAGGAAGGTCACGTGCATGTTACTCATATATAGAGACGAGATGGAGACAGTATTTCCATAAGCTCTTCACTGGGGAAGGAAGAAGAGAGATCACTTTGGGAAATCTAGCTTGTAGTGAAAGTTACTTGAATTGTGCAAGCTATAGACGTATACAAAGAAAGGAAGTAGAGGGGGCTTTGAAAGTTATGAGACCCGGGAAAGGTGTAAGACCTGATGACATTCCTATTGAAGTATGGAGAGTTTTAAGTGAGTGTGGCTTGACTTGACTTGCAAATTTATTCAATGGTATTTGGCAAAGCAAGAAAATGCCTGAAGATTGGACGATAAGCATCGTGGTGTCTTTTTATAAGAACAAATGAAACATTCAAAATTGTTTAAATTACAAGGATAACAAGTTGATGAGTCTTGTTAGGAAAATTTAGGGTTTGTTTGGTTGCAGGGTTGGGTTGGGTGGGCTAGGTGAATAGCAAACTGTGCGAAGGTGGTACCCCTGTGAATAGTACCCAACCCAACCCTTCCCAACCCTGCAACCAAACGAACCCTTAGGAACATGTGATCGAAAGAATGTTGAGGGCCTCAAGGCAAGTTTCCAAAGCAAAAGAAAACCAATTCGAATTCATACCAGGTCGCTCAACTATTGAAGTCGTCCACTTGCTGAGGAAAACAATGGAGATTTATAAAGCTAAAAGGAAGAACCACCATATGATTTTTATTGATTTGGAGAAAGCTTATGATTCTGTCCTACGGGAGATAATGTAGGGAGTTTTGGAGAAGAGACAAGTACATGTCTTATACATTAACCTCAAAAGGGATATGTAAGATATGGCTTCATCTTGTGAAAGGATCCAGGATGGGAAGGCTGACTATTTTGATATCAATGTTGGAATGCATCAAGGTTCAGCTTTGAGTCCATTCCTTTGTAATTTGATTATGGACGAGATGGCAAGTCACCTTCAGGATGAGATACCTTGGTATAAGTTATTAGTTGATGATATTGTGTTGGTTGATGAGATTAGAGATGGGGTAAACGAGAAGCTTGAGGTCTGGAGACATGCATTGAAAAGACTAAAGATTGCATATAAGTAGGGACTACGACTGAATAAATTTAGTGCACTTTGATGGAAGCAACGGTGAAGGAATCGAGGTGAAGATTGCTGACAATAACATTCAGATAAAATGATTTTTTTAGATACTTGATATCTATCTAGCAACATATTGGAGAAATTGATGGAAATGTTACTAATAGAATAAATACAGGTCGGCTAAAGTGGTGAGGAGACTCTATTGTTCTCCATGATAAGAAAGTCCTTTGAAAATCAAAGGTAAATTTTACAAAGGAGTAGTGAGACCTGCTATGCTCTATGGATCTGAATGTTGGCCTGTAAACCATAGACACGTGTAAAGAATGACGGTAGCAGAAATAAAAATGCTAAGATGGACATGTGGACACACACGTAAATATCGGATTAGGAATGATCAATCAAAAGGACAGTTGGTGTAGCTCCGATCGAGGATAAGATGCCAGAAAATCAAAGGAGGTCACCTGATGCACCAGTTAGGAGATGCGAATTTTGGAATGTTAAACTAGCTAAGAGAGGGTGAGGAAAGCCAAAGAAGTGTTGGAATGAGACTATACGAAGGGATCTTTTTTTTGGACCTAAACCTGATATTCACCCAAGACAAATCTGAATGGAGGCAAAACATCCATGTAATCGACCCAATTAATGTGGGAAAAGGCATTGTTGTTGTATTATTCTTGCCAATTGATAAGAAACCACGTAGTTGGGTCTACTTAAAATGGGAGAAGGCTTTGCCATTAAGACTCCATCGTGATACCCAAAAAATAGCATTTATTTATTCTTGCCAGTTGAATACTCAATGATTAATTAATCTTTCTGGAAGTGTGTAACATGCTACCAACTATATCCTTCTTGGGAGAGTTGTTGTTCATTAAAGTAGGTGCAAACAAAATCAACTACTTGACAATATTTTTAACAATAAAATATTTTAATATAAAATACTGGAAATTTATGAGGTCATCTATTCTCATTCATTCTCTCCAACACCGGTTGTTCTTTAGTCGATGAGATGTAGAGTGAACACCATAGACCAACTTTTGCCGCCTCACCCGTCACCCAAATTTCAAACTAACAAGAGCACTCAGTGAAGTCTCTATTTCTGCATTCCAAGACCCCTCCTAACAGCTTCCGAACCCAATTCTGTTTTCTCTACGAATGCAGAAGCATATCATGTTGACTACAGAATCAACAGACATTTCACTCCGCTTATCGGTAATCAATCCACTTCACCTCGTATGCTGATACAGCACCTTTTTTATGACAATCACCAGTAGTCTCTTCACCAACTCCACAACAACCGACACAAGCAAGCAACCCGGATCCCAACAACAAAAGGAATCAACAAACGGGTAACATCAAACATCACAACCACAATTTTTTTGGAAAGAAACAACCATAAAAAATAAAGATAGAAGATTAAAAATCGAGAAAAAAACCAAGTCTTTCGAAGTCATTACCGCAAATCTTAATGGGCGCCTCGAGCTCAAGCAGATTGGGCTGGCTTATGAAGATCTCCTTGGACGCCTGGCACAGCTGCCGAATCTCCGCCTCCACAAGCAGCGCCTGCTTCGAGCCCCTCCCCTTCTTGGCCTCCAGGAGCCTCGTGATAACCCCATCCAACGCCTCCTCGTCCATCTCAACCGCCCCACTCTCCTCCCGTAATTTAGGGTTTTAGACCACTTGTAGACCACCAAAAACCCTAATTTTTAGGTGGGAAGCTGGCGATGAACAGTTAAATCGATCCGCGGCGGTGCTTTCGCGATCGAAAAGATGGAATCTTTGGAGAAGGAAAGGTCTGATCTCCGTCTTGGAGTCTGCGGGTGAGAGTCGTGGGAGGTCGGCGGGATATTTCTAGGTCAACCCGTTCTGAACGGATGGACGCCAGGACGGCATGACCCCCTACCAAATAAATTATAATTTAGGATAAATTACAAAAAAAGGACCTCACCTTTGTGTTGATTTCCAATTAGCGACTTCATTTTTCAAATTTAAAAGTTTGATAAATATAGTATACTTAATGTATGCTCGTATTTTAAAATTGCAATGTTCGTATTTTAGGATTTTGGTGGAAGAGGTGGTAAGATTACAAGGGGTTTGGTTTGAGAAAAAAAACTTTGTGGGTTATGGTGTGATTGGATAGAAAGACCATATGGGCTATGGTGTGATTGGACAAGATTTTAAGGGATCATGGTGTAAAAATCCATATACCTAGACACCGCTCCTTCCCATCAACACTTCCTACAAGACACTAAATATTTAATAAGAGCTTTCTCTTCCCTAAGGGCCTGTTTGGTTGCAGGGTTGGGCAGGGTTGGGTTGGATTGGGTTGGGATGGGTGAATAGTAGTAATCTGTGAGGAGGAAGTACCCTTGTGAATAGTAACCATGGTTGGGCCAACCCTGTCCAACCCTGCAACCAAACAGACCTTTAAAGTCGGACAGGGGGGCAAAGTAGCAAGTGAAGGTGGGTCGATCAGAAGGGTTAAATGCATACATGTATCGGCTTTTTATCATCTCAGTTGAAGATAATATTAGGCTAGCGCACGCTCGAAAGGTAGGTGACAAGAGGGTCTGCTATTATATTGATATCATAGAGGCATTTGATTCGGTGAAGCACGAGTTCTATCTAATGAAGTTTAAGGCCTTAGGCTTCGCTCTAGGGTGGATACATGTTCATGGTGAATTATTGCCCGCAAACACATGTCAAGGAATATTTGTGGATAGCGACAGGGAGATGTCCGTTAGTTTACTGATTTTTGTTATTTTAGTGAAATCTCCCTCCTATAGTGGACTTGGCGATCGCCAATAGGGGAACTGTGAATTCGTATCGATGCCCCGACATATCTTAGTTTTGCGGATGATACCTTTTCTTTAGCATGTTCCCACAAAAAAAATGCTTGCCTCCATAAGAGACTTACATCACGCTTGTAACTCTCTCTCTCTCTCTCTCTCTCACGATTAATGCATGAGGAAGCAAGAACTTTTGTTCAAGGAGATATGAGGACGACTTTGGCATGAACCTATTGATGGGCATCATGGGGACTCCTTCCCTATCATCTACTTATCTCCGCGGAAACTATGTGAGATATGTTTCTGTGAGAGATGTGGAGTATAAAATTAGAGTTGTGTTATGTGTGGATGGACCTCTAAACTTCTGTCTTTGTCGATTCCTTCAATTACTTAAGGGTGTTATCCCCTAGATTTTATGATGCCATCTTTTTATTATTGATATAAATATTATATTTATAATGTTATTTTAGTGTTCATCTAGTAAATATACCTATAAACTTAATTTGTAACCCCTCCCTCAATTTGGATGTCCTTTATCACCTCTCCACAATTATCTCTTTTATTTCATTTTTTGAAATCTCTTCCACGCATATCTTCTTCTTATTCTTCTCTCTCACTCATTGTTATATCTCTTAAAAAGTCAGATTGGATTGGTTGGAATGGATACTACCCATGATCTCGCCAGTTTGTCCGGTTCTATGGAAGTATAAATAGAAATTTAAAAAATTAGTTTGAATATTGATCATGTCCGACTAAAGTGAACTAGTTTGACTCGGATCGTACTGCTACAAAGAATTAAGATATTATTATTAATTATCAGCAATGATTCAACACGCACATTCTTAGTTACACACACAAACACACAAAATTGCGTGTGCACGTGGTTTTCATGACTTAGAATATCAGTTCCACTCATATGAACCGTAAATTAAGCTCGATCCAAGTTTTTGAGGTTGATACAAATGATGAGGTCATGAATACTCCACTCGGTTTGACTCAACTATCACACTCGGTTAAAGACCAAACCGGTGACTGAATGGTTCAGCGTCCGGTTTGGATTTTAAAAATCTTATTCTTACCCTTTCTCAATGCATCTCCCTTTCTTTCTCACTCACTTGTATTTATATCTTCCTTTTAATCATTGAGAAAAATGAGTGTAAATACGAAAGGTAACTTTATTTTATGATTTTTATATTATCTCTGTTGTAACCCTATGCTCCATTAGATGTTTGTGTACAATTTCCCCACACAAACACACAAAATTGCGTGTGCACGTGATTTTCATGACTTAGAATATCGGTTCCACTCATATGAACCGTAAATTAAGCTCGATCCAAGTTTTGAGGTTGATACAAATGATGAGGTCATGAATACTCCACTCGGTTTGACTCAACTATCAAACTCGTTTAAAGAACAAACCAGTGACTGAATGGTTCGGCGTCCGGTTTGGATTTTAAAAATCTTATTCTTACCCTTTATCAATGCATCTCCCTTTCTTTCTCACTCACTTGTATTTATCTCTTTCTTTTACTCATTGAGAAAAATGAGTGTAAATACGAAAGGTAACTTTATTTTATGATTTTTATATTATCTCTATTGTAACCATATGCTCCATTAGATGTTTGTGTACAATTTTCCCCTAATTCTTTTAGATTCGTTCTACATGAAAAAGTTTCAAAAATTTATTGTATATATGATTTGTCCAAATTTTTTAATGAATATGTACGTATCCAATATTCAATCTTACGATTTTATATATTTGTAACAAAAAGAGAGTTTTTTGCTCGTAAAACGTTAAGAAGTTGAATCGAATTGTCATTTTTATGTTGCATTATAATTACGCCACATGTTACTTGGTAATATTACAATCAATATATAAATAATAGTTTCACTATGTGCCCCCTCTGCAAAAAGTTATGGCTCCGTTCCCGATCTAACCACCTTAAGCAAGCAATGAGAGAGAGAAACTGTTGGATTTTAAGCCTCCTCACTGAGGATGAGTCGCTCTAGGTGGATTTTATAATTTTTAAAAAGTTACCGTGATATTGGAGGTTCTTTTTGGGCACCAACTTAAGGGTGTTACTAATGGCTTGCGATGCATTTGGTAATGCTCTTTAGAACTGTCAGAAAATTCTCAAGTTTGATATTCGCTCAGATTTGGATCGCGAAAAGTTCAGTTTTGATTCAGTTCGAGAGATGAAATGAATCGAACTTGAGCACAAGTTTAGGCTCCGTCAAATAAATGAATTGAACCTAAAAAATTGTAGGTTTGATTTGTTAACGGTTCTATATACACCTATTTACAAATCCTTATTTGGATAAATGACCATTTTTTAGATAAGCGAGTTTTGTCATGGAATAAGTAGACTTTGTCTGGAGATAAGCGAATATTTACGGGATAAGTGAACTTCGTCTCGATATAAACTATCCCGATATAAATGGTCACATTGTTGGTACAACATCCACTATCTATATATCCAGTATTTTTTCACTTCTTAAACTTCAAATCAACAGGACAAGTATAAACCTTATATATTCTCTATCCTCACATTATTCCTTATCCCTCATCGGAATGAATATAAAATTGTACAACAATTATTATTTTTTCCAAAGAGATTGATCCTATTTTTTTCAAAAGATGAAGAAGAGTCGGAGAAAGGGGGAAAATGAATGATTGCCATTCTAATCATGTGTGCATCCATTTCTTTTCTTTTCACCCCTTTCATCAGAAATTCTCAAGTTCGGCATTAGCTTAGATTCAATTCACTTAAATAGAAGTTCGATTCAAGTTCGGTTCGAAAATAAACGAACCGAACCTGAACATAAGTCAAGGCTCGATTAAGTAAATGAATGAAATGTAAAAAAAATGTGTTCACTCATATTCGGTTCGTTTACACCCCTAATGTTGGCATCTTTGGTTTGATTCCCAAACAAGTTCATGTTCTCCTTTAACTCATCTTGCAAGTTTGTAACGGCATGAACTCGTGAGGTGTCATGGAAGAATGAAAATTGGAGTAGGAAAGTGACACCAAAGTAATCTTGTTGCTTCTAAGGATTGTCCTGAACAAGCTCCCGATGTGTGAACCATCTTCTATTAATCCATCCTTGTCCTCAATCCAGCTTTCCTTTTCCATGGCATGAGACGATGACACTAGGAACATGTTCTTGGAGTGTACTTAATTGGTTTCCACGTGGAGGAACTACTTGGATGGGTTGGAACTTCCCAACTCGATTTTCCTTGCATCTTCTTGGATTAAAGGACTACTAAACAAACTAACAACCTATCCTTGGTGACCAGCGGAAACATATCAAATGTCACGTCGGATCCGAGTGCTAATCCCGGACATCAATGATATCCCAATAACAATAAGGAATCATCTATTATTTTACTATAAAAAAATACATATCTAACACAACACCAAGATCCTTCGTTGCAGTGGACGCAACGACATCCTTCCTTGAGAACCCACAACAAGACTCGAGCTGCCACTAAATTTATCCTCGCATTGATCTGCAATAAAAATACAAGAATATATTGTATAAGCTTAATGCTCAGTACATATCGAGATAAGGTCCAACCGACTAGTGTAGAAATCACATCACAACTAATTATTCCATCTGTAACACAAGGATAATTATTCCCACAAGGAAATTAATAATTGTTCATTTTTCACTCTTACCATGTCGCTTAAAAGATTTGACTTGTCACATGCAATATCATCCTATAGATTTTAATGAATTTAATACGCATACAAGAGAGTTGTAACGACTGTATTCTAATAATATAAATTAAAATAAGAATGATATGATAATAATAATAATAAGAGAGATATCTAATAAAGGAAGAGAGAGAATGTGTGTGCATGATGAGTTGGAGATGGACTTGTTGTCACCAATATTATGGAGGTTATGATTTATATTTTTGGGTAATTGGTCTAATTACGTGAGAGAGAGAGTGGGGGAGAGATACAAAGAGGGTTTGCGTGAGAGATACAAAGAGAGGGAAGGAGAGAGAGACGTGAGGGTAAATGGTCTAATTATGTGTGTGAGAGAGTGTGTGTGTGGGGGGGGGGGGGGATACATAGATTGTGCATGAGAGATACAAAGAGAGGGAAGGAGAGAGAGATGTGAATGGAGATGGAGAGAAACAGGTAGAGGGAGAGATGAGAGAAGTGAGAATAGAATGTGAGAGAGATAGAGAGAGCACGAGAAGAGGTGATGCATTGTGCAAGATTCGTATCCAGCAACGATGACTCTATATGTCGGTATCGAAGGTTGATCCGGTAGAATCAGAGAAGCGTCGACGTGATCTACGATGGTTCGGATATATGGAACCATCTTCATGGGCGAACTTTTCGTATCATCGAGGTATGTGTCGAACACGTAGGATCTATCATTGATCATACCATTCTGCATCCAATACAATTTTTTGAGCGTAACTGTTATATCCGTTAATGGTATTTTTATGAAACCTAAGCATTGTGCATTATGAATTGAATTCAACATGATTCATTCTCTGTTAAGACCTTAGATGTTGTTCATGGTAATACTCTTCTAAATTTTACACGGGGTGCAGTGATTTCGGATTTAATCCATGCAATTAATTAAATGAATATTTTTATCATAATGGATAATCATTCGTTAACTCCATGAGATTCGTTCACCCATAGGTTTATTAAGTAAAAAATATTTCGATATCCTAATCTAAAGTTACCTGAGAAAAGAAAGATAATAATTATCGTTTGCAGAGACCAATGTAATGTTTTATCTTCTACATCTCTCAATTAATTAGTTAATCTGTAATCAAGCTGATTTTCATAAGTTCGGATGGAGAAGTTTGTTATGTAATTAAAGGTCTTTGTTCCTACATGTTTTGCACAAGTGGATAGGTTCTTCAGAAAACTGTCTCTACATTTTCGTGTTGGATATTTTGGATGAGCATGTTACACTGGTATAATGTTGTATGGTTGTATGGTGCAACCAATATTATGATAACAAATAAGATCCATCGTTATTTTAGTAATATTTTAGTTATGAACTAATGAACGTTATTGATACATATAATGTTTAGATAGCAATGTCTCCAACTTTAACTCAGCTTGATATTTACATGTCATTATATCATGGGTATTAGTTATAACTCTTAT
This sequence comes from Ottelia alismoides, assembly GCA_037367405.1. NCBI lineage: Eukaryota > Viridiplantae > Streptophyta > Magnoliopsida > Alismatales > Hydrocharitaceae > Ottelia > Ottelia alismoides. The sequence continues at coordinate 310,212 of JAZKJV010000781.1, forward strand.
CATTTTATACTTATCCATATGAAGTTCACTTAGACTCTATGAGTTTATTAAATAAATGTCGATAGTTTTCGATCTATTGTATTGTATACTAATGCTATTGAAGATGGTAAAATATGTGTTAATAATATAATGATGCTGGTTGTGAAAAATGGTACAACCTAGTTATAAATAAAACGATTACTTGAAAATAAATATATAGTATCTGAAGATCCAGTCTAATATTATATATGAATGGGTGTGTTCTATTGATTAGATGTTTTTAATAATGAAGACCCTCTCATTAATGAAACTAAAAAGTTCATTAACATATTGAATTGAAGATGAATATTGCCACTTGAACGGTAGGCGGAGCTAAGTGCTACACCTAAGGAGGGAGCCATCTCTAGAGTCCGTTTATCGAGAGCCTAAAGGGAAACACCTTTCAGGGGTGTCAGGTTTCGTAGAACCCTGTGGAACGTCCACCATTGACTCAACGTTGATGTCATCATGTTCTATGTAATGATTCAGTGATCGCTTGTACCGACAGTAAAAACCACCAAAACTGCCCAACAAATTATGCGATGAGCTGAATTCATAATGAATAAGCTAAGTATTTATGATGAAGCCAAGTGCTTATTTGAACTTAAGTATATATGTGCATTTATGTGAAATGCTAAGTGTATATGTGTAATTATTTGAACTGCTAAGTGTATGTGTGCAATTATATGGAATGTTAAGTGCATATGCGCAATTATGTGAAATGTTAAGTGTATATACACAATTATTTGAAATAATAAGTGTATAAGTGAAATTATGTTAAATGCTAAGTGTATATGTGAAATTACGTGGAAGCTAAGTGTATATGTGAAAATTAAAGTAAATATGATGCATATGTAAATAAAGTGAATATGTGAGGGTATATGTGAGATATTATATGTTATATCATATGAATACCCTTATTTTATGAAAATAATTATGAGTAAGTTATTTGCTGATTACAAATTTCATTTCCATAATTATATCATGTTAAAAAATTTCCAATTTTTTTAATGCCATTTCCTCTTTCATACAATAATGGTTCATGTACACATTTCGACTCAATATCTTGCTGGTAATTTTTATGACTAGTTAGATTCAATAATCACCATTAAATGATATTTACATAAAATATTCATTATTAACATTAGGTAATTGGACATTTATTTATTACACACACAATTTATTTAATACTTATATTATCAATTCCTTAAGCTGAGCGATCGAATACACTTCTTTCCCTAACTTCATACATCACGTATAAAGTCTACACATAGCACGATATACCCTTTGTAGTTTACACGTTGTGTATACATAACATAGAGATTGAATTGCTTCCTTGTTGATTAATACAATCATATGAAATATATAATATCAAACATACATACCAATGAGTAGTTCATATGTATCGTTATATTATGAAAACATTACATGAATCTTATATCTATATAATCACAATAAATACAGTAAGAACTCAATATCTTAGCTACGTTGTTAGCATATATTTGAAATTCTTAAAGGTTGTACCAATAAAACACCTATAGATAATATGACGACAACACTACATATAGTGATTATTGATGCATATACGAACCTAAAATTACGTAGATTGGAATTTTCACCTACAATATCTATTTGACTCATATTAGGTTATGAAACAAAGATACTACCAACCTCTATTACATCAAAGGATTGGAAAAAGCATTCGTTATACTAATTATAAGCACTGAAACAAACATGCAGTCCTTAGCATCGTTTTCATTACATTATTAGTCTCACAATTCGTCGGGGTGAAGATCTACGCGTAAAGGTTATGCCCTATCATCAGACAACTATTCCAGGCAGCCCGCATGGATAACATAAATACCAAAGAATAATCTTCTTAATCGATTCACGGTCATGAGACATTACAGCAAGACAACAACAATCACATTCCAACAATTACTCTAAAGTTAGTCTCCGATATCATGTACTAGTACCATACTGAGCGATCCTAAGGCTCCGACACATACATAGACGACTTGAAACTTTCACCCGTGAAGACATCTCAGTTCCATCCATCCGAACCGTTGTAGACGACGTAGACACTCCTCGATTTTGCCGGATTGAAACTCTGACATCAAAGGGAGGGTTCCCATTGCCGGATTCGAAGATGGCGCTTGGTGGGGATCTCTACTTATTATACAAAGAAGCTTCTCTAACTATCTCTTTCTTCCTCACTCTCGTTCACTCTCTCTCCCTCTCATTCTCTCTTTTACATATTTCTCCCTCTCTATCTCTTTGGAACATCGAGTGATTACATGTGATTTCTATGCAATTGAAGAGAAAGGGTAACTTTTCTCTTCTCATGCAGAGAGTCCCCTTCCAAAATAGAATCACATGCACATAATAAGGGTGTTGAACCGGCCATCCGTAACCATCAATGTCTCTCCTTTTTTATTTTATTATTTTTTAATATCTAATCATGGGATATGGGTCATTACCATTAAAGCACAAAAGAAAATAATGCTGTGTCTAAAACAATCATCTTCAAAACATCATAAGCAAAAAAAAAAGGATATATATATATATAGAGAGATATCCAATAAGAAGCACCTTTCTTGGGTGCATGGAAAGCCACCATCTCAGCCATCCATAATTAATCCAACGGATCCGATTAATGCCTCTATTATCTTAATTTATTTAATGTCAAAAATTCATTCTAGTCATTTAGTCACACTCTAAAAATAGAATGTGACAACTCACATTCTATTCTTGATCCTTTTGTTGACAATCCATTCTAGGGTTTTCCCCACCCTCAACAAACGATGGCGGCATGGGTTCCGCGTGGAGCACGACGGTGGCGGCGTTGATAGTGGACACGGGGCGGAGCATGACGACGACAGAGTTGGTGGTGGCGCATGTGGTGGAGCATGACGACGGTGGAGGAGATGGTGGTAGCACACATGGTGCATTCCCCTTTATCGCGTCTTCGACATCTTCGATGCCAACCGTGATGGCGTCCTCACCATAAACAAGCTCTTCATCACCCTGATGGATCGTGGGCGGTGGAGGACATGCATGGAGGAGGTGGGTCGTGGAGGAGAAGGATGGAGGGAGGTGCAGATGGAGGAGGGCATCCCAGTTTTTACAATCAGAGATCATTTTTTACAACATCAAATCCTTTTTTACAATATCAGATCGTTTTTTACAATATCAAATCATTTTTTACAAATCTCATATTGTTTCTTTATAATTTCAGATTGTTTCTTACAATCTCATATTATTTTTACAATATCATGTTACTTTTTACATTTATCGTTAATATTATAAGTTTCTAACAATTTCAGTACGCGAACGGGAAGTACCGTGCATATTTGTGAAGAACGCACATAATTGTGGATGTCAATTTACAATTTTCATACATATTTTACAAAACGTGCATGAACTTTTACAACAGTGTTATCAAAATTACAATTATAATAATATAACTATTACTAACTGTGATTTTATTTTATAATGCAGGATACGGTTCTACAATATCAATGGAAATTTTACAAAGAGCTCTACTATTCTGCATTGCACGAAAATGCTACCATGTTGGCGAAACTTCATTAACTAAAAAGTAACAAAAAAATACCAAATCAGGCGTGCTAAAAATGAAAAAAAAATACAAGGATTAAATAATTTTCAAATTCAAAATGAAATTCAAATTCAAAACGAAAATGTATGGACCAAAATACCCTTTTGGATGAACAATCATTAGATCGAGATCTAACGGATCTCGTGATGTACTTTCCATGCATCCAGGAAAGGTCACCTCATTGGAAGGACCCTCATATATATATGTGTGTGTGTATGTATATGTATATGTATATATGTGTATATGTGTGTGTAGGGGACCCTTCCTATAAGATGTGGTCCTTTCACGTGTAAGGAAAGCCAACGATCCTACCCATTAGACTCCAATCTAATGATGCCATCAATTTCATTATCCAAAAAGATAATTTAGTCATCCTATCATGCATTACTTATGAATACCATTTAATATTTCAAAATAATAATTTATCTCCGTCTGATTTTTTCCTCGGAATACATTATTAATCAATTAATGTACAATTTCATTTTCAGACAACAACATGAGAAACATATCTTGGTAGAACTCCCATGTTTTTGTAGAATATTTGTTTTCTTTTGTAACGTTGGTTTGAGTTTTGCAAAATGAATAATGATTTAGTATATATTAATATCAATTATTTTTATGTCACGAGCTATCGTCATTTGTCACTATTTCGTCATCACTTTGTAATTTTTTTTTATCATTTTTGTAACACGAATTTATTATTATCATTATATTAGACATTTATCTGTTTCCAACATCAACTTCTTTGTAATAACTTGTATCCATCAAAACACATCATTCATTTGTATATTTAAGTGGTTCTCTTGTAAAATGAGTTCTATACTAGTAATATATTTGTTATCTTTATATTTTTTGTTATTTTTTTTATGATTTATGCATAATATACAATCTCTTTGTAGATTTTGAATGGTGTCCTATAAAACAAAATAACAAAATGTAAGAAATATATTCAAGTATCTAAAACAATATTAACTTTTCAGAAGACGAAGCTCCATTGTCATCCATGTGTTATCACCATGTTCCATGCACCATATGTAAAATATATAATCTCTTTGTAAATTTTGCATGATCTCCTGTAAGATAAAATACTAATATGTAAGATAATGCTATCGGTGTCGTCAATTCTGTTAGAAGAAATAAGAATTGTATATATTCCAGAGAACCCTAGGGTCTCTTATATAGAGAAAACCCTATGGGTAAATTACATAAGACGGAATATAAAAGAATAAAAAGACCAAACGGTACACAGATATATAATTCTTTCGACAAATTCCATATCTAAACTCTTATTACCAAACAAACATATGAGTGAGTCATTGAGGTGATCCCTCCTTACTTTTGTGATCCCATTTTCTCACATCACCATGCTCTATGCATTGTCGTTACTACCGTTTGGCGTTCCATGCACCATCAACTCGAGCGTGTCATGACCTCCGCCCACATGCCGCCATCGTGCTCAACAAACTGCGACTGCTACGTGATGCCTTCACCATATGGATTAGAGTTTTGAATTTTTTGAGCAAATAAGGTGATATATTAATAGAGGAGATAATTAAGGTGGTTAGATACTATATTTTGATAATGCATAAAGATAAAATGGGGTTTTGCTTAATTTAAAAATATCAACATACCTTTAATAACTACATTGGATTAATTATGAAGGGATAAGATTGTCAACCTTCCTTGAGGATGGAAGGACAATGTCCCATTAGAAAGATATCTTATGTGTGTATAGATTTTATCCAATGAGCTTTGTGCCCATTAGAGTTGTGATGAGCAAACAACGTCATTCATAAGATTTTGATCTAATGGCTATGGTTTATAAAACTGTTTGCTTATTACGTGGATGGTTATTTGTGAGATGTTAATGATTCCTTATTTGTTTTAGGGTGATGGGTAAGGAAACCTAATAATATATGATGTGTAATGCTCATCCAAATTGGGTCCTTCTCGTAGCTAAGGGACAATATGTGAGTGGTCAGTATATCATGCAAAACCTTTAGTACTATTATTCTATTAGTTACTATTGTTGCAATCGATATTACATTATATACATATGTTAGTTACTAACATTGATACAAATGTTACATACTTATATTTTTCATTCTATTTACTAACATAATTTGATGATTTACTAATATATCTTTACAAGTTACTTTTGACATAAAGACAATTGCTACAACAATGCTATCACTTCTTTTATTACACGTTATACCTATTTATGTTACTAAATTTGTACTCAATTCGTTTGATTTTTAGTTACTAACAAACTACATTTTTTAAATATTCATGCTTTTCCTTTGAATTGCTAGCATTTTGTTTGAATAATGAAAGTAAGGAGAATATAATAATGATTCCATGTTAATAGATTACTTGAGTAATGTCTATGAATTATTGATATTTGTACAACGTAATAGTAAATTACTGTAGATTATTCTAGCATTACTAATCACATAAAATCATTTATTTGATAACTGCATATATATTACTGATCTTGTGACATGAGATATAACTAATACGTAAATAACTTAACGAGAGAAGTAATATAGAACACATTTATAGAAGAGTAAAAACATAACATAAATTAGTAACTAATAAAAGATATAAAGTAATAAACATGGACAATATAGTAATATTCTATGGTTGTATTTCTTTTCATAATCATTCTTCCTTACGAAATGAGAATGGAAGTTTTATCTTATCAAAACTAATTCCTCATTTTTAAGGAAATGATATAATTCGAAACTAAAATGGAAATGATGCACTTCAAAAATCGTCCTCTTTCAAAATAGGCAACTCTACAATTTTTTTATGAGTAATTTCTGTCGCTATATTGTATTAACCAATAAGAACAAGCAATGTTTTACAACTTGGTTTCCAAAACAGTGCACACTCCAGGAAACTTGGAGGTGCAGTGTAGTTAAAGGGAAAAACAAAATAGGCAACTCTACAATTGAACATACACGAGGATGACATATGTTGGTGCTCATCACAACTCTAACGGGCACATGGACCATTTAATAAAATCCGTGTCTGTGTGCACGCGCATTGATGGACCCATGATTACAGAGTGAGGGGGGCATACTGACAAATAATAGTAATAATAAATAAGATTGTTATATAAAATTTTAGTATGTGTGTGTATATAGAGAGAGTTATTTTACTTCTGAAATAAATTTAGAAAATACATGAACCCATGTAATTAAAGTTGACCACACCTAGTTTTTATATCTTGAAAACAATTCATATTATTATCATTAGCAATAGATCGAATATTTCTTTTTCAATGTATGCTAGTAAATTAGCATTAACCATTCATCTTCCATTCGAATATCTCTCTTTCAATGTATCCAACATTAAGTAAGATGCAACAAGATTCCAATATATCCATATCAAATTCATGACGCATCCGTTTGTATAGATTTGACAGCCGTAACTGTTTCAAAGTAGATACAGATATGGATATCATTTTGATATCTGCAAACATCTGTATCAATATCCTTTTATCCATTTGTATATATGAATTTAGTTATATATTTAGTTTTAACTATACATAACATAATTTTATATAATTTCAATAAATGATATATTTTTTGTGATATAAGTAAATTTTGTATATTTTTCTCATGTGTTTTATATTTAATTCATGTATTTCTAAGTCAAACTATAGAGTATTTATGACAATACTCGTATGTGATCCATATCTGTTTTATACATGTATCCATTTTTTAAGGATACAGCAATATAGTTTCAATATATTATCAACACCCATATATTGTATTTAAGAATGGATACAGATATAAAATATCTATATCTATATATGTATCCATCCGTTTGAAGCCCTGGAAGGGCCGTACAACACACCTATGTATATATGCATGCTACTGCTGAGCGAGGAGCCACCATAATGAGGGAGGGCACAACAACTCGGGTTGGATGTATGGAGGGAATGCGAGAGAGGATGTGACGTTATTCAAGTGATGGAGGGTGGAAACGAACTACTGTTGTGCAAGGAAATCGGGGGTATGATGATGTCGCCAGGTAGGGAGCTAGAACTGCAGGGAGAGGAATTACAACAACTTGGATTGGGCATGCAGATGGAATGCGAGAGAGGAGGTGACAAGGGATAGAGGGCACAAACTCAACTCAAAGATTTCAATTGGAGAAGGGGGTGGCACGATGGTTGGGTTTTAATTTTAAGTAATGAAACATTAATGTGAATATAATAATTTCCAAACTTTAGGGGGGAGGGGGTGGCATGTGCTCCCTATAACACATACATGGATTCATCGTTGTATGCATGCATGTATGTATAGTGTTTAATGTATGCACATGATTTATTGGGACTATCTCTAGGGGGAGTCGACTTGTATACCCCCACCATTGTTTTTTGTTTCCTAATGTACTTTTTGAAAGCACATGGGGATTCACTGCAAGAAAAATGAGTTGTGGCCATGGAAAGCGGCGACGAAAACTTGTGGCCACAATAATTTCGTGGCCACTAGTTTCTCATAGCTATGATCCGTGTCCAAAGTCTTTATACAAGAGTTGTGTCCACGGAATGTTTTGTGGTCACTTGTAGTGGCCACGGCATATTCGTGGTTAGAAAGCTCTCGCGAAGAGACTTGTAGCTACGGCTACTGACCACGAGGTGCTGTGGCCAGAGCCCAATTCCGTGGCTACAAACCCCACATCCGTGGGCATTGGGCATTGTTCTGTAGCCACAACATGTTTTCCTTGTAGTGATTTTAGATCACTGTATGGCATCATGTTGTCATCCAAATTTCAACTCAATTCGAAACCTTTATCCCATTCAGCCTGTCAAATTTTAATGGTCTCATAATTGCTAAAATCGACCAAGTCTAGATGGATGGGTTAGGAAATGTCTGTTTCAAACTGAATTTGAATGATAATATGATGTCATATGATGGACTAAACCCCTCTGGTATTTTGAGAAATACCGTAAGAAGTAAAAATAAAGGGTAGGCATAGCCAAGTTGGCTCTCCCTGCGGGATAGCCCCACTAAACCCATATGTGTGTGTCTGTGCATGCGCGTATGTGCGTGAAAGCACGCGTGCATGTGCGTGTAGTGGGTTTATTCAATGTTCCCCGTGCCCGTTAGAGTTGTAATAACCATACTTATTTTTTATTAATATTTTATATCATTTTGAGTTCAATGCTTATTAGTTTACAAATGTATATTATATTCTTACTATTAATAACCATTTTCACAAAAAGAAAACTTTAAATTCATATGAAATGATCATTAGTAAGAATAGAAAAAATATCAGTAATGTAAAATAAAAATACAATCATTTCATATGAATTTAAGTTTTTTAATGAAAACAGTTATTAACAGTAAGAATATGATACACCAGTTGTAAAGCAAGTAAAAAATGAGTGTTCTCATTACAAATCTTATGGAAACATGACCCATCGGATAAATTCTCTCTTTATGTGTGTTTACATATGTGCGTGTGCGCCCACGGTTGTGTGTGCGTGGGTGCATTGCATGCGTGGGTGTGCGTGTGTGCATGCGCGCATGCATGTGTCCATTCTCCTATCTTGTTCATTTTATGCTGTGCATATGTATTCGTATTTGATTTCGTATGAATCTGAATAAGAGTATCGTTTTAATATCCACAAATATTTGTTTCTAATTACATCTCGGTCGTATAAACATATAAATAAAAATGGAGCCCTTTTCGCTATTGACCCAAAATATGAGGAATTCTTCTTTAATTTACTCTTTAAAAAATTGTCAGCAGGGTTCGCCAGGTGGATTTTTTTGCGTGGCATTGCTCAGCTCGAGCAAACCCTAATCGACCCCCGACGAAAAGGGGAAGGAGAAGAGCGTAGAGGGTCATGGACCTCCGCCCGCCGGCGCTGGAGGACGCGGGCCTCGAGGACTGCGCGCTTCCCCCGGCCTCCATCCTCGAGGCCTTCTCCATCGCCGCCAGATCCCTCTCCTCCCGCATCGTCCCCGATGGGGGCTGCATCGAAGACCCCGCGGAGGTCCGAGAGGAAGCGGCGGCCGAGGAGGAGAAGGTACCCCGCGAGGGGGAGGGGGTGTGCGGAAGGGGGGTGGTGGAGAAGGACGGCGTCGGGGAGGAAGGGGGAGACAAGGTCGTGGTGGTCGGTGGGGTTGGGGAGGAGGGGGATAGGGTTGTGGTCGTCGGTGGGGGAGAGGAGGGGAAGGAGAGGGCCGACGAGATTTTGCCTGAGGTGTTGTCGGCCTGAGGTAATGCTGATCTAGGGTTTTGCTTGTTTTTTTTCTAGGGTTTCTGTATGTGTGTTTTGCACTTTTATGTAATGTCAAAATAATTATCTTTGTGGCAATTAGTTACTCCCATTTTCTAATAGTTACCATATGTTCATCAAGGGTTCAAATATCGGTTTCGGATATCGTATCGATACCCTGTCGATATGATATTTTGTCGAAATTTTGCAGCAATGTCGACGACATTTCGCTCATATCGCCCATCATTTGTGAAGAAATGACCGGAAATTGCTTTCATATCGCCTTTGCGCTCGAGATTTCGGTTCCTTGTCGAAATTGAAATTTCACCGAAATTTCGCGAAATCCGAAACAATGATGTTCGTAATATTATCATAGGTTACTCATCTCTACAAATTCATGGCAGTAACTATCATACTTCCCAATAGTAATAAATGTCCCACACCTTATTATATCAACACAAACTAATTAGATTGTGCAACCTTATGAATTTCTTGTTAGATTAATTAGTTATGTTGCTTTTGAAATAACATGGGTAAATGTGTTAGTAGTAGAATACAAGCTTGGTTTGGCAAAGTGTAAATCATGGTAATTATAACTTATCTAAGGGTGATAGCATCCATTTATCTCAAGATAAATTGATTTTCACCTCTAAATAAACTATCTTTTTTTCCTACAATGTGTATATCTTCCTTTTTTTTTCTCAAATTAACAAGAATGGGATAAGCTCTCTAGATAGAGATTTAATAGATGATGTAATCATGATGTGCCCACTTTATCTTGGGATGATGCCTTCAATAATAGTTTCGATCACCATATAAGTGACACGTCGAAATGAAATTTTGGTAGAAATTCAATCGAAATTTTGTGAAATTTCAGTCATATGAGTTATACTAGCCCTTCTATTGGCAACCTTAAAGGCTTAAATGTCAATCATTTCGATCAAATTCCAGTCATTTCTCGAAATCAAAATTCGATTGAATTTCAACCAAATTTAATGGCATGTCTTGAGATTACTTGTATAGCACAAAGTATGCTTATCTGTGGATAAGGGAACCTTGCTTGCAACCAAACGAGGTTTGAATCATAAGGGAGTTGAGAGGCTTATGAAAACCTTTGTTATTGATATGAATGGCCAACAAGGTATGAGCTTTGATGAATGTGATAATTATGTGTTTCAACTAGCAAGGTATGAGCTTTTATAAGGTGATCATACTAGATAATAGACTTAGAAGTAAAAACTTCTCGATAAAGTATGATTGCCCTGACTCTTTAAAAAATATGATTGGTTTAATATATTAAGAATTAAAAGAACCATCCTATAAATCACTAGACATGTGTAGAAAGGATACAAGTGAATGCCCATATTTGCATTTGTTTGCCTTTCAAAATTCATATATGTATGCAAGTCAGTCATGCTATATTCACACTCATGGTGTTGCAAAAGTTAGTATTCAGTATTTAGTCGGAGTGGTCGTGTGGTCGATTATCTTTGAATTATTAGATTATGCATATTTAATTATTTTAAACATAACAAATCATCTCTAATACATACATTCTTATATATTTATGATCACCATTCAATAAGAATCCAAGATAGAAGTACAAGCAAGTTACATATATGGAGCTTTAGCATTTGTGATCAATCTGATCGAATATTGATGAAATAGAGACTAGGGATGAGCATGGATCGGGCTGGGCCATGCTCTGAAGGGCCCAGGCCAAAGTCCATTTAAAAACTTCAGGCCTTGGGTCGGGCCTAGACCTGCAAAATTTTTTTGGTTCGGCCCAAGCCCAGGCTGGCACAATTCTTATGGGTTGGGCTTGGATCGGGCCGGCCCATCTCCACCCATTATAAATCATTAACTTTGAGTTTTTATTTAAAGTCAATCTCAATTCAATTTAGATGAGCTAAAATTATTTAAAACATATGCCATAATACTTGTGAAACAACTAAAACTAAATTCTACCGGAGATGATTTCTCATTTTATACAAGTGCACTCTATGTTAGATATCATAAACGTCTCTCATTACATAAATTGAAAGAGTGAACCAAATTTACATAATTAACAACATGTGCACCTGGTACTACATGTTAAAAAATGGGCATAATGCCCATATTGGGTAAAGGTTCAATAATAAAAAATATTCTGATGGAAAAAATAAACACTAAGAAATTTAAAAATAACCACCGGAATCTAAACCATAGACTAATTAAGGAAAATTAATTCCGAAATGAAATACAATGATCATGTCATATGTTCCACACCTGACTTTCTTGATTTATTAACATCGTATGAAGAATGGATACATGAACAAAGTGTGCATGCAACAAGTGAGAGTTTACAGGCATGTATGATATGACAATGGTTTGGGTCCTCTTTGGGTCGGGTCCCTGGGTCGGGTTGGGCCGAGCCAAGCCTGAGCCTGGCCCAAAAAAAATTTGGGCCTAAAAATTGGGCCCAGGCCTGGCCCAAAAAATTTGGGCCTAAAAATTGGGCCCAGGCCTGGCCCAAAAAAATTTGGGCCTAAAAATTGGGCCCAGGCCTGGCCCAATGTTTGTTTGGACTTGGGCCGAACCGGGCTTTTTGGACTGGGCTTCGGGCTGGGCCGATCCCGCCCAATGCTCATCCCTAATAGAGACTATGCAGACATAGACTCCCCACACTCACTGCTGATGCAAACGAAAATGAGTATAGTCATATTTGCACTAGTATCATATCCCTTTTATCAAATTTCTAGCATTTGTATATCCAATGATTTTTAAAATGGATATGAATATAGCATCTACAAATATCTATATCTATATCCACATATATATAATACATGAATATAGTTGTAAATTTATTTGTAGTCGTAACATTTTTTATTATATTTTATAAAATTGTTATAAAATATTATATTTGTATATTATTTCATATACAAATAAGGTGGTTTTGGTTTTCAGAAACCTTTCATATTCAAATCGATTTTAAAAGATATTATAATACATTTTTTTCATATCTGTCAATATTCACACCAGCATGTGATTATTCATGTATTAAAACAGATAAGAGTATATTGACACCTATAGCCTTATATCCCTACTTGAAAGTGCTACTCCGGAAAGGCTTATAAAAAGACAAAACAAACAAACTCCAAGGTTGCATTTACCAGTTCTCCATAGATTGACCACACACAATACGAACAGAGTGGAAACTTGTTCTACTCCATCTGCTAATTTCTACCAGGATGCATGTCACTGCAATTTCACATTCTCAAAAATACAGAATAAGAGACCTATTATTTTCTTTATTAAAATAAGACCGAGGCAGTACCAACATCCTAATAATATTGAGATATGCAAGAAAGAAAATGACATGGAGTTGAATATGAAATGCCTCTGAGTTATTTATAGATGTGGATATCACCTCTCCCAGTTTCTCAAGTTGGGTTTAATCAGAAAAAAAATCCCAAAATTGGATATAGCACTCAAGTTCAATAAAGCCATGACAAAGATAAAGACTAATACAAGCTACATTAACTTGCGAAAATTACAACAACAACCATCTTCAAGCTTGGCTTATGTCTGCCCCAAGGTGAATGCATCGCTCTGCCGCAAATGTGTTTAATAATGTTGGTTCTATGCACAGCCGTAAACTCCAACACGGCAGAGCTACCTTGGAACGAACATACCTCACATCGAGAAGTTGAACAAGCATGTAGTGCTCCAGAACGCATCCTTGGCAGACCCTTGAATCTGCGCTTGTGCAGTGGTTAGACTATGTTAGGTGCACGCGATGAACTTGAGGTTCTCCTTCGTCTGCGTCTCTTTTGCCGCATCCTCCACATGCTCAAGAACATCAGCAGACCTGAGAAGCATAGTGATGATTTAAGAAATGTTTTTTCTGGTAAATAAGTAACAAGAATAGAAGAAATCAGGTCTGCGCTTACAAGCAACTACAACAAAAGCAGGTAGAAGCCACTGACTGGAAAGAGGCACCAGCATGTCACTCTGCAAGGAAGCACAATGGGTGAGTTGAGCCGAGTCGAGTGCGAAAATTCAATATCACGCAACACATTCAACCCCTTCTCCAAGGGAGAATGGGTAATTCCCAGTAATCTTAAGCCATAAGTTTGGCAAAGTCACTCAAGTTGGTCTCATTTGAGCATGAATTATAAATTTAAATGATTGTTCTGATGAATATTAATTTAAATGGCGACGGTTCTTCCTTTTCGTAGGCGATCTCTGCAAAACAAGTGACCTAAATCCTGTAATATTGCAACTCCTACAAGTTTGCATGAGAAATTTGAACATGATACACAGTTAATAAGCAAAATCCAGATGACCATCCGAAGTCCAATAATTATGCTTTGGCTCCTGAAAAAAATACTTCTACATTTTTTAGCACTCACCTTATTGTGAACGTTAAAAGGGAATGGATCAATTGCAGATCTGTTGTCAGGCACAGGATGCTCAGACTGGGGCATCTCCAAGGAATTATTTTGATAATCTGGAATTCTTCTAGTAGAATATCCAGGTATCTTCATGTGCCTCCCCGTAACTATATCGTAACCTTTTCTCCCCCAAACCTCATGTCTGGAGTCACTTCGACATATCATCTCCTTACCACATACCGCTGAGTATATGGTGAAATTAATGTCTGTTCTGCGAGAAGGCAACAAGCTGTCATCTTCATAAGGAGGAAACTCGTGTTTTGCTGAGTCAGCAAATAGCACAGGATCTTTGATATTCATGCTTGTAAAATCAAGAAGCTTCTTCAAGAGCCAGTAACAATCAGTCACCATGTGACTACTGTCAAGGCAATTGGAATCTCCATAAACAGCAATCCGACCATCACCAGCCTCAACAAGACCGAGAATGGTGGAGTTGACCTGCATGCGCTATCTTATGTAAGTGACCAACATCCAATTATACATAAAAAAGAAGGATTTTTATCAGTTGTGCCCCTTTAAGGAATTGCAATTTCAGTTATGCCCCTCCATTTTGGGAATATCAATTATGTCATTGACTTCTTGCTATTCTATCACTTGTACCCCTCGGGTTAGTGGCCGTTCATACCCAACGCAAAAGGACGTTAACTTTGGGGAGATAGGAATTAAATTTAAAAAAGGGCTACAAGGTCATCCCATCTTCTTCTCCTTCCTCCCCTTCTCTTCCTCCTCCCCAGCCTCCTGCTCATCTTTCACCGCCTCCTTCCCTAGCCCCCAATGCTTGCCCCCTGCCCCCACACCTCCCCGAGCTCCACTCTCCCTCTCCTCCTCTACTGCCATGCCCTCCTCCACCATGTGTGGTGCTTGGGCGACACATGTCCCTCCTGAGCATCGAAAACGTCCTGCGGTTGCTTGGTGCCGATCTCTTCGCCACATGCGTCACCATCTTCCCTTTCCACTAGGTCCTCCAGCAGTTCGACCTCTTCATCATCCTCATGCAGACCATCCTCAAGGTCCTCACCACCCTCGCCACCGCCATCAGAGACCCTCCTCCTCCTCTTCTTCCTCCCCATCCCCCAGGCTCCTCCTCCTCTGCCTCTCCCCCAATCTCCTCCCTCTCCACCCCAAGCCTCCTCCTCACCCCCCTTTCTCCAACTTTCCCTCCTCATCCGCCCACTCTTCCTCCCCCTCATGTGCAGAATAAATAATTGAATCCGCGAAGCGCCGCCTCCCTCATGGATGTTCCGTGCATCGACGGGGGTGATGAAGGAGGATGTGTCAAAGGAGGACGGATGAGGGGAGTGTTTGAGCAGTTATGTCCCTCTTAACCTAACCATGGTTTGAAAAAACCATGTTTAAGTTCAATTATTGACAGCTAAAGTAATGGAGGGGCACAAGTGATAGAAAGGTAAGAAGTCGGGGGCACAACTGATATTCTAAAAAAGGAAGGGGCATAACTGATATTGTAATATCTCAGAGGAACACAACTGATAAAAATCCAAAAAAGAATATAAAAATAATCTAGATAAAATTTAAAAATTGGAGATCAGTCGGTTCCTTTTTGAAAATACAGTTATAACATTATTTTAATCACACTTCTTTCAACACTTCCAATCCAAATTCCAGACACTGGCTGAGTTATTCAACTGCATGTTTAGCTACTACGGGAAAAGAGAGGTTTCTCACCATATTGATGCCGGAAGTAGGCAGAATGTTCCCACCGCCACTCTCAGAGTTGTCCTGAAGTGGGAAGCTATGAATATAACCACCAGCTGGAAATTTCACTATATCGGTACCAGAGGCATAATGGATTGGCTCGTCATTCAGTAAAAGATCTCCACTGAGAATTTTACCACCGAAGGCAACACCAAAAGGTGCCAAGAGTTGATTAATTGAAGGGATATTTGCACCTCCAGTAACAGGAGTCCACCAGCTCCTTGTATTATCGTCAAAGAACCTCATCTTAACCATGGAACCCACATCATACCACTCAGAGAAAACAACAAGTCCCAATCCATGATTGACAACATCGTTGTTAAGCTTTTCTATCTCTTCAGGGAAATACTCGTCCTCAAGATCCACCATCAGAAGAGTCCCATAATGTTTAGCATCAAAGCATGTAAGAGGTGAACCAAGCGTTTCAATAAAATATCCAGCATCTCTCAACATATTGAACATGATGTGGTAATTCGTGTGTAGATGATCTCCATGCCAATCTAAGATGTCATTACGAACATCTAGGGAATCTCTTGGAATATAGCCAGGGGGTACTTGATGTTATGAAATTGATCCCAAAGGACTATCTTTGATCTAGGAGGCCTTGGAACCACTATAACCTTCAAACAAAGAACACATATACTGCTCTTACTTTCGCCTTTCTGTCCCTGAGGTGGACTAGTCACTTCGACTGTAACATTGCCTTCTATAATACCTTCAAACTTGGCACCTTCTTCCTTGATCTCCATGTGGAGTGCCAAATAACCAGACCAAGGCCAGATGACGTCTGAGTACTTGAAGTGGATGCTAAGCAAATTCCCAACCTCATCATATGGATTCCACGTCGGCGGAGACTTTATGTAACCAATCACTCCCATGCCATTGAGTATAGTAGCATTGAAAATAACAGGCATTGCACCAAAATAGAGTGGCTGGAAACAGAAAGGCCAGAAATAAGGGCAGTCTGTGTAGTCAAGAGTGCTAGGAAAAATGCTGGCCCGCGGTTGGTAACTTTTCAGAATTTCATATGATTTCAAACTAGCATATATGAAAGGGAAAATGTTACTTAATGCCAAGCCAATGGTAGAAATAAAAAGGAATAAATGTGAAAAGAAATCAAGGCTTACAGGTTGACTCTTCCAGCACCTTGCTCAAAAATGTTTGGACCTGAAAGTTTAGAAGCACCTTCAACTAGTGCTTGTTTCATGCTTGCTGGATTTAATATGGTTTTGCGATAGTCCTCGGGTATAACACTGACAAGTAAGCAAACAATGCCAGCCACCACTGGACTTGCAACACTTGTTCCTGAGAGGCTTTTGCAACCTGTGCTTATTTTCGAGCCTATTATATCTCGTCCATAAGCAACTATATCCGGCTTCACACGGCCATAACTATAAGAAAGATAAAATGATGAAAGAGATGCACAAGGACCAAAAGGTAGAGTGAACATGATAATCAAATCAAGAAAGGGACGATAAGCTTACCCATGAGGAAGCTCCCAAGTACTCATCCCACGTGAAGAGAAAGAAGCTATATTATCGCTGTAATCAATGCCACCAACACCAATAACATCACTTTGGTCGGCGGGATTGTTTAGAGTTCCATAGAGGGGACCATCATTTCCGATAGCTGACACCATAATGACATTATTTGCTGTGAGCTCCCATACCTGAACATCGTGAAAATCTTATCCAAAAAAACATGACAAGAAGTCCATTGCTTGATCGCAATGACTTAGTTGCACCATAACTAAAGATCGGTTTGATAAAACAGAAAGCTCATACAAAGACAAAAAAAACCATGAAAGCATGAACCTCTAACTTGGTTGCTTATGTTCTCAGACACAACTTAGAAGATAACGGGATGCAATTGAAAGCATTAACTTTCCTAATGTCCTTGTTAGAAAAGAGGCTGACCTTTTCCACAAAAGGAAGATCTAGATAATCAGGTCCTCCAATGCTCAAGTTAAGCACATCCATTTCCATTGCAATGGCATAGTTGAAAGCATCAAGAAACCAAGATGTGTAGGATACCTGCATTAAGGCTGAAGACAAAATTATCATGGCGTTGTCCTTGCAAATAAGTATTACGAAGGAAAAGAAAGAATGGCATGAAAAAATGCATCTGTTAGTAGAGACACATAATACAAGCAACTACCCACATACATAAGCATGCATAGATGTCATAAGCTCAAGGCAAGCATTGGTCAACCGTCAACGAGGGTGTGGAAAGAACCACATTTAAAGAAATTCATGAAGTGGAAACAAACACACAAAATCCAATTCCATGAAACTATTCTATTACTCTATATTGAGAGCTATTATTTGCTCTCAAAAACGGAGAAAGAGCTAGTATTCAAACTGAGGAGAGGTAAGACCCGGTATTCAAACTGGGGAGAGAAGTTAGTAAAAAAATGGCAAAGCCTTCTTCCACTATAAGTAGGATCGGCTACATGGATTCTTGCTCAAATCCGTGTTGAAAGATTTGACTATTTTTTACGTTGATTGTCGACCACCTAATGCACCCCCACAAGGGAGGATTTGAACCATGATCTTTTGAGTGGTAGGCACACTGCACTACCACCAAACCATTTAAGTGGGGAGGGAAGTCAGTACAAGTCAAAAATTTCAAAGTACATGATCAGCTTGAACATCAATACGAAAGGTAGACAACAGATTACAAAACCATGGGCCAACACAGACCAAGACAAACCAACAGATTACATGGATTCTTGCTCAAATCCATGTTGAAAGATCTGACTATTTTTTACGTTGATTGTCGACCATCTAATGCAACCCCCACAAGGGAGGATTTGAGCCATGATCTTTTGAGTGGTAGGCACACTGCACTACCACCAAAACATTTAAGTAGGGAGAGAAGTCAGTTCAAGTCAAAAATTTCTAAGTACATGATCATCTTGAACATCAACACGAAAGGTAGACAACAGATTACAAAGCCATGGGCCAACAGACCAAGACAAACCAAAAGAGATCCCCTCAGAGCAAGCTTCACTAAACTTGTAACAATAAATCAGATGGAGGATGGTTTATCTAGCTTGAGTCCTATCAGTTAACCAGCGAGGCCCAGTAAAGAGACGATCAAGGGGCTGGAAATGAATATAAAGGGTTCTTTGACCAGTTCTCGTAAACTTATTGCCTTAGTCACAAAGTCATCAAAGGAACTCTCGAAAGCTAACATACTTTCTCATCTCTGGTAGGCTTTTTAAACCTTGGCTTTGCATCTTTTACCTTGAGTTCATCTATCACCTAAGTTTTGTAACTTCTTGACCTTGACTTCGGAAAGCTCAGCCTCCTCAGATCAGGGCCCCCTGCTTTGTCAATAATTTAAGTGTATTGCTGGCAGCACCATATTTCACTGCAGGTATTCACTACTATTCACTGATTTATTCACTAGAAGCAGTTTAGCCCTTTCTTTCCAAACGATACGAAGATCCAAGCAAACTGGTTAGCCCACAACAAGAGGAAGTGTGCTGTTCAGACTCAGATTTTGTTTGTAAATTTGCAAGTAACAGCAAAGCAGTGTTGACATTTCATGTTCCTTGCAGAGGCAATGGTTTGTTAAAGATAACAAGTCTTGGTAATATGCTTGTTATTCAACCTTTTTTTTTGAAAGGATGTTATTCAACCCATGATTAAATAATAAAAATTCACAGGATGTTTTTTTGGAGGAGAAATGCTTCAAGTGGCCGAGCTTATCAACGTTTATAAGCAAGTCATCAAGAGCAGTAATAAGCAAGTCATCAAGAGCAGTAAGACCGGCAATGAAGAGAAGGGGGGATGTCTAACGCCATTTGAGACAACAACAACAACAACAAAGCCTTCTCTCACATAAGTATCATGGATTCTATTCCTTAATTCAGATCTATTTTGAATCATTTTTGGACTTAGATCTAAATAACTATGATCTCTTCGGATTGTCTAACGCCATTTGGTCCAATGCAATAAGGCCCAATTTCTATTTAAAAATGGGAAAGTGCACACAATACATATTAGTACAGCTAGGAGGAAGTCCCATTCAGGATATTAAATGCTTTATGGAAGTCAAGTTCGATGATCGGAGCTTTACACCCATGAGTTTAAGATTTCTAAGGCATTAGCACAACACAGTAAATTGTACTACGATTAGGTTAAAGGACTGATCGGTGGAGAGTGATCTATCCAGGCAAGGAGATAATCTATGGGCTTTGCTATAAAAAAATGAAAATGCTAATTTGTTTGAAATTTTCCAGTTAGAGATCGTTGTTATGTTTGGGAGCAAGAGTTAAAAATAACATTTTTTAGTCAAAAAGAATGTTGCTCCGGGGTTTCATCTAAAATCCAAAAAATCAGTGTGGTGTTTTTTTTTGAGTAAGGAATCAGTGTGGTGTTATTAACCATCAAAGATATCAAAGAGATCTTGTTTTATCAACCCCAATTTATTTGACAAACTGTATTATGATCCCGTCAGGTTTACATACTTTGTTTCTTCTCAATCTAAGCACCACACTTTTTGTTCCCCCTTGATAAGGGCTGGTGAACTCTCAGGGGATTGAAGAGTCAAGGGATAGTGTCAGGAAGAAAATTAGGGCACATGATGCTTTCTTTCTTGGAGGTGAAAAGTGAAAACATCCTTATAAAAATTAAAAATAAAACCAGAGATGATAGTTTGAACAGTTATTGGAATGCTGTATCATTCCCCAATGCCTTTGTGTAGATTTTCCATGTTTTTTCACAAGGAGAAGCCAGTAGTTTATGGTCCTCATTCCCCGAATTTGAAATTCCATTGCAAGTTCTTTTTCATCATATCAGACTTCTATGGGAACATACACATCTATCATTGCTTTTCAATATGATGATGGCTAAAAAAAACATCAAAAGGGCAAAAGATCTTAAAAGTTCAAAATTTATGTTCAAAATTTATAATAAAGATACGTGAACACCACCACAAGAAGTATATATTTTACGGTTTACCTGAGCGTCAGTGAACACACGGAAGGCATAAATCTCCACATTTGGTGCAAAACCCAAACATTCTTCGTCTTCACCAGCAATAACCCCAGCTACGAATGTTCCATGCCCAAGATTATCATTTAGAGTATCTTCGTTTGTCCAATTTGTTCGCTCCTAAAAAGCTACAAATTAACTCAAAGATCTAGGAAACTCAGTAAGAAAAGTAACATGTTCATAGACGACCACTTACCAATATATGTTGCAAGGATGAAAGAGCACTTGCTAATATATGTTGCAAGGATGCATGTTCTGTGGGGCATTACATTTCTTATTGGCCATTGCATTTTTTATCAAACCTAACTTAACTTTTAGCACAAAAGAAGTATTTTAGAATTTTCTTTAATGGCACTCTCCTTTCCAACATTCTCCCATGGCATGTATCAGGCACACCACAGAACCATATCTTTAGAAAGTCACACTTATGAATGCAGAGAAAAATGATTTTGTTTAATTCGAACACTCAATGTCCATTTCTACATACGTAGACAACACTTTTTTAACAGAAAAGGATGATTATTCTTAAGATAGATGTTTTCCCATTGATTAGAATCACGCAACAACCATAAGTAACTGGTGAATCCACCAAACATTTAGTACGCAGCAATAGAATTACCAAAATGCAATGATATGAGTACCCTCATTCAAAAAACTAATGGACAAGATTTGATTGTAGACCTGTGGGGAAGGATTAGTGCTTTCTTATCGAATGCAAGTGACAATATTTCCCCATTTTCGATGTACAAACCATGGTCAACGGCCCAACTGGCGTCTGTGATAACTGTTGGTGGAAAAATAAACCTATATTCATCTATGAGATCCTAAGGCTCTCTTATATAGAGGAGAGTCCTAATGGGTAAATTATGGTATGTGGAACATATAAATAGAAAATAAATAAACAATACTAAAAACATAAAAATATATCGACACTCCCCCTCAAGATGGAGAATAGATGTTGATCATGCTCAGCTTGGATCCAGACTTCTGAAACGATCCTCTAGTCAAGACCTTGGTAAAGATATCATCGGTCTATTCCATGAACTGACGTGAGAGGTGGAGATGAAACATTTCTGGATCATGTCACGTGTGTAATGGCAATCCACCTCAACATGCTTTGTTCTTCCATAAAAGGCATGATTATTCTAAAATTAATTGCACCAGAAATCCAAAAGGATATTGTATATGCGGCTGCAACATTAACAACTAAAAACATCATTATGGAACTTGGGAATGAACTTTTTCAATTTTAGTTGATGAATCTAGAGATATATCAGTTAAAGAACAAATGATTGTTGTTCTACGCTACGTGAACAAGAAAGGGTGTGTTGTCGAGAGATTCCTATCTATAATTCATGTTCCTGATACTACAACTTACTCATTAAAAGACTTACTTTGAGGCTTTATTTTCATCAATGGCTTAAGTTTTGCAAAATTACGTGGGCAAGGTTATGATGGTGCAAGCAATATGAGGTGAGAATTTCATTAACTTCGAGCATTGATTCAAAAAGAAAACAGCTCAGCATATTATGTGCATTGTTTTGCACATCAGCTTCAATTTGCTTTAGTAGCAGTTGCTAAAAATAATGTTCAAGTTGCATTGTTATTTAATACTATTCTACGTCTGTTGAATACTGTTGGAGCTTTGTGTAAACCCCGTGATCAGTTAAGAGAAAATCATGCTCTTCAGATTGTTAAGGTTATTGAAATTGGTGAACTTTCAACTGGTAAAGGTTTAAATCAAGAAACAAGTATGTCACGGCCTGGTGATACTCGATGGGGATCACATTACAATTATCTAATTACCATCACTTTGATGTTTGCATCAATAGTAGATGTTCTTGATATTATTGTGCAAGATAGTTCAAATTGTGAACAAAGAGCTGAAGCATCTTATTTGTTATATTCCATACAATCATTTGATTTTATATTCAGTTGTCATCTTATGAAATTTGTCTTGGGTATTACATCTGAATTACCACAGTCACTACAACGAAAAGAGCAGGATATTGTAAATGCCATGACTTTGGTCAATATCTCTACACAGAGATTGCAACTTTTAAGAGATAGTGGATGAGACTGCTTACTTGCAAATGTAGTTTGTTTTTGCATAAAGCAAAATATTGATGTTCTTGAGATGGACAAACCATGGATGGCTCATGGAAGGCCTCGACGTAGAACTCATAGTATGACTAATTTGCACTGTTATAAGGTTGAAATATTCTATATGGTCATCGACTCACAACTTCAAGAACTGAATTGTCGTTTTACAAAAAGGACAACTGATTTGCTTTTGTGTGTAGCATGTCTTAATCCATCACAATCATTTTCCTCCTTCAATAAAGAGAAGTTAGTTCAGATGACCTGATTTTATAAAGATGATTTTTCAGATGTTGACATGGTGAAATTAGATATACAACTTGAAACATATTTTTTGGACGTGACTTCTGATGAAGATTTTTCCAAGCTGAAAGGAATAGTAGATCCTGTACAACTATTGGTTGAGAAGAAAGAGGACATGATATATCCTTTGGTTTATAAGCTTATTAAATTGACACTTGTTCTACCAGTCGCAACTGCCACAGTAGAAATAACATTTTCTGCAATGGAACACATCAAAAATCGTCTTCGGAACAAGATGGGGGATCAATGGCTGAATGATAGCTTGGTTACTTACATTGAAAAAGATATGTTCACAAATGTCAGCAATGAAGAAATTATTCAACGATTTCAAAATATGAAATCTCGTCGAGGACAACTCTAACAAGGTAATTTTAGAAAGAGCATAATTATTTTTATGATTTCAAAAAGAGTATAATCATTTTTTATTTGTAGATTTTATATATGTTAGTTAATTTCGTTACATCAGTTGTTAGCTAATTTCATTACATTGATAAATGATATGTTATATCTAATTTGTGCCCCCTCCTAATTACCATCCTAGCTCCGTCCCTGCCCTAGGGGCAATCCCATTTTTCCCTATATATATGTAGCCTCTACATGGACTAGAACTCAAATGGGGATGTATGTCAAAGTTTGCATCAAGGATCAACTTTCCTTCAGTCAACTAAACAATTCACAACCGACAAACTGAGGGAAAATGCCAAAAGGACTTGCTGCATGTCTTTTGCAGAATGGCATTGTATCAGTCAGCGTGACAGGAGATGAAGTGAATATCAATTTGAAATTAGGGAAGTCCTACCTAATTTTTTCAACTATTTTTTTAAGGCAAAAAAGGGGGAACCACACAAAGGTGCCAGTCCCATAAATTAAATTAAAGGATTAAGAAAAGCCAAGATTCAAGGAGAGTCGTGGCGTGATGAATGGCATTTTCTACAACTAAACGACCCACAAACTCGACAAAGGCACCCGATCCCAGATCATAATCACCACTCTTCCAGGGAAAAAAAGGTTCCTCTGATGCTACCAACTGCATTTATTGTTCTGAATCAGAAAGAGCAGAAAGGAGAAGGGAGAGGATGGCGGCAAGATGGCTTGAGTATGCGAGATGGCTACAGATCTTCCAGGCATGTGAGATGGTTGTTTGGTCGTGCTAGGGTTCAATTTTGTGGATATATGGCTTTGATACCATGGTGTGAAATAAAAAAACTTTTATTTCATTCATAAAAAACGGGAACCAATGGATCCTCTTATACCGAAGGAGGGCCCATTGGACACTAAAACTTAAACCCTGAAAAAGGAATAGAAACATAGAACTATAAAGGATTATAATATACAAGCACAACTTTGCAAAGAAAAGTCCCACTTCTTTCCATAGTGGAACTGAAAAAATCTCTTCAGAGTAAACATAATTTCTAGCATACCTTGGAGCTCATTCGCGTGCACTAACTTGCAAACCAAGAGAAATTTGTATATAATGAAAAAATATTAAGTTGAGTTTTAAGTGAAATTGTATGGCCTCCTTTATTAAGATATAAACAGTACCTTGATATTTCGGAAATGAGGATGATCTGCACGAATTCCAGTATCAAATACTGCCATTTTAACTTTTGCACCTGTGTATCCTTTAGCCCAAAGTGTTTCAGCCCCAAACATTGATGTAATCTGGGATTTCTGATGGATGGCAAGAACAAAATAAGTGAACTGTATACGTTGTTATATTTCATAGTTGTAAACACGAAAAAATTAACTCCAAATGGGGCTGTATCTTGACTCGCATTAGAGTTTGATGCATCTTATATAATGCAACTTGAAATGTTAGTTGCATTGGAAAATCTGCATCATATATAAAGGCATAAATAATAACACTGTTTGGAATAGCTCAATTGTTTCCCCAAGATATAAGCACTACTCTGTCATTAACTTTGGCAGATAGTGCTTATGGTCACCGTCCAATAGTGCATCAAAGGAAAAAGCTTATCGTAATATTTAGAACAGCTACATTGCACAACTTGTGCACGTCCAACATAAGATCTACCCCCAACAACTTCTAACGCTTGGCAAATCTTTTGCAATTTTTAGGTCCTTGTGATTCCGTGGCAACCATCTTAACCTTAAATTTCCCCTATCCATGACACTCAAGGTTATAACTAGATTCAGAGGAAATATATTACCATACGATTGAAATTACAGGTTTTATAATGTTCTGTTGCACAACACTTGCTTTAGGTCATTATGCACTTGCCGAACCTGAGTGTTTCTTGATAGGATTAGTTGCAGTAAGAAAACTAAGAGTTTTATACAATAAACATTCAAAGTTGTTCAATCTGTGCATCATTAGAAACTTATTGTCGAGGACTTTATAAAGAGGCAGGAGTTTCACTTTAGGCTCGACCATTGGCCAAGACATGTCAGGTTGCAGGAGTTGTTTTCTCGAATGATCAATTTGGCCCATGATCTCCATGCAGGGACACCAAAGTATAGGTGGATGAAAACAGTTGGATACAGATACGAATATAGATATAATCATATCCTTATTGTTATAAAATATGAAGAATGCGGAAGCGAAATGATAAACAGAGCATAAACAAGAAAGATCAAATATGGGAACAAGAGATTTAACATGGAACCCTACTCCGTGAGGAGCGGGATGAAACCACGGGAGAAGCCCTCAAAGGGGCATATGCTTCATTGCTTTTTCTCAATGAGTACAGGAGGTCTGGGGCTCCTTATATAGCCTTCCCAGAGCCTCCAAGTCCCACCATTGGGCGGTATGGGACTAAACACAGGATGGGGTAAATGGATCTTCTCCACGATCCATTTACCCTGCTACAACTCAATAGGTGCACTACCAAATACTCCAACACTCCCCCTCAAGCTGGAGCATGCAATGCTCAGCTTGGACAACCAAATAGAAAGAAACTCAACTCACGCTACAGGACACTACGGACAATATCAACCCAACGCGCACATGCTACAGTCGAGGACGTTGCTTCTCATGCCGTGCAGATAAGGAGGACGAACGGGCTGGAGTGTGAGTCAACTGAAGACTCGGAATCTGACCATCGAGTCTGAAACTGCACCAGAAGTCTCCTCGTCGGAGAACTGGGTCTCTCCCATCTGGCTCAGAGAATGGTGCACTGCTCTGGTGTACCTATGATACCACATGAAAACCCTTGCCAACATGGCATAGGGAATGATCCTCTACTTTGGAGTCCCTATGGCTCACATGAAAACTCTGGCCGAACAACAAGAATCATGATGGGGACCTCTGACAATGATGGCAACATATGCTCATCTGAAATAAGACCGCAAACTCGTGCGTGTCTGAAACTGGAGACTCGGAAGACAATTGCCGAGTCTGAACAACTGCGCATCAAACTGGGACTCGGAACCTGAACGTCGAGTCTGGAATTGCGCATGGAAAAACCTTCATCTGAAAACCGTAGAGTCTGAAAATCGGTTGGTCTGGAGAATCTGCAATCTGGAACATCTTAATAGACATGTGACTCTACATATATACTCCCCCTTTCTCCCATACTTGTCGGAAAACATGGATGTCGACCAAGTTGGGAGAAGACAACAATGATGGGGACAAAAACAAACACTTAGCCGATCACAATTTAGTCGGTTTTTCAAAACATTCATCAATTTTTTTTTCATTTTTTTATAAGCCGTTTGACTTTTTTTTATCGGCTTTTGCAACTTAAATTTTTTTTCGAATCGTTTGCGTACGGCTTTTCTTTGTACGCGCCTTTTTCCTCTTTATTTTGCATTTTTTTGAAACAATCTCTTTTTTTTAACCAACTCTTGGCCCACCTTCGGGCCCAAAAGATACAACATTCCTCCTCCTCTCTCTCACCTTTTTCTAAACAAACTCACGGCTAATAAAGGGCCCATAATAACCCCCTTCCTTTTTTTTATTACACGGCCCACGCTCCCCTTCTTTTTCAATAAAGAGGGCCATCGGGCCCTTTATCTCTTCAATTTGACGCAAGCTTAGGGTTCCCTCCTGGGAACCTCTCCCCCGAATGAAGCAGTCGCCGCCGCCGCGTTGGGAGATCGCCTGCACCACTGCTGCGTGCGGAGGGAGGATGCGCCGCCTGCACCGCCTGGAGGCCAACAGGACTGGCCAAAGCACGTCGCCAGCGCGCTTGGAGGCCGTATGGAAGTGGCGATGTGGGATGAGATCGCCTGTGCGCCTTAGATAGGAGATGTGGCGCTTCTAGCGTCGCCTGGAGGTGCGACGCATCTAGCGTCGCCTGGATGATGCGAGGTGATGCCAGGATGATGCGATTGGATCCCTCACGCGCTGTCTACGTGCGTGCGACAAGGGGGTGTAGATGCTCCGCCTAGGGATGCTGTGCGGAGCGGAGATGCACGCCACCGCCTTCGAGGTCGCGCCGTCGATGACGCGAGATGTAGAAGGGGCTGGGATAGGAGCTGCACGCGAGTCGCTGCCTGAGAGGCAGCATCATGCTGGGGACTGGAGGCTCCGCCTGGATTCGCACTTGAAGGAGATGGTGTCACCTGGGCCTGGGCGGATCTGAAGGCTTGCGTATCTTCTTGCACGCGTCACCTGGGCCTGGTCCTGCCACAGGAATGACGATGAGATGCATCGCATGGGTGACGCCAGAGGAGGTCTACTTCTGGTTGTTTGATCTTGCGCATGTGCAGGGATCTTTGGAGATGGGTTCATTGACAGGAACCCATCTTTTGTTGCCTGGAGGATGCACATCTTTTTTTTGACACTCATAAAAGGGGGATACACTCGGAGGTGTTCGCCCCACTTTATTAAATAAAGGGATGAAAATACTTACAGCGGGGAAACCAAAAAAACAACAAAAGTCAAGGAAGATGGTATAAGAGATACCATCCGCCACCCACCAAAATTACATGGAAAGCCAATCGGAACAGAAGTTATTTGCAGTGATACATATGTTCTCCTTATAGAAACGCTGCCCAGCAAAAATCAGCTTGTTTCTTCCCAACCAAATGCTCCAAATACGCGCAAAGGGAATGATTCTGTCCGATCTAGGCCGAGAACAAGCAGCAGCAAGGCTCTCCCAGAATTCCGGCAAAGAAGAACGATTCACCCATCCCACGCCCTCCCAGATGGCCTGCACGAAGGGGCAGAGCAAGAAGAGGTGGTCGGAGGTTTCAATGTCGATGCCGCACAGAGCACATGTGGGGGGGATGTTGGGAATAATGGAAGAGCAACGGGCTCGCGTAAGTAATCTATCACGTCTGAGAATCCAAAGGAAGACGCTGATCCTCTCCGGAATCTTGAGATCCCAGATGAGCTTGCAGTGCCGAAGGAGAGAATCATCCGCAATCAAAACAGGGGGCAGAATGGAGAGGTAAGCCTTACGAGTGGAGAAGGTCCCATCCAACCAGGCAAAGTGATCACGGCCCGAAGAAGGCGAAGGAGCATCCGTCAGAAGAGTCAACAAATTTGTGAAGTCAGAGAGTCGCTGGTCGGAGAGCGTGCCCAAGAAAGTAGGGCACCAGACACCATCGGCCCAGCAAGAGGCCACCGAAGCCAATTTATCCCCGGCCATCGCAAAAAGACGGGGAAAAAGATTCATGAGACTGCCCCTCCCGGACCAGTCCACAGTCCAAAATCGAAACGATCTCCCATCGCCAATAACCGGGGCGACCAACGAGCGGTTGGAATTGAAGACGCCCAAGATATCGCGCCAGAAGGAATTGGAGGGACCCGGGGAATGGATGCCAAAAATAGATGCAAATGCATTCCCAGCTGCCACGCGAATGCATTGCAACAAGAAATTCTCATCCCGGCCAAGAAGCCTCATCGCCCACTTGAGTAGCCAAGCGTCACGAACCACCTCCAGGCGCCTAACGCCGAGGCCCCCGTCTCTTTTCGGCCTAGAGATGTCGTCCCATCGAACCAAATGTAAACCTCTACCGGCCGAACCATTCTTGCCCCACATGAAACGCCTCATAGCTTTCTCCAGATGGAGGCGGATTCCTTTGGGTAGACCACGAGCCGAGAAGAAGTATATGGGAATAGCCGATAGGACCGATTTGATAAGCACTAATCGACCGCCTTTGGATAGCAATGCCGATCGCCAGCCAGCTAATCTGCCATCCACCTTTTCAATCACTCGGCGATAGTCCCGCAAGCGAGGCCGACCAAGAGAGAGAGGCAAGCCCAAGTATTCAAGCGGAAGTTCTCCAAGGGGAGCCCCCAAGATCGAGGCGCAATCCCTGGCCTCGAGAGCCGATAATCCAAAAGGCACTACATTGGACTTAGAGCCGTTGATGTGGAGACCCGAGATCTCGCAAAAAAGTTGAATCGTTGTGGCCATCCCCAAGACCTGAGACTGATCTCCCTCAATAAAGCAAAGGGTGTCATCCGCGAATTGAATTAAAGGGATGTGAAGGTCATCCAAATAACAGCCACGAGTAAGACCAGCACTTGCCACGTCGTGGATCATGCGAGGCATAACGTCAACGGCCAGAACGAAGAGGAGGGGGGCGAGGGGGCATCCCTGACGAACCCCTCTCCTAGGCTGAACAAGGCCCCCGGACGGGCGGCCGTTAATAGAGAGGGAGAACGAGACAGTAGTAACGCATCGCCTAACCCATGAGATCCACAGAGGAGGGAAGCCCCGAGCCTTTAGAACCCTCCAAAGGAAGCGCCAATCCAAGGAGTCGTAGGCCTTAGCAAAGTCAATCTTCCATAGAATCCCCTTCGTGCCATTCCTATGCCATCCGTCAATGATTGCAGACGCCAACGCGTAGCAATCGGAGATCTTTCTCCCTTGAATAAAAGCGGCTTGAGCGGGAGATACAAGAGAATCCAGAAAGGGAGCGAGCCTAGTAGCCAAGGCCTTTGCAATGATCAAGTATATGCCGTTTGAAATAGCAATAGGGCGAAAATCCTCAATACGAGAGGCCCCATGAGACTTAGGAATAAGAACCAAGGTGGCCCGGTTAATCCTGTCAAACCCCCGATTACCATTGCAGAACTCGAGGGCGACCTCGAGGACGTCAGCAGAGATCACATCCCAAAAGTCCCTATAAAAAGAGATGGGAAAACCGTCGGGGCCAGGGGATGCGTCGTCGTTAAGGTTCCAAGCCGCCCTCTTAAGTTCCTCCAGCGAGAAGGGGCGAGTTAAAATATTTGCATCAGAAGGGGCAAGAGAGGGGACTCCGATAGCAGACCATCGCCATGGAGAGGAAGGTTGACGATCAAAGAAATTCTTAAAATGATCAACCAATGCAGAGCCGATTTCGCGAGATCCCTGGAAGGTGACACCCCCAATATGAATGGAGGAAATACGATTGGCGCGCTTGCGAGCACTGGCGACCCGGTGAAAAAACGCAGTGTTAGCGTCGCCACTCTTAATCCAACGAATACGAGAACGTTGCCTCCATTCGATCGCCTTCTTCCTGTCGTCGTCCAAGATTATAGAAGAAGCCGAGGAACGCTCAACTAATTCAATAGGAGAAAGTTCTCTATCGCTCTCCAAACGATCAAGTCGAAGAATGATTTCCTCTGCGTTGTTACGAGCCGCAAGCCTAGCCTGACGAGTGGAAACTTTAAAGGCAGCGAGAGCACGGCGAAGCGAAGAGATCTTCAGATGAAAGCGGCGAGCCGCGGGCCCGGGGAAAGATAGCTGAGACCAGTGATTGCGGACCAAATCCATAAAGTCTGATTCCATGAGCCAGCTCCTCTCATAACGGAAAATACCATGGGTACGGGACGATTCGTCAGCCTCCCAAATAATTGGCGAGTGATCAGAAAAGGATCGCGGCCTAGAAGAAACGGAGCACAGAGGGAATTTATGCATCCAGCCATTATTAGCAAAGAATCTGTCAAGGCGTGAGCGCGAGGATGAGTTACGCCACGTGAATGAAATATCATTTGCCACCAAGTCTTCAAGCGCCAAGCCATGAACGAAGTCCAAAAAGTCAGTCGAGCCGGGGTCCCGGCCTCCTCTGCCACGCGGGCGGTCGCAAGCGAGAAGAGTGACATTAAAGTCCCCCCCACAATCCAAGGGATGCCCCCCAGGGCTGCAGCATCAGCATTCAAATCCTCCCATAAGAATCTTCGATCGATGTGATTCAGAGGCGCATAAACGCATGAGAAAGCCAAAGTAGAATTCGAGTCGACATGAATAAGTGTGACAGTGATAGAGTGTCTTCCCAATCGAGCACAAACAAGCGAGAATCTCGAAGAGCGCCAAGCAATGATAGCCCCGCCCGAAGCGCCAACCGCGTCCAAGGAACAAAAAGCATCTAAAGGACCTGCCCCAAAAGATTTCCATATGGCGTCGTCGACTCCCGCAAGCTTAGATTCCTGAATAAATACAACGTCACAATCCCACTCGCGCATGCGCGAGCCCAAAGCCTGACGGCGGATCGGGTCTCCCAATCCTCGAACGTTCCAAGATAGTAGCTTCATTAATATTACAAAAATTGGCCCCAAAAACAATCAAAAAAAAAGGCCAGCCGACAACCGACTACTGCTGGGAGCGATGCTGGCCCGCCCGACGAAGCCCTGCCGCTTCAGCAACAAGCTCGCGAATCGGAGATAGCGAATCGATCGGGAGTACGTCCAGGCGACGAGAATAAACGAGGCCAAATCTCGCCGGGGACGCACAAAAATCATTCCACGCGCTCCAGGAAGAGGTGACGCAGGGCGATGAAGTCGAAGAAGCCGTCGAAGAAGGGTCCATAGCGTCGCCATCAAACAAAGAGCTTCGATTAGTGAAAGAAGGCAGAGCTTCTCCGTGAGAAAACATACCAGCCATGATAGAGGAGGCAGCCTCCGAGGAAGCCGAGTCCATCGAAATGAGAAGAGTCGTCGAAGCGGTTGAGAGCTGGAGATCTGATGATAGCGTCTGGCAGTAGGGATAAGAAGAAACCGGGCAAGGGCACGGATAGCCCGAATAGCACAGACTTGGATCATCGGAACTAATCGGGTCGAACGTCACCCGAGACGAGCTTGGGCTGCAATTAAGGTCCAACCCAATTGTCGGAATGGGAACCGCCATCGAAATAGAGGGTATCATTCCCTTGGCCAGAAGATCGGGACAAACAGAATAATTACTCTGAGACGAATCGGCCTCGAACGGGCTCCCATGCTCAAACGGGGGCGACCTTCCCGCTTCCCAAGAAAAGAGACGCCCAGGCGACAAGTCGTAAGGAGAGCCATGAAGCGGCGGCGCACGGATCATATCATTGCAGTAAGACACGTGGCCAAAGGAAGATGAATCGCCCCGGGCATCAACAGATGAACCGCCGTTGCCGGAGGAAGGAGGAGGCTGAGGAGGATCGTCCGGCGACGGGAAGAAAAACTCCAGTTTGAAAGTCCATCTGCCGATGGAAAGCATCTCGGAAAGAACCTTGCCCCTCATGGAGAGGCAAAAAGTAGAAGAGCATTCCACCATAATCGTCGTGCAAGTCCAGTCCGAACCGGGCGTCAGGCCGTCGTCCAAAACCGACACGACCTGACCCCAGGTGGAAATAATCTTCGAGAGACAATGAACAGATCGGGAAAGAAAAGGGACGCCGCGAACCTCTACCACACATCGCACAGTGGCCACGGCCGCACCATCAGCGACCCTCGGCCGCCTCCACTTGATCAAGGAAGAATCGGCATGTCGGAAGAGGAGCTCCCGTTGCTCCGGGGAGAGGCCTCTAGCACAGCAACGGAAATTATCCAGGGCGAGAAGGTCCCCCGAGAAAGACGCGCCCAGAATAGATAGAATATCAGAACGAATCATCTCAGGTGCAATATCCCTGCGTTGAAGCACTCCAACCGCCATGACACGCTTCACGTCGTCCGGCTTCGAGCGACACCTTCCCGAGAAACGTAGCCCTGGGGGTTCGCCTTCGTCGAAACCCGCCGCAGGAAAAGGATGACGGCTCGAGGACGGCAGGTGCTGGCGATGAGAGGCCAGCCTTTCGGAAGGAGGAGAGTGTCGAGAGTCGTCCTGGGCGAGAGTAAGAGGAGGATCATCGCGGTTATCCAAGATATCCTGACGAGCCCCGGACACCACCTGAGCGAAGGATCGGGAGTCCAAGCGAGCGGAAGAAGGGCGACGATGCTGAGAGGCCCCCGCGAGAGACGAAAGCGAATGGCGGCGAGTTGCCTCGGCCCCCGCGAACGACTGGCGGTGCGAATCCCTGGCCCTTGACCAGCAAGAGAAGGAGCGGTGGCCGAGCTTCCCGCACCGAAAGCAGCGAGGAGGAGAGCTGCATGCAGACGCCATATGCCCACGTATCCCGCAGCGGAAGCACCGTTTGCCCGGCTTGGAATGAGAGACCGTCTTCCACTCCTCTGTCGGATCAACAAACCCTTGCTTCTCCGCGTGACGAGTGTCACCGAAAGAATCTCCGCGAACATCACGAGGACGAAGAGAAGCCTCCCTCTTCGGAATCCAAACCCCTTCGAAGCGCCGCTTCACACCCTCCGATCGGAACTTTCCCCTCCCCGTTTGGTGGCACTCTCTCACTGTTTGGTGGCAGTCTCCCATCTTTTGTTGCGATGCCGCGCCTGGAGGTTTTCTGCGTCGCCTGCGTTGCGCCTGAGAGATCATGAGATCATGCTGCCATTGCCTGGAACTGGATGCCCTGGATTAGGACCTTTCAATGGAGTCCTTAATGCTGGATTAGGGTTTCGAAGAGGAAACCCCAAAAAAACTCGAACTTGAACCATGAACTCGTTGCAGGATACTACAGAAACTAGGGTTTTAAAGACCCAAAAAATTGCCGAACATGAACTCCGACCAAATCTCGAATAAAAATAAAGAACCAAAATTCCTCGAAGATCGACCCGCTCTGATACCATGTTATGAAATATGAAGAATGCGGAAGCGAAATGATAAACAGAGCATAAACAAGAAAGATCAAACATGGGAACAAGAGATTTAACGTGGAATCCTACTCCGTGAGGAGCGGGATGAAACCACGAAAGAAGCCCTCAAAGGGGCATATGCTTCATTGCTTTTTCTCAATGAGTACATGATGTCTGGGGCTCCTTATATAGCCTTCCCAGAGCCTCCAAGTCCCACCATTGGGCGGTATGGGACTAAACACAGGATGTGGTAAATGGATCTTCTCCAGGATCCATTTACCCTGCTACAACTCAATAGGTGCACTACCAAATACTCCAACACTTATCCATTTTAAATTATGAATACAAATGCGGATAGAATATTGACGGATGTGAAAAATGTGTTGCCATATCCTTAAAAACGAATACGAATCAGATACGAATAATAACAGAAATATTTAATAGATTAACAAAAATATACATGTTTAGGATGATTTATATATAAAATAGATATATCATATATAGTAGTTTCATAAAAAATATATCAACAATGGTGAATGCAATCATAAAATGCTGTTACACATAGTTATAAATAAATTTACCATTATACTTATGTACAAAAACGAATATACGAATATGGATGCGAATATTAGTGAATGTCAAAGTGATATCCATATCCGTATCCATTTTAAAACGAATACGAATGCCAAAATATGTATAAACGAATACGAATGTCAAAATATGTATAAACGAATACGATAGCATATCGGATAAGATTATATTCACATTTGTTTTCATCCCTATAGGTGAGGGATAAGGAGGACTTAGATGTTCGGGCACATGTTTCGCCTTTCCTCGGTCAGATCATCTTTTTGAAGACTTTTGAAGGCTCCTCTCCACTCACGAGAATGTCAGACCCTTTACCAAATGAACAAAATGCTGGCCAAGTGAACTTTCTCAAATGTTCATGCCTGCATATTCCTGCAACCTGGTATACCATGACCGTCACAGTAATATGAACAACAATGGCATGGCACCCCAGAAGTTCAAGATCCTACTTCAGATTTTGAGAAAGAGGGGACCAGTTGCTAGCATATGTGCGCTAAGGGTAAACCTGAGCCGCACCTCTTGGAGGTTATCACGAGGAGGACCTTTTATTCTTCCAGTGTCGTTTTGTTCTGCATGGGGGTGTGTTTCTGGATGCACACCCTTCTTTCATTCAAAAAGATAATGATAATTTACAAGTTGCACTGGTTTTGTCATACTACATTTTCATCCTATTCAAAAATATGCGCCTCACCTAAATCTCAAAGATACAAACATCAGTCCGAAAATAAACAACCTTTTGCATAAAGTAGATGCCCGTTCTCACTAGAAATCATCACATCTTGTAAAAATAAATAATCCCATTTTCTATCCAGGGAAGAACAGTTGCAGTTTAATTTCCTCCAAATTATTCAGAGGGGAGATCAAGGAAGGTAAAAGAATCAAAAGAAAAATAACTTCCATTTGACCAGTGATTACCATAGGCAAATGTTCTTCCACTGATCTCTTCCAAATTTCCTCGCATTCTATCGCACATTAAAGTTCTAATTTCATTTCGTAAATGATCGAAGATAACTTTTTCCCTATGTTTCCGTATTTTATATATCTCGCTATCCAACATCAACAAAGATAACCTGATTTCTTCTAATTCCTTTACTAAATTCCTTTACTAAGACCATCAATTTCCAAATAAAGCACTGGCAAACGGAAATCGACAACGAAAAGCAAATATCCTTATTATTTTACCGGAGAATGAAATTCAGCAAATACAAAAACAAGCCAAAGAAGATCACCTCCATCAACAGCTTCCTCTCCCATGTGAAGCTGCAGTTCCCCTTGGCGGCCTCCCCGTCGCTATCCTCCGCCTCGAACGACCCGCGCGTGAACCTCTTCCCGGGCCTCTGCTCCTCGCCTGCCCCGCCCGAGAGCACCCCCCTCGAGTAGCTGCGATCCGCCCACACGTCCCGCACCGAATCCAGCCCCGCCAGCGCCGCCACCACCTCCTCCCGATGCCCCTCCTCGATCTCGACGACGGCGAAGTCGGTGGGGAGCGCGGCGGCGGGGTTCCGGCGTTCGACCCAACGCCATCCGGTGACGCCGCTGTCCTCGAGGTAGCGGCGGTGGAGGTCGGCGGGGAGGTAGCGGCGGAAGCGGACGATGTGGTTGCCGGAGGGGGTGGGGGTTGGGGTCAGGGTTTGGGATTGGGATTGGGGGCAGAAGGAAGTGCGGGGGAGGGAGAGGAGGAGGGGGAGGAGGATGAGGAGGAGGGGGAGGAGGATGAGGAGGAGGGAAGGGGGTTTGGACGCCATTTGGGGATTGATTTGAATTTGGTTGCGGTGGTGTTTGATGTGGATGTTGGGGTCCCGAGAAGGGGAGGTGTTGACCGGAGGAAGAAGGAGACGTGGGGGGTCGTTTTATTTTGAGGTTTATGTTTTTTTCCATTTTTCTTGTCTTTTTCTTTTGGGCCCCGTTCCGCAAGGGTAATCCACCCCTTTTCTCTTCATTTGCGCTCCGCATTATTTTTTTAAAAAAATTAAATGAATTAATTTTTCATCATTAATTCCATCAAAAAATAATATATTATACCATCATATCATATATAAGTTATAAACTACTTCACTTTTACTCACTTTTCATGTTTTTTTTCATTTTTCTTTTGTCTTTTTCTTTTAGGCCCCGTTCGGCAAGGGTAACCCACCCATTCTCTCTCTATGTGGGCTCCGCTTTATTTTTTAAAAAATATTAAATAAATTAGTTCTCCATCATCAATTTCATCAAAAAATAATATATTATACCATCATATCATACATAAATTATAAACTACTTTATTTTTACTCACTTCTTCAAACTTAAATACAATTACATCACAATAACTATTCCCTTTTTCAAACTTCAATACAATCATATCACAACAAACACACTTCTAACCCACCCCCAGTTTAACCTTCTATCCAAATACTAAAACCCAAAAACGAGTTACCCTCTACCAGTTTAACCCGCCTTAACCCGCTAACCAAACACACTCTTAGGGCCCGTTCGAGTCACGGGGTAAACTCCTCCTCGGGGAGTTTACCCCCCTTAACCCACTCCCCCTCTCTCCTGCATGGGCCCCACTTTATTCCTTTTTAAAAAAATTAAATAAATCAATTTACATCATCAATCATGTCAAAAAATAATATATTATACCATCATATCGTATAAAAATTATAAACTAATCTACTTTTACTCACTTTTCCAAACTTTAATACAATCATGTCACAATACCTATTCATTTTTTCAAACTTCAATACAATCATATCACAACAAACCCACTTCTAACCCACCCCCAGTTTAACCCTCTATCCAAACACCAAAATCTAAAAACAGATTACCCTCTACCAGTTTAACCCGCCTTAACCCGCTAACCAAACACACCCTTAAGGATTTTCCCCCATATATATATGAGGGTTGATTTTGTGAGAGTTAAAATTATGAAAGTATGATAGCAATGATTTTGGATTACTATATTTTGTCATTTTTCTCCTAATTAATTGCAGGAGGAGAGAGAAGAGTAGAATACAGTAGTTCAGACCCACTACTCTCATGTTCTCACCATTTTTGTTTCTCACATGATCAACCATCTATATATGATAAATAGATATGCGAACGATGGGGAGATTATAAAGAGGGTAAAATGGGGCTGCCCCTAGGGAGTAGCCAACTTGGCTACTCCCACCCCTATTTTTCCCTCATTTTTTATTTTTTTAGAAAATAAAAATTTGTATATTCATCATTATATCCCTCTCACATTCTGTTAAAATTTCGTCAGAAACAGAGACTCCTAAGCCCTCCATCCAGACGTCATTTTTTTAACGGTCGCAGGATTTTTTAAATCGACCATGTTTGGATGGAGGCCGTAGGAGTCTCTGTTTCTGACGAAATTTTAATAGAATATGAGAGGGATATAATGATGAATATACAAATTTTTATTTTCCAAAAAAATAAAAAAATGAGGGAAAAATAGGGGTGGGAGTAGTTAAGTTGGCTACTCCCTGGGGGCAGCCCCATTTACCTCTTATAAAGATACCCCTTGTATTATCAAAAATGAGCTGCACAGTACTCCATGTAACGTTATTAATACACATCAATCAGTTTTTTTTGCAAAGTTTTCGTATCTAGTTTTCATATCTGATCAGTAATGGAGGAGCTTTAGGTATGTTCTGCACAGTCCACTCTCTCTATATAGAGTTACAACAAGCAATTCTTGCAAGTATTTGCATTGAAAGCCTTTGATGAAGGTCACAATGTTCACTGTATTTGTATTTTTAGTATCCGAGCAAATAGCCATTGAGTACTCTATGAAGAGTTTGACGATTTGTAGTCACAGTTGTAAGGCAGGAGCTTTCGCTTCTAGAGTTGAAGTAACATCTCGTACTCCATGTAGGTTAAAGTCAGGAGGTTGAAGAACTATGGCAACAAAGTGAGATGAAAAGAAGAACTAGTTCTACTCTTCCTGCAAGGTAGTTATTTGTGGTCTCAGATCCGGTCTACCTCTTTCCCACTCCTAGGTTCATGTGAGGACCTTCTTCTTGCTTTCTCTAGTCCAATGTTAGCTTTTTTCTCTCCAAGTCCGTCCCCTAATATATAGTTCTGCTGCCCTAAAGCCAAAAAAAGCGATAGGGCCCAGATACTGCCCCTGTCAGGTAGGGAGGGAGAAAGCTCTTCTTAAATATTTAAAAGAAAGTGAAGTGCGCTTAGGAATCACAGAAAGCGGGCAGACGTCAGGACAGAAAATAGTATATGATTTTGCTTTCTAACTAGTTAATCATGAGACCTTTCTTTCTTCGCCTTTTTTATGGGATTCACTAATTGATATTGACAGTCAGCTCTCTCCTGCTGAAGCAACCCACATGCACCCCCCACGAGTAGAAAGAAGAGCTGAGGCCTAGTGTGCTTTTGCTACCGACACTTGGACCTCCCAAAATAAAGAATTGAGGATGAAAAGATAGGGATCAACGGTTAACTAAATAATCAAAACTCGGGAACGTATGCATTTCGTAGTGATAAGTGTTGTATTAAAATTTGTATTTAGGTTTTAATTGGAAAACCTATTAATTACAATTGACATTAATTTGGTTTCAATTGGGAAACCAAATTGTTTGGAGGGAAAGTTGGGAATTCCCAAATTTGAAACATGGTTGAGTTTGGGTTGAAGTTTAGTACCATACCTTAGAGATCTAAACTTTTGGTGGACTTATATATGAGTCCACACCCCAAGCTCTTGTAGCAATAGTAGAGAGGAGGAATGGAGGACCACACACGCGCGCGCGCTCCGCCTCCGGCACCGGCACCGGCTCGGGATCGGGAGAGTCAATTCGAATCTCGATACTTTTGCTGCGGGTTTCATTTGGCTGATCGATTAAATTAATCAAGCAGATTAATTTGATTTCGATCGCATTGGGAATCGGACTTGATCCAAACGGCTCGACCTAGCCACAGTCTTGGAATTCGAAAGGACACGCCCGTTGAGGGGCGTTTTCGGAAACCGAAGGGAATGCGCGCTTGGGCACGCGAGCTCTTCTTTTTATATCCCCCACCCGACGCCGTTTTCTTCACTCGCAAGATAACTCCACCCGCCGTCACTCTTGTTCTCTCTCGCGCATCTGCGACTTGTTTTCTTCTCAGCTGCAAGTTCTCGGAGGTGCATTCGAGGACGGTCTCGTCGGTGTGCGCGGACGACGACTGTGAACCGTCGTATCCTGGGAGCGGATCGCCAATACCCAACGCACCGGTATTGTGGGGGCGAAATCCTCTATAAGGACAGTCCATTTCATGGACGTTTCGGTGATATCTAACCTTATCTTTCTTGTATTTTGTTTGCCGCAATTTATTTATTGCTTGTCCTTTTCTGGATCACGCCCATTTGTTTGTTTCCGTCTGATTAATCGGTTCTGGTTTGCTTATTGCAATCGGATAATGGATTGGATCTGCACGTTATTAATCTTAATAATCTGTAATATTGATCTGTCAATCTATTGGAATCCATTTGATTACTGTCTAATATATGCTTGGTTTATCCTGTTAACAACAATAAGTTCCTTTTTGAAGCTGTAACATGTTGTAATTGCTGGTAGGCCATGCTGAAAAGCAACATCCACCAAGATTGTAAGTTTTGTGTTACATGTGCATGTGTCCAACTTAGTCGAAGTGTATTTGGAGGGTAATCCATAACTATTGATCATAAAAGCTTGGATTTTATTGATTGCTATTAAGTGATCCGAATGTGATTGTTTATGCTTCCAAGTACAACCTTCCATCCAAATATCATGGAGAATTGTACATGTCATGGCAACATCCATGGATTTCTTGTGGATTCTCTTAAGATATTCATGAAAGTGGTTGCCATATTAGGAGGTCGAGACTTTGTAAGATGATGCAAACTATATAGCTCTAGTGTAGGGGCATGTGCGAAAAGATGGATTTCATATTCTAGAATAGTTGAGCAATAAATGTGAATGGCATCTATACCTTGAATTCTATCTTTGAGTAGACTACATGGAGTAGGATACTTTGAAAGTAGCTTCTATAATGAGAAGTTTTATTTGAGGGACGAGTTTCTTGTGGGTCCATATATTCTTAGTATAAAATAGAGGGGTTTTATCAGTTGTGTCCCATCGAGATATTGTAATTTCACTTATACCGCTTTCTTTTTGGGAATATCAGTTGTGCCTCTGACTTTTTGCCGTTCTATTACTTGTGCCCCTCAGTTACTTTAACCGTCACTGAGTTGAACTTAACCATGGTATTTTCAAATCATGGTTTGATTATGAGGGGCAAAATCGTCCAACTCTACCCCTCCCTCCTCCCATTCATCTCCAACTCGTACGCACCC
Source organism: Ottelia alismoides (assembly GCA_037367405.1). Lineage (NCBI taxonomy): Eukaryota > Viridiplantae > Streptophyta > Magnoliopsida > Alismatales > Hydrocharitaceae > Ottelia > Ottelia alismoides. Next base: position 351,368 of record JAZKJV010000781.1, read on the forward strand.
GGGCTCCCCCTCCACCGTGAGCTCCTCCCCCCACCATGGCACCTCCGCCTCCGAGCTCGAGCTCCTCCCTTCGCCTCGAGCTTCTTCCTCCGCCACACGCCTCTCCCTTTGGCCCGAACTACTCCCCTTGCCCCAATCTGCATCTTGACAAAAAGTGCAGGCACCATCCAGCCTTGTCGAGGCTGTCGTTGGGCATGTAGTCGTAGACTAGGAGGAGGTCGCTGCACATGCTATGTTTCCAAATTATCAGCCAAAGAATCTAAAATATGGCTGGTAATGGATGCGATGAGTCTGTTCTGCCGACACATCGTCTCTCAATAAGAGGCTTCGACGTCGTTGCCATGAGGGACTCCTTCGTCGAAGTAAGCATGATCATCACTTTAAATTAAGGTTTTAAGAACCGAACCGAACCGGTCGATTGAACCGGTTAAATCAGGAATCGGGGGAAAAACGGTCCAACCATCCGGTTTTTATTTGGAAAATAAAAACCAGTCAACACCGGTCAAAACCCGGTTGGACCGCTCAAACCCGATTGAACCAATCGAACCAAACCACCGGTTCAACCATCTATTTTTTTTACAAAAAAATAATTTCCAATAAACTATATAAACTTTTTCAGGAATATTCATAATACCCATTTATCTCTTCTCCATCACATGTGCCAATGACTCATCACTTGTCCATTCATTCCATATGAGCGTTGCCTATCTCTTCCAACATTATGTATGAAGTTGTCCACTTATAATAATAACGAACGAAGAAGACGTTGTCTTAGCTATACTATGAGAAGCAACAAATCAACAACACTTGTCATTAGTTTTAAAATTACATCACATATATGTATGTATATAAATTTTACGAATTATTATTATTATTATGCACTTTTGAGTTTTTTTAAGACCCATACTTTTAAGCAATTTCACTTGTGCTCCTATATTTTCTTAAAAAATTCACATTATTATCCTTATATTGGTATAAGATGGGAGCACAAGTGTACTAATAAAAGTCCACTACTATTGATTTTGTAAAAATATCGGGGATACATGCAATTGTATTGAAAATAGGGGTATAAGTATTATTGGAGAAACTTGGAAGGATAAGAGTAAACAAATTCTCGAAAGATACGATGTAACATTTTTCGTATTTATTTGTATGATATACCGGTCTAACTCGGTTCGACCTGGTCGAACCGCACAAACCAAACCAATAATACAACGGTTCGGTCTTTTTCGGTTTCTATGAAATGCTGACGTCATCACCGGTTCGACCGGTCGGTCCCATTGGTCCAATCATAAAAACCAAAAACCGATGCATACCCGGTTTGATGTCCGGTTCGGTTTTTAAAACCTTGCTTTAAATTAATACATCATGTATGGATGCGTATATCACCTAAGTCCCTGGAGACTTGGAATCGTTCCAATTTCTAACTAATAGTTTGTTAAATAAGTTTTTATCAATTGTGCCCCTCTGAGATATTGCAATTTCAGTTACGTCCCTCCCTTTTTTGAAATATCAATCATACCCCTACCTTCTTGTAAAATTTACAGTTCCGCCCTTCTATTAAGGTAAAGTAGGAGCATAACTGATATTACAAAAGGGCAGAACTATGAATTTTGCAAGAAGGTAGAGGCACAACTGATATTTCAAAAAATGGAGGGCCTAACTGATATTGCAATATCTTAGAGGGGTACGATTAAAACCCTAAAATATATTATCAAGAATTGTAGTACCTTAGTCATGATCAATTGCTTATATGCAGACTTTGCTGAAAACTTACCATTAGTGTGAGGTTTCCATACCAAGATGCCATCTTATGTGTAGTTGGGAATGAGCTTGACAATGTGGATGATGTTTTCCATAGTAAGAAATTGTTGATTAGATGCAAGTTGCAATATTCATGAGAGGTTAGAAGTTCATTCACTGTGTCAGGGATAGATCATGAGGCATGCTTAGGATGTTGTTGTTTTGAATAATCTGGCAACCATTGATCCCTCGATATATTGGTTATTTTTCCACTACCACCTAGCACTACCAAGTTTAGAAACAAGTTTTGTTTGGAATCGATGATAGCATTACATCAAGGGGAAGATGCAGGATACAATGTTACATCCAAGAAATATGCATATTACTAGAAGAATTTCCTTACATAGGATTGATTGTGTTTAATAAGTAGGGATGCAAACGGTCGGATACGGATATAGGTATTACCATATCTTTATCCGTTTTTTGATACGAATACGGATGCGGAAACGGATATTGACGGATATTAAAACTGGCTTACCATATCCTTCAAAAACAGATACGGATGTAAAACGGATATTGATTACACACGAGTAATGTTAAAAATACTCTATAGAATCGACTTAAATATATATGAATTGGATGGAAAACACATGATATTAATTTACTAAATATGTTTGTATTATAAAAATTGTATAAATATAGTAAAAGGAGGTAGAGAATTATGTTATATATGGTTAAAAATAGGGATATTTACACCCATAACCCTGAGTAATTCCATAATTACCCCAGGTACCCAAGATAATTATGAATTACATCCAGAACCCCGAATAACCACTCCGTTCTACACCCATAACCTTCCGTTAGTTTAGTCCATTAACTCAACCAGATAGATGAGTTAATCTAACTAATTGTAAATCTAACGGTTGAGATTAATAATAAAAGAAAAGAAGGTCTGTGGGCTCGTGCGTGCAGGCAGGTGGACGGCTTTACAGGGCTTGGTGAGTTCGGGCAGCGGGGGAGGGAGGGCGTCGCAGACGGCCTCGTGGGTGCAGGCGGTAGGGCACCGGGGAGATTCGAGCTCGGCACGGTCAGTCGTGTGGGGAGGCTTCGCAGAGGGGGAGGGGGTGTACCTCGGCCAGGGGCTGGTGGGGGCTTCGAGCAAGGGTGGGATCTGTGGGCTTCGAGCAGCAGTGCGCGGGCAACGGGTGGGGGGGGGGGGGTGGGGGCTTCCGCTGGGAGGGAGGGAGCAGGGTTGTGCTGGGGAGGGAGGGTGGGGGGGGGGGGGGGGGCGCTTCCACTGGGAGGGAGGGTGTGCCGGGGAGGGAGGGAGGGTGGGGGGGGGGCTTCCACTGGGAGGGAGGGTGGGTGGGGGGGGGGGGGCAGAGCAGGGCTGTGCCGGGGAGGGAGGGTGGGGGGGGGGGGGGGAGGGTGGAGCAGGGGGCTTCGACCAACGGCTGACCGGGGAAGCTTCTCTGTCAGGGGGGCCGGGGGAACTTCCAGGAGGAACCGGGAGAGGGGGCTGGAGCTCGGGGGGACACCCCGTGGGCGGGAGGGATGGCTTCTCGGCCAGGGGAGATCCAGGAGGAGCCGGGGAGGGGGCCTGGAGCTCTAGGGGGCAGCCAGGGGCGGGAGGGCCTGGAGCTCGCACACAGGGGTTCGGAGGCACGGTGAGGGGGCGGGTTCAAGTTCGATGCCGGAGTCGGAAGCGCGGGCCGAAGGATGATGCTTGAAGGGGACGTTCGGGGCGGAGGCCTTAGGCTTGCGAGGGAGAGGGGACATCAATTTTTTTATCTACAAAATGGCATCATATTATAAATAGGATGTATTTTGATGGGCAAATTGATCAAAATATAACTTTTCCGTCATACTTAACGGAGAAGTAGGACGGAACTTCACACAGGGTTATACCATGTAAAGGTTAAGCATTATTCAAGGTTATGGATGTAATTCGTGATTATCTTGGATAGCTGGGGTAATTATGGAATTACTCAAGGTTATGGGTGTAAATATCCCTTAAAAATAAATCTATGACTATATTTATATACGAAAACGGATATACGGATACGGATATGAATGTTTGCGTATATCAAAATGATATCCATATCCTTATCCCTTTTAAAACGGATACGATACAGATGTCGAAATCTAATAGATACAGTGACGGATCAGATATGGATATATCTGTATCCATTTGCATCTCTATTAGTAAGTCTCCAAGCTAACCAGAGAATATGAAACTTATTCATTATCTGAGCTTGCCTAATACCAATTCTTCCAACATATTTTAGCAGAGAAACATCATTCCATACTTCGATGCATCAAATCACTTGTCATCTAACAAAACCTACCATAAATCTTTAAAGATCTTGTCTATCTATGTACACGTGTCTGCGAAAAATAGGTTCGTATTCATAAGATATACGCATACTACTGAGGGCATGTTTGTTTGCTGGGTTGGAATGGGTTGGGTTACCCCTATGAATAGTAAATTGTGAGAAGGGTTGATAGGGTTGGAAGGAGGGGTACACCGGTCAACCCAACCCACCAACCGAACAGGCCCTGAGAGTGTCGCTTGGATAAGGACCGTTTTATATTCTCATGAAAAGGCTTTGCTTTTCTATCCAGAAGGCTTACTTTTTATTCTATTGAGGATGCATACTTCCAATATTTTTTTCAGAATTTTGATGTATCATACAACAACCTAAATAGATTCTCTTTCCAAACGCGAGTCTGATATTGAGTTCCTTTCTTATGAAGCTTTAAAGTTACTCATTGGTGTTTTTGCAAAATGCAATGTTAGATTCAACATACTTTACTATTTGCTCAAAATATATCCCATAAATTTGTAAGAAATAAGAGTTTCTCTTGACTTCTAAGATGGATACCTCTCCAAAAATAATAATGTCATCGACATATAGGCGATATGGGATAGGAGACATTGACTTATGAAAATTATAATCTTTGATAATTCTTAGTTTCGATGCAGAATTAAGTAGCCTTGAGAGAAACTTGACACCAAGAACAAATATGAAAGGAAGATAGAGGATAACCTTGTCTAATATCTCTCAAACGAGTGATTTGTTTTGAATGCGATGCCATTAATCAACAGAGAAAATGTGAATGTATAATTGGATTTGCCATTCAAAAGGGATTGGCGGCGCAGCTTGTTGCCCGTCTTCCAACAGTTTCTTTGTAATCTTGTTCTGTGGTTGTAATTTCATTTGAGTACAACAAATGTAGATATGAAGAGTTCGTAAAACTAAAATACAAATTTATTATGTATCTCCATTCCAAATGATTGAATGTATTTTCCATATTTACTTTAATCGTCACATACTTGGCGTTGTTTCGCTTGGCCACGTGTTGCGGAGAATTTCAGAAGCAGCAATAATGTTATCTGAATTTTGTCTACCTTTGAGATAACTGCTTTGATTAGGTGAGATAATTCCACGAAGGTTGTGTTTTAATCAAGGTAATAAAATTCTTGTTATTTTTTTTACCTCGTAAATGAAATCCATAAGATCATGTACTTTTATTATGATGCATGGTGGGAAGGATTTATTACATTTCTTTCTTGTCGGGAATTTAGCCAATCCACTATTTTTCTTCCTTTGATAATCTCTCTTGTGGTTTAAACAAAATAGAGAAATGGTTAATGTAAACATAGTTACATAAACTATCATAGATGTGCCGGGAAAAAAACAACTTGTAATTAAATCCTCATTACCATTGTAAGAGTAATTTCTAATTTTCTAGCTTAATCAGGCAATATCATTCCTTCTTGTCACAACTAAGAATATAAAGATGATAAAAATAAGTGTTGCAATCTCCCATTTGTATCCAACGGTAGGGATGAAAATGGATCGGATACGGATCGGATAATGCCTATTTCCATATTCATATTCGCTTCATCTCTATCAAATATGGATATGGATATGATTAAGATATTCATTAAGGAAATCATATCCTAAAAAATAGAGATACGAATCCGAATCTAATATTTATCGAATTCGAATACGGATCGAATAAAGAGCTAATCCAAATGTGAATCGAGTAAAGAGTGAAATCCAAATATGGATCCAATGCACTTGGAATACTAATATAGATCAAATAACGACTACATATGAATACGAATTGAATTTTTATCAAAGTTCATAATGATTTTAAAAAATGACAATGAAAAATAAGTTGCATCATGACAAAAGGGAACATCAAGGTGACAAACAGGAAATTTGCGTATGTTCCCTGCAATTTCCTCAAATTTTGTAATCCCTCTATTGTAATACGCCCATTACTAGGACCGTTGGAAAATTTGCAAGTTCAGTATCCTTTCCTATTCTCAAAAAATTCAATTCAGATTTAGTTCAGAAATAAATAAATCAAATGGATATAGTTTCAAACTTGAATATAGTGAACGAACAATACCTGAAAATGACATATACGCTCAAATTCGATTCGTTAAAATTTCGATACACACATATAGATACACGTATTTGCAAAAATCCTTATTCCGTGATAAATGGACCTTATTTCATTGTAAGTGAACATTTGCAGGATATGTGGACTTCGTCCCCATAAGATATCTTCAGATAAATGAACGCATCATGGTTACATCATCAATTATGTCTCTGTTTACAACTAGGGATGTAAACGAATAGAACATGAGTGAACCTACTTAAGTTCGATTCGATTCGTTTAGCATTTTTACAGGTTCGGGTTCAGTTCGGTTTGATAAGATGAAAATGTGTTCATGTTCGGTTCGGCTCGACCCTGACTCGTGAAGGTTCCGTTCAGTTCGTTTAAGGTTAGATTAGCAGCGAAAATCCTTGGAATCTAAGTATTTTGAGAATGTGGAATGATCACAACCCTTCAGTATGTCTTGATAAAGGACTGTGAACTTTTATAAATATACCTTATTTGCATCATGGTGCAAATTCCTTATTCCTTATATAATTTTTAAGGAAAAATACATATATAAATATATAACATGTATTTTGTATCGAACTTTTAACGAACCGAATCTACAGTAAACCTACCATTTCAAGGATCGGTTCGTTTAAAGAAACGAGCTCAAACCTGTACCAAGGTTCAATTCGTTTATTTTCGAACTGGATCTGAATCGAACCTTTAATGAATCGAAATTGAGCGAATATCGAACTCAAGATTTTCTAGCACCCCTATCTACAATAGTTTTCCCTTCTATCCCTGAAACCAATAGAACAAATATGATCACCATTTACCCTTATTCCTCCTTATTCATTACCCATCATCCAAACATATACAAAGATTTATTATAATTGTTTTTTCAGAGAAGAATCCTTAGTAATCTAATTTTTTAATTCATGAAGAAAAGTGAGACAAAGAGAAAAGAATGAATATTATGCTAACTACTTATATATCCCTCTCCATTTTATCCCCCACCTCAATAATATGAAAATCTCAAGTCCATTATCCTTAGATTCGATTAAGTAGAAGTTCAATTAAGATTCGATTCGAAAATTAATGAACCGAACCTCAACATATATTTAGCTCACTTATTAAACAAACCAAACCTAAAAATAGTATAGTTCACTTAAATTCGATATGTTTACACTCCTAACCCCAACCATTGTAAGTTGTACCAGTTACATAATTAATACGTGTCATCCAAGCCATTTCATCTAATAGTAAAGGACCAAAAAATAATGAAGAAAATAGCCAAAATAATCAAAAAAAATTGACATGATTTATTTAACTCCCTTTCAAGTTTGCACCCCTTCAAATGAGTGCATGCACTTCAAACCTCCAATGGTGGTTGCCAAAGCTTCGAGTGAACCCGAAATAAGCCATAGATTTGCATCTACCAAATGAAAAGTATGCCTCTAAGATTCAATCATAAATCAGTTTGTTCCGGTTGTACGTAAACAACCCTTTCACACTGGAAGACAATTATATAAGTCAATTTGCCACCAAATCGTACTATATATATGGGTGTCGAAGTGAGAACCCAACTCAAATTGAGAAAATCAATATATTTATACCAAGGGGAGGAAAAAGATGGCATCTTTCTTTAGCCAAAAAAATCATATAAATGTCGAGCGAAGCTTTAAAGTGAAGTGCCCCCTAACTAAAGTAGCAAGAAGGCTTTTTCCTCCCATTTGAAATAGGAAGAAATGACTCTTTGATGACATTTCTAGAAATAATAAAAAAAGCAGAGACTCTCTCTATGACTTCACGAAAAGGAGAATCATTGGTTTGACACATGAAGTGCGTGGAAAAATCGAAGAGAGGGGAAAAGAGTCACTCAGAAAAAGCAACATCCGACTTGGCTTACAATAATCCGCCTTGGCACCCTCAGAAGGGGGCAAAAGTGGACCATGGAAGAAAGAAGAAAAGTGCATAAACTATTAAATATTTTAGCCTCGAAGAGTATTAGGATAGTGAAATAATCGCTTTTGGATTGCCATTGTATATCCTTGTACGCACCTTCCCCCCAGATGAAATAGTCCTCTGGGGTAGGAGGGGTCGTGTTTAGAAGTCCCCGCTCACAAACCTGGAAGGATTTTATAGCTGGTTGCAGAAACCGATTGAGGTGGTGACACACCAACCCTTTTCAATGCTCATTTGCGCGCTACCTCCCTTATTCTTCCTCCCAAGTGTGACATACTTTTGCTAGTGCGAGCATTTTGAACAACATATTTCTTATTCTGAAACAAACATATTTATATAGTAATGAACATTTATTCTGAAACAAACGTATTTATATAGTAATGAATATTCCCAGCTATAGTTTGATAACCAAATATGTAGTTGAAATACAATTGAGTTAAAAGAAGTTACCACTTTACTGAAAAGACCGTTGGTTATATTACTATGTGCAATCACCTATATCGTAACGAGGCCATTTATGGCTAACTATCAAGTTATTCCAGCAGAAAAAAAAGTTTTCCACATCACATGAGGTTTTACCCAGGGACTGTCCACCTCTACAAGACTACAACTTATCACCAGAGTGCAGCTTTGCGAGAAAAGGAACCGCGAGCTCAAAGCCCGCGACATTATCGAGTTCAAGTACACGAAGTAATGAATGTCTTCCATCTATTAAAAAACATGCATATGTCTACATAGACAATAACACTAAAAATTTATGGTACTGTTGTTGTTCAAGAATGTTCCTGTTTAAACTGATCTAGAATTGAATTACAGTTACATGATCCAATACTAAGTCACCTGCTCGAGATCGTCGACTCTTGCTTTCATTTACTTTCTCGGTTGAAGGTGGCATATGACAACGAATTTTACAATATCGAACAGTTGCTTAGTCCAACTGATGTGAAAAATCTTCTATTAAAAGGCCAAAATCTTGAAAACCAGCCGATCCTCTCAGCTTTTACATCGGTTTCATCCTTTAGGTCATCATCTACTTCCCGCTTATCTGTCAAATCTGCCTCGCTTTCATTCCCACCTTCAGCTTGGGCTTCTGCTTCCTTCGACTCGTTCCCAACCTCAGCTATCTCTCCAGGCTTTTTGTCGAATAGACCTTTGAATTGCTTTTTCGCCTTTTTCTCGCTTTCCTGTTTGCACAAAATTATCAGTGATAAACGGCCTTCCCAGGATATAAAGCTGATTGCATCATTCAACAACAATAACAACAACAAAGTCTTCTCGCGTTTTAAGCAGGGTCGGCTACATGAGTTATTTGCAGCCATTCAGATCTATTTTGGATGTAATGCAATCAATCAATAACCTGATTGCACCAATCATTAAGCTGACAAAATTTGTGGAACATTAGGAAGAATCGGCAAAAGATGAATTAAGTTTGTGTCACCAATGAAGTTATCAAACTTCATCAGTTGATATAAAATCAGGTTTCTTGTCGGATTTTGGTTTGCACACAAAGAGGAATCCTTTTATTGGTTGTCATTACAAAGTTGGTTATAGAAACAAAACTAACCTCAGCACATGAACATGGTTGGGTTGGGTTTGGCTATGCTTCCTGGAAAGGATAAGATAAGCAACTCCATTGTGAACAGTAGGTGTTTGGATAGTTGGGAGTGTTGGAATGGTAAAGGTGATATTGTTTATATGTTATATTGATTATACTTCAGATTAGAATGTGTGTTTAAAGCCAACTTTTTTGTTTTGAATGTAATTGAAAACAGTATAGTACGGGAAAATGGGATTCATTCAATTAATTCCAACCCTGCATTCAGGGATAGAATTTCGAAAACCTCCACCGAAGCATAGGTTGCATTATGGGTAACCTGTATACCCTCAGGTAAACCGGTAGCCACATAGGGGGTTTGTTTAATAGGGCAAATAGGTAAGCTTCGTGGAATTTATGTGCCGGGTCCATTTTTCTTTTTTTGTAATATTCTAGCGATATTCAACAAAAAAGGTCAACATTAAAAAACATACCATAATCATAAATATAATCAATAAAACAATAATTAAATATCACATCATACTTACCATCTCAATAATTCCAACCATCCAGATACCTTATTCACATAAGGATTACCCCTCAGACTAACTCTCTTCAAGGGGCTTAGTCCAACCAAACCGGTTAGTAGACAGGGCTTAGTCCAACCAAACCCAACCCTGACTTAGTAGACAAGTAACTCCAACTTCACAATTTATCCCCAAAAAAGGATATTTCTATATTACTAGTAGAGTCTATAAGCTCGTAAGTGACAATGGGCGCCGACTTCCACAATGACGAAAAGCAGAATTTGTACAAATAATTCCACCCTTTTGTGATATTAATTAGTCATGTCGAGAAAATATGGTCACCGAAGGGAACAAAACATATAGATTTAACTTCAGTCAGGAATTATTCATTGCATCAAAATCATGGCATCAAATTTCACCGAAATTCGGTCAAATTCCGGTTTTGACTGACTGAAATTCGACCGAAAATTTTGGTGAAATAATTTCGGCCAAAATTTCGTTTTGAAGGGTCACCAATATGATGACCGAAACTGATATTTAAGGCCTTATCAATACTGAGAAAAGAAGTGATGGTATTTCTATCACGTTCTTTCTAAATTAAAGTATTTCTTCCTTTAAGCTTTTCAAAAGTTTAACAGGCTAATATGTTTCAAAAGAATCTGAACCCATTAATTGGAGTGAAGGTTTTGCTTTCACTTTGTATTCCTAATATCCGTCTAGTAAGGTTCGCATCTGTCCCTGAATATCAGTCCGACTTACAATAAATGCAATCCTTGATCAAATGCATCAATCTTTAAAATATAATGTAAGACTATACCTGTTCCAAGTGCTTGAGCTTAAGAAGGGCTGCTGTAGCATCTGGTTCAGAAGACTTGTCTACTTCCATCATCTAGTAGAAGCCGAAGCCGCCAGGACATATTAAAGGAGAAAAGATCTTCTGCATTAGTAAAAGAACTAAACATGGGCTTACCCTCTTATATTCTTTTCTAGCTTCATCAAAATCTCCCAGAAGCATGTACGCTGTGCCACGACGATATAAAGCTTTGGCATGTGCAGGGCTCCCATCTAATACCTTTTTTTATCAGTAACACCAAAACATTGAAACAGATCAAGAAATGCAGTTATATCTCCCATCTCAAACAACCAAAACATTCAATCCAATTACAAAGATAAACAATAAGTCGAGCATACCTTGTTGCATGAATCAATGGACTTTCTGTACTCGCCCATTTTCTGGTAGCAAGCTGCTACGTTTAGGTGTAATGAGTTCTAATCACATGATAGAGACTGCAATCATCAGAGGCTGTTTTCTTTTTTATTTGAAGAGTTATTTCATCTTAATTTATTATCTTGGATAACTGTAACATGGTTGTTGCAGTAAAACATGCACTTACTCTGGAATTCGTTATTTCATCCTAATTTCTTATCATGGATAACGGAAACATACTTTGTTGTGGTAATGCATGCACTTACTCTGGAATTCAAGAAGATCTTGCCTTCCTCATCGTCCTGGGGATTGACATGATTATATTCACGAAGGACCTGTTGCAAACAAGCACCAGTCAATGATTAAGGTAGTTCTTTTATTCAATAACGAGCTATTTATTTACAAAGGCACATCTCCCATCACCAGTATATGGTTATATGAGTTCAAGCAATGTTCTTAGCATCTCCAGCTCAATTTATTTATTAAAGTTCTCAGTGGGATTTGCAAACCCCAAAAGATATATCAACATTTTGACCTCTAGATAATTTTCTACTTGAACAAATATTCCATGCAACAGCTCTTATACATTATTAGACTCTTTTTACTTTTGGATGAAGAAAAACTATCCTCAAAATTTGTCTCAATCTTCTCAATGTGAATTACACCAGGCATTCTCTAACCATTGAAGCATGTGCTATTTCTTGCGATGCCTATTTTCCTAGTCTCAAATCTGTAGTCAAGCATAGAACCTATCAATCTTCTCAGGTATATGGACACAGAAACTTTGTTTTGTTGTAGCAGCTAAGAGGAATCACAGAGCCATACTCCTTTCAATGCTGCCAACAGAGGTAGGCTTCCGGATTTACCAGGTTTCAAGAATGCATTTTGGAACGAAACTTAAGGGAACATCCCAAAAATATTCAATAAGTGTTGTAACATCCCAAAAATAACCAATATGTATTGTAACATCCCGAAAATAGTCCTACATGGAATACTCACAAGAAAGTGGGTTATAAAAGTGAGGTCTACTACTTAACTTGAGTTTAAGCATCTTTTGCTGTTTGCTAATAAGCCCAACTGGACCGACTCAAACAACTTGTCAATCCCATTCCTTGATAATTGTTCGGACGGCAGCTTTATGATAGGAGTGTTACCAGTAGAAGCCAACATACCTTCGAACAGAACAAGGATACTGCTCCCTATGTGTGTGTGTGTCCTCAAGAATGACATGATCCCCATCATAGCTGACTGTCAATGTGAGGATTAGTTGTAAATCACATTTGTTGGGAGTGCACCATCCTGGGTGATTCACCTTTTTTCCTTACAAAAAAGGTGAATCACAAACCTGAGCTATTTACAAACGTTTTTTCATGATAGGAACAGCTAAACGATCTTTGTAAGTCACAATAGTTGGGAGTGCAGCATCCTGGGTGATTCGCCTTTTTTTCTTATAAAAATGTTAATCACATCGGTCGCCCTTTGAATAAAAGTAATAATAAATTATAACAAAAACTGCATATAGCCCAATAACGGGTCTTTAAACCTCGTGAAGGGCAACATTTTCCTCTTAAAGCAGTTGTTAGGTTAATCTACAGAGAGATCACAGTTCGTCTTTTTCACAGTTTACAAAGGACCTTGTTCTCGCTGCTTGTTACCCTGAGATCTCATCTCATGCAAGCATATGCCATACTTTCTCCATGCTGATCAACACTTCCTTGTAACCCACTATAGTGCCGATATGACGGCCATTGCTTCCTGATTTTCCCACACATGTCACAACGGTGTCATTAAGATGAGATACAACTGACTGCTTCCATTACCGATCGCCTTTTCTTGTTGTTCGCCCCTACTCACACAGCAAAAAATATCTTGCCATGCCAGCCTCCCAGATTTGACATTCATAAGTCTAGAGCACAACCTTGCACTCATTTGCATCAACATCTTGTCAGATTTCGAGATGTGATTATGCGAAAGAAATAATATCTTTCAATGAAGATATTGATATCATCACTTGAAAAAATTGAAGTAATTTATTAAATAACGTATACTAGGTAAACATCTTGTATCCCTGTTTTAAAGTTGGTTGTTTTCTAGATTTGAGCAAACTGTTCCGATAAAATATCACTTTGTACAACGCTCTGCCAGTCACAAAGTTTACTGATAAAACAATAAAAGTCAGAAGAAATTGCAAAGACTACCAGGTAATTATTTTAGTGAAGCAAACGATTGACTCATGCTAACAGATGTTTCCCGCTTAAATATGAATAGTAACATCAAGATCAGAAAGCAGGTGAGTGCATGCCTTCTCATATTTTGCTTTTGCAAGTTCATATTTTCCTTCTTTGAAAAGCTTGTTACCCTGAAATATAATGCAAAAAAAAACAATAAAAGAAATATCGTTATCATAACAGTATGAATTAACCCAAAAATAAGCAAGAGATGTTCTGAACAAAGTGAAGATTAAACCATCAAAAGTTGAAAAGCCTTCTAGTAATGCAGATGCATCTGAACAAAAATGTTAATAATTTTAAACTAAAAGCCATGATTATTGCGAACTGAAATAACTGTACAATGCAAAATTCATTGAAACGGAAAATATTCACCATTGCTATTCTGGAGTTGTTAAGACTCCATTTTCACAAAAATCCACAAAGCAATCCCACACGATACACAGATTTACGTGGGAAACCCCCCCACTAGAGAGAAGGGGGAAAAATAGGCAAAGAGAGATCTACCATACAAGAAAAAGGAGTAAAAGATACTAAAAACCTTAGGAGAGTGTGTTCTCCGGAAGAACCTTAGTAAATACTCCCACCTATTATAGACCATGAGGTTCTGCCCCGCACAATTGGATCAGCTAAGAACCATCTACAAAATATTTCAGATCCTAAGCAGCTCATGGGCGTTCAAGGCATAAATCAACATGAGTAATCATCAACCAATAAAAGACTAGTAAGTTGCAGAGATGTGAGAATTCAATATAATTATGGATGATCATCTGCCTAGGGTGTTCACACTTCACATCCTCAGGAAAAATGCGAGAAATCAAACTACAATAAATACCGTATTTTTTATTTTGTCAGCTTCATCCATGATGTCTTGGAATGTCAGCCCAGTCCAGTCCTGGGAACAACATTTCAATTATATCAGGGATTGTGGTAATGAAAAGATGGTTAAAATTTAAAACAAGAATCCTACTTAGAAATGCCACAGGTCGTAAAACAGCTTGTTATTTTCAATATCGTCACATGAAAGGCCATCTCCTAAGTATTTATTGACTTGCAGTGCATACAACGTGTACGTTAGAATTACCTTAGGCATTTCAAACCAAGTAGTTCGATTTCCCACTGGACATGAGCACCTTCTGGAACGCCATCTGGCCTGTATCTCAGAAAATGTTCTGATTTTAGAAAAGATTCCTCACACACACACACACAATTTGCTCAAAATGTTCAATGTGAAGTACCTGGGAAATTTATCATATGCATAATCTGGTGGACAAGTAACCACGACGACTTCACCAGGAAGCATAAGACGGACGCACATTTCTAGTCCCTCAGGGACCTATCATTCAAAGTAAAAAGAATTGATTAATGATAATATAGTCTCGTCAAACTCAAAACCCTCTCAAGAATAACACCTAGCTCGAACCCTTTTCCAATTGGCTTGAATCAAGAATGTTGACAATATTTTGTTTTCACATTTTCCCAAGTAAATTATTCAATCAATGACTGGTAGACAACTAAACTTAAGATGGTCAACACCAAATCATGGTTCTAAATGCTCATTATGTATAGAACTTAAATGCATTGCATTTGTATTTATGTGTCTATAATAAAATAATATGAACTTATCACACCAACAGAAATGCACATTAAATTGTAGATGGAAGTTTTATCACATCATTGCCATATCATCTACATAAAATCTTTGTATTTATATCTAACATCATAGCTAGATTCAAATCTGAATAAGCACGATTCTCCTTTATAGTCTCCTTGATATAATTCATTGGACTTTCCAAAAACCTCTGTAAGTTTCCCCATCCACCTCACATTTTACATTGGGACATCGATAGTTCTTTAATATTGTTGTACAACCTTAAATTTGTCATGTTCCATCATCACTCAGTTTTCCACCAACTTTATTACAAATAATGATATCGACGGGCTTTTGATCAGTTTCTTCATTCTTGCAACCGTTATCCTAAATAGCAACATTAAGAGGCATTTGGGCTTCACCCCTGACAGCCACTGACATAGAAGACCAAAGTTTGCACAACTTCCTTGCAAGCATAGAAGCCATTGTAATATAGCATTCTAAGAAGAGTTGTATGGCTTTTGAAAATAGATTGAATGGAATTTGTTACTACACATTCTTTCTTATTTTTTTTTTTGGGGGGGGGGGGGGGGTAGACATCCAAAATAGCGTAAACCACACTATATTAATCGCACGATTAAGTATACATTAGTAATACCTCGAATAGAACCTTAGTGTGAGCGAGCAACCACATTTTCTACGTACATTTTTTTCTAGACAAAAACCACTACATTCCTAGACAATCAAAGCACCCAAAAAATCCAAAGGTTAATTCAGACCCTGCAAGAACAAAATGTCACAGCACCAAGAGAGTTCCATAAAACCTCCACACACGTTCAATCCACCCATTAAAGTTCCACATTATGCCAAATCTATATGGAAACAACATACGAAATGAACAAGTGCTCCAGATCTTCCCCAATGAGCATAGAGTACATGTAACAGTCTCATGAAAGAGCATTGATGTGTACCTTTGTCATCACCCTTCCCTCCCAAGATTTTCTACATCAAGGTCAAGAGGAGTAGATAACGCCTTAAGGCATTTTAATAAGTCCCCGTCGCACCACACCCAGTGACTAAACTAGCTCCTCAATGAAGCTTAAAAGAGTCCATCGACCACAAAAAGTCATGTTAATGCTACATGAGAAGTTTTCTATGGGGCTCATCAGATGGCAATGGTAGGGGAATGCATTTGGTGAATTGGGATGCCGTGATGCATACTATGGATCGAGGCAGTCTTGAGATTCGCAAGTTGGAAGATATGAACAAGGCCATCCTTTTTAAATGGGCAACTATAATATGGGGTAATGGGATGGACCTTGCTTGCCGCATGATAAGGTGCATTTACAACCTTCCAGCATCTCCGTGCATACCTCCAAGCTCTTGTATTGTGCCTACTGCCTTATGGAAGGATCTTTGTATGGTGGAAACTCACCCCGTCCCTCGTGAGATACATATTCGATTATGCGACCAGAACACCTCGTCGAGGATCATCTTGTGCTTCTTCTTCGACAATTCTTCTGCCCTATCCATCCAGAGGCACATCACCTACTACCTTCTTTCACCAAACCCCGTTAGCTTTGCACTCAAAGCATCGATGACCTGCTCGATCGCACTGTAAACATCAAAGATCATCTTTGCACTCACTGCAGTGGAAACAGAAGCCATCATCCCTTGCTCTGACATTTTCTTGAGGTTGTGACAGCCTGTGAGCGAGTTGAGTTCACTCAATCACGACGCCTCCCCCCGGCACCGCAATGATCCATCCTCTAAGATATTTCTTTCCTTATTCGCTCCTTCACATGGGACATGCTTGCCCACCTCAAACCTTTCTCCTTCACACAACCCAAAACTAGTTGAGAAAGATGAAGAAGCAAGTGTGATGCATCCAAGAAAAGACTCAGGAATCGACTACATAATCAAAGGAATACTTACTGGGAATCTATATTATTTATGCAATGCAAATAGGGGGAAGCACCCATAGGTGCCATCTCCCATCAAATTAACTCAAATATAAAAGTAATTACAAGATCCATGACTCAAGAAGAGTCCTGGAATGATGGACCACAGGACAAAATATAAAACCATTCCATGCAATCCAAATCGCCCAAAGAGCAATGATAAGCTTAAGCAGATCTTAGGGTGATCCGAATTGGACCTCCACCAGAGAGTCTTGGAACCTCTCTATGCAAGACAAATCCACCCAAGAGATATCCAGAGCCATCTAGACTTCATACTGTATGCTGCAATTAAGAAAGAGATGGTACATCTCCTCCTGACATGTACAACAAAATGAACATTCCCCATTGGACCAGAGTAAAAAAGCCTCAATCGGTTCTCTTTCTTCAGAAGCCTTGTACATCGCAGTGGCCAGAGAAAAGTTAAAATCTTCAAAAGAATCTTTAACTTCCAAATAAACTCGCAGTTGAAGACGATTTCCCCATTCATGCACAACCAAAGCCAAAAGGGCTCTTTCAATTACTCTTTCAGTGTCCCAAATGCCGTCGTAAGGAGGTGACACCTATGACTTCTTGAAGAAGAATGACAACCATTTACCCTTAAATGGAATCACTCCCTCTTCGAGTGGGGCAAACTTGCTTGTCTTGTCTAGGTGTAGTAACCAAGCAATCTCAACTTCTTGTTGAGTGAAAAGCACTCATGCAACAGTCGGGCTCTAACCAACTGACACTTTCCTAGCTCCAATTAGAAAGTGTGAATTGACACGACGATTATATCATGGGAAGAATCACTGTAAACAACTGTCTAATCATTACAAAGATGAGCTCTACCACTATAGGAAGATTGAATTCATCTCTTTTTCAGACATGATAACTACTACTTGTGGAGCCTACATGCATTAACCATCACACATGGGGCAGGTAGGAAAGGAAAGCAAGAGAAAATGGTGAGGCGGGAAGAGCAAGAAGAGTGAGATTCATCTTGTAAACTCAAGGAAAAGTGAGTCCTATGAAATACGGCAAAGTGGATAACCATGATAATACGCTCTAAAGTAGCTATTTTCACTCGAAAATCATCAGGACACTTAAGCTACAACATACAAGTTAGGCGGCTCCAATTGCTTATTTGTTAGCAGTTGCATTCAAGTCATGGGTGATGAATCAAGGAGCTTACATATACTTTATAAGTATGAAGCCATTAAAGAAGATGGAGTTTGAAAGAACAAGGATTCCATTCGCCTTTTAAGTCAAATAAAAGCAAGGATAAAAATGAAGCAAGCATTCTATAAGTCCATTGTGCTTATGATTAAAAAAACACGAGATGTTCCTCAATGTTTTTACCCACCTCTCTACCCTCCATGTTGCATAGTTGTGAGTTCTTTCGTCCGTGTTCCTATCGAATTAAGAGTGTCAAAGGTTGCTAAGCTCATGAGAGGCTAAGTTTGGTTGTTTAAACAGTCCATGGAGTGACTTGGTTACCGGCATCAGAAGAAGTCGACGACACTCGTCTATCTCGATCATGTCATATATACATTGACATATCCACATTTACAAAATAGCAAATGAACCTTCAGCACGCTTTGAAATTAGAACTGTCTAAAAAACAAGTTCGGACCCCACATCCACAACTAAGGAAAGGACTCTCGGTCTCTATCTCGAATTTAGACTACAAAGAGCATGAATATAATCAACTATAAAGATCAATGAATGAGTGTAACAAACACAAACTTGCACTATGAATGTATTACATATCAGCACCTGTCATTAACGTATGCCAATCAAATCAAATATTATTTGTAACGTGAAACTTCAAGCACCAAAAGAGTACAAAACTCAATAAATAGAAAAAGAGAAATAGCTCAATAATAAAATAACTCTAATGCATCCCCCTCAAGTTTGAACATATCTAACGATCATGCCTAACTTGAAAAATCACTTGAAAAATCATCCCAACAGATATTTCTTTAGTAGTGCCTTCGTGAATACATCTACAAGCTGAAGATCCATGGAGATATAAGGAGTAATGATCTTCCCTCCTCGTACTGCATCTCGAATGAATTGGAAATCAACTTCAATGTGCTTAGTTCACTCATGGAATAGAGAATTGGTAGCAATGCATGCAACAAACTTGTTGTCACAATATAAAGGTACGAGAGTAGTAGTAGGAAGTCCAAGCTCCAGTAGAAGGAGACAAGCCAGGTAATCTCACAAGTAGGTTGGGCCATCGTCATGTATTCTTCCTATGCACTCGAACCAATATCTATTTCTTGCTCCACCATGTACCTAGGTTGCCACCAACAAACATAGCCTAGCCTATAGTGGATCGTTGGCACTTAGGTGAACTAGCATAATCCGTGTCTACATAAGTGATGGCGTCAATATGTCCATTGACCCCATAGAAGAGGCCTCGCCCTGTAGATTTCTTCAAATATCGAAGGATTAAAAGAGCATCCTGCCACTGGCTATAGAGGGGCCTCTCCATGTGTTGGCTAACTCTGCTCACAGCATATGATATACTAGCCTAGTAATAATGAGGTACACAATTTGCATATTAGGCTTCTATATCGTGTAGTATCCTTAAACTTCAAAGCAATGGATGTTGAATGTTTTCACCATTCTCTTGGGATGCCAGATGGTTTGCATCCAGGTAGGCCAGCCCTATAAGAATATATAAGCAATACTTCCGATGTGATAGATGTAGTCCCTTTGTAGTGTGTTTTTTGAGGGAATAGGTGGCATACCAAGATGGGACCCACCTCAAATATATTAAATAGAAAAATTATAAATTACTAGGTTAAATGACTTGAGGCCACACAACAAGCTCTAGAATGCTCTAAAATTGTCTCAAAATAATAATTTTGACCATGAAAATACACTTATTTCTACGACACCAAATCGCCTAAAGGAGGGCAAAAAGAAGAGAGTTATCATCATCATACATTGACACAGACCGCACGGATAGAGTGCCATAAATGAAGCATGCCCCGTCGCTCCATGGAAAGCACCCTTTTCGAACCTTGCTTTTCCAGACAATTCTACTGCCAATCTTAACATCCTTTTACTCGGTGCCTTGCTCCACCATAAAAAAATCTATATGCTTTCTTCATCGTGAATTTGCCTTCGTGCCATACAAAACCGTCTCTGCCCTCAACAATACCACCCAACTCAATCAACTCACCGTGCATCCTCCAGAATCGTCAAGTCTTTGGTTCGTCAACTTCGTTAAGAAAGAAAATGTCCAAGTCCCATTCTGCCAGACCGCATGTACCAAGGGATTCCAATATGTTGAAAGCGCCAGTAACCTAGGGAACAACTCGCCGATAGCTATGTTACCAGTCCAATCATCGAGTCAAAAACGGAACACCTTTCCATCCCCAAGCACTGACCGCAGTGTCGTCATCTATGGTAAGATCTTGCGGATACCCTACCACAAGGAGGAGGGGTAGCGAATGTGGCAGGACTTCAAAGAGGCACTGATCTCATACATCCTCCTCAGAAGCCTACACACCAAATCTTTATATTTCCCCACAACCTCACAATCCACTTCTCCAATAAAGTTTTATTTATCCCCTCCACTCTCAAAACCCCCAACCCCCCTTCTTTGACGTTGTGACCTCCCAAGAGATCAAATGGAAGCCTCTCTTCTCATACTTCCTACATGACCAGAAGAACTTCCTCATCAATGATTCAAGCTTGTTACGAACACCAACCAGAAACAAACGCATGGAGCAGAAAAAAGTGGGAATAGCCAATAGGATGTGCTTTAAAAGCATCAGCTTGCCTCCTCTCGAGAGTATTTCCACCTTCCACCCAGCCATCCTCCCCTCCACTCTATCTAGGACCGGTTTCCACTCGATCGCCTTCAATATGCCAGACATCAACAACAAACCGAAATATGTAGTTGGCAATGCACCAACCAAACACCCCAACAATTGGGCAGCCCGCTACCCCTCCTGATGATGTGTAAGATCGAAAGGTACCACGACAAACTTCTCCGTGTTAATTTGTAGCCCTGAGATGTCGCCAAAAATATCCATAACTTGGGAGGCACATCTGAACTACTCCACCCCTCCCCTTAGAAAGATCATTATATCATCTACATACTGCAATAGGGGAATCGACATGTCACCATTGTTATAGCCAGACCACTAATTATCATTGGATGCCAATCTCATCATGACAGCCAAACATCATCAACAATCACAAAAAGAAGGGGGGCAAGCAGACATCCCTATTTGACTCCACGTTGTGGTTAAAAAAACCACCTTCCGGTCTCCCATTAATGAACACCTCATAGGAAGCAGTTGTGATGCATCTCTTCATCCAAGCGATCCAAATACCCACAAATCCTTTTTCTCAAACGTCACCGAAAGAAAACGCCAATCCACGCAATCATACGTCTTAAAAAAGTCAACCTTCCGGAGCAGGTCCTTACTCTTAGATCTCTTTCAGTCCAACACCATCTCCGACGTCAACACCATCCTATATGCCATGAGTTTGCCAGGAACAAAAGTTGTCTGCTCGAGTGATTTAATAGAAGGCGATATCCTACGAAGGCGGTTATCCAGGATCTTTGCAACTATGGGATGAACCGCAACGGAGATGGTGATCGGTCTGAAGTCCTCCACCCTATTCGGCATTTCCCGCTTGGGCGGCAAAAACGGAAGCGCCTTGTTTAGTTTCAAAATCCGGGTAGCCATCCATGAACTCATGAAGGACTGCCATCAAGTCACTCTTCCTTACCTCCCTAAAATTCCTTATAAAAAATCACCAGAATACCATCTGATCTAGGCGACTCGTTCTCATTCAACTAGAACACAATCTCCTTGGCCTCTACCTCCGAGAACTCCAAGATCAAGGAGCCCGTCTGCATTTGAGAGAGCTCCAAAACACCATCGGCATGCCAATCCCATCCAACACGAACGCATCTTCTACTAAGTACAAGAAAGTGTAAGCGCAGTGCAGCACCAACCACAACA
This sequence comes from Ottelia alismoides, assembly GCA_037367405.1. Classification (NCBI taxonomy): domain Eukaryota; kingdom Viridiplantae; phylum Streptophyta; class Magnoliopsida; order Alismatales; family Hydrocharitaceae; genus Ottelia; species Ottelia alismoides. Next base: position 373,504 of record JAZKJV010000781.1, read on the forward strand.
TCCCTTTGCAATACCCTGTTGGACATGCGAGCCCACGGCGAGCCATTATGCAATAAATGTTATTGCACATTTCATTCCCTGATTTGAAATGAAGAATAAATAATTTGCATAATAGGTCCCTTAGTACAATTAGGGTTATGTACCATGGCCATCTTAATGACCATATAGCTGTTGATTCAATAATTGAATCATAGAGGTTGGTGCTTGGATGAATATCTAAAGAGTTAGATTGAGGACTCATCAAGCACCGTCAAATGATTGTTAAGAGATGATCTCCAGCCTGAGTAGGAGATGGCAATCCTTTCTCAATTAGGTTGATATCTGACCGACCTCTTGATGCAGGTCCTCTGCATAGGAATAGAGATTCGGAGGTGTTAGATTAGTTAGGTCAAAGAATTGACTTAACGAGATCGAGATAACCAAAGTCCTATATCGTATGATGTCACGATACAGGCAGGCATCCTCTGACCGGAGACAGATGTGATACTATATGTCTGAGTATGTACATTTGGCAGACCAATAGGTTGATGACCTAACCAAGGTCTATACACCGGCGCGCTGGTGTGCATATAAGGGCATATGAGTAATACGATCTCTCACAGGGATCATACAGGTTCATTTACTGAACCGGAAGGCATGAGCTCACTCATGAGATATTGGGAAGAATCAAATTCCGTGCACGATCGTCTCGCTTTGGAAGTTTAACTGAATTTGTAGGTTTGATATATACTTTTGGAAAGTATATGATCAAGATCTAGGTATGATATATGCTTTTGGAAAGTATATGATCGATACCAACTCCCAATGATAAAATGAGAAACTTACTGATAAAATCATAAAGTAAACAGTATAAAGTTGATCTAATACTTCGGGTTTATTCTGAGTCTTCCAGTATGCAGGATGTACAGGTATTGGGAATACCTGAGGGTGATGTGATCATAACAGATAGATCACACATCTTTCTCAGTAACTCCTCTCGCACAAATAACAGAACCTTGCATTTTTTGATGACATCATCGGTGAAAGACTTTCTGATGGCCCTACCAATGTCTTCCATAACTCAATACAAATTCCTACAAGCACAAAAGGTTTCATCTCTCCCACAACTCTCGTGCCTACCTTGGGCTTCCAGACTCAATACTCCTTGCACCCAAAAATCCAGTGGCCATTTTTGCCACAGGTAAAGCATTTAACATGTCACAACATTCACTTGCAAGGTGGCCACGAGACCTACATCGCAAGCAGATCCCCACGAACCTCTTTCTCCCTGCAGCCACGGTCTTCTCTTTCTGCAGCTTCAAATGCGGATGTGCGTGCAGTCGACGCCTCCTGACTATCGTCCAGTCCTCCTTACCTCTCATTCTCTCAGCATGTCCCTCCCAAGAACCATATGACTTCCCTCTTTAGAATGCTAAGAAAGTATCAGAGTTTTTTTTTGAAACCAAAGCTCTTCGGGGGATACACGCCATGGTGTTCGCCCCAAATATTATTAAAAATGATGAAGAAGAAAAGGAGGAAGAAAAGTTTTACAAACACTAAGGATCGAGTCGATCCCGCCGGAGGGCCCAAAAAAGAAAAGACACACCAAATGCATTACAAAAGCAGCCAGTCATTCACAAGCAAGGAGACGTGTGCTATAATATTCTCCTTGTAAAACCTTTGACCCCTGAAAATCTTCGCGTTCCTACCGAGCCACAGTGCCCAAATGCACGCGAAGGGGCGAAGCAGCTCCCTCCTTGGTCGATCATTACTTGAGCGCATAGAGTTCCAAAACGAGGGAGCTGAAGATGCGTTAACCCATGAAACATTGGCGTCCTCCCAAATTACGGCAGAGCTCGGGCAGAGAAAAAAGAGGTGCTCCAAGGTCTCCACACTGCCACCACACAGCGCACACAATGGGTCAATCCCCGCAACAAACCTCGCACATCTATCTCGGGTCAAGACCCTCCCTCGCCTCAAAAGCCACAGGAAGAACACCACCCTCTCCGGTAGCTTCAGGCGCCACAACCAACCAAGATCCTTGCACAAGAGGCTTTGCTGAGAGTTCTGCTGCTGCGAGATGGCCCTGAACGCCCGCCTTGTGGAGAAGATGCCATCGCGCCACACCCAATGATCCTTGGCACTCGAGGGCGTTGGCGCAACCCTAAGCAAGTGCAGGAGGGCTAAGAGTTCATCAAACCGCTCGTCCGAAAGGTTGCTAGCAAAAGTAGGGGACCACTCGCCCCCGCTCCATGAGGAGGCCACCGTCACACGAGAGTCAGAGGCCAACGCGCAGAGGCGAGGGAAAGAGTCACCGAGAGAGGTCTCCCCCGCCCAAGCGTCGCGCCAAAAAAGAAAGGAATTGCCATCCCCCAGCACAGGTTTGAAGAGATGGGAATAACGCCTAACCGCCGATGCGATCCCCCGCCAGAATGTGGTTCCAGATCGCCGAGAGTCGACGTCGCGCAACATGTCCACCCCGAGAGATAAAACAGCCCGCAACATGGAGTGAAAGAAACTGTTGGCGCTGCCCCAAAGCCTATTGACCCACTTTAGCATCAACGCGTCATTAACCAAATCCAGCCTTCGTATGCCAAGACCACCTTCGCACTTTCTCTTCACCACCCCCTTCCAGGCCACCAGATGTAGGCCCCGCGACGAGGGGCCCCTTCTTCCCCAAAGGAAACACCGCATGAGGCCCTCGAGACGCCTCATAATCCCCACCGGGATAACCCAGTTCGAAAGAAAGTAAACGGGGATAGAGGCAAGGACCGACCTAATAAGAACGAGTCGGCCTCCCCGAGAGAGCATCGCCGCACTCCACCCCAAGGATGCAAAAATCGGTTCAAGCGGCCGTTTAAAAGGCCGTTTAAACTCATTCGGTCCTCGACCGACTGTATAACCTTTAATCGGCTATGTAAACGGTCAGACCGTTTAAACGGGTGTAATCGGCCGTTTACACGCCGTTTAAGCGGCCGCGTTTTGCATCAAGGTAACATAAACCCTATGTTGATTATGCTATCTACTTTGACATGTCACATTTGGATGAAGAAGTCATTGAAATTGACAATATCTGATCAAAATTGTGGATATGTGATTTTATTTTTAAAGTTCATTTATACTTTTTTATTAAATATATATATGTAATATTTTTTATTAATTTAAAAATGTAAAACCGCATAGACCGTTTAATTTCCGTTTAAACTCCCGCATACCGTTTAAACAGTAATCAGTGACCCTACCGACTGTATACCGCATACCGTTTTTTGCAACCTTGCTCCACCCAGTTAGCCTTCTTTCCGCCTTATCCATCACCTTGTGCCAATCATTCAATCTTGGCCTCCTCGCTCCCAGCGGCAGTCCCAGATAATCGATTGGGAGAGAGGAGGGAAAACTTCCCAAAAGCTCTCCACACGCCGCTGCCGACCTCGCATCCTAAGCGAAAGGAATCACTTTGGACTTGGATTGATTGATGAGGAGCCCCCAAAGCTCGCTAAAAATGGTCAACGTCACCGCCATCCCTCTGACCTCCTCCAGGCCTCCCTCGATGAAAACAATAGTGTCATCCGCATATTGGAGAGTAGGAATGTTCCGGTAGGCGCACGAGAAGCCCAAGGAAAGGCCTCGCGCCACCACCCTAGCCGCCATCCTGGGAAGGACATCCGCCGCAATAACGAATAACATGGGTGCCAAAGGGCACCCCTGCCGCACACCCCTCCTTGGTTGAAACGAATTGCCAACGATACGACCATTCAGCATAATAGAGAAAGATGCAGTAGTAACGCATCGGCGCATCCACGAAATCCACACATTTGGAAAACCACGAGCCCGCAGCACCGCCCAAAGAAAGTTCCAGTCCAAGGAGTCATACGCCTTTGCGAAGTCCACCTTCCAAAGGATCCCCTGCTTCCCCCTCCTCACCCAACTGTCCACCATCTCAGAGGCAAGAGCCGTTACACCGGAGATTAGGCGGCCAGGGATGAAAGCCACCTGCGAAGGATCGATTAAATCGTCAAGCAACGACGCAAGCCTCCGCGACATCACCTTCGCAACGATCAAGTAGATAGCATTTGAAATCGCGATTGGTCGATAGTCTTCAATAGCATGCGGAGATGGAGACTTAGGTATTAGAACAATGAGAGCCCTATTGATCCTATCAAAGCCCTTGTTTCCACCACAAAATTCCGATACCACCTCCCAAACCTCCAGTCCCACCACCTCCCAAAAGTCTTTGTAGAAGGCAATGGGGAAACCATCCGGACCTGGCGAGGCGTCACCGTTGAGATCCCAAACAACAGCCTTCACCTCGTCCAAGGAGATCTCCTTTATCAACTCCGCACAACGCGCAGACGAGAGCTTCGAGGCATCCTCCCCCAACCAGCACCAGCGACGAGGCTCACGAACCGAGGAGAACTCCCTGAAGTAAGCGGCCACCGCGTTCCCCACCACCTCCTCGCCCACCACCTCCCTTCCCCCGAAAGAAATGGAGCCAATCAAATTTGACCGCCTTCTGTTAGAGGCCACCCTGTGAAAGAAAGACGAATTTGCGTCCCCTTCCCTGATCCATTTGACCTTAGCTCTCTGGCGCCATTCCGTCACCCTCAATCTTTCCTGCCTTTCCACCGCGGCCACAGCCACAGCCCTGGAGACCACCTCCTCAGCGCAGAGATCCCTCACCCCCTCCAAAGCATCCAACGCCGCAACGACGCCCTCCGCAGCCTTCCTTGCAGACGCCCTAGCCTCCCACGACCTTTTTTTGAACATAGACAGAACGCCCCTCAGACGCGTTAGCTTCTTCCCAAACCTCACCACCGCCGACCGACCCTCGCAAACCTCCTCCCAACTAGCAGCCACCACCTCACGGAAATTATCCTCTAGCAGCCAGCACCTCTCATATCTAAAGAACCCTGCCGCCGAAGAAGACACCTTGGAGTCCCAAATGATAGGAGTGTGATCCGAGAAGGCACGCAACCTAGAGAGGACCGCCGCCAGGGGAACAACGACATAAAAGCCATCGACGCGAGGAACCTGTCAATGCACGACTTAGAGGAAGAATTCCTCAATGTGAAGTTCACGTCCGATGCCGTAATATCTTGCAGAGCCAGGCCGTTGACGAAGTCTCCTCCAATCAGAGGGACGTAAGGTAACATTGAAGTCTCCTCCAATCAGCCAAGGCAAGCCCGGGTTGTCCAGCGAGATCTGCCGAAGCTCGTCCCACATCTCCTTTCTTCGAGCCGCAGTACAAGGGCCGTATGCGCAGGAGAAAACAAACGATTGAGAGTCCTCCTTCCTGGTGAGCAGAACGGAGACCGAATGGTTACCCTTCACGGCAGAGACAAGGGAGAACCCGGACGACTTCCAAGCAATAAGCAAACCGCCTGCATGCCCAGTTGCAGACAAAGCGGAAAACTCATCAAGATCCCCCGCCGAGAGAGAGCGCCAAACATCTTCATCCAGAGAGGCCAACTTGGTTTCTTGTAGAAAAAATGACGTCGTACCCCCATTCCTTGAATCTGGAACCCAGAATCTTTCTCTTATCCGCATCCCCCATGCCCCTTACATTCCAGGATAGGATCTTCATTTAGTAACCTTCTTGTAGACCCATGAAGGTACCACCCCCGCTGCCTCCGCCACCGCTTCTTCGAAGGAGGGGCAAGAGTGGTGCTCCCTTGACAATGAACGAGCGCTTCGCCTTCTTCTATAGCGTTTGCAAGATCTCCTCGTTGATTCGCCATCTGCACCCGCATCATTGACGCCCTCCTCTGCAGCTGGCCCTGCCCCGCCTGAGAAACCCTCCTGCGACGACGCTCCGCCCAGAGGAGAAGAAGGTTCCGCCCGCTGATTATGAAGCATACTTTCCGAGCACGGGGCGGAGATCTGAGCAGATGAAGAGATCGAGGTGCCCGGGTCCTCCGACAGAAGAGGGCCCGCTTCAGCCCCCGAACCCGGATCATCCCCCGCCCGACCCGCCAAAAGAAGAGGACCCGCATGAGAAATGTCGGTCGGGTCAAGCTCGCCAACCCGACTTACAGTATGACTTGCAGATCCGAATGATGGAGAAGCGTCGTGCCTAAGGAGACCAAACCCAGGTTATAAAATCCGGAAGGCAGAGCATGGCGACCCCACCGAGAATGTCAAATCCCCTCCGAAGTTCGTGCACCTACCCTCCACGTCACTCCATCCGCCCGCCACGTCCCCCCGCATATCCCCAAGGGTGGCAACCATGCACCGATTCCATGCGAGGGGATGGGCATCACGTACGAGGACGGGAGAAGGCCTTACGTAAACATCATAGCAAGGCGCAGCCCCCAAAGATGAACCCAACTGCGGCGAGATCCTCGAGGCGAAATCCCACAGCGGAAGCTTCTCCTCGGAAAACGAAACGACCCTCTTGCCGGCCTCCCCCCCAAGAGCCAACCGGTCCGGTAAAGAGGGAGGCGGTGGAGGCACCACCACCGAAAGCTCGATTCTACAAAAGAACCTTCCCAAGTTTAATTCTTCAAAGAACACCTGGCCAACTGCCCGATCGAGGAAGGCCTTGTTGCACTCCATTAGGATCTTCGTGGAAGCTGGATCATCCCCCGGGGATAAGCCGTCGTTAGTGACGGCCAACACCTCACCCCACCTCCTCAGAGGTCGCCGAAGACAATGGACGGATCTTGACAGGAAAGGGACCCCCCTGACCTCAGCCACGCAGACCTCCAACTCCGAGCACGCACCATCTGCAAAACGCAAATCCCTCTAAACAATGCCTCCATGAGGCCCTGCTTGAATCAAACGGAAACGCTGATCCATTGAAAGACCTCTAACGCAGCATCTTTTCGTACCCAACAGGAACAGGTCCCCCGAGAAGCGGGTCCCCAGAAGCCCCACGAGAACGTTGTTCACCTCCTCGACCGACATGCACTGATTCAGGAAAACCCCTACCACCACCCTGCCTTCTCGCGGGCCACGTGCATGGCCAGCTCTCCCCTCTGAGGAACTTGCACCCCCCGCCACCAGGGCCTCCTCCATCGCTGAGCCCCCACCTTCACGCAACCCCCTCGACGTCAAAGCAGCCGCTAGACCCGCACCGAGCTTGTCCCCCACCATCGCGCCCGCATGGAAGTTATACTTCTTCCCCCCGCAACTCCTGTCCTCCTCAGCCGAAGAACGCGCCCCCCCTGCGACCACCTGCGACCACCTGCTCCTTCCCCTGCGACCACCTGCGCGAAAGTCCTGTTTGCAACGGCTGAAGCAACCCCTTTTGCACGTGAAACCTCAGAATGCGCCGGAGGCCTTCCGAGAGAGAAGCGACCGACATCCCCCATGGGCCTTGCACCACAACCCGCTTGCTTGTGACCCAGCCCGCCGCAAGCAAAGCAACGAGGTCTAGCAACACAGACCGAAGCCAGATGGCCCCTCACCCCGCACCGCCAGCAAACGCGCCCATGCTTCTTGCGAGAGACCGTCACCCAACCTCCATCTTGTGCGAGCTTCTCCTCCCCTTCAGCAACAACGAACTGGGGGCTTACGTTTTGTGAGGTCGATGCGCAACCCTTCCCCTGAGCCCGTTCACGAGGAGCGAATCTCCGCTCAGACGCCTTCTCGACCGCCTTCCCGGTCGCCTTCTGTGTCGCCTTTTGAGACGCCATCCCCCTTCTTGAGGTTGGCATTTGTTTATGTTTTGAGAAAGTATCAGAGTTGACCAAGATCCTTGAGGCAAAACCTTCTGGAGGAAGGCCTTGATCTCCAGAATGGATGCTTGATCATCACCAGTAACTACAATGTCATTGACACAAACAAACAGAATAACCGTGCCAGTAGAACGTCGTCTAGCAAGTAACAACAATAGAATAATCAAATATCATCTAGTGGAAGCCAAGAGAGCTGACATCAATAGTAAGTCAAGCTCGTGGACTCAGCTTCAGGCCACAGATGGCCTTACAAATCGGCATACATGCTCCCACTCGATGGAGTAACTGGGAGGTTACATCATTTAGACCTCCTCCTTGAGGTCGCCACACAAGAAAGCATTCTTCACATCTAGCTAAAAGATGGCACAATTCTTATTAGCAGCAGCAACAGAAAGAATAGTTTGAATAGACTGCATCCTGACCACTAAATAAAATGTCTCAAAATAGGCGATACTATATGTCCGAGTAAAACCCATGTCTACAAGCACGACCTTTAATCTGTTACAAACCCATCAGGTGATTGTTTGGTCATGAAAACTAATCTTCGAGCAATAAGTTTGATACCAGGTGGGCATGGTACAAGATCCTACGCGCCCTTGGACGTAAGGTCATTCATTTTCTCATCCATGATCCTTTTCCAACCAGTCCCGCAATACACTATAATGATCCTGAGGAATAGAAATAGCCATCTGAGAAGTGTCAGTGGAAGTAAAAAATGACATGGGATGTATAGTACATTATCTTTTCGTTCACTGCAGAGCTAGTAGAGAGATCTAGTGGAGCATCTGGGGCTGAAGTGGTGAGGGCACTCGAAGAGGGCACGTCATCCTGCAAGTAAGGAACATGCAGTGGTACAGGATCATAAGAAATGGTGTGTTTTCGTTTCCCAGACAATGGGTAGGGGTGGTAGTTACAAGGGGATGTAACTAACATGCTGTGTAAAGTAGCCCATATAGTCAGCGAAGATATGGTAGCGATGGTCAGTCAGATCATAGCATATATACCCCTTCAGAGTGCGAGAATACCCAAGGAAAACAAAATTGATGGCACGAGGTGACAATTTATCTCTAGTCTAGAAGCTATGAAAAAAATAGTACAACCAAAAATTCTTAGTGGTAATGGAAACGACGTCTCATCAAGATATAAAAGAGAAAGGAGTTATGCCCTTCAGGACAGACAATAGGATCCTATTTATGAGATGAGTGGAAGTGAGAATTCCATCCCCCGTAGGTCTTAGGAACCTTCATATGAGTGACTAATGATCGTTCAATTTCAAGAAGGAGTCGAAGTCTCTGTTCTGCTACCCCATTTTGATGGTAGGTATACGGACAAGAAGTTTAATAAAGTATCTCTTTGGAGGCAAAGAAAGAAACCAAGTCTTGTTGGATAAACTCAAGAGTATCGTTAGTCTGTATAGTTTGGACACAAGTAGAAAAAGATGCTTCGATAAACTGAAAGAACTTGACATTTTATTAATCTCCGGTCGTTCCTTTAATAGATAGACCGAAGAATGTTATAATCATCTACAAACACCACAAAATATCTACGACCACTCAAAGTGCAAAACAGATAAGGCCCCTGAACATCACGGTGCACCAAAGAAAAATGTAAAGTCCAACGTAGCTCTACCCTAGAAGGAAAAGAGGACCAATGAATTTTACCAAACTGACATGCCTTTCACTCGAATAACTTCGATGAAGAAAGTTTGGGAAACATCACGGATAGGGCTTTGGCAAAAGGATGCCCAAATCGTAAATGCCAGAGGAATGGATAAGTGGACATGGAATCAACATCAAAACAAGTAGAATCTCAAGGGATGCCAAGATAGTACATACTATTCTTCTCATGTCTCCCACCAAAAATCTGCACCATCCTGATGTCCTGAAAATCAAGATAGGAAATATCAATATCGATATCAACTACTTGTCGATACGATATATCGTCGATATATTGACACCATATCGTCCAGATGGGCCTGATTTTTGAAGGAAATGACATTGGAATGGTAAATATCGACCATATCGACGATATATCAATCACCTATCGAACTAATATATTGTTGATTCGTGATATGGCTTTCCCTACTGAAAATAATAGTAGAGCTCATCAAAAATCACACAACAATTAAGCTCAACGTAATGCTTATGAATAGACAGTAAGCTCAAGGGAAAGTCAGGAGCACAGTAAACTCCAGTTAGTCGGAGCATAATGAAAAACTCTATGATCCCAACAGCAGTAACAGGGGATTGGGCCCCATTAGCAACCTAAATCGACTTCACAATGGAAGAGGATTGGGAGGAATTCAGCAGCTACCTTCTCCTGTCAAATGAATAGAGGCATCAAACTCAATAATCTAAGCATGAGTTTCAGTAGAGGCTAAGTTAACTATGGTACATGTAGTAGTAACTAGATGTGTGGTGGGAGTAGTCTTACTAGAAGTGGCACTAGAGTTCTGAAGCAACTGCATCAGACGGGAGTAATCAGTGAAATTGAGTTGGATTGTTTGTCCATTGGAGTTCTGATTAAAAGAAGTCTCTATCCCAGTTGTATCATGGTCTGATCCAGAAGAAGTATTGGCTCAAAGATAGCCAGAGTAATAACCAAACTTGCTCCAACAACATTATGAGGGATGATTCCATCGCAGGCAGTGAATAAATTGTGGATAACCAGAGTTACGTCCATCGTCTCGTCCAAAGTTAAGTCTATAGCTTGGGGCGCGGCCAGGTCAACGACTAAAGACGCGACCCTGCCCACCATGAAAGTTGTGTCGACTATCTCTTCCAGATGAGGCAAGGTAGACAGAGTTCTCCGCATGATACAGAAAGGAGGTACAACCCGTATAGGTCTCAAGTTCCTAAAGTCAGTCGCAAATAACCTTGATAGATGACAAGGTATCCGGCATAAGAAATTATTCCTTCATCATCTAATAACACGGATGTACCCAGCAAGAAATCTGTAAACTTGTCATTCGGCAACTCTATCACATGTTTGGTGCAACAAGCAGACTGAAAGATGGCTAGCTCCTTGTATAGACCGGTGAGGGCTCAATAGTATTCCATAAGAGTGGACTCACCCTGAGATGCCGACCAAATCCCCATATATATATATATATATATATATATATATATACACAAGATGGGATTTGGTCGTCTGCTGCAACGATGTCCGAGCTAGTTTGTCCTACATATCTTTGGCAGTAAAGTATGCATGTAAGGGAGGTTTGCCATAATATGGGATTCCATATTGTTGGGCATCCACTCATGACATGATAATTGTCTCCAAGCCATGACTCGTAGTCCTTGTCAGTTTCTTTGAGAGAATCCTTCTTGAGGATAGAGATCCATGGGATCCAATTTTGCCGAAATTCGATCGAATTTCGATTTTGGCAGGAGAGCGAAATTCAGTCGAAATGGCCTATATTGACGAAATTTGGGGGGTCCAGTTCAAAAACCAACCAAAATTTCGGTCGAATTTCAACCGAAATTTGGCCAAAATTTCATTTCGGTCGGTCATCGAATGGTGACTGAAATCGAAATTTGAGACCTTGAGATCTTCCTCAGACAATCAATGAACACCTTAAAGGCACGAGAACAAAAAACATAGTTTTCAGCACCCTTGGGCTTCATAGTAGTCCCTGTACCATCACAATCATAAAATATATATGGTGCAGGGATTTGGTCTCTTTAGGAATAAATGCCATAGCAATCAGAGGCAGAGAATTCAATCGTTGATCTGCATGACCTGAATCAATCATTGAGTTCGGGTAGCACCCTGTTGGTTCTGTACCTAAGACCTTGCACACGAGAAGAGGGATCTCTCGTGCCTTAGGCTACAGCAGCATGGTGTTGCAGGGGCCCTCTGACAATGCTAGATGGGTTTCAGCCTCCTGGCGACAGCACCAAGACCCAGGAAGAAGCCTCTAATGAACTGGAAGTGGCACAGGAGAGGCCCTAGTCCCTAGGTGATGGTAGCAAGGGTTCCGAAGAAACCGCCCAACGACTTGGAGATGTCGGAGGTGTGCCATAAGCACTAGGCAGCAACACCACGACTTTGCAAGAGGCCTCCAGTGGCCTGGAGATAGCATTCAGATGCTTGGCAGCGATGCCACGGTGCCACAAGGGCCACCGGTGGCCTGGATCTGGTGCTGGGTTGCCACAGGAGAGCCCTAGGCTTCCAACGGCTACAGTGAAGTGCTGTTGGAGGGTCCTAAGGACCTGTGTTGGCTAGGATGTGCCCTAGGGCCTCTGGCATTGGCTACGAAGAGGCTGGAGGTGGCAGTGGGAATTCAGTAGCAACCTTGATTTATGATCGTTGCTCTGATTCCATGTGGAGAAAGATTTGAAAATGAAATTGCATGTTTAAGGGGTCTAGAATTTTTTTTATGCAAGCCCGAAAATTATTTGGGCTCGAGTAACCCGTTTCATTGACTTAAAAGATATTACATGAAAGTTCCAAATGATGGACTTGTCCTTCTTATAACAAGAATGGTTAAAAGTCTTAGAAAATGAGAGCTACATGACAAGAAAAGAAAAGAAACTCCAAAGCTATTTCTTCATCGCTTTCTCTTTTACCATCATAAAATTTGGAGTGTGCATCTTGAGTTAATCCAGTACGGTGATTTGATTAAGATCCAAATTGAATTCAGAACTATAAGTAGCTGGAGAAGGCTAGATAATGCCTTCTTCAGAATCTAAAATCGCTACTTCATGTTCTTCATTAGTTTGTTTTTTCCTCCAAGAAATGGACGTTGAATAGAGAACATTCAGAATTTAACACACATTATTGTTGCCGAATTGGTGTCTGGAGTAGTAGCTTTTACTGCTGTCGATGCCTTGCTTGCCGTTTACTAATTACATACCATTCCCCTTTCTCATCTAGTTTCCTTTGTATTGATAAAGAAGCTTGTTGAAATTCCTGAATCAGGGAGATTTCTTATAGCGTAAAACCCTAGAGCACCAAATGAGTATTACATAAAGGCCTCAAAGGCGTTACAGGAGTCAATAAATAAAAGAAGAGAAATAGCTCAATAATAAAACAACTCTAACAGATAGGATGTGGTTGTACTTTTTTTGTTGTATTTGAGCCCTTGACCTCTTAATATTCTCCATTACGTTATTTGTCCTTTTCTTCTTCATAATCCTTCCATGCTCCTACTCTTATATCTTATTCCCTACCCAGCCACTAACCTTGGTCCACCTAAAAACCCCTCGCCCCACCAACCGCTTGACAGCATTGCCCGGTATTGGGAAAAATGAGAGAGTTGTTTATTCCATACGCCCTAGACTCTCTTATATAGGAGAGTAGCCTATGGGTAAAATACATCAAGAGTCCAAAGAGAAAAAAGAAAATAGAAACGATACAAAAGAGAATAACATATATCTCTACACTCCCCCTCCAGGTGGAGCCTCGATGTCAATCATGCTCAGCTTGGACGAACACTTCTGGAACGGCCCTCGAAGTAACATCTTGGTAAAGATGTCTGCAGTTTGGTCCCCTGAGCTAACATGGGATGTAGAAATAAACCCCTTCTGAATCATATCTCGTATGAAGTGACAACCAATCTCAATGTGCTTGGTTCGTTCATGAATGCTGGATTATTTGCAATGAATAGAGCAGCTTGATTGTCACATTCCAGAGCCATAGGAAGAGAGACCTTTATATATAGATCTGTAAGCATGGAAGGAAATATCACGATATATCAACGATATATCACCGATATATCGATATCAACATGGGACCGATATGGGCTCCGATATGGCGATATATCCCGATTTCTAGGCATTTACTTCACAAAAGCTCGTCAATATGGGCGATATTTCGACGATATATCGTCGATATATCATCGAAATATCGTATCGATATGATATCGAAACGATATTGATATCGATACGACCTTCCATGTCTGTAAGCACAGCTTTCACCCACATTATTTATGTATTGAACTGGGTCATAGCCCTATATTCAGACTCAACACTGGATCTTGCTACAACCGTTTGCTTCTTGCTTCTCCATGAGACCAGAGAGTCTCCGACATACACAGCAAATCCAGTGGTGGACTTCCTATCCTTACGACATCCTGCGTAATCTGCATCTGCACATGCTGAGATAGTAATCTCCTTGTCTTTCTTGAACAGCAGACCTGCACCTGGAGATGACTTAAGGAACATGAGTATCATATGTATAGCATCCATATGTACCTGACGTGGTTGCTCCATGAACTGGCTCATCCGACTCACAGCAAAGGAGATATCGGGTCTGGTAATAGTAACATAAAGAAGATTGCCCACCATTTCTCTGTATCTTCTCCTATCCACCTCATGGGTGTAGTGGCAGGTCGGCAACCAAGCATTCATATTTCACTCAACAGGTCAGTGACATATTTTCTCTGGGTCATTACCAGTCCAAGGTCTTTGGTGACAAATTCACGACCCAGCATTTCTTTCGCCCTCTGAATTCCCTATTCAATATCACCTGTAATCAAGATATCATTTACATACACCATAATTGCAATAATACCTCTGGGTGTCTTCTGTACGAACAAGGAATGATCTGCATTGGTATCCTTGTTTTTCAAACAGGTCTGAGAGCTTCTGGAACCAAGCTCTAGGCCAGGTTGTTGTTGCATGTAGACTTCCTCTTGCAAGTCACCATATAAGAATGCATTCTTGACATCTAATTGATATAGTGGCCAATCACGAGTAACCGCAACAAAGAGGAGGATCCGTAGGTGGAATGGCGAGCAACCGGCGAGAATGTATCAAGATAATCCACCTCATATGTTTGTGTAAAACCACGAGCAACCAGACGTGCCTTGTATCTATCAATGCCGCCATATGTATTCTGCTTAACTGTAAAGATCCACTTGTAGCTCACTGTAGACACATAAGTAGGTGCAGTAACAAGGCTCCAGATACCTCTTGACTGAAGAGCATCCATTTCTTCTTCCATGGCTAAACGCCATCGACTATCCTTCAACGCATCTTGGTAATTCTGTGGAATATCCACCGCCGATAGTGCAACGACAAAGCTCCTGAATTCTCCAGTTAAACGATCAAAAGACACAGTGGATGCTATTATATATGACACGCAGCTGCGCTTCTGCTTCCGAAGTGCAATAGGTAGATCCAAATCACATGCCTCCTCATTTGGCCTCTGTAACACATCCTGCTCAGGGAAATCGTCAGATTCATCAATACTGATAATATTTTCAGAACATACCTCAGGCGAGCTTGATGATGAGGGGTGACCATGAGCAGAAGCAGGCCTACGGGTATAGTGGAATGGCAATAGGGAAACAGGAGCAGTAACATGAGGTGTAGGGGATGGTAGTGGTGGAGATGGTAATGGTAGTGGTGGAGGTGGTGATGGTGGAGGTGGTGATGGTGGTGACATGTATATAGCTTCAGTAGTGCCAGAGGATACCAACTGATCACCTGTGGAAGAGAAGTACATAACATACTCGAAAAAGGTAACATCAGCACTAACAAGATATCTCCTGCGTAATGGATCATAACACCGTACCCCTTTTCTATTCTGGAGTACCCGACAAAAACACACTTGACAGCCCTAGGAGATATCTTGTCAATACCTGGAGACAATTGGTGGACAAAGGCTACCGAGCCAAAAACACGAGGAGTGAGAGAGAACAATTCTTTTTTCTGGAAAAACAAGGGAGAAACGAATCTTCTCACCTAAGACAAACGACGGCATACGATTAATGAGATAACATGCCGTTAGAACAGCATCGCCCCAGAAAGAATGAGGGGCATGACTCTGTATGAGAAGCGACCTGGTGACATCAAGTAAATGACGATGTTTCCATTCTACAACCCCATTTTGTTGGGAAGTATAGGCACAGGATGTTTGGTGGATAATCCCTTGAGTTGAAAATTAATTGGAGAGAGTATGAGTACAAAATTCCAAGGCATTATCACTTCTCACAATCTTTACATATGCAGAAAAAACATTACGAACTTCATTGATGAAATTTATGATAATATTCCCCGCTTCATATTTATTCTTTAACAAAAAGACCCAAGACACACGAGAGAAATCATCCACAATAACCATATAAAATCTGTGTCCCTGACGATCAGGAACACAACTAGGACCCCAGATATCGACATGAAACAACTCAAACTTGGAGGTACTACTCCGACTCTGACGACTGAGAAAGTTAGAGCGATGGTGCTTTCCCAACTGACAAGCCTCACATTGAATGGATGTGTGAGGAGAAACCTGGGGTAACACATGACACAGTTTCTGAAGCGGAAGATGTCCAAAGCACAAGTGCCACAGAAATGGGGAGATAGATCCAGCAGGTAGAGAGGAGGCTCCGACATAAGGGGTCTGACTGAGATGATATAGGCCGTCTTGCTCATAGCCACGCCCAATCACGTTGCTCGTAAGAATGTCTTGAAAAATGAGAGAAGATGGATCAAAAATTGCTCGACAATGTAAATCCTTTGTAAGTTGACTAATGGATAATAAATTCATACAGAAATCAGGTGCGTGCAGCACGTTCTTGAGGTGCATAAAAGGTGTCAGGCTAATCTCCCCCCTGACCAGTGATAGGAGAATGCGTCCCATTGGCAATAACCACAGTATGGCCTGGAGGGACCTATCGGTAGGCTGTAAGTAGGCCTTGATCACCACACATATGATGTGTGGCACCAGAGTCAATAATCCACTCTAATGTATCTGATCCACTACTGCTAGTAAATGCATAAGTGCTACCTAAGGTACTGGTGGATGCAGGAGCAGCAACATCGGAGTGACTATCATAAGCAGATACTGATGCAACGGGGCCAGATGGAGGAATAATGCCCCTCAGACGGGCAACAATGTAATCAAAGCGTTGATCTAGAGATGAAGCAGATGGGAGCTCAATCTATTCAGCTACTCATGCAGAAGCAGGAAACCCATATTTGGAATAGCACGTTTCTTCAGTATGCCCAGACCGGTGACAAAAAGTGCATGTTGGCCGAACACGACCCCCTCTACCCCAAGGTCCACGACCACAGAGCTGATGGTGACCTCCACGACCTCGATTCGCTGCCATGACTGAGGCAGTCTGATTTGCAGTGGATGAAGGAACAGTAATACGACTCAGTCTATGAAATGCTTCCTCCATCGGAGGAATAGTGGAATCTGCCAAGATCTGAGAGCGTGTTGCCTCGTACTCTGGATCAAGGGCTGCCAGGAATATGCCAACCATAGTGGCATTCCGGTACGTCTTCTGTTGCTCAGGAGTGGCTGTGAGAGGCATGAAGCTGTAGAGCATCTCGAATATTCCACGTAAAGACGTGTATAAAGAGTGTAAGGGTTGGCCATTCTGTTTGATTGTGAAGATTTTTTTAATAAGAAAATGGGGGAGCCCTCCCAAGGCAGGAGTCACCACACCAAAGTATTCATTAATCTTTGATTAATGAAGATATCATGTTGTAGTTGCAGAATCTTCGTCTCATTCTTTACCTGTGAATATGTAGCAGCCAGAATGTCCCACATTGCTTTTGCAGTGGGCTGATGGAGAATATCGTTGGCAATCTCAATTGCCAGAGTTCCTGATAGCCAAACCTTGGCATATGCATCATCTGCCTCCCATAAGGCGTTGACCCCAGTCTTCTCAACAGGTTCTTCCTCAGTAAGAATGTGCTTCTTACCGATTGACTTCATCATACTCATGAACTGCATTACCCGCAGTTCGTAATTTGATCCATCCATCTTTACAATGAGAGTTGGACCTCTGAAGGCGCCTGTAGATGGAATATCTGCCTTGCTCTTTGACATGATGATAATAGAAGACTAGGATAGTAGACTGAAGATATGATCGTCTACACGGACATTCACGGGTTTAGTTGCATGTGTAGACTCAAGCAACCAAACCCATAGGCTTGAAAACTCGAGCGAGAGTCTCCTCTATCATGAGGGTACCCTAGGGTTAGGCGAACCCTAGAATATGAGATCGCTCGCACAACCACTGAAGTATGCGCGCGTGCGCACGAGTAGAGTTAGGGTTGCACGCATACACACGCAGGAGTTAGGCACACAGGAAACGACGCTGAGCCTGGGCGACGCATAGGGGAACCAGCACCGGAGAAGGCGCGGTGCCTGTGCGACGCTAACCGGAGCCGCACATGCACAGGAGAACCCGCATCGGAGGCTGCACCAAAGGTGCGATGCCTGGGTGCGCAGGAGATGCGCGTGGGTTATGCGCAGACCCGCACGGGGTGCACAGGGGCAGCGCGCAAGGCCGTGCGGAAGGCTGAGGTGGCGGCGCACAGGGGCCTAGGACCGTGCAGGAGGCCGAGGCGGCGATGCACGGAGGCCGAGGTGGTACGGAGGGCTTGGAAGTGGGAGCTAGGGTTAGAGTTTGGTTCGAGAACTCCAGTCTAGGACCGTCGCTCTGATACCATGTTGGGAAAAATGAGAGTTGTTTATTCCATATGCCTTAGGCTCTCTTATATAGGAGAGTGGCCTATGAATAAAATATATCAAGAGTCCAAAGAGAAAAAAGAAAATACGAAACGGTACAAAAGAGAATAACATATATCTCTACACCCAGTAAACAAAGAAGATGTGAACTGCAATTCCTCCTAGATGCTTGAAACTCCGCCTACACCCCTTGCCAAGGCACCCTTCCCGAGGACTGCAATCATTCACTCCAACCCCCCCCCCCCCAAACTCCATAGCATTTGCACCCTACACCACACTCAACCCATCTAAGATGCTGGCAACACCCTTCCCACCAAATAGCAAAACTTGCAGCTCCAAGTGAAGAGCGGGAAGAAGAAAGGAGATCATGTCATGGATGAGACGAAGAATAGCACGATAAAGAAAGATTTTAATAGTTAAAAAGCTATAGGAGATTAACAGATTTCAAGATGAGCTGGCGGCATAAAATCAAATATTTGACAAAGATTGGTAAAAATAAAAATGTGGGTATTATAATGTAATCGCAATGTGTTAAAGGAGTTTAATTGTAAAAATCCATTTAATAAACCACAGCTAGAATTAAAACTTAAAACTTACCAGCCCCTCTCCCGAGCTGAACTCCAAAGGATGTCCATTGTCAACTCGCGTATCATAGAAGACAGTTCGCTCTTTATTCAGGAGCATACCCTTATAGTGCACTCGAAGAAAACTATCTTGAAGGGGGCAATCCATAGGAAATTCACCTGATACGCAAAATATGTGGAATCATTTTTCTAACAATTTAAAAGTAATAATGGATATTGATAATCTTTAAGTAAAGAAAGTTTAAAAAATGCAAGCACATGAGAGCATTCGATTATTGGATTCATGGATATTATCTCATGTATAGATGTGCCTATTCAAACACAATTGTCCTTAGCAGAGAAATTTTGCCTGATTTCCATGTTTTATAATGTATCCAAGCAGGATGTTTTACACGTAGACAGATGTAAACTTTACAATAAAGAACCACTATTGAAAATGAGATATCATGATTACATGCTCACTCTCGCAACAATGCTTCTATTTACGACTCCCTCGATCTTGATTTCAATGCTCAACCACCAATGAACCATTACATACCCTCATTTCATTTTTATGAATTTCCCTTTTTCCACCCCCTACCGTCACCAACCTATGGCCACCTCTCTTTACTAACGTTAACCCGATCCGCAGCCACTGTCTAATCTACCTTCCTTTTATCATCCCAATAACCAATGTCACCATCGCTTTACTCACGTAGCCGCGCACCAGGCATTCTTTGGCAGACTCCTTTGATCCTTTCAATGCTGCAGTATAGCAACAACCATACGAGAGAATGGCAAAACACCGAAGCTGCAAGACGCCTTAGCATTCGCAGACACATCGCGTGCATTTTATACCAAACTTCCTGCTAAACATCTCAATACTCTACAAAAATTGACATAAGATAGATATAGTTTTTTTTTTTTGGGGGGGGGGGGGGGTCTCAGTCTCACGCTACTTCCTCTTGCAAAGCCTTGTTGACTATGGCACCTTCCAAACATCAATTTTAGGAATTCCCTTTTCTACTTAATTAAAAGGCAGATTCATGTTCTTCTATACGCATTTAATTTCTCATCTAGAGTTACAATTAGCAAAAGTAGAATTTCTCGACGATTGATAGATGGTGTTCCTGGCCATATCTTAGACTAGCTGTCAACTAAAGTCGAGCAAAATAACCAAGCTCCCCGTTGCAATTCCAATGCCATCTAAACTTACGAGTAAATGATCCACTAAATGTGGTATCTCCTCTGCCTTTCTTTAGTAATCTTGACTTGTCATGTGAATATGAAGTTCACAATTACTTATGTGAGAACTTTTGGGTACATGTTTATGTACTAGAGCCCCTGTCAACAATGAGAAACCCATTTAAGTGGCAGTGAATCATATTGAGTGTTCAATATGGGAGAGTGTGGATCAGCACTTTCTTCGGTTTTTGGGTCAAAAATCTAGTCGCATTCTTCTCCTAACAACCACCTAGAAGAAGCTTGGTTTGTAGACAAAGCGGATTAAACACTTGGCGAACAACTACAGGGAATGTAACTGAGCTTTATGACACCAACATAGATCGTAGGTGGGTTGGATTCTATAAAGTATGCAGAAGTCCTTGCAGATCACAGACATAAGTTGTTTTTACTTGAATCAAAAAACAAGTTTTTACAAGTGCAACTCGATCTCGATAGACTGTCAACTCTAAAAGCTACATAGGTCGGAACTTCTCTTCGAATCGAAGAGGAGCTCCCACAATCCATGCACTTGATATAATAAAGTACAAAACATAAACTTCTTTACAAGCTCGACAATGCAATATGTAGAAAACGATAATGCGGAAGCATATCAGAGATAAAGAAATATAGAATGCGGAAGAACAACGGGATTTTGCATGAAACCCTACTCCGTGAGGAGCGGGATGAAATCACAGGAGAATGTCTCAAAGGACGGATTATTCTATCGCATTTTATCTCAACTGATACAATGAGAGTGGAGCTTCCTATATAACCCCACAGACAGACCAGAGTCCCACTAACAATAGATGTGGGACTAAACTTGTGGATGTGGTAATTGGTCCTTGGAGGGATCTAACTATCCATCTCTACATATGACACATACTCCAACATTCACCCTCAAGCTGGAGCATGCAATGCTTAGCTTGGAGAAGGTGTTGCTTCTCATGTCATGCCGATGAGGAGGAACTGAAGGGCTAGAGCGTGAACTAAACGGGGTCTCCTCGTCGGAGAACGTGTGCTATGTATTGCGTCTGTCAAAGTCACTAAAACTGGAATGAGTCACCACCAAGAGAACTATGGTCTGTGATTGCTCCATCTCTCTGAAGGGCCAAACTAGAAAGCAATGGAAATATCCTCGTCAAAGTCAAGGATCGCTGGAGAATAAAGTCTGGAAGTTTTATCGTCGGAGAACAGGGTCTCTCCCATACTGGCTCAGAGAATTAGATCTCTACTTTGGAGTTCCTATGAAACGACATGAAAACCCCAAGCCCACAATGGCTCAGACAATGGGATCTCTAGTCTGGAGTCCCTATGGATCATAAGAAAACTCTGAGCCGACCAAATCAAGAGGACCTCTCAAACAATGAATGCACACATATGTGCCTTGAACTATAGACTCTAAACCAATCAGTACAGTCCGAAATCTGACATATAAAACACTACATAATACTCTTCCTTTCTCCAATACTGGACGGAATAGATGACATCGAACAAGTTAGGAGAAGAACTGAAGATAGGGAAAACCAATCTCAAATGCTTTTTTCCAAATATTTCTTCTCTCTTTTTTTAAAGATGTCAACTTTTTATTCAAAATATTTCTTTCAAAACTCACGGCCAAACTTGGGCAAAAATACACATCAGCCCAATTAGGCTTACAAAATCAGGACTTTTCCTTTTTTTTCTTTGTTCCTTCTCTTCTTTTTAAATTATAATAGCCCCAATTTGAACCTTTCACTTTCAGCCCAACTTTGGTCATACATTCTCACCACTTCTTTGTTTTTGCAGTAAATTGGACCTCCTCCTTTTATTTAAGTAAAAGGGGTATCGGGTCCCTTTATGCTTCCACGCATGGAAGGACATATCGATATCGGTATCGATATCGGTACCATGTCGATACCGATATATCGCCGATATATCGGCGATATATCGACGCCATATCGCCGACATCGGGATTCAGCTCGCCTTTTTTGTGTGTCGATACCCGATATCGAACATATCGACGATATATCGGTGACCTTTCGATACCGATATATCGTCGATATATCGCCGATATATCGGGATACGGCCTTCCATGCTTCCACGTTGCGCGCACCTTAGGGTTCCCCGATGGTAACTCATCTTTACAAAGCATTGATCAATGATCTTCATCTCAACTCATCGTCGCCGCCTTGGACTGGAATCAAGAAGGAATTTCAGGACTTCGGCGAGATCTCGTGTTGAGGAGGAATCATGAGGTCTCATGGTTGAAGGAGCGCTTGGAAGAAGGCTTTGCATGCAAGCGTTGGCCTGAAGGTACCTGTACGACTGCAGGTGCGTACGGAGAGGGTGATCCCTTAATCTAAGGGGAAGCACGAGGGGATTGTCATCGTAGGACAGTGTCGTCGTGCGCTAATTGGGAGATCCTCATGTCGCCACCTGGTGAATGAACAAAATCACCTTAGAATGTAGGTGATAGAGATCTTTTCCTAGGACTTGGTGATGGCGATCGAGCCCCTATTCCCTCTTCTTTTCATCCTTCTTATTCTTCGACTTCGAGAAATGTCACCATCTACTTTTGCACCTATAGCACCAAGGCTTTATGCGTAGGTCAGCTCCCAGATGTTGCACCAATCTGACCGATGCACCAAATATCAGTCTCCATGGTTTTACGAATTTAAATGCCAGGATGAGTAGAGACGAGGTCTGGAATTTCGCTATGGGATGCTAGAGAACTTAGGATTTGCGAGAAGTTATGCTTCAAGAATAGATGGATTCCTTAGAATCCATTTTCGCGGTATAACAGAACATGAATAAGATGCATGAAGGTGAACTATGCAAAAATAGGGTTTTAAAAGAAAAAAACCTAGATCTCGAACTTGAACCAATCAAAATCTTTAAAAACGAACAACCCAAATCGAATATGCTATGTTAATCGAATCTCGAACAACTCATGAACATAAAATAAATCCTTGAGAATTGAACACATTCTGATACCATGTAGAAAAAAATAATACGGAAGCGTATCAGAGATAAAGAAATACAGAACATGGAAAAACACATGGATTTTATGCGGAACCCTATTCCTTGAGTGGGATGAAATCACAAGAAAAATGCCTCAAAGGGTGGATTTTTCATTGCAATTCCTCTCTCAACTGATACAATGGGTGTGGGGTGTAACATCCAGATCCGAATAAAATGAAGCTCATGTCAAGAAGAGGTTGCTGCATGCAGGTTTGGATCTCTAAATTGGAGATGTCCAAATGTACAAATCCCAATCCTCTTTGCTCTCATTAAAGTCAATGTCGGAGCCTCTAATTCAGTTTTTTCCTTTTTATGTTGTCGTCCACCAGCTATTTTAGCTATTGATGCATGTTAAATTAAGTCACAAATACCCTCCAAACGTAGAGGATCAAAGGTACAATCTTTCCTCTCCTCTTGTTGTCTTCCATGCATGTTTCAATATATCAATTTGCCTCTTAAATTAGATGAGAATATGAAGTTCTACATGGAGATCATCAAATTTTAATATCCATTATGTATGCTCCAAATTCTTAAGTTTTTGAGGTAAAAAAATTAGGTGTTGAGCATGCAAACCAAGTATAAATTCAGATCTATATTGCAACAGTTCTCATGCTTAAAAGATAGAAATTTGAGGGAGAATGACCTACATTTTGTGCTAAAAAAAGTCCATTGTTTATACATTAATCTTATGATCAAAAATGTGAAAATTACAGGGTAAATAGCATGTATTTAGACCTGAAATCATATCACAGTTATTCACAAATTTTAGGTTAGAAATATGAAAAACTTGGTGTGTTTAACAAAAAACTAAGATCAAATTAAAGGTCATTAATGAGTCATTGTTCATACCTTGAGAAGGAGAAAATTAGGGGACAAAATGGCATGATTTGAGTCCAAAATCAGACCCATAAAATGCTACGGTTTTCATGCTCAAAATGTGAAGAATTGAGAATGAATTTCTTGTATTAAGATCTAGTTTCAGACCATGATATACAATAGTTTTCATTCTTGAAAGATAAGGAGTTGATGATGACTCGCATGTATTTTTACCCAATTTTAAAACACTGTTATGATCTAATTTCATGTTGAAAATATTAAGGATTGAGAGTGATTGCATGTTCTTGGAGCCTAATTCCAGAACATGGATAGTTACATATGTTATACATGAAATATGATGTTTTGAGGATGAATTAACATGCAATTTGGGTTTATATTTCACATCAAATAACCACGGATTCCATGTCTGAACTATGATCCAATTTGGGGTTTTTGTATGAAGATTTTTTCTATAAGAGTTATTAAATTATGATTATTAGATCCGAATTTAAAATCAAATTATAGCCAAATTTTGGACGAGTTGCATGTATTAAGATATGAAAATCATAGCACTGTTTAAGATCTAACTTTATAATAAGATGTGAGGACTTGATGGAAATTTTCACACTTGAGTTAAGAGATTTGGGAGTGATTAACATACAAATTAGATAGCCTCCTAAATCTATTGAGATTTCTCAGTCTTTGATTCATATATACCTTTATATGAGAAGGCTTCTTCATATCAAATTAATGCAATATTATAAAAGAGATTACCTAATCATGAGGGCAAGGGAGGAAACATCGATATCGATATCGTATCGGTCTGCATGGTCAAAAATGGTATAAAAAATGGTGAAGCCTTCTCCCACTATAAGTAGGGTCAGATACACGGATTCTTGATCAAATCCATGCTGAAAGATTCGACTATTTTGTATGCTGGTTATCGATTACCTAACGCAACCACTATAGGAGGAATTTGAACCCTGGACTTTTTATGTCACTGATCGGAAATGGTATAAAAAGCAATTTTTTTCACGAATTAAGATCATCCTAGTTATTAAAATGATAAATAGCATACAAATATACATTTATATGCAAGAACGAGGTGTATTTAGCACACTATACACGTTATATCGCACAAATCACTTGTTGTTAATGTTGACATCTGAGCTGACTATTGACTGCTGAGACGTATTCTAGACCTGTGATTCTAATTTGATCAGCATTAGACTTGTTTTTGTCTCTAGCCAAAGAGGGTGAAGTCCACCACTTGAAGAACTGTCGTATGAACAAAACATGTGTGTGACGCTACAGCGAGACCCAAGTCTGGTAGGATATAATGCTACAAGGGCGCGCATGCGACGGTTCTTCAATTAGTGGATTTCGCCCTCTTTGGTAGTAAAGATGAAAACAAGTCTAATGCTAATCAAGTTAGAATCACAAGTCCATAATACACCTCAGCAGTCAACAGTCAGCTCAGCTATCAGCATTAACAGTCAGCGATTTGTGCTACATAATGTGTATTAATGTGTTAAATACACCTCATTCTTGCATATAAATGTATATTTGTAGGTTATTTATTGTTCTATTAACTAGGATGATCTTAATTCGTGAAAAAAATGCTTTTATGTCATCTTCAACCAGGCGGGCCGATATGATATCGATATTTCCAACCTTTCCCTCCATGGAACTCTTGGTTCTAAACCCTTCTTGATTAGGTAATCTCTTTTACAATACTGCATTAACTTCGGAATGATGCACAGCAACAACAACAACAAAGCCTTTTCCCACAATTAAGTAGGGTCGGCTACATGGATTCTTCGCCTCCATTCAGATCTATCTTGGGTCAATCTCGGACTTATATCCAAAAAACTAAGATCCCTTCGTATAGTCTCTTTCCAACACTTCTTGGGCCGTCCTCGCCCTCTCTTAGCCGGCTCAACATCCCACCACTCGCATCTCCTAACTGGTGCATCAGTTGACCTTCTTTGCAAATGACCAAACCATCTTAAGCGGTTTTCTCGCATCTTATCCTCGATCGGAGCTACACCAACTTTCTTTCTGATTGCATCATTCCGAATTCGATCTTTACGTGTATGTCCACACATCCATCTTAGCATTTTCATTTCTGCTACAGCCATTCTCTGCACATGTCTATGAACTGTGACGCCCCTAGGATCTGGGTACTCGGCAAACCAATCCACACATATACATTCCACATTCGAATTTTTGACATTCACAAAAGCAGGAGAAAAAGCAAATGCAAAGGAAATAATTTTTTTTTCTCATTGCATTCAACCTGTTTACAAGCACGTGTATTTCCATTCACCAATTCCATTACAATCTATTATCCATTTCCATGTCCACAAAAATTACATGTAAGCATAAATATATATGTCCACAATTATACATTACATGTCATGTCTCTCAAAAGAAACTACAAGTAAAGAAGACCGTAAAACTACTACCAACTGTACCACAAGGAGTCGTGAAGCTGCACAAAAAGTGGTGACTATAAAGTTGCTACTGCAGCGAACCTGCGGATCCACACGTAGGTACGTTATGAGCAAAGTTGCCCAATACGAATTAAACAAAGCTATACAACAACAAGCAGGATATAATTTAAATATGTGCAAAAGAGAAAGAAATTAGGTAATCTGATCTCATAAGAATCATATTTTATTATGGTTATTAGATATGGATATGAGTAACCAAGCTTCGTGGATAGTCTGTGGTCTTGGTCTGGGTGAGACCTCACACTATGACTCTAAGGCAAAAAGAATGCCTTAGGGTTGGGTTGCCTCCGTAGGCATGCGGTGGGGTACAATGCATCCTAACTAAGTTCCCAACACGTCCACTTAGCTCCACTTCACAATTGATATCCAATTCACAATCTAGATTCCAACCCACGAATCTTCGCGACTAGCCCAATCCTCCTTATGCACAGGAGATTCACGTCCCATCCCCAACTTCATTAACCACATTTTCCCGAAACTCCCCTCTTAGCGCTCTCACTCGGAATACTGACCAATGTGGCCTACATTGGCCCGTACACGAGTGTTAACTCTAAGTGACAAGCGAAACACTAGCCGACCAACCATGACTACTTGGCCCGCGCTCGAGCACTGGGCTAAAGCACGCAAGTGCGAGGCCAACACCGTCAGATTAGCACCTCGGTGTGCCAAGCAACATGTCCCCCAACCATCGCAGCTACAGTAGCAGTTGGGATCGTGGTCAACTAGGCTTCTACCCGGGGCCCCAAGGGGGCATGCCCCTCCCTTGGCGGCAACTACTCCACTACCCACATGCCACTTAAGATCAAATCACCGTGACATTGACAAGAATCTAGTGGGAAAGGTGTCTGCTAAACATAGGTCTGATATACATATCTTGATTTTTCACATTGTTTTTAGACGCCCAAGATACTCCCAACTCATTAAGGTTCACTGTATCTAGATTAGCTTTATTGAACTCAAAAGGAATAAATATCATGTACAGAGATATGTGGATGCTATAATTATGACGTGACCGTCTTTTTCTAAAATGGATCATCCAAGATAAAGTTCCGCTAACTTGAAATTGCACTGACTATAACCTAAGGCATAACAATTACACACAATTGCTCAAAAAGAAAAGATAAATCTGATCTTGTCAAATCTTGATGTAAGCCATCAAAGAGGCAACTGCCCGCATAATCACCACGTCACATTTCTGAATTTAAGAAAAAATGCAGGTTGACAGATATGGGGTTTTCAAATATTAAGCTTGATATCAGAAAGGTTAACTATGTACACAAGAATCTAACCAACGCTGTTCAATCTCCCATAAACAACCTACAAGATTAGCAATATACTGTTATTGGTTCTGTCCTTATACATTGAATCTTATACCCACGAGGAATGCAGATCATCATAAGTTCCGATCTAAATTCACAATCACAATTATAATCACGTTATCACTTAATTAGGATGCAGTTGGGCATTCCTCTAAACTAATATGACTCGTAAGGAGTTGGGATTCAACCAAGTGGTTCACAAGGTACCCTATTATTAACATCCATGTAGTCATAATATGCCATCAAACATATCTTGGCAATGCATTGTTGCAGATCTGTTTACAGGTAAGTCCCAGTTTAAATAGCACCACATTCTGGAGTTTTACCTATAAGAAAGTTGAACCTCAACGTTTGAATCAATCAGAAAATAAGAAATCAATCTACATTAGGGAGTAGTCAACAAGGTGTGATGCACAACAGGTGAAAAATGCATGCTTCCCCATCGACCAGAACTTGATCACACATGTGGTATGCTCAACGTGCCTTTAACATGGTTTATTTGTACATAACTTAAACAAAGAGAAATCCCCTCCTACTTTGCTACCAATCACCAATAGGCTTTTTAATATATTATAGGTTGCCCTTTTGCAAAGAAGAAGGGGTTTGTACGCACTGCGATGGAATGAACGATCTCATCCCTTTAAAATTACCATTTTAAAATTTCCATTCTGAAGCTGAATGATGCATGATGCATCTCTGTGATGAAAATAAATACGCATGATTCAGTACTTGCAACAAGGAGGTTATGAGGAGACTACCAAATTCCAAAGAAGGATTTTGACAAACGTCATTATACGGACATTTGCAGAGATATTTTTCGTCATCCGCATTCCATGAAAGTTATATCATACTGTCAACTAAATTTCTACGGATACAGGGGAACAAAGCTCACTGATTAGGACCTCCTATATATTTATAAAGCAATTGATATGTTCCTCTTTCCTTCCGTAATTATAAGAACCAATCAAACATGAAGCTGAAAGAGGTCAGCAACATGCAGTCCACCCAAAATCCATAGCATCAAGAATGTCTAAGGCTCGTATGATATTCAAATGTAGGACGAAAATCGCATGGAATCCACAGCAAGAGGAGGGGATATCGTACCTCAAGAACCCGATTCCTCGACAACTCCGTCCGTGGAGAAACGACGCAATCAGCTACGATGAAGACACAAAACGACACACAAGGGTGACCTCTACCTCCTCCACGCGGGGTACGCTTCGGATCGTCGATCCGGCGCGCTCCGGTGGTGCTCCGACGAGGTGGAGGGGGGAGGAAGGGGTTGGATACCAGGTGGGGGCGTTTTTTAGGGCAAGAGGGTCTCATTTGGGGGTTTTTATGGGAATGGGTATTTAGGTTTGGATCTTGGTTCGAGTCTGAAAAGAACCCGGACCCCGGCTCACTAAATTGACCATAGCTCGGACTCCCGAACTCGGATTTTTGCGTTTTTGGACTCGTTGGAAAGCAATCGATGAGCCCTACACCATGGACTTCTTATATGAATTTTTTTGATCACTGGATGAGTACAGATTTTGAAATTAAGCCCAGACTCGGTCAATATTTGCATTTTAGTCCATGTTCGATATTTGGGGTTTTCACAGTTCACAGGTCAACATTCAGAACCATAAAGCATAGCAGGTCTCACGGTTGCTTTGTAAAACTTTCCTTTAATTTTTAAAGGAATTTTCTTATCACAGAGAACAGCGGAGGCTCCTCTCCACTTTAGCCAGCCTGCATTTATTCTATTAGTAACATCTCCATCAATTTCCCCATCATGTTGCAAAATAGATCCCAGATATCTAAAAGAATCTCTCTTCTGAATGTTATCGTCACCAATCTTCATCTCGATTCCTTCACCATTGCTTCCATCAAAGGTGCAATCCATATATTCCGTCTTAACCCTACTTATACGAAAACCTTTAGTCTCCAATGCATGTCTCCAAACCTCAAGCTTCTCATTTACTCTATCTCTAGTCTCGTCAATCAACGCAATATCATCAGCAAATAACATACGCCAAGGTAACTCATCCTGAATGTGACTTGTCAACTTGTCCATAATCAAAGTAAAAAGAAATGGACTCAAAGCTGAACCTTGATGTAAACCAATGTTGATATCAAAATAGTCAGTCTTCCCCGTCGGGGTCCTTACACAAGATAAAGCCCTATCATACATATCCTTTATGAGATTAATGTATAGGACAGGTACTTGTCTCTTCTCCAAAACTCTCCACAGTATCTCTCGTGGGACGGAATCATAAACCTTCTCCAAATCAATAAAGATCATATGGAGATTCTTCCTTTTAGCTCTATAAATCTCCATTGTTCTCCTCAGCAAATGGATGGCTTCAATAGTTGAGCGACCTGGCAAGAATCCGAATTGGTTTTCTTTTATTTGGGAAACTTGTCTCAACCTTCTTTCGATCACACGTTCCCAAATTTTCATAGTGTGACTCATCAGCTTGATACCTCTGTAATTTGAACAATTTTGAATGTCTCCTTTGTTCTTATAAAGAGGCACCACGATCGAGGATAAGATGCGAAAAAACTGCTTAAAATGGTTTGGTTATTTGAAAAAAAAAGGTCAGTTGATGCACCAGTTAGGAGATGCAAGTTTTTGGATGTTAAGTTGGCTAAGAGAGGGTGAAGACGGCCCAAGAAGTGTTGGAATGAGACTAAACGAAGGGATTTTAGTTTTTTGGATATAAGCTCGAGATTGACCCAAGATAGTTCTGAATGGATGCATAGATTCCATGTAGCTCGCCCTACTTATTTGTGGGAAAAGGCTTTGTTGTTGTTGTATTTATGTGAATAGATAAATCATTAAACCAAAGAAACATTGTCTCATTAATCATTATGTAAATTTTTGAATCAAATGACTCGTCTCGATGTCATTCATTGTCTTCCACAAAGAAAACAGGTATTTTAAGTGTGCTTAACATAGCTACTTTAATTCTAATTACAATATTTATAAATCACCAACCAATATTAACAACGATATGTTCGATATGATCGAAATATACAATATAAGGTTCGATGATCTGTATGTGTCATCTAAGTATATGTTTGTAAGTTATTTAATGTTTAAGAACTTGGATTAAATCCATTTCCAATATCTATAAGTCAACAATCAAAATTAATATCGAATATCGGTATGTTCGATATGACCGATATGTGCGATATATGGGGTATATCGATATGTCATATATGGGGTATTAATGGTCGATATGTGTGATATAAGTGTGTATTTATAGGCTATTTGTTATTTTAACATCTTGGATGATCTTAATTTCTGAAAAAATAGTAAAAATGGCTTTTCTGAGCCATTTTCGGCATTTACACCGATATCGTTGATATATCAGCTATATATCCCGATATATCCTTTTCCGTACGTACTGATACGATATCGATATTTCCTACACTGTGCATATCTGTAACATCCATATTCAAATAAAGCCGAACTCGTCCGATTTTGGGTCTAATGAACCTAAAAACGTTGTTGGTCAATGCCAAACAACCTAAAACGGTCAATTTATTATGAATCAAAAGTCGTTCGGGCGAAATCGACCGAAAAACGGTCGCATCGTAGAGCGCGCCGTGAAAAGCCGCGACGCAAATTCGGAAACCGCGGAATAAACCGAGACCATCATGAGATCCGATTCGACGATACGAAACCAACGGAATTGACCGTTCGTCAATCGGAGGTCGTTTAATAATTTTAATTCATAAAATTTAAACCTTAATCAAAATCGTATCCAAAAATTTGGGGTATTCAAAACCCGACCGAAAGTATATCAATATTATACTCATTTTGGTCGTCATTTTGTGACGATCAAATCGAGATATTGCGCATCGAAATCTGTGATCCGAGGTGCAAATTCGGTCAACTTTAGGTATATCTGATTTTCACACACTTAGTGTAAAGACAACGAGACTATTGATAAGGGGAGGTGAACCGCAAGCTGACGGAAGCAATAACGAAGGACCCGAGCGGGAAATTAGCACTGAAGCGGGAGGGACGATTTAGACCCCATTGAATAGTTGCCTTGTTGTTTGAGGTGGTCTTTTTTCACAATGATTTCGAAGAGAACCGTATAAGATCAAAAAAGAAAGTCCATAGATTCTCTTTGAATTTCATTAGATATCTGACACCCTCTTTTAGCCTCCTCCACCACCGCGAACCCCGGTTAGATTCAGGCATGATACACTGATTCTTTCTTTTCTTTCTTGGGAGAACTCTTTTTTCTATTCTATAACATATACGGTAGAGGTATAAGGAGGAAGACGCCCACGAGAGGCAGATGAGCGGGGAGCGGCAACAAAGTGGGGAGCAGGGGTCTGTATAGCAAGGCTCCGAGGCCAAAAGCTCACCTGGGTCCTAGCAAAGCGGAAAGACTACCTAAAGCCCGGGCATTGAGAAGGAAGGACGCTTTCAGAGGCGAAAGGCCATGGGGAGATCGACGTCTGTGATCCATGGATCTCCGATCGGGAAACCGTATCCAAGCTTAGTTTTTGGTTGAAAATAAAAATTTAATAAATATTTTTTTCTACAGTTTACTGTAGCCAACTTGTTGCAGTAAATATATATAAATATATATATAATAATAATAAAAATATTATGGCATTCATCATGCTGACATCAGCATGATGATGTCACCAATGAGGTCATATTGATAATGTTGTATTATAAAAAAATATGCATGGAGGAAGGTTCCAGGAACCTTCCTCATCCCAACTTTCCCTTCCCCTTCTCTATTTAAGCCCATTTCCAACGCCACTTTGTAGTCTTCTTCTTAACTTTCCCATTTCGTCTCTCCTATCTCTTTCCCTTCCTATCATTTCTTTCCTATTTCTCCCAAATCCTCAAATCAGCCTTAGCCGTAGAAGACATCTCGAGCAACCTTCTCCCCTGTTGCTTGGCTAGCAATTTCAAATTTTGTGGGAAGACCCCATTCTGCTGCTAATCCAAGCAGCTGGGCTGCTCTCCAGCAAGCCAATTTCCCCCTTTTGCAGTTGCTGAAATCTCAATTTCAGCCAAAGTCCAGCCAACACTTGCATGCAAGATCTTCAAATTGAAGGATCAAATAGGTACATCCCCCTCCTCTTATTGCTGCCAGGCATGGGTATTTGAATCTATTTTTTTTTCAACCAATTTCTACATGCAAGATCTGTACTTTTCTCCAATTTGGGTATTTGAATCTATTTTTTTTCAACCAATTTCTACATGCAAGATCTGTACTTTTCTCCAATTTGGAGATCTTATGTACAACCCTATACTCCTTTTGTTGTCATACATGAAATTTTTATACATTTTGATCTTTAGTTAACTATGACACCCTGAATATAGTATAAATCATGCATACCAAAAAAAAATTTCTGCTCATAGATTTCATCCTTATTTCAAGATGGCATCCTGACTATAATAATCATGCATGCACCATCTCCAGCTCTTTTTATTACCATCTTGGGTACATATACCCACTTAATCGGATATCAAATCCTTAACTCCAAATTCATGATTGAAAAGGATAGTGACAAATTTGACATTTATGAAAATAAAAATATTATACCCCCATAATAAAAACCTATTACTTGCTCTTTAAGATTTTCCTGTGTATACCAATTCATATTTTCATAACTGAAATTTCTAAAATAGTTCTCAGATTATAACTAAAGAAAATATGCCATTTATCATTCTAATTATTCCATAAAATTACCGTGTAGGTTATTAGAGATTCATAGAACATTTTTACTGTCTATCATGTTCTTTCAATTATCTTTAGGATGTCTATTGTTTTGGGAATCAGTTACTGTTTTGGAAAACTTTAATTTATATAGTATTCTGATAGGTTAATGATTTTATGATAACCACATGCTGCAGTTATAAATTAACTATCTGAAACCATAACAAGGGATTTACAAATTTTAGTGATGAATGTTGTGGCTAAATTGTACATTCGTTAATTGAAATTGTATTCTCATTTTTTTAAAAAAAACTACTATGCACTAAGAAAGAAGTCTCACCGTAAATTAGCATATGTAGAGGTGTTTTAACTTGCTAAACATTTCCAACTCCGGTAATATTTTAATCTTTCTAGAAAAGTTATTATAAATTGTACCGGAATTTTATTTGAACGAACTTGTTAGGTATTAAAATAAACTAAATATGTTACTATCGATACCAGCAAGAAGCATGTCTCCAGCCCTGGATACATAAAATTCTAACATAAGATACGGATTGTGATTTAGATGTAATATATGAACGAATCAGAAATTTCAATACATGACTTAGATGATGTATAGTCTTGTCTGGTCAAACGTGTAGATAAGTGAGATTGATACAACTCAACTCTGTATTAGTCTTTCTTTTTGTTATTTTTAATTCCAATCAATGTTTCATAATTCCTTATCTGAATATTGATATAATTTCGTATCAAAATACCGATATAATACAGGAACATATATCTCTCTAATTATGCATATACTCATATGTTTGTGTATATATATATTATACATGTGAGTTGTAAGAAATCCTATAGAAGTTAATTACTGAAGTAAATTCTCGTAAATAATAATAATAAGAAGAAGAAGAAGAATATCTGTATATGTAAATAAGGTATATATAGGGGTACGGATACCGTTTCTTAGAAGCCTATAAATAATTAATATATATGGAGCTATTATCTATGAAACATCTCAAACATGATTATATCATCAAACTAACTTGTGACCATAAAGTTAGATCATCTTCATGGAATCATCCCTTAGATATACTCTGTTACCTATGGATCACTGTCAATAAGATAAATGAACAAGAAATCTAGATCTACATAATTAACCACAGAAAGAAATGAGAAAGAGACGGATAGACAAGCAAGTGAGGATGATTGTTAATCAGGAATGATTCATAATTTAATAATGCCGGTCATGGTGCCCTTTTCACCTGACCGTGCGAGGGCGCGGTGACCCTCAGCTGGGCGGGAGATAGGAAGCCCAGTTTGGGCAGCGGCCGCCAAGTGCGCGGGTCTAGGATCCCAGTCCACTTTCGGTTTTTACGCGAGCTCGCAGTGTTTTTACGCCTCGTTGGGATCCAGACTTTAGACCAGTTCCGCTGACCCTGTTTTAGGATGCCCAGGCGGGGGATCCTGGTTTTTCAGCTTTACGTACGAGCTCGGTTGCCCGTACTAGTCGGGCTGTTTTCTCTAGAGCGACTTTTCTAGGGAGTCTCTCTCACCCGTCTCAGTGGCGTAGTTGGAGAATAGACCTATCCCTCTATTGGACCGCGCTTCCAATTAGAGGGCGAGACGGAAGAGCCATTTGTAGGCTTCTTCACCGCTTGAGTTACTTCGCCAACAGACATGGCGATTCTATATCTAGATCATCCATATCTGCATCTACACCATCTGGAGTTGTATCTGAAACATTGGAATTAAGAGTTGAGAAGTTACGATCAACAGTTAGGGTTAGTAGGAAATGACCATTCTCTCTACCCAATGATTTAAATAAATTAATAGATCTTTCCAATCATAACTTTTCCATTATCACTCAACAACGTGATCTGTGAATAGATATGTGCTTACACTCAGATACTCATGAATACTCAAGTACTATAAAATATGTCACATGTGGGAAATGCTGGGGTATGGGACAAACATTTTAGATGCTTACAAGTAGCCTGAAAAACCTTTTTCATTGCAAAGTAGAAATAAAGTTTAAAATTGAGTTGTTCTTGCCTCTCTACTTGCTTTCTTTTGTAAATAATAAATGCCTGTTATTTTATATAAGTTTTTGGGAGGTACCAGCAACCGCTGACGCCTTTTCTTTCCTAACATGTTTGGCAGGCAAACAGCCTGCAGCTCAGTAGCTATACATGCTTCCTGGAGACAGAGTTTATACCCGACGGTATGAATTTCTTTGTCTCAGTTTTGTCCAGATAATGATGAAAATGTTATCTCTTTTGTATCACATTTTGGGATATATGTTGTAACATGGAATATGCTTGTACATGTTGTAAATGGATATGAATATTTATGAAAAGAATTTTGGTGCCATATTGTCTCTTTTACTTGTGGTCATGTATTGAGAATGAATGTCATAGTTGCGAAAAAAAATTTCCCTGTATTTTTGCGACTTGTGCGATTAAACATGAATAATATCTTGCGAATTGCGCGTAAACGAGTACCCGGATCCTGAGGGGTTCACAATATCTTTTATAAGGTTAATATATAGGACGGGTACTTGTCTCTTCTCCAAACTCTCCACATTATCTCTCTTATGATCGAATCGTAAGCCTTCTTCAAATCAATACAAATCATATAGAGATTCTTTTTAGCTCTATAAACCTCCAGTTTTCTCCTTAACAAGTGGATATATTCAATAGTTGAGCGACCAGCAATGAATCCAAATTGGTTTTCAGTTACTTTGGAAACTTGTCTCAACCTTCTTTCGACCATACGTTCCTAAATTTTCATATTATGACTCATCAATTTGATACCTCTATAATTCAAACAATTTTGAATGTCTTCTTTATTCTTATAAAGAGCCACTGTAATGCTTCTCCTCCATTCTTCAGGCATTTCTTGCTTTGTCAAATAACATCGAATAAATTTGTGAGCCAAGTCAAAGATTATTCATCTAGAACTCTCCAAAATTCTATAGGAATGTCATCATGTCCTACCATTTTCCAGGTTTCATAACATTTAAAGCCTCATATACTTCATTCCTTTGTATCCATCTATAACTTGCACAATTCAGGTAACATTCAATACCAACAAGACCTCCAAAAGTAATCTCTTACTTCCCTTCCCCAATGAAAAGCTTATGCAAATATTGCTTCCATCTAGTCTTTATATCCTTTTGAGTAACAAGCACATATCCTTCCTAATCCTTGATGCATCTCACATGAGAAAGATCTTTGGTCTTTTTTTCTCTTACTTTGTCCAATCTAAATATATCTTTTTGACCCTCCTTCTGGTCAAACTTTTTGTACAAAACTTCATAAGCTTTCAACTTAGCTTTACGCACAACCTTCTTTGCTTCCTTCTTCACTATTTTATAGTTTGTGACAGTTTCCTCAGTTCTATCTTTATACAAAGCATTAAAGCAGGTTCTTTTAATTTTAAGCTTATTTTGCACTTACTCACTCCACCACCAAGTTTCTCTTAGATTCGCCTAGCATCTCTTTGGCTACCCTTCGGATACAAGATGCTACCGCCTCTCACACTTCGTTTGTACTTTCGTTACAATCCCAAGATAAGTGTTTAATTCTTTACTCTAAATCAACTTGATTTGCATAAACTGTGATTATATCCATAACTTCTTTTTCCAGCGTAAATTTTAGCAGATAGTCTGATCTCCAAATCTTTGCACATCAACCATACTATCCTTCAAATTCTTATGGACAACAACTCCAGCACCATACCCCTCACTTTACCCCAATACCATAATTTAAAGCATGTCTCCTCAATCTTCCTTACTTTATTCCAACCCATTTTGTCTCTTGGAGACATTGTATCGGAATCTTCCTTCTTTCTATCATATCTACTATCTCCATCGATTTGCCAGTCAATGTGCCAATATTCCAACTACATATCCTCAACTTTTTTTGCAATCTCTCTTGGACTAACTTCTTTACCCGCATGCATCCATCATGCAAGAACACTTACAAATTTTGAACTGTATCCTGGCGACGATGAAGCAGAACTTGCTTATTTACTCGCATTCGTTCTTTATGAAAGAACTATCGCAAATTTTGTACTACATCCAAGAAGTAATGTAGCGGTCTTTAACAATTTCTCATTGTATTCAAATGATGCAACGTATCGTTAGTAGGGAACGCCTCAATAAAATAATGTTTGCTTAAATCCATATTGAAATGATCCGACTGCCATGAAGCAAATCCCTAAATAGTGTTTTAAAGAAAATACTATTTAATAATTTGCATGCGACTGTTTTATGTTGGTCGACGGCTATCTAACACAATCTTTCTCATTTACCCGAGCTTGGACCCCACCATGACTAAGTTCCATTTAGAAAAAATAAACTAAATAAAATTAAATTATATTGTACAAGATCAAATCATATGGAAAATACTACACATTTTATGTGATATAAATATGAAGGGAATTGTTATAAATTTAAACGATGATTTATTTAAAAAATAATCGAAAACCACGTGATATAAATAAATGTCCATGCGACTTCATATTCACAAAGACACCCCTAAAAACTTTTTTTTTAGGCTCAAAAGAGGGGGACACACGCGAAGGTGCTCACCCCAATGCATTAAAAAGAGGAAGAAATACTTACAAGGGGGAATGGAAGAGCAGAAAATACAAAACAAAGTACAGGGGGTAAACAAAGAGCGTTACCCCCGCAGCAAAAAACATATTACAATGAAGTCCATTCACGAAGGAAGCCCGAGGCCCTGGAGCGAATATTCTCCAAATAGAACCGCTGCCGATCAAAGATAACTTCATTTCGTCCCAGCCAAAGGCTCCAAAGCCGCGAAATTGGATCCAGCAGCGCAAGCCGTGTCCGCCCCCTACCACAGAACAAGCTATGACAGAAAGGAGCGAAAGAAGACAGATCCAGCCAACCTAAGTCGGCCCATAGAGCACAAACACTGCTGCAATGCAGAAATAGGTGATCAATACTTTCCGTTTCCATGTTACAGAGCCCACAGAGAGGCGAAGAATTTGGAAACATCCGAGCACAACGATCACGAGTTAGCACTCTTCCCCGACGGAGAAGCCAAA
Source organism: Ottelia alismoides (assembly GCA_037367405.1). Classification (NCBI taxonomy): domain Eukaryota; kingdom Viridiplantae; phylum Streptophyta; class Magnoliopsida; order Alismatales; family Hydrocharitaceae; genus Ottelia; species Ottelia alismoides. Next base: position 411,785 of record JAZKJV010000781.1, read on the forward strand.
GGAAAATACCAACTCGCTCAGGAAGCTTGAGCCCCCACAAGAATCTGCAGTCTCTCAAGAATATGTCATCCGCCCCAGCGAAGATGGGCAAGATGGCCTTATAAGCGTCACGGATAGAGAAAGACCCATTCTTCCAGGCTAAATAGTCGCGGCCCCAAGAAGGCACGGGGGCATCAACAAGAAAGGAAATGAGAGCGATATATTCGTGCATCCGCTGATCCGACAAAACCTCAGAAATTGGAGGGCACCAAGCACGCCCATCCCAGCAGCAGGCCACCGTTACATCTTTGTTGGGCACCAAGGCGTACAGGCGGGAGAATAGGGTTCGTAAGAGCCCCCTTCCCGTCCAGTCATCCTCCCAAAAGCGAATCAAATTACCATCACCGAGCTTAATTGAAAAAAAAGGAGCGATTTCTGATAAGAGCGCCCATCACCCCTCGCCAAAAAGTTGATACCTGACCCTGATAATCACCACGAAAGGCAGCAAGAAAGCCATCCCCAGCCGACACCCCTAAAAACTTAAGTCATTAACATTAATACCCTTGCAGTTAATTAACTGTGCTAAGCCTAACTTGTTTCAAAAAAATCCAAAATTTGCATAAGCACACCTTCATTTTCTCACATCCTCTCCTCTCCCCATCCCCCCTTTGTTTCTCCTCTCCTATTACCTTTCCTCTCCCCCTCCGACCACAACATCCTCATCAATGTTTGAGGTAACAATTTGGGACGAGTGTGTAAGGTGTTTTCTAAGATTGGACGAGTGAAGAAGTGCAACAAGCTCGTAAGGCAATGGTGTGGCTTCTTGCAAGTGGAGGGCAGAGCTCGAGAGCAAGGAGATGGTTGTCAGATCTCACAAGATTGGGATGGAAAAGTGCAGAGCTAATGATCGAGGAAGTTGTCAGATCTCATGAGTTGGAGTTAGGCAGAGCTCTTGATCAAGGTGAGCTTGGTGGATCTCGCGAGCTAAACTCGGGCAAAGGGCATACTCACGAGTGACAACAAAGGAGAGCAGAGCTCACGAGTAAGGGTGAGTGTTAGACTGTTAGGCGACGACTCATGACAGATGGTGGGGCTTGCATGAAGCTCGCAATCGGGGATGGGTGTTGGGCTGAGTTTAATAGTGCAGGGGTAAACCTGAAAGGTCATGGTGTAGAAGTCAAAAGTTTAGATTCGAAGTCTATATGTAGCATAATGTGCATCTTTATAGCCATCATGTTGGAAATATGCTGGGCCCTCAAGAAATGCAGCTATTTTCAGAAGTTCAGAGGAGAGAGAGCCTTTATTAGAAAATGTAGCCCAAGTTTAGTTAAGGGATGGAGATCAGCTTTGTCGGGGTTACACTGCAGCTTTCTAAACCATGTCTTTTATATTGAGGTGTTAACATGGGATGGCTACTGATTTCAAGTTACAGTACTTTGGCTCATTACCAGAACTGCGTCCAACAAAATTTGTTTATTTTCAAAATAAGTTTGATCAAGTAGATTTACTACACGATATCATAATATGGGAACAGATTGGTTTAGATTTTAAGTAGCTTCTTATGTGGTTTTCATTTTGCTCAACCACTGTTGGCAATGCATAACTGTGCAGTGGTGACAAAGAATGATATGAGCATGTTTGTAGAGAGAGAGAGAGAAAACCTCTTCCATCAACAATACGCCGCTTTATGAGACGACCATCACCAAGCATGTCTCTCACCTAAGTTGTTGACAATAAAAATAATGTAACTTAACACAAAGGAAATGAATTTTTCTAGTTACAACCTAAATAACAGAGAATAAGTTGAATGAAGAAGAAATTTTGGGGAATAATAGTATCCATTGGAAGCTGAAACGAACAATGTGTGTATAATCAAAACTTACAGGTTATCGATCTAATTATACATGATGGGCACAGAGAGGCGTCAGTTGAAAATAGTTTACCTGAACAAAGTGTACCAACTCCACTTCGAATTGGACATCTTCCAGACCTTCTATCGGCATAAATGGTGATTGTGTTAAGTACCTTTGGCTGACATACAGTATTGCCTTCTCTCCTCGAGCCATTGTTCCAATTCCCATCTCAAGGCCCTTTGGCACCTAAACTAGATTTATAAAACAAAATCGTTAAGAAATTGACAAATGGTTGAGGAGAAAAAACTCTACCTCCATATCTCAACTCAACATTACGAATATACATATATCAACAAAAGAGAAAAACTTAATTATGCAGCCTGTCAAACACTCATAATACCAGTGAAACTATTTCGACTCAGCAGATTGAGCAAAATTGCAGGGAATGGCATATAATGAATGAAAAAGTGGTCTACTTGTGCAAAAAAGGTGACAATGTAAAATGTAGTATGGTAAAATATATGTCCCAAGTTTATTAATGAGCGTGTACTGTGTACAACAATTGCATGAAATTTTACCATTTTATGGTACATAGATAATATATATATGAGAGAAAACAATGAAAAGGAAAATCAATATGACATAGGAGTTGCTTGCAACCTCGCCTTTCCCAATGGTAAAGAAAACAGGATTGTCTCCCTTTGGCAAAATTAATCTTCCGTCAGTTGAATTTGCACATATCCTGTGAATAAAAAAATACGCAACCATTGAAATACTCAATTGACAGGAAAATAAAAGCATATGTTTGGAAATAGATTGATGACCAGGGTCGAGGAATGTAAATAAAATGCCTATCTTCGATATCTGGATGTAACAATTGAATTACTGTTAGTAAATATATGTACATTTCCATAATACAAGTAGAATTATTTGGAAGGTTCCAAAGTTTAGAAAGGGTGTAGTTTAAGTAATTAAATATACTCAAATTAAATTTGTCTTGATAATATTCTCGAAGCATCTTTCCTGAAATGTTCAAGAAGCAACTGATCACAACATTTACCGATCTAAATACAACAGCTTTCAGCAACACAGCGCATGTCCTTTGAAGAAACCTCTCGGCCCATCCCAACTTTTTCTCTATCAAGGATTTGACTATTTTTTGAAAGGAAAAGGGTATGAGCTCGAGGTGAGCCACACCCAAACTTTAATTAATCAGATTGTAAAATTACATTAACCAGGCCTCACACAAGGATAGGACCTTGTTTGTGTGAAAATTTAAAATGATGCTAGGATAATCTGGATTACAAAGGGCCATATTTTAAAACAAGAATCTGCCATCAAATAATAAGGTTTCAAGGGGATTTTAATCCTAAGAACATAAATACGGAAGGTGAATTGAGAAAAAAATTAAGCATACAGTAACAAATTTACCGATTGTCCTTGCGGAATTTTTCCATTGGAGGATAACCCTTGTCAAAGTCACAATTACATGTTCGCGCAAAAAATGCATTTTGCACCACATGCCTCTAGTTTATGGTGTTATCGTTACGCTGAGATTGCAAAAATACCCTTGGAATATATCATCTTCCACAATCGCTTTTCTAGGCTGAGCTTTCCATCCTCTCAAGGTAGTAGCCTAGGATCAAGAGCTCGACCTAGCCTAGAACTCTCGCATACACAACTACTTGCTATGATGCACTCCAACAAATTTTTAAGTGGGGGAAAAGAGACTATAATCATATTTTAATCAGAAATGGCTATAGATAGGCTTAGAGAAGCTACAGTGATACTGTGATAGAGAACATCAGATAGGGGCAAACTTAGAAATCCATGTAGCCCAGGTTAAGAAAGATGGTATACTAGCATTTTCCCTTTTGTATAGCATGTCTGCTACTTTTGTCACTGACTTTCTTCGAGTCCTTTCTCTGTTTGCATCATCATTGTCCTTTATAGAAAATAAGATCACTCCGCACATGTGCCCTGATGAGAAATGCATAAAAAATCCATCATGTGCACGGCATCGAGACTCTTGGCCACCTCACTCAACGACTAAGGTACTAATCACTTCCAACTGATGAGAAGTCGCTGTTGACGTCAAGGTAGAGTATCATCAACTCCAACTTCACACCCCTCCCCCTTGTCTACAACCCTGCTCCTTCCTCACTCTTCACTCTTGATGTGCTCACCAAGTCATTACTACTGTAACTGCACACATGAGCATCCTCAGATGATAGCAAACCACTATTTAATGAGTCGGCAAGTATATGTATTGCGAAAATCATCACTTAACTTGTCAATAGAAGCCACATAAAGCCGAAACTCAAGAAAGACCTAAATCTTAAAAACAATAAACATAGCTAAAGTTTGATGAGTGCAAATTGACATAATCTAGAAGAACTGAAGAAGCTCAAAATACCACCAAGTATAAATAAAAGAAAGCTCAAGTTAAGGAGAAGCGTGTAGAATCTAACAAGACTCATGTTTAAATAAAACCTTTTTGTTGCTTTCTTGAGTTTAATCTATTTATAAAATAAGTTAACTAAAAGCAAATATCTATGTTTGACTTAGGCAGGACCTTCCCGGTACTTAGTAGAAAGTCCTAAAGCTATCATATATAACCAAGAACTCATTTGGAATCTTGAAATATCATGTTCAGATTTCCTAAAGATTGAAACATACTTCCTAAATAATTACCCTTAACTAAATGTTAAATTAACCCAATTACACATTTAGTCACTACCGAGAGTATACTCAAACTCTTGATTAAATGGTTGATCAATCTGATTAACTGTTTGGTCATAGCCATGGATTTAAAACCAGCACCTCGAGGCAAGGTGGTTTCAAAGTGCCCCCAGGCATATGCCTCGGGTTTCCTTCTAAGGTATGCACCTCACCTGCGTTGATGCGGAGACAAGGTGGTTTTGGCATTGGGGCAACAATAAGGCGCACGCCTTGCTGTTATCTCTTAGAAGCGGGTCATGTGACCTATGATTGTCCTAAAAGGCCTCAGCGATCAAACCAGTCTTTCATTGGATCATCTATGCTCGAACTCCTCTTATGTTATGCCCGAACACCTCCTAGTGATTCCACCAGCACTGCATAGCCACCACACGTGTCGCATGTGTTGGCATCGCATACACTGTGCCACCTCCACAGTGTATCCTCCATTGGCACCTCCTCCATCTCCAACATACACTCATGTGTTTTCTAAGATTTTATCAAGTTTTGTATCATTTGTAAATAGAGAATAGTTTTCAGCAAAAGAGCTTCGAGTGAAATATTTTTTTTGTCGATTTATTAGAAATTTGCTAGAATATGAATGTGTACTAATACATTTCTTTATACGAGTTGGTCTTTTTGCACGGTTGTATGAGTTGTAAATCTTGAAATAGTTATTGGAATCATCTTTGAAGCTTGTTGTATTGCTGAATTGGGACGAAAATATGTGTTTTACAAAGCTGTCTCATTTTAGGATCTTATAAAAATGTAGTTATGTTAAATTTGTGCCCTGAGGAGCATTTTTCCTATATAATGAGGCTTCTCTTGATCGTCCAATGCTTCATCACTCGTCCAATGCTTCATCACTCATCCAAACATCCTTCCAAAATCTAAATAAATGTAGTAATGTCTTTGGTATCTAGTATCCAATGCTTTATCACTCATCCAAACATCCTTCCAAAATCTAAATAAATTGTCATGCACCAAAGCCAGCCTCAGCATTCCCCTAATGACCCAGAGTGCCTCATACACCCCTCTAGAAGACGGATGGCATCGGAGTACTGTTTGGATCAGTGTTCATATTCACATCAACACCATAAATATCACGAAGCAACCTAGCAAGGGCATCATCCTAAGTTCTACATATACATATAACCCACTTAGAGAGAAGGGCTTAAAAAGAAGATGGGGATTGCTGCAAGTACCGAATTCAGAAGCACAAGCCTGCCACCCTTCGATAAGTCGGAAGACTTCTAACTGACGAGACGTCTCTCCATCTTCTCAAGTAAAGGAAGCCACCGAGATCTTGTAAGATGATTGAAGGTAAGTAAAAGACCCACATACATGATCAAAGGCCAAAGGTAGGAGTATCAAGGATTGTGCCGCATCTAACAACCTCCTTGCGAAAAACCGAAGGGGATAAAGGAGGATTTTCCCCTATCAATTTTCAAGCCCATGATAGATCCAAAGAGGTCCAACATCACCAATATACCACAAGCCTCCTGAGGACCCATTCAATAAAGAAAATTGTGTCAAGTGCATAATAATAGCGGAATATATGTTGGGAAAAGTGAATGAGATGATCTATTCCATAAGCCCTAGGCTCTCTTATATAGGAGAGTAGCCTATGGGTAAATTACATAAAGAGAACAACAGAAAAATAAAATAACGAAGAGGTACAGTTATTCTATATGCGTCAACACTCCCCCTCAAGATGGAGCATAGATATCAATCATGCTCAGCTTGGACGCACACTTCTGGAATGGACCTCGAAGTAATGCCTTGATGAAAATATCAGCAGTCTGATTCTCTGATGTGACATGAGATGTAGCAATGAACCCCTTCTGAACCATGTCACGTATGTAGTGACAGTCAACCTCAATGTGCTTGGTCCTCTCATGAAAGGCTGGGTTATTTGCAATGAACAAGGCGGCATGATTGTCACATTCCAACATCATAGGAAGAGGTATATCAAGACATAGATCTGCAAGTAAAGATTTCACCCACATCATTTCTGTGCTAGCCTGGGCCATAGCCATGTATTCGGATTCAGCACTGGATCTAGCTACCACTGTCTGTTTCTTGCTCTTCCACGAAACTAGAGCATCTCCAACATAGACTGCAAATCCTGATGTGGACTTCCTGTCCTTGGGGCATCCTGCATAGTCTGCATCCGCACATGCCGTGATAGAGATCTCCTTTCCTTTCTTAAATAGCAATCCTGCACCTGGAGATGATTTTAAATATCTCAGAATCATGTGTATTGCATCCATATGGGCCTGACGTGGTTGCTCCATGAACTGGCTCACACGACTCACTGCAAATGATATATCAGGTCTAGTGATCCTGACATACAGTAGTTTGCCTACCAGTTCTCTGTACCTTCTCTTGTCCACCTCTTCTGTGTCATCATCATAAAGCTTCATGCTAGGATCCATTGGTGTCGTAGCAGGTCGACACCCTAGCATACCTGTCTCACTCAATAGATCTGTAACATACTTCCTCTGTGACATTACTAATCCATATGGATTTCTAGCAAACTCCAGCCCCAGAAAATATCTAAGGACTCCCAAGTCCTTGGTGACAAACTCGGTCCCCAGCCTTTCCTTTGCCTGCTTAATGCCCTGCTCATCATCACTTGTAATCAAGATATCATCAACATAAACCATGATTACAATGATACCTCAAGTCGTCTTCTGTACAAACAAGGAATGATCAGCATTGGAGCGTTTATATCCTTGTTTCTCAAAAAGATCTGAAAGCTTCTGAAACCATGCTCTGGGGCTCTACTTAAGGCCATAGATGGCCTTATGTAATCTGCATACCTTGGAACACTCCCCCTCAACAGCAAAACCAGGTGGTTGTTGCATATAGACTTCCTCCTGCAAGTCGCCATACAGAAATGCATTCTTCACGTCCAGTTGATAAAGCGGCCAGTCTCTAGCAACTGCAACTGATAACAGGATCCGTAGAGTGGAATGACGCGCCACAGGGGAGAATGTGTCAAGGTAATCTACCCCGTATGTCTGTGTGAAGCCACGTGCAACAAGGCGTGCCTTGTACCTGTCAATGGAACCATCTGCATTGTGCTTCACTGTAAACACCCATTTGCAACTCACCGGGCTGACATCTGGAGGTAATGAAACCAAGGTCCAGGTTCCTCTGGATTGAAGTGCCGCCATTTCTTCTTCCATTGCTAGCCGCCATCTAGCATCCTGCAAAGCATCATGATGATCCCGTGGAATGTCTGTAGCTGAAAGTGCCAATGCAAACGTCCTGAAGTCTCCAGATAGCCTCTCAAAAGACACAGCTGCTGATAATGGGTATTTGGCACAGCTTCTCTTCGGCTTGCGTAGAGCAATTGGAACATCCAAATCATCCGTATTCTCACCATGCTCCTGCACTACATCCTGTTGTAAAATGTCGCCAGATCCATCAGCATTAATATTTTCATTACATACCATAGGCGAGCTAGTTGACAGGTCAAGACCATGAGCTGGAGGAGGCATGCGGGTGAAATGGAATGGTAGTGGAGAGACTAGCGGTGGCGCTGGTGGTAACGGTGGTGGTGGTGGTGGTGGCGGTGGTGTTGTTTGAGGTGGTGGCGGTGGTGCCATTAATATGGCATCAGGAGGTATAGGTGGTAGCTGCATGTCTCCAGATGCTGAAAAATACATAACAGATTCAAAAAATGTAACATTTGCACTGACCACTCGGGTATAAGGTACAGAAATAGGATCGTTGCGACCCAAGCGATCAGGCCATGTATATCAAGAAAAATCGAACCACTAAATAAATCAAAAATCAATCAAGCACAAACAGCGGTCCTGCTATTGGATTAACCTGGTATAGCACCCAGGGTCGAACTCAAGGAGCACGGATTGGCCGAGAGGCCTACGAAGTAGTCAAAATAAAAGGGGAAAATCTTTTTAGTGGTTTTAAATTTGTTTTATATTTTTTTGGATTTTTAAGTTTATTAAGAAAATGATAAAAACAACCAAGCACACAATTCAACAATTTATTAAAGGTACTAGAAGTCAAGCAAAAATTCCAACAAAAATGTTTTTATGTGTATAATATTTTGTTGTTTTTGGTGAATTTTTGAGAATTTTCTGATGTTTATTTTATTTTCTAAAAATCAAAAAGTGAAGCAAACAATGGGTACTGTCCAGCCGAGCCAAAAAGCCCTAGATAAAATATCTAAGGGTCTTAAAATGGCCTGGAGGTAATTTTCCTGTAAAGATGATAAAACAAGGAAAATTTAGGTACCAATTTTATTATTTTTGGATTTTTAATTTTTTTACTAGAATTTTTATGGGTTTTTGAGTGTTTTTAAGTTTTTAGTGGTTTTCAGTGATGAAAAATGGCCAAAATCGGCTAGAAAATCAAACTTAGCAAAACAAACAGTGGACAATTTTTTTGTAATTTTTGGACACTATTTAATATTTTTTGTAATTTTTAAAGTTAGACAGAAGCAAAACTGAGTGTTTTTGAATTTTTAAAAATAGCAAACAAAATCAGAAATGTCCTCAAAAATCCGTGAAAATCCTACCCCATGGCAGGAGCCATGTATCAAATTCTCATTGGATTTGGAGGTGATTTGATATTTTATTCAAAAATAAAGGTAGGGTACTGTGCACAGGGACTGAAATGCAAATACCCAAAGTTCTGGGGGTCCTGGTGCAAAATACCCAGCAAAACACGCGCCAAGCGCGTGCCTGGGGCACTCAGGGACCTAAATGTAATAAAAATAAGTCCCAAGGACTTATTGGTAACAGGTACCAAAAGTCCAGGGGCTTATTTGCAAATAACCCAAGAAATCTCGCACATGCTCAAATACACCACGCACAGGGGTATAAATGCAAATATCTAAAAACTTTCATTCATTTCATAACAACCAGAACTAGAAGGGCATATGCTGCAAATACACCAGAATAACACGTGACGAAGCACGTGGCTCACAACAGGCAGGGGTATAAATGCAAATATCTAAAGCTCAGGGTCCTCTATGCAATTAAACCTAAAACTAAACAACGTACTTAAATATTTACAGGACTAAAGCTAAATAAAAATAAAAGCGGGGCCTAAGGGTAATTTACCCTTTATTAAGCTGGGTCGTTGGATGCACGCCACGTGGCTGATCGGATGGCGTGGAGGCGAGGTGGCTGGCGATCCAACGGCTGAGGTCGATCCTCCAAAGATCGGGCGGTGGATGCAGCTCCACTAACGGACGGTCACGATGCAATCTGGAGCTGGCGGAGAAGATCGACGGTAACTGGAGGTCCTGGATGAACAGGCGGCCGACGGACATCGCCGGCCTCGTGAAGGTGCCTCCGGCCTCCTCTGCTGCGCCTGAGTATCGGAGAAGCTCCGGCGTGAAGGTGCGCAGCTGCTGATGGCCTCCGATGCCCCAGCCGAGCTCGGGGGAGCTCCGACGAGGGTGGCGGAGGTGAAGCTCCTGGTCTGAATGTCGAGAGGCCTCAGATGGCCTCCGCTGGACCTGCAAAACCACTCAGGAGATTCGCAGGTCGAGGGCAAAGTGCCTCGACCCAGTTAGGCGAAGTGGGGATGGCTGGTGCGTCGGGACGGCGGGCTCCGGCGAAGGTGGTGGACGGAGAAGCCCGGTTCCCAGCTCCTGTGCGAGCTGGGTTGAGTGAGTGTGTGCAGAAGGTGCGTCGGAGGGAGGCGGACGTGGAGGTCGGGTCCGATGATCGAATGGTGGTCGGAACCGGGGTGAATCGGAAAAGTACGGCGGCGGCGCAAATTGGGCGAAAACGGAAATTAGATGAAATGGCGGAGCTACGGGGTTACCTAGATGATTGGTGAGACTGGGAAAGAGCAGGGGGTGCTCCTGGTCGTCGCCTCGAGGGTCGTCTCGGCCCGAGGCTCGAAGCTCGCTCAGGTGGCGGAGCTACGGCGGCTACGTCGCCGGATCGATGGTTTTCACCTCCTCTCCTCGCTGCAACAGGTCGAGGCGTTCGCTGTCACTCTCGCGGTCTCTCTGCAGCTCACAGGGAAGAAGGGGAATGACCAAAGATAGCGTGGGAAGGTGGCGGAGCTACAGCTATATACGGTGGAAGGGTCCGAGAAGAACGGCTCGGGTAGGGTCGTGGAAGCGCGCGGATCCCGAGGTGGATGCCCGGCGAAGGTGTCGGATGTGTGAGTGTCAAAACGGAGCCGGGGTTTGGCGAATTGGGTGTCGGGTCGAGCAGGTAGAATTAGGAGAAGTCGGGTCCGGAGCCCAGACCCGTGGAAGGTGGTCCTAGGGGGCTAGTTGACCGGCGCGGTCAACATCCCTCAGGACCCAATGGGGTTCGGCCACGTGGCTGGATCTTGAGGTGACAAATAGGGGTAGCTAGAGGCCGAATCTGCAAAAACTCCAAACATGAAATAATTTTTATTTTATTTTTTTCTATTTTTTGGTGATTTTTAATAATTTTTCTGAAATGAAAATAGGCTATATACATAGTATGTACTATATATAGGTATATACAATATATAGGGTTTTGAATTTTTTTGATTTTTAATTATTATTTTTATACAATTTTATCCTTATTTTATATTTTATTTATTTATAGAATAAAATAAGGAATAAAAAGGTATTTTTATTTTATTTTTATTATTTATATACATAGGTAAAATAAATATATATACATCTATATACATGGTATATGTACAATGTATTTTTATATTTTCAATTTTTCTATTTTTATTTTATTTTGATTTTTAATTGTTTTTATTTTATTTATTTACAATATATAACATAGACTATTTACAAAAATTATAAAAATTACTTTTATATAGTTACAAAGCTAAATAAATATATAGGTGTGGATTATGTACATGATAAAAGGGAGTATTTTTTATCTTTTTGATTTTTAACTTTTTATTTTGTTTTTATATTTTTATAAATATATACAAGTATTCACAAGCATATTTTTGGGTGAGGAAAATATACTTTTATTTATTTACACAAATATTTACACATGAGCCCCTATCTCCCTCTACTTTGGCTTTTATGCGGTCAGGCCCATGATGAGCCCTCCCTTGGGTTAGGTTGCTCAATATTTATTCTAACTATTTCCCTCTTTTTCTTTTTAATCTTTATTCTTTTATTTTTGCACAAAAACATGCTAATTATAGGTTTTTACACCATGCATGCTTTTGGTAATTATTTATATTTACATATATCTACATGCATTTGCAAAGGTTTTTGTAGCTAAAATATAAGAATAAAGAGTGATGAATGGGTATTCATCAATCATATACCGCCGACGCATTGGATCAAAACACTTGTACCCCTTTTAAGTTCTGAGTACCCCACAAAGACACACTTGACAGCCCTAGGAGAGAGCTTGTCAGTACCAGGCGATAACTGATGGACGAATGCGACTGACCCAAACACACGAGGAGTAAGAGCGAACAAATCCTTGTCTGGATAAATGATTGAAAAAGGAATCTGTTCATTCAAGACAGACGAGAGCATACGGTTGATTAGGTAACATGCAGTAAGAACTGCATCACCCCAGTAGGAGTAGGGAGCATGACTCTGTATAAGAAGAGACCTTGTGACATCAAGAAGGTGACGGTGTTTTCTTTCAGCAATCCCATTCTGTTGAGATGTATGAGCACAAGAGGTTTGGTGAATAATCCCTTTTGAGGAGTAGTAATTGGCCAAAGTGTGGGTGCATAACTCTAAAGCATTATCACTTCTCACAAGTTTGACAGATGTGGAGAAAACATTCTGAATTTCATTTAGAAAATGGATAATAATATTTCCTGCTTCAGATTTATTTTTCATAAGAAACACCCATGACACTCTCGAGAAATCATCCACAAATACAATATAAAACCTGTGTCCCTGATGATCGGGAACACGACTCGGACCCCAGACATCTATATGAAACAACTCAAATTTGGAGTTACTACTCTGACCTGGACGACTGGGAAAGGACGACCTGTGATGCTTTCCCAACTGACATGCCTCACACTGGATAGGTATGTGAGAGAGACTATAGGGTAGAACTCGACACAACTTCTGAAGCGGTAAATGACCCAAACGCAGATGCCACAGGAGAGGAGATACTTGTCCAGCAGGAGAGGATGTGGTTCCAGCAAATGGGGTCTGGTTCAGACGGTAAAGGCCTCCTTGCTCATAGCCATGACCAATCACGTTGCCCGTACGGATGTCCTGAAAAATCAAAGATGGATCAAAAATAGCTCGACAATGGAGATCCTTCGTAATCTGACTAATTGACAACAGATTCATAGAAAAATGTGGTGCATGTAGGACATTCTTAAGCTGCATAGAAGGTGTCAATCTAATCTCCCCCTGACCAGTGATAGGGGAACGCGTGCCATTAGCAATCACTACTGTCCGTCCTAGAGGGATTTGAGTGTATCCTGTAAGTAGACTCTGGTCGCCACATAGATGATGTGTAGCGCCCGAGCCCATGATCCATGGCAGTGTATCAGATCTACTACTATGGAGTGCAAGTGTACTACCTGAAGTACTAGTAGATGCAGAGGCAGAAGCAGCAGCATCAGTATGACTCTCTGTAGTCGGTGCTGGACCAGATGGTGGGATGATGCCCCTGAGGCAGGAAACTAGATCATCAAATCGTTGATCCAAGGTAGCAGCAGATGGGGGCTCTATCTGCTCAACGGCTCGTGCAGATGCAGGGAATCCATGCTTCGAATAGCATGTGTCTTCATTATGTCCGACTCGGTGACAATATGTGCATGTTGGCCTAGTGCGGCCACCCCTTCCACGAGGTCCACGTCCACGGCCCTGGTGATGAAAACCGCGGCCTCTGTTTGCCGCCATAGCTGAGGAATTCTGACTCGCAGCTGCTGAAGGCACTGTGATCCTACTCAATCTGTGAAAAGCTTCCTCCATGGGAGGAATAGTCGAGTCCGCCAAAATCTGAGACCGTGCTGCCTCATACTCTGGATCAAGTGCAGCGAGAAACACACCCACCATCGTCGCATTCTTGTATGTCTTTTGTTGTTCTGGCGTGTCAGTAAGAGGCATGAAGCTATAGAGCTTCTCGAACATCCCTCTCAGTGATGTGTAGAGAGAATGTAAAGGACGGCCGTTCTGCTTTATTGTGAATATATCATGTTGTAGTTGCAGGATCTTCGTTTCGTTCTTCGCCTGAGAATATGTCGCTGCCAGGATATCCCACATGTCTTTGGCTGTGGGTTGATGTAGAATGTCATTGACAATTTCAATAGCCAATGTGCCAGATAGCCACACCTTGGCATATGCATCATCGGCCTCCCATGAGGCATGGACTCCAGTCTTCTTCGCAGGCTCAGGTTCGGTAAGAATGTGCTTCTTACCTGTAGACTTCATCATACTCATGAACTGCATTGCCCACGGTTCATAGTTCGTACCATCCATCTTGACAATGGGCGCTGGACCACGAAATGCGCCAATAGACGGGATATCTGCCTTGCTTTCTGACATACTGGAGACGGAAGACTGGAGCGAATGACAGAAGATAATCTTTGTCTACAATGACATAGACGGGATTAGTTGCATGTGTAGACCTCAAGCAACTATCCCCATGAATGCGCGCGTGCTACGGTCTGCACACGCACAGGAATGACGAAGATGCACGCGGTATGCGCACAGCGGTCTGCGTACTGTCTGGTACCCTTCACGCGCGCTGGTGGAATTCACGCGCAGGTACGCAATCGCGCACTGGAGATGGTGCGCAGGCGCGCTGGAGGATCGCGCAGGCGCACTGGAGATGGTGCCCTTCACGCGTAGGCGCACTGGAGATGGTGCGCTTCACGCGCAGGCGCACTGGAGATGGTGCCCTTCACGCGCAGGCGCACTGGAGGATCGCGCGCTGGAGGATTGCGCGTTGGAGATGATGCGCGTGTGGCGTAGGCGCAGGTGCGCGCACTCGTGCGCAGGAGATTGCGCGTTGGAGAAGATGCGCAGGAGCACCGACGCGCGAAGGAGGAGAGGCAGCGGCGTTGGAGGCGCGCCGATCGAGAGAGAGAGAGAAGGAGAGAGATAGGGGCCGGGCGGGTGGGGTGGGCTAGGGTTAGGGTTTCGAGAACTCCGGTCTAGGACCGTCGCTCTGATACCATGTTGGGAAAAGTGAATGAGATGATCTATTCCATAAGCCCTAGGCTCTCTTATATAGGAGAGTAGCCTATGGGTAAATTACATAGAGAACAACAGAAAAATAAAATAACGAAGAGGTACAGTTATTCTATATGCGTCAACATATATGCATCCACATCTAAATCCAGTTGTGAGTCCTGAAGCAATACTTTCCTTGCCAGTTACCATGATGGTCAACGTATCCACAACAATAACAAAGATGAGAGGATCCCTGGGGATGACTTTTACGGGGATTTCTTCTTTCTAGACGATTATCGATGTTGTGTTAGAGGGTTATCCCCGGAGCAACGGGAGAACCTTCTTCGCCGGGCCGATGATTCGTTCGTGAAGTGGCGTCGTCTGCGTGTTGCGGATGGGGCGGCCATCGGGTCTGAAGTTTGCGTGGTCGAAGTTCGAGGAGTTCCATTCCTATCGCGCACGGTGCATTGCCTTTCCAAAGTTATTGGCGGCTGGGGTCAGGTGTTGGCTATTCTCGACGACGGTCTTGCTCCGGGCTCTGATTGGATGTGTACGCGTTTACTTGTTGAATGTTCATCGACGTTAAGCAGCTCTCTGGCTGGCAAGGTTCTGTTCGAGAAGCTCTGTCTGGGGCGTTGGACTTTCAAGCTCGAATTCTCTTTCCCGGCACCGCCCGGTCGTCTGCCCTCGCCGACCCTTCATGGTGGCGGTTCCTTTTCCGACGCGGGCCTTGACGGTTCGCCTTCTCCGAGCCACGTGTCCATTTGCAGGGATTTTTCCGATGCAGCGCATCTGCATGGCGCCTGTTCGGGGACGTCGCCTGGAGCTCCTCGGGGCGCGCGTGCGGGTCGGGCGCTCGTCGTCACGTGACTTGGGATCTTCTCGAGGACGATTCGATTTCTTCTGCTTCTTCCATTCTGTCGGCCAACCAAGTCCACGTGGACGTCTCGGGGTTTGGCGTGGCGCTTCCACTTCCTTCGTCCGGCTATGATCATCATGACGGTTGGGCTCTGGCGCGGCGGGACCCGACGCGGTTTCTCTATCCGGGTCCTGTATATGGACCTCCGATTACCAGTGCCCGCAACCCATTTCCTCGGTGCCCTTCTCCGCGGTGCTTCATCTCGAAGATTCTATCTCTCCGCCACTCTTGCTGTCGGCTGGCTCGGTCACCTCTGAGAGCACCTCTATGTCCCACTCTCCGCCGGAGGCTGCTGGTATGATTCTTCCCCTCGACGTACAGGGCTCTTACTCTACTCCGGTTACTCCTACAGGTGACGGTTCTATGGATTCTTCTTCAGGCGATATGATCGCTTTTTCAACTCCCGCTGGTATGGCTTGGAATGCTTGAATGTTGTGATTGACTCCCCGTACAGGTTTGGAAATATCTACTCTCGTCGTCGTCCCCTTTCCCTCGGGGTATCATCTATCTCTTCCAGTCAGCTACTGCGCGAGGCGGTGGCGGAGGCAGCAGGACTTCGCCAAATTGGGAGACACGCTTCTCGTGATTAAATGTGGCGTTGGTCTGGTTTTTGTTCGCGCTTTTGGGACCTGTCTTGGTGTTTAATGAAATTGCTATCCTGTAATGTTCGTGGGCTTGGTGACCCTGATCGTCGGCGTGCTTTGGGCTCTCGATTGGTGGATTGGGAATGTGACATCGCCCTCCTTCAAGAAACGAAACTATCGGGGGTGGATGCAACTGTTTGGAAGACCTTTGGGGCTGGGGGCTTGGATGACTTTCGTTCTTTGGACGCGCTCGGCGCTTCGGGCGGTATTATTTTGGCTTGGCGGTCGTCGAGATTCTCATTTTCTTCTATTCGTGTTGGGCGACATTCTATTTCTATCGTTCTCGTGAGGTCGGATTCTAATGCTTCTCTGGCTTTTACTTGCGTTTACGCGCCTTTATGCCATATCGCTCGTCGCGAACTATGGGAGGATCTGCGCTCCGATGCGGTGGCTTTTGGGGATACTCCTTGGATTGTCGGTGGCGATTTCAATGTTACTTTGCATTCGCATGACCGTCCTCGTGGCCGTGGAGGTCTCGATCCGGGATCTCGCGAATTTTTGGAGCTCATTCAGGAGCTGGATCTCGAGGAGCTGGTGGCAAACGATATTATCTACACTTGGAGGAATAACTCATCTCGGTCTCGGCTCGACAGGTTTTTTGCTAACGGCAGGATGATGGAGCTCTTTCCTCTGTGCTCGGTTTGCTCTCGACCGCGTTCTTTCTCTGATCATAGCCCCATTCTCTGGGATTCTGGTGAATCCTTTCGCCCTCGTGGCCACTTCCGCTATGAACGGAGTCGGTTGCTGGAACCAAACTTCAAGGACATTGTGCGAAACCATTGGTCTCAATCTATATTTGCCGGCAGTGCTGCTCATCGGTTCGATCAAAAACTTTCATCCCTTCGCCGTCTTCTGGTGTCTTTTAAAATTAATACTCGTCATGCTCGCTTAATAGCCCGTAATGAGGTTGATGCCATCATTCTTCGCATGGACCGTACGGAGAGCGAGCGGGAGTTATCGCCCGCGGAATTGGCCACTCGCGCTTCGGCGTTGCAGGTGGTCTCGTTGGAGGACAGGAAGAGGTCTATTGAGTGGCGTCAGCGATCGCGCTTGCGATGGATCAAACATGGGGATGCAAACACCGCCTTCTTCCATCGGGTCGCCAGTGCTCGAAAACGTGCAAATACTGTCTCTTCCCTCTTGGTCGATGATTCTCTATTTCAGGGGGAGCAGGAGTTAGGCGTGGCCCTGGGAACTTAATTCAAGAACTTCTTTGATCGTCAACCTAATCGGTCGTGGCGGTGGACGGGCCGTGGGGCCTCCGTCCTTGCGCCTTCGGATGCGGCGACGATTTCTCGACCTTTATCGCTGGAGGAGCTCAAAGATGCGGCCTGGGACCTCAATGTCGATGCTGCCCTGGGCCAGATGGATTCCCTATATCTTTCTATCGCGATTTTTGGGACGTGCTTGCTAATGACGTCCTGGACGTTGCCCTCGAATTCTGTGAAGGGAATAGGGGCTTCAACAAAATTAACAGGGCTAATATTGTTCTTATCCCCAAGACCCCTTCGGCCAACCGTATTGAGGATTTCCGGCCTATTTCTATTTCTAATGGCATCTACTTAATCATTGCTAAGGCTCTCGCTCGCAGGCTTGCGCCACTCCTCGACTCGCTCATATCGCCTTCTCAAGCTGCCTCCGTTCAAGGGAGGCAAATCTCTTAATGCTATGCGGTCGCCTCCGAGATCGTCGATGTTTGGCACCGTAATGCGACGAAGGGGTTGCTGTGGAAAATTGACTTTGCAAAGGCATATGATTCTCTGGATTGGCGCTTCTTATGGTCGGTATTAAAGCGGCAGGGATTTCCCCCACTTTGGATCTCTTCGGTTCGGCAGTGTGTGACCACCGTCTCTTTCTCCGTGTCTCTGAATGGGCGGCCGGCTGGAGGGATGTTCCAGCCTCGCAGGGGGGTTCGCCAAGGGTGCCCCCTTGCTCCCCTCCTTTTTGTTTTGGCTGTGGATGTCTTACCGCGGATGATTGATGGGGCTGCTGCGGCCGGCTTTACCCGTGGTTGTTCTTTGGGTGCGTATCATGTGCCTATTTTGCAGTTCGCTGACGACACATTATGCTTTATCGAGGGCGGACGGGCTAATGCCTTGGGGATGGCCACTACGCTCCAACTTTTCTGTGAGATGTCGGGACTCAACATCAATGGAACCAAATCAAAAGTCGTTCCTTTTGCTATGCCGCAGGTGGAGGCTGTGGATTGTGCTCGTGTTTTGGGCTCTTCCCCGAGCGGCCTCTCCCTGGAGTATCTTGGTTTGCCACTCTCGGTTGGCCGTGCTCGGCTGCGTGATTGCCGGAAGGTGGTGGAGAAGATGGAGGCTCGTCCGGCCGGATGGCGCGCGGCGCTTCTCTCCAGGGGGGGTTGGGTTGGTTCTTCTTAAATCGGTGCTCTCCTCTTTACCAATTTATTTCCTGTCCGTGCGTGGCATGCCGAAGGGGTTCGGGAGCGCTTGGAAAAGTGTATGCGGGGTTTTCTTTGGGGTAAGAAGGGCGATGGGAGAAGGGGGTCCATTTGGTCGGCTGGGAGGTTGTCTCGCGGCCGAAGCGCGATGGGGGCTTGGGAGTGAGGCGGCTGGAGGTGGTGCACGAGGCTATGCTTCTCAAGTGGGCGGCGAAGGTGTGGGGCAGGGAAGATAACTTCATGCTGAGGTGCCTTAGGGAGGCGGCGGGGTTTGATTTAATATCCACCTCGCGGGGGCGTCCCGAGGGACACATTTCCCTTTTTGGCGCGGTGTTTTGTCGCTTTTGTTCGCAACAGATCTTTATTCAAACCTATTTTGGGTGATGGGCGTTCTTTCCGCTTTTGGACCGATGATTGGTCCGGGAGAGGAGCTTTGCAATATTTGTTTCCTCTCCTATTTGCGCTGGTGGCCGACAAATTCGTCACCTTGGCCTCTTGTTGGGCCGATGGTTGCTGGTGCCCTCTTTTCGTTGCTAATTTTTCGGATCAGCGTCTACTCGATTTCACGTCCTTGATGGCTTTCCTTTCCGATGCCCCCACGCCCACTGGGGGGCGGGATCATTTCGCCTGGATGGAGGATTCTTTCTCTTCGCGGAAGGCATACTTTGCTCTTCTTCCCAGCGCCGTGGGGGTCGAGGCGTCCCTGCTGAATCATTGCAAGTTCATTTGGAGTCTCAAGTTGCCGGAACGGGTTGGCATTTTTCTTTGGCTTCTTAGGCGTGGTCGGCTGCTTACTCGCGACCGTTGTGCTATGATGTTTCCTAATGTCTCGCAATTGTGCGGGCTCTGCGGTTTGGAGGTGGAATCCAGCGGGCACCTCTTCTTCCATTGTGACCATGTTCGTGCCATCTGGGAAGATATGGGGTGGCTAAATATCTCCAGTTTTGATGCTTTATGCGACAGTTTGATAAACGCCAGGAATCGTTCTAGGGCGGACCTGTTGATCCCGATTGCGCGTCTTTGGAGCATTTGGCTGGGAAGAAATGAAGCACTTTTTGCTCGGCAGCGGTTCTACAAGGAAAACATTTGTATCTCGGCGTCTCGCTTTTGTCAAGATTGGTCTTCTGAGTAGCGTTGAATCGGGTGTTTGGGGGGTATCTCTTTTTTGGATACCTATTACCACTCGTTGTCTCTTTTCTTCATACATCTTGTAAGTACTCCCTTCTTTACTTTTAATAAATTGGGGCGAACACCGCTGAGTGCTTCCCCCTCTTTTGAGCGTTAAAAGAAAACAAAGATGAGAGGAGAAGGGGACGTCCCTAACAGATCCCTGACAGGTCCCAATCTGACCATCTCTTTTTTATAAGACATGGAGTAAGCAGGAAAAAAAACATCTCTTTCTTGTTTCCTCGGGCTTTTTTCTCAATCAATTTCTTTCTTTTCTCGTACGATTTTTTTGTACGGTAGTTTTACTCAGTCAAAAAAATCTTTTTTCACTGCTCTTTTACACTGTTAATGCAGTAGCAGCCCATTGGTCCCACTAATTGCACCCGCACCCCTTTCTCCGCTTCTCAATCTCTTTTTCATTTCTCAGCTCCCTTTTAATTTTCTTCCGTGCAGACACAACCCAATTAGGCCCCTCTCGGATAATTGGACCGTGCCATGTTTCAAATAAGAAAATAGGGCACAGCATGGGCCGTTGGGTTAAAACATACCAAGGAAAAGGGGAGATGCCTCCTATTTAGGAAGAGGGATTGGCCATCCCATTGTCTCACGAAAAAACAAGGGTTCCACGAGGAACCACAACCAACGCCTGTGGGCAGTACAATAGCTACACAATACAGTGCTCGTAGGAGAATTCAAGTGTTGGGGCATGTTTGGAGGCAGATCCATCGCTCGTTGACCTTAGATTGCCTAAGGTTATCACCGTTAGAGAAGATCCAGATCTCGCTCTGAGGTTCTCGCACACAAATTGTCGGTGATCACTGTAGTTGCGCAAGAAGGCATTGGCTATGCACATGAGCAAGAGGCTTGAAGAGATGCTCAGTCGCGGGCAGGTGCAAAGAGAGGCTTCAATGCAATAGATGAGGGTGGAGGCCCTCGACGACACAGATGGTTGAATTTGGCGGTGGCACCTAATCAAGTTGTGCTTGGAGGAGGATGTACTCCCGTAAGTGGATGGTTGCAACGCGATCACTAAGGAGGTCCTGGTCAGAGACTATGTGCGCATAGGGAAGATGATTGTACGCAAAGATCGCCTAGGACTGCTTCTTTTTTGTGCTCGGAGAGGCGTTTGGAGAGAGAGAGAGAGAGTAGTATATTTGGAGAGATTTCGCCCCTTTTTTTCAAGAGTAGGGGTAGGAAGAACAATTTCTTAGATCTAGAGTTCTGAAGAATTCATTTCCAAGAGATGGTTTCTCAGCATCTTTTCTTGTGCAAACAAAGATCTCGCGCGGAGAAGTGTGCGAATTAGATGATGGCTTCATTATAATGATGTTGTTGATGTTTGATGTGGATTAAATTTATGGAAGAATTGTTAAGGGGTGAGAAAAGAAGAAATTGGGGTAGGGGATAGAGAGGAGCATGCCAAGTTGTGTGGGAAGGGAGAAGATAAGGGAGGAGAACTAAATTGGAGGATTTGAGAAATTCAAAGGGGAATGGAGAATGGAACCAATGACTAATATTTTACTTCATTTTATGTCCCCCTATTACACAGAATAGGTTGATTTATATAGGTGGCGTTTGGTTGGCGGGTTATACAGGGGTGGATAACCCGGTTTTGTGTTTGTGTGTTTGGTTGGTGGGTTAAGGGTTGGGAGGGTTTGTGTGATGTGATTGTATTAGAATTTGAAAAAGTTGATAGTTATTATGGTATGATTGTATTGAAATTTGAAAAAAGTGGGTGGTTGTTGTGATGTGATTGTATTGAAGTTTAGAATAGTGAGTAGAAGTTAAGTATTTTACGATTTTTAGATGATATGATGGTATAATATATAATTTTTTTGATGGGAATGGAGTGGGCCCCACTAGTAGGTTAAAAGGGGGGGTTTGGGTGGTTACCTACCCAAAGTGGGGGGTAACCCCCCAACCGAACATGGCCATAGGGATTAACCCATCAAAAACAAGGTTCAGAAAGTTGATATGCAGTATTCGTTCGGTCAGGCAATCTGCAGCGAGTAAGCGGGCAGGCAGAAGTGTATGTAGAAGTATATACGGATTGTGCAGTTTCTATTGTAATTAAAAATATAATAATAAATTCAAACATTACATATTTACATTTCAAAAAAATATAACATGGAAGAAATATGAAGTGAAAATTTTTTGTACAATGTGATTTTTTTTGAAGCTCCAAAAAAAAGGGGGACACACGCGGAGGTGCTCACCCCAATGTATTAAAAAGAGAAAGAGATACTTACAAGGGGAAACGGGAGATGAGAAATTACAAAACAAAATAAGGGGGGTAAACGGAGATCGTAGCCCCTGGTGCTAAAAAAAATTTACAAAGAGGTCCAGTCACGAAGGAAGCCCGAGGCCGTCGATCTAACATTCTCCAAATAGAACCGCTGACGAGCAAAGATAGCTTCGTTTCGCCCCAGCCACAGGCTCCAAAGCCTCGAGATTGGGTCTAGCAGCGCAGGCCATGGTCGACCCCTATCACAGAACAAGCTTTGGCAGAAATGAGTGAATGAAGAGAGATCCAGCCACCCCAAATCGGCCCATAACGCATCAACACAGCAGCAATGCAGAAATAGGTGATCAATAGTTTCCGTAACCATGCCACAGAGACCACAGAGAGGCGAAGAGTTGGGAAACATCCGTGCACAACGATCACGAGTTAGTATTCTTCCCCTACGGAGCAGCCAAAGAAAAATACCCACACGCTCAGGAATCCTGAGCGCCCACAATAGATTGCAATCACGCAAGAGCCTGTCATCCCTCCCAGCGGGAGCGGGCAAGATGGCCATATAAGCGGCACGAGTAGAGAAGGGTCCATTCTTCCAGGCCAAGTAATCCCTGCCCTCAGAAGGCACAGGGGCATCAACAAGAGAGCTTATGAGAGAGATATAATCGAGCAGCCGCTGGTCCGACAAAGCCTCAGAGATTAGAGGGCACCAATCGCGCCCATCCCAGCATCCGGCCACCGTAACATCTTTGTTGGGGACCAAAGCGTAGAGACGGGGGAAAGAGAGACTAAAGGGTCCCCTTCCCGTCCAGTCATCCTCCCAGAAGCGAAGCAGAGAACCATCGCCGAGCTTGAATGAGAATAGGGAGCGATTCCGACAGAGAGCGCCCATCACCCCACGCCAGAAGATAGAGACCTGGCCCCGATAGTCGCCACGAAAGGCCAAAAGGATGCCATCCCCTGCCGCACCCCTCAAACAATTAATCAAGAAATTGTCCTCCTTACCCCAAATTCTCGCCGCCCATTTGAGCAAGAGAGCATCATTCACCGACGCCAGGCGCCTCACACCCAACCCGCCCTCCTTCTTAGGACGCGTGACCTCATCCCAGGCAACGAGGTGCACACCCTTCCCCCCTCCCCCCTTCTTCCCCCACAGAAAAGCCCGCATACACTTCTCCAGACGCCAACGAACCCCCTTTGGCATCCCCCGCACCGAGAGAAAGTAGATAGGGATAGAGGAAAGGACGGATTTAAGAAGCACTAACCGGCCACCACGGGAGAGGATCGCCGCGCGCCACCCAGCCAGGCGATGCTCCACCTTTTCGACGATCGATTTCCAGTCACGCGTGCGCGCGCGGCCCAATGTCAAGGGTAATCCCAGGTAGTCGAAGGGGAGATCAGAAGTTTGACAGCCCAGCACGTGCGAGCACATCGCCGCCTCCGCCGCGGACATGAAGAAAGGGACCGCCTTAGATTTGTTGCCATTCATATGAAGACCGGAGAGCTCGCTGAACAGTTGAATAGTAGTAGCCATTGGGGACACATTCGAAGGATCCCCCTCGATGAAACAAATTGTATCGTCAGCAAATTGGACGATCGGTATGTGGTACGGGCCCAGAGAGCAGCCCCTAGACAAACCAGCCCCCACCACACCTTCGATCATGCGCGGCAGAACATCAGCCGCCAGAACGAAGAGGAGAGGGGCTAGGGGGCATCCCTGGCGAATCCCCCTCCGCGGTTGGAAAGAGCCCCCGACCATCCTGCCATTAACCAAAAGAGATAGCGATGCCGTTGACACACAACGCCGCATCCAAGTAATCCAGGTAGAGGGGAACCCCCTTCTCCAAAGAACGGACCATAAGAACCACCAATCAAGAGTATCATAGGCCTTGGCAAAGTCAATCTTCCAAAGAATTCCCTTGGTTGCATTCCTCCTCCATGACTCAATAATCTCAGACACAACGGCATAGCAATCAGAGATTTGCCTACCACGCACGAAGGCAGCCTGCGTAGGCGAAATGAGGGAGTCGAGGAGCGGGGCCAGGCGACACGCGAGGGCCTTGGCAATAATTAGATAAATTGCATTGGACACGGAGATAGGCCTGAAATCCTCAATCCGAGTAGCCGATGACGATTTAGGAATAAGCACAATATGGGACCGATTTAGGATATCAAAGCCATCGTTTCCCTCGCAAAAATCCCGCGCCACAGCCAGAACATCGTTCCCAAGAATATCCCAAAATTCCTTGTAAAAACAAACCGGGAAGCCATCAGGCCCCGGTGCAGCATCACGATTGAGGTCCCAAACCGCCCCTTTGAGTTCTTCCAAAGAAAGCGGGAGCACGAGCGCCTCCGCAGAAGAAGCAGGTAGAGCAGGAGCCCCCTGGCCTGACCAGCGCCACCGCCGCGGGGCCGAGGAGCCAAACGCAGCACGAAAATAGTTCCCCACCCACGGCCACCCCCACATCAGCCTCCCCCTCGAAATGCACCCCACCAATGGAGATAGAAGAAATGGAGTTAGAGCGGCGGCGGCCACTCGCCACCCTGTGAAAGTACGCAGAATTGGCGTCCCCCTCCTTGAGCCACCTCACCCGAGATCGCTGACGCCACTCGATTGAACGCTTACGATCCTCCATCCGTGTCGTCGCAACGGCGGCAGCGCGCTCATCCAGCTCGTCCGAAGTCAGATCTCTATCATTCTCGAGAATGTCAAGGCGTAAGATCACAGCCTCAGCCGCCAACCGATCACGAATACGAGCCTGCCTCGACTCCCGCTTGAAGGACGCGAGGGCCGCGCGCAGGGAAGAGAGTTTAAGGGCAAAGCGACGTGCGGCAGAACCCGCAAAAAAGGACTGGTTCCAATGTTCCCGAACAAAATCCCTGAATCCCGGCTCGAGGAGCCAAGAACGCTCATATCTGAAGAGCCCACGAGGACGCTGACCATCCCCGGTATCACAAATGATGGGACTGTGATCAGAGAAAGCGCGAGGACGAGAAGTGACCGAACAAAGGGGAAAAGCCTCCATAAAGTGCTCGTTGGCCAGAAACCGATCAATCCGCGATCGGGCAGAATTCGACCTCCAAGTGTAGACGATATCATTTGCCTCCAGCCCCTCCAGAGCCAAGTCCCGAACAAAGTCCATGAAGTCCGATGAACCGGGATCGCTGCCCCTACGATTGCGGGGACGGTCCCGTGATCTCAGTGTGACATTAAAGTCACCCCCCACCAGCCAAGGCATGTTATCAAAAGCAAGCGCATCCGCCCTGAGGTCCTCCCAAAGCTCCCGGCGATCGATATGAGAGGAAGGCCCGTAGACACAAGTGAAGGCCGCACGCAAATTATTTTCCGATAGGGTGAGCACCACAGAGACGGAGTGTCGACCGATCCTCGAAGAAGAGAATGATAGGCGCGAAGAGCGCCAAACTACAAATAGACCACCGCTCGCACCAGAAGCATCCAACGCACGAAACGCATCCAACCCACCAACACCAAAAGACCGCCAAACATCTTCATCCAGCACAGACAACTTAGATTCTTGAACAAAAGCAATGTCGCAACCCCATTCCAAAAGACGACCGCCCAAAGAGCGGCGACGATGAGAGTCGCAAAGGCCACGCACATTCCAAGACAATATCTTCATTAACAACAAACGGGGTCCCCAGGAAGCCGCAAATCCCAAAAGAGAAACTCAAAAGCCAGGAGGAGATCTCCTCCCCACGCGGAATAAACCAGCAGCAGCAGCCACCACATCCCGAAGCGAGGAAGAGGCTCGGGAAGGAGAAGAGGGTGGCGCGTCACCAAGGCGGTAGGCGCGTCACCAAGGCGGTAGGCGCGTCACCAAGGCGGTAGGAGAAGAGGGTGGCGCTAACAATGTGATTTCAACCAAAGCATTTTCAAAGGTCATCCATTTAGATAAAAGAGTGGATCATATGATTCATAACAAAATATCTAAGAATGTCAGGTGATAAACTAAAATTCCATAATGTATCCCTGCTTTGTCCAGACCAGTTACAATTTCTACGCCTAATGATATAATCTAAATAGAGATATAGACCAATTTACAAATCCAAACTAAATGAATAAGCAGAGATATCTAACTTAGGGATAAATGGATATATAATATATTATAAGAAAAGGTAGAGATATATTCTAGATCTATCAAAAATGTGGAGATATATTGCTTAATAAGAGAATATTTTTGCTTAATCAGAGATATAAGCTAAGAAAAAACTGCAAGCGAATGAAAATTTCTAAGAAAAATCAGAGAAACATTGCAAGCATTGCAAGTAGTTTATATCATTTCCAGACCAAAAGATTAAGCAAATGATATATCATTTCCAAAGCAAATGTTCAAGCAAGAATAAATACTGACCTCGAGATAATCCTAAAAAAATTGATCTAGAGCTAACCAGGGTATGAAATATCGCGATATATCGGTATCGACATGGGACTGATATTGATATGGCGATATATAGTTCTTTTTCGGTTCTTCTTTCACAAAAGTGTCTCGATATGGGCGATATTTCGGTGACATATCGCCGATATATCGTTGAAATATCGTTTCGACATATATCGATATGGTGTCGATATTAATATTTCCAACCTTAGGATTAACTAGAGCAAACCTTGGCGAACGAGCAGCAAGGTTGAGAGCAAAAGTAGGCTGAGGAGCATCATCAACAGAGCCGCAAAGGAGAAATTGGAGGAAATGCAGCCCAGGCGGAGGAGCAGCCTAGGCAGAAAAACAAGCCTTGGCGGAGGGGTTGTGGTTGTTGCTCGAAGGCTTGGAAGGGTTGCTAAAGCTGAGTGCATGTTGATGATGGCATGTTGCAAGGCGGAGATCGGGCAGAGGGGTTGTTGTTACTCGAACGCTTGGAGATGATGGATTAGGGAACTAGGGCTCCGTAGCAAAGGGTTGAGGTCGGGAGTTGGGAGGCGATAGAGTGGCTCGGATTCTCTTATCAGATCCTCAGGTATTTGGAAAGTTGGGAAATAGGGCAAAAAATGCTCTTCGAGTTCTCGAGTAACCATTGTTCTATTACATATGCGGTATACTCGGATCGAGTATGCCGCATTAGTGCATAACTACCACATATTGTACATGTGGTGCGTTAGAGGGTGCGAGTCCGCATATGCAATTGCCTGTTCCGGCTTTCTGAACACTGATCAAAAGAAGCAACCTTTCATCCCAAAAGACATAATTAACCCAAAAGACACATCTAAATGTTGTGAATTTTGATTTTTTACAAAAATAAAAATAAAAATTACAATAAAAATAAAATTACAACAGAACTAAAATCAGATATTTCCGAACTGCATCAATTCTCCTCAACTATGAAAAACTCATCTCATGATGAGTTGCTTGATCATCGGGTTCGGCAGAGAAGAAATCCATCTGAATTTGTGGGATCAATGTACCCAATTTAAGCTAGTATTCCTTTATTTCATTGCGTTTGTAATTCTCTCCCACCGGGGGCGTTAATACAAATTTTCTACCCCTTCACTTAAACAAACAATTCTCTACCCTTTTCCACTTAACCTTTAACCTTTGTATAAATAATGTTGGGGCGGGGGACTTCTTTGCAATTCTTCCATGAGATATTTGTCTCCCTTTTGCTAGGAGGATACAAAACCCATTCTAGAGATCCCTTTCTTTCTTAAAGGGACCCTGGATAGGGTTTGTTCTCTCTCAATACATCAACAGCAGCGGAAAAATATGGTGGATCCTACACATGCAATGCGTCAGGCAGTGACGATATAGCTTGTGCTTGTGGATCTACAGTGGAGATCCCAATGGAGTCGGCGATGATGGTTTCTAAAGCAAGGTCAACATCGGATATTGTTGTTGGCACTATGGGGGGTTGGGGGAATATAGGCGTCGGGACTTGTGTGGGTGTTGATTCCAGTGGTGGCGGTTTGAGAAAGAATGACGATTGTGGGGAAGGTGGTGAGGGTAATGGATCTGAAGCAAGTGGTGGCGAAGCATTTTGGTGGCAAAGGGGGGTCGATGCGGGGCTGGTAGCATTGGCAGAGGGATTAGGGTGGTATGGGGTGCTGGAGAAGGCTTCAGAAGTGGTGGATATACGTCTAAAATTACATGGATAGCAGAATGGAACACGTCAGCGCCTTTTTTATTTCTTCTTCGTTATATCCCATGTAGAACAGATCTATAACTGCATACTCTTCATTCATAGGACCTTCGTCGAAGATGGGTTTTGTATCTTCGTCTTCAACCAAATCTTTGTCAGATGTTATAATATCATCGTTTTCTATATGAATGGACATGTTTTCATGAATGAATGATTCTTCTTCACGAAGTCAGTTCAGCCATTCTTGAACCTTCATGCTTGTAACATGCATATCTAGAATTTCTTTTGGCACGAATGTGAACCTTGGCCAAAACGACTCAGATCAAACTTTTTTTTTGAAATCGACTCAGATCAAACTTCATACGTCGATAATTAATAGGATCATCGAATCGTAAGAATAATCTGGTTTCCATGCTCTGATACCAATTGATGCGGATTAGAGATTTGTGAAGAAATGTTGAAGGGTGAGAAGAGAAGAAAGGGTGAGAAGATATGGAGGAGCACACCAAGCTGTGTGAGAAGATAAGAAATGAGAACTGGATTGGAGAAATAAAGAGGAGAAAGAATATTCATGAGGAGGATAAGCCAATGGCTAATTAACTTTTACTTCATTTCATGTTCTTATAACAAATAAGTAGATTGCTTTAAATAAGGATTTAACCTACTAAAAGATGCAACCTTACACCTAAAAGACATCCAAATCCAAAAGGCACATACAATGGTTGTGACCGTTGTTTTTTAACAAAATTTAAAAATTACAATAAAAATATAGCAAAAATAAACATTTTAAACTGCATCAATTCTCCTCCGCTTTGGGAAACTCGTCTCCTGATGAGTGATGAGTTGCTTGACCATCTGATTCGACAGAGAAGAAATCCATCTGAATTTGTCGGATCGATGTACCCAATTTAAGCTACTTTCTCTTTCTTTCAACATTATTTTTGTAATTCTTTCTCACAAGAGGATGTCTCCATAATTTCCCATTGCACCATCGCATGCTACTCAATTGACCATGGTACCGACATCGGGCAGATCGATTGCAACTGTATAGACAGTGGGGAGAGTTATGCCGTTGATAGCACCCTCACTGGAGGGTCGAACAAAGCTTGACATCGCCCTTTGCAGGGTCGCATGCATGGGAGGTGTTGGCGGATCGGCGGAGTGTTGTTGGCATCACCAATAGGGGCCTTGAAGCAATAAACGTTTGCGAGGGTAGTAGTGGTAGCGAGTTTCGTGTCGCAATCAAAGTGGGTGTTACTAGGTCGGGAGATTGTGAGGAAGAAAGTGTTAACAAAGTAGTGAGCATTCTGGCAGCGGCTTCATATGCAAATACGTCGAGAACGTCAAACTCTTTATGTTGCAGTATATGTGTTATGTGTCACTTATGTTGTAGATGGGTAAATGGATAGCTCTAGGATCCATTTACCACATCCAATGTCTAGTCCCACATCTACCAGTGGTGGGACTTGGAGTGTCTGTGGAGGCTATATAAGAAGCCCCAGACCTCATGTATCAGATGAGAAAGTCAATAGACCCATCATCTCTTTGAAGCATTCTCCTGTGGTTTCATCCCACTACTTGGGGAGTAGGGTTCCACGTAAAAATCCTGATGTTCCTTCAATGTTTAATCTCTATCTTTGATTTGCTTATGCATTCTTATTTTCTAACATGGTATCAGAGCGGTTCGATTCTCGAGATTTTCATGTTCTTTATTTTCGAGATTCAATTCTAGAATTTTTGTTAAAACCCTAACGATTTGATCTTCGTGATTTGTTATTGAAGGCTATTATTGTATATTCAAGATCTGAAGATTTATTCCTAAAGATCATGTTCGTTATTCTGGGGTTTCCTATGAAACCCTAATTCTGGCGGCATCCAGCAACTTGTTTGGATTCGTCTTTTGAACCATAATCCAAAGAAGAGGAGCCAGCTTCTGTTGTAGATCATGGTGGCATTCTCCAAGTGGCATTGAGCCTCCTCCAACCAGCCACCTCTCTAGTTGATGCATCATATCCAGCAAAGGGTTCCATGGGAACCCTAGACCTAGTGTCGCCATGGGTCTCTGCCATCGTTGTCAACCAATCGATCGTGAATCCAAGCTTGAGAAGAAGGGGCTTGAAGGGGATCCTCCAGAGCAACGAAGATGCTACCCTCTGCAGGAAAAAAAAGAGGAAAATAAAATCTCCAGGTGATGATTGTCGTCAACTCTAGGTCGAGCAACCACGTCTTCAACGCCACAGATCCATCTCAGCATCAGAACCCAGGCGTTCGATGGGTTCTCCTATCCGAACCCTAACAAGCAAAGAAAAGTATCCATCACCGCACTTCGATCCAGATCATGTACATGGAAGGAGGTGCAGTAACATGGTAACATGGTGTCTCCCTCGCACGTCGAACCCACTCCACGCAAGGTTCCAGGAAGCGCACTCCACGGGGCTCACCACCTCTCTAGTGAGTCTAGGCAGCGGCGATGACGGGTTCTTGTGAACCCTTGAGGCAGCTCCAAGTAGCAAGTAGCATCACCACTCGCTCCCCTTCCAATCAAGCACAGACATTCCAGGGCATCGCCAAGGGGCGTTGCAACTCCTCCGATCTTCTCCAACATCGGTGATCGTGCTCTATCCCCCTTGAATTCTGGATGGCAACGGCAAGAGAAGAAGGCCCCCATCGGGGGCGGCAAATCTTTAAGAAAGGGTTCCAAGTGGAACCCTAAATGAAGAGCCCAAGTGGGTTGTTTTTTTATTAAAAAAAACTTTGTAAGGGTCCAGGTGGGCCGAAAGAAAATGAGAGAGAAAATTAAAAAAGGAGGGAGGTACTTTGTATTTTGGGTCCAATTTTCAATTTAAAAAAATGTGTGAGTGGTTGTTTAAAAAAAAGAGAATGTATGTACAAAAGAAAACAACCATACGCGAGAAAAAAGGGGAAAAGAACAACTGAGAAAAAAAATTGAACGGCTTAGTTTTAAAAAAGGAGGAAGAGACAACTATAAAAAAAATTGGAATAGTTGAGAAAATGGTGATTTGAAAAAAAAATGTTTGAGAAAGATGAGAAAAAATGATTATCGGCTTATGTGGTTGGTTTTATTTTCCCCATTTTCTTGTCTTCTCCCACCTTGGTCGACGTCATTGTTTTCCGACCAGTTTGAGAGAAAGGGGGAGTATTGTGTAGAGTTCTACAGGCCAGATAGTCATATTCTCCAGATTCCATATTCCAAGGCAACAAGATTTCAAACTCTACAATTACATACTGTGGATTGGTTCAGAGTCCAAGTCTCAGGCACTCCATATTTGAGTGACCTATTTTCTTCGAGTTCTCCAGAGAGACTCCTTTTCATATGCACAGGTATGCGGTCATCATTTTGTATGGTCCCCATATTTTGTTTTTGGTTTCAGAGTTTTCATATGATCCATAGGGACTCCAGAGTAGAGATCTCATTCCCTATGCCATGTGGGCTAGGGCTTTCATGTGGTTTCATATGGCCTCCAGTGTAGAGATACCATTCTCTGAGCCAATATGGGAGAGACCCCGTTCTCCGACGAGGAGACTTTTCATACTCCATTCTCCAACGACTCTGGACTCTGATGAGGATGCCTTCACGACTTTTTCCAGTTTGGCCCTTTCAGAGATGGAGCGGTTGTCCACATGATGTGGCGGGCCAGAGTTCTCCAGGTGGAAACCCATTTACAGTTGCAGTGATTCTAACAAGCGCAGTACAGAGCACATGCTCTCCGACGATGAGATTTAGTTTGACTCACACTCCAACCCGTTTGTTTCTCCTCACATGCACGACATGAGAACCAACGTCCTTGACAGCATCCGACATTTGTATTTGCGTTGAGTTGATATTGTCTACAGTGTCTTGTATTGTGAGTTTGAGATTTCTTTCTATCTGTCCAAGCTGAACATAGCATGCTCCAGCTTGAGGGGGAGTGTTGGAGTATATGTGTTATGTGTCACTATGTTGTAGACAGGTAAATAGATCACTCCAGGATCCATTTACCACATCTAGTGTACCTTGTAAACCTTTGGGTAAGACGACTCAAGTTGAACATTGTTTTCCAACGCTCGACAATATCATCGAATTGTAATAATGATTTGTGATCCATGCTATGTAACCAATTGATGCAAATTAGAGAAATGGGAAGAATTGTTGAGGGGTGGGAAGAGAAGAAAGGATATGGGGAGAGGGAGGAACATGCCAAGTTGCGTGGGAAGTAGAAGATAAGGGAGGAGAATTGCATTTGAGGATTTGAGAGAAGAAAGAAAAACAAAGGGGAAAGGAGAGTAGAGCCAATGACTCATAAACTTTGACTTCATTTCATGTTCTCCTCGTTACATAGAATAGGTTGCTTTATATATGAATTGACCCATCAAAAGAAGCAACCTTTCATCTCAAAAGACACAACTAACCCAAAAGACACATCCAAATATTGTGACTTTTGGTTCTTTTTACAAAAATTAGAAATTGCAATAAAATTAAAATTACAGTAGAACTAAAATCATATATTTCCGGACTGCATCAAAGTTAAACAATGCAATTGCCACCAACGCATGTGTGGAATTGAACCTCTCTGAATTGCGGTTCTTGATAGTTGATGAACATAATTAGGGTTCGGAGCGGGAATGAAACCACGGGAGAAGGCCATTAAGGTCTGGATATTCTATTATAATTCTCTCACTGAATGCAAGTGGTGTGGGGCTTGTTATATAACCCCACCAATATGACCAAGTCACAATCATACTAGATGGGTTTAGTCACTCATCTAGACAAATACTTTGACTAAAACAAATCATGCCTTGTGAGGATAATGTTCATGAGTCGGATTCCTATCAGCCAACTTGGCCAAATTATCAGCAGAATTTTTACAATTGAATCAGAAAAAGATTACACTAGCATTAATTGTGGCAGGATAGACATGAATATGTAGTATATAATACACCCCCGTTATACCGAATAAAATATCTAGAATGTAATTACATTAACATAATAAAATGAAGAACATGGTTTATACAGATATATAGCATGCTAACAGCACATATAACACGTAAAATAGTTTACAATCATTGTTGTAATTCTTGACATTGACAAGAAAGCAGTGTGATTACCATGCTTTGACTTCATAGGGCTCTCTTGGTGTTTCCCAGCCTGCGCCTTCATCAACCACCTTTCAGAATAATAGTGTGTAATGGAACTTTACAGATATCTCTGATGTGTACTATGTACTTAGAAATCACGACAAAGAAACCATATTACACTAAAAATATAACTATAATGCGTTTATTTCTCTAAATTAACAGCTCGCAGTCTTAAAAGTATAATCTGATATTTGATAACATATACAGTTAACTTATACCTTCTTTAACACCTCCAAGTCCTCGCTGACAACCTGAAGATGTAAGCAAAAAATTAGTGTGTTTCACCAAATCTTTGCTCTAAAAACTTAAACTTTTAATTCCAAAGATGAATTAAGAAAAATATAATTTCTACTAGGTGCTTTTAAACATATGTGGCTCTTTAGACTGCAAACTGGTCCAGGCTCTATCAGAGGTGTCAAATACACTCGAAGCACTCGCCTAGGTGCAAAAGCAAGGCAAGTTGAAGCCTTAGCTTCCAGAGCATGGCCTCGTCTCATGCACCTTCCAAGTGAGCGCCTAACCCGAAGCGATGGGCACTCAAGGCAAGCGCATCATGCAAAAATGGTGCTTTTATCTACTGTGTAGTTGTGTATTCATTTTTTTATTTTGGTGTTAGATATTATTAGTTCCAAGTACTATTAACACGTATATGTCTTTGTATGGACCTATATATGTAGTCATATGCGTGCATATATATATTCTAGCATGTACATATACATATGCATGTACACACAGATACATATATATATGTATGTATGTATGTATGTATGTATACTTGGACAATGCGCCATCATGTAAATATGCGTGCATGTGTGCGTTTGGCATCTCATGTGTTTTGGACCCTTGGTGCCATGGTGCACCTAACATCGTTAACATTAG
This sequence comes from Ottelia alismoides, assembly GCA_037367405.1. Lineage (NCBI taxonomy): Eukaryota > Viridiplantae > Streptophyta > Magnoliopsida > Alismatales > Hydrocharitaceae > Ottelia > Ottelia alismoides. The sequence goes on from JAZKJV010000781.1 coordinate 445,915, forward strand.
TGCCTGACGTGCCTACTTTCGCTCATAGAAAATTATATTTTTGAAGGATGAAAATTCAATCGGTATATATTGATTTAAATGTCAAAACAAGTTGAAGTTGACAGACAATCAGGGCACACACCTATACGGTGGAGGCTCTTTTTTCTTAAAAAAAAAAGTTGGCAAACAATTTAGTTTTCCAAACTTAGCAGTCATAATAACTAACTAAGAAGATTGAAAATATAATTTCCTTGCCTTGACTTTAAAAAAGTCTATTAGTTCTATCTCAAAATGGAGTTCATCTTCTTTGGGGAAATTTTCTGGCGCCTGCACTGGGCAATCAGCCTCTCCATAGTGTACTTCTGGTTTCATCTTGAACTAAAAGGGAAAAAAAAGGAAACACAAATCACTGATATGTCAGCACTGATATGTCAGGTAAATATAATCTTTCAAGCCCAAATAGCATCATGCTGACAAGGTAAGGAGAAGATATTGCGAAATAATTCCTGTCAGAAAGGAGCTATCACAGTATGAAAAATAATAGAATCTGATCGTGTTCTTTCGTCACAACATCAACACTTTTGAGATGTAATTTATACCAGGAATGAATATGAAAATCATGATAACTGATGCAGCGTGACCCCAAATTATAGGGTCACATTTATCTAATTAAATGATAATCATTTTTATTTACGTTTTTAGCGGTCGTATTGGTCTAATTAAATAATTGAGATCGCTTGTGATCTCAACGTTTATTTCGTAGAGTTTAAATATAATTCGGGTCAATTAAATAATTTAGAGTCCAATTAAGGTAGTTAGAGGTCAATTAGGATTAAATTAGTTGATAATTTGATTTATTTACTATTTTTGTAAACCCTCTCTCCTATATAAAGAGAGGGTAGTCCCATGTTTTTATTGAGTGAATGATTATGAAAATTTGAGAGTTATCTCATTATCTCCCCCCTTCTCCTCTCTCCTCCCGCGATCTCCGCGTTCTTCTTCTTCCATCCCTCGTTACCGACGAGTATTTCTCTTCTCAACCCATCTCGTTCTTCTACCAAAATCCATCCATAAAAATATTTATCATTTTTGCCGACGCCGGAATCGATTTGCATCAATTGGTATCAGAGCATGGATTTCGAATCGTTCCTACGATTCGACGATCCGATCGACTATTGGAGTGCGAAGTTCGGTCTCCGCCGCCCATCTCGTGATCCGCATCGCTCAAAGAAGTTCCATCAGCGTCTTATCTCATGCATCAAGGTGCACGCATGGTTGGACGCTCTAACCGACGACGATTCAACCGCCAACGGCCAAAATCAGATCGGTGCAACCGCTGTTCAACCCAATTTCGAGGAAAAAAATGAAGGTGTTTCCAGTATAGATGAAGATTTATCTAGTACAATGTTAATACAAGAAGAAAAAGAGGACCAAGGGCCCATCTTCGACGACGACGGTAGGGATAGCAAGGTCGAACATGTCGACCTCTTCATGGACGAAGTCCCCGTGCAGGAACTCTTCGCAACAGGGCCCCCGCCCGCTGTACCTTCTTCCACAAACCCACCAACCCCACTCGTTGCTCCTGTACCCCCTCCCACAACCCCAGCGATTTCCCATGTTTCACCACCAAGGCCACCCTCCCTCCTCGCCACCCCGGCACTCTCGGTGAATCCCCCTACCCCACCACCGTCGCTACCCACACCCTCGCAGCCCCCCTCCCTGTTTTCAACGCCGCCACCACCACCCACACCCTCGCAGCCCCCCTTCCTAGGGCCAACGCCACCAACCCCTCCCGCCAACCTCACATCCTCCGCCACTCGAACACCCGCAGGTTCTCCCCTTTCCTTCTCCCTGCGCCCGCCGCCTCTCCACTCCCGCGCCGCTTCTCTCCCTTCCAGCGCCGCATCGCCGCGGCATCCCTTCCCCCCTTCCCAGCCTCGCCACCACCCCACTCCTTCCCATCCATACCTGGCGCGCTACTGCGCCTCGCCCAGATCGAGCCGCAACCCCCCGCCAGCCCTCTATTCGCGCCTGCACCACCAACTGCCCAGCGCCGCATCGCCAGCACGCCGCTCCCCTCCGGTCTTCTTCCTCGCGCGCCGCCTCACCAACGCCCCCCGCGCCTAAAAAGGGTGTTCGAACCCTAACAGGGCCGAAATTGGTGGCACACGACTGCCCGAGAATGAGGAAACTGATTTGGGGAATTTACAAAGAGCCCCCCCCCCCCTGACTTGAGTTTTTATTTAAAGGGAAAAGATAAAAGCCCCTTTCTCAATATAGGTTCAATTGAAGGGGTACGAGAATTGCACCCCTACCCCTGGTGGCGAAAAATTTTAAAGAGAAGGGCTGAAAACCAGAATTATGGGGATCCTCCTTATCCAAATAGGACTAGGGCATCGGGTTTTCCCTATATAAGGACCCCATGGCTCTACTTCTTAGATACATCTCCCCTTCTCCTCTCCTTGTGCCATTGCTTTATTATGGCTTCTCCAAGGACCATCTTCTCCATGCCACACCAATTTTTCGAGCATCACAGGGAGAAGACGACGATCGAGACGACGCCACCGTACGCGCCGCATATGTTTTTCAACCACGGCAGCGTCGCCTCTCCCGCCCGCACATGGATTCCACCGTCCGCGCCCCACATGTTCTTCCAAAAGACAATTGACGCCGCCGAATCGTCCTCCAAGCTCGCAGTTCACGCAATTCGTCAGGAGCCGAATTTTTAAAGCGGTGGAGAGTTGATGCAGCGTGACCCCAAATTATAGGGTCACATTTATCTAATTAAATGATAATCAATTTTATTTACGTTTTTAGCGGTCATATTGGTCTAATTAAATAATTGAGATCGCCTGTGATCTCAACGTTTATTTCGTAGAGTTTAAATATAATTCGGGTCAATTAAATAATTTAGAGTCCAATTAAGGTAGTTAGAGGTCAATTAGGATTAAATTAGTTAATAATTTGATTTATTTACTATTTTTGTAAACCCTCTCTCCTATATAAAGAGAGGGTAGTCCCATGTTTTTATTGAGTGAATGATTATGAAAATTTGAGAGTTATCTCATTATATCCCCCCTTCTCCTCTCTCCTCCCGCGATCTCCGCGTTCTTCTTCTTCCATCCCTCGTTACCGACGAGTATTTCTCTTCTCAACCCATCTCGTTCTTCTACCAAAATCCATCCATAAAAATATTTATCATTTTTGCCGACGCCGGAATCGATTTGCATCAATAACGGTGATAAGATTGACAAAGGATAGTCGCCAGAGCAATGTAAACCAGTAACTCTCAACTGTGAGACTGCCGTCATGCACGACTAATAGAATGAGTCTAATAGAAGAGTAAACGGTGATGCCATGTACAACTTCCGGCATGACCTCATGTTTACTTCACTGCTCAATGCAATTAACCTTTTTCCAAGAGTTCTAAAATTCAAGTACCTTGGCATTTAAAAGTGGATAAGATTTTGATTTCAACTATGAGCATCCAGATACTGATCGAGCATATAAATCCACCGGTAGACTAGAAAGTTAATGTTTTAACAAAGAAAGAACTGGCATGATCTCATCGTCAGAACAGATATTTTAAAAATCTAAAAATGATAATTCAGCATGTAACCATGTATCTCACAATGTTTTGTACAGCGGAAATGAGTGCGGACAAGTTGAGTGCCATTTGAAAATAATAATAATAATAATAATAATAATAATCATAATATAGGATGACTCATCAGAAACAGAGGTCATCGAATTCATTTATTAAACACCTCCTTCAGTTGTCATTTCCATTCCAACATGATTGACTTATTTTACAAGTCTTTCAAGAGACTTGGAGAGCGTCGATAAATTACAAAATAGCCATACGCAGTCATCCTCTTTATTCATTAATCACTACCATTCCAACATAGGGGACTTACTTTCTGCTTCTTTCAAGAGTTTTACGGAGCATTGACGAGGTTCAATGAAAAAATATGCAGGTGCATCTAGAGAAAAATGATTCCCGTTTCAACATCTAATATAGACACCAAGAAAAGAGCTCCAGAAAATCTACCATGGCCACTTCGCCTCTCGTCATGGTGGGAATGCCTTCAGCCAGCCCAAGCAACATTTTGCTCTTTCCCAAGACATGCTTGGTAGGAATACCCTTTCCTGTGATTGCATATGAATATAAGTCAAGTCAGTTAACACATGTTCTGGAAAACTGAGTGCTCATTGACATTGACAATATCTTCAATCTCAAAACTTTGCATTTCACATGTGGCGTTTTCTAGACAATCGGGTGTCCTAACAGATAAAATGTCGCTGAAGGGTTTCGCTAGTGATACCTCCGTGTTCTGATCTTGTCGATTCGACCAAGAAGCCGTCCAAAGTCCTGACAGCGCTATGTATAATTACCTGGATGTACGCACATGGATCGATCAAGAAAACCAACAATTTTCCACTGTTGACTGAGCTATAGATAGTGTAACTGCTAAGATATAATGCATTGTGTCTACAAGTGCCACGGAACATGTAATAAAAGGTAATAATTATAAACCAGGTCTCCTTCAGCAGGTTTGGCAGCAGCTTCCCCAGACCTGATGATTGCCTTCTTCAATGACTCGGGTGGCATGACCCTTTTCCTGCAAATTCGCATAACCAACTAATCAGACTAGCTGTGCAGGCAAATAGTTCAGCTTCTGTGCGCGTGATTGAGCGTAGTTCTTTTACTGTCAACAATGTTCACAAGAAGGTCGGTAAACAACTTCCACTCTGCCATATGGTGTACAAAAAATACGTGGTATGCAAGTGGCCCGAAAATAGTGTGCGTTTGTGTGATTGTAGAGATGGAAGGAGGAGGAGAGGGGCCAAATCGACGGAGGGAATCACCTGTCGCTCTCCGCCATTTGCCGGCGTAACCCTAGATATCGCCGCGACCCGGGATCGAATCTGCTGCCGTTGACTGGGTGAGGGAGAGGCTACAGCGCGGACTTGCTGGTGGAGGAAAAGGGGGATATGTATTGATGGAAAGGGTTCTTCACTCTTTCTCTCCTTTCTCTTTGATCCGACTTTTCCTTTGATTTTTATTTGGAAATGTGCATTTAGGTTCTTCACTCGTGGGAAAATTCTTCCCCACCTCAACCTTTTAGTGGAACTTAAAGTTACTTTGGAGTGTTGAAAGACTCTTAGATACTATAACATATAGGTAAATTAAGGGTATGTTTGATTGATGGGTTGGCGTGGATTGGGGTAACCTGATGTAAATAGTAGTTGTTTGGGATGATTATGAGGGTTGGAGAGGGTTGGGATGAAGAATGTGATGTGATGTCACTATGATTTGTGATAGAATTCCAACCCAAGAATATAGAGGGGTAAATCGGGTTATCCTTGGGTAACCCGGTTACCAAACGGACCCTAAATTACTTCTTCAAAAGGTAGCTTTCGTGTGATTTCTTCTCAGTTGTCAAGCATAAGATCAAAGCCACCTTCCTGCGGTACTTAGAAAATAAATGTTTCCAGTGCCACTCAAGGATAGCTTTAAGTTCCCCTTGCGGTACGGAGGAATTTTTCTTATATAACGAGGACTAAGCTTGTGCAATAGGTTGGGTACCTAATGGACTTGTGGGTACCCAACCTGTTGAGATTGAGCTTGGGTATAATTTTAGAACTCTGCCTGAAACAATAAAAGCTTATCTCAGCTCGCAACTAAACGGGCATGAGCTTGGGTTTTTTTTTGCAAACCCCATTGGCGCGAATAGCATTTATGATTTTCTTTTTTTTGAAATACAATATTGTGTATAGCATATACTTATGTCCGAATAATAACAAAAGGTAGGATACGCAAAATTCAAAATTTCTGTACATTGACATAATAGCATATATGGGAGATGATTGCTCTATTTAATGTAATGATTAGATTTCTAATTGAAGACAACGCATTGATTGATAGATTAATGATGGGTAATTGACAACACCATGGACTCATAGCCACAATATTTTCTATTTTAAATTTAATTAACAAAATACATCAATTAATCCAACATAATTGAATTTTACCATGGACTCATAGCCACAATATTTTTCATTTTAAATTTAATTAACCAAACACATTAATTAATCCAACACAATTGAATTTTATTTCTACATTATTCAATAAGCTTGTAGGCTAAATGGGCACACTTCGGCTTCTAAGATGAAAATAGGCTCAATTATAAGTGGACTAAGCCTGACCCGAAATTAAATGGACATGGATGGACATGGGCCCTATATTTCATGGGCTAGTGGACTCTTGTATGCATATGCAAATGGATCAGCCAGACTCAACCCAATGCTCACGCCTAATGAGGATGTGTTGTGGCCTCTTTTGTAGCAGAAAAGTGATCAACGATAATTATTGAAATTATTGGAAGGATCTTTTATTGCCATGGAGATGTAATTAGGGTTGTATATATTGTTATATAATAAAGCATCGCTATCTCAAAATTTCTCTCCTTATCTCACTTCTCCTTAACATTTCCTTTTAACTAACGAAAAATTATTTGACGATTGCAAGCGCGTTGATGAAACGTGTGCTTCTCACAATCCGTGTTGATGGTCCAAGCAGTGAAACTCTTGATCTCGTCTCATGAGATCTGATGTCTTCTTCACGAGCGAGGTTCACCGAAGGGGACGGAGGTCCACGAGCAAATGATCCAGCAACATAACAATGATACAGCGACGATTATGACTATTTCTAGGGTTCCATGGTGGATGGTCACGATGAGAGAGAGAGAGAGAGATGGCATGTAAAGAGAGAGAGGGGGATGGAGAGAGTCTAATTCATCTTGGAATTATGTGTCTTCTAAAAGGCAAATGCTACCCTTCCTTTTATACTCGTTGCATGTATATGGATCTCAATCCATGTACCCTCTTAATCCAACAGTTTAGATTAAGAGGGTATTAATCAATGGACATGATTTGTTGCTACAAACTTGCAACAACAAATTTAATTAAAATAAGTTAATTATATCCCTCTATCAAGATACAAATTAATTCATTTTACTTTCAGTTATAATAAATAGATAATAAGGGAGGCAACCACTACCTTAAAATACACAATAGATACTAACTATTCGACATTATCAATAACAATAAACGAAATGGACATGAATCGCTCCCTTTTGTTCCACCTCTATCCGACCAAAATAAAAGTGTTGCCTTCTTGACTCCTTAAAGAACAAAGTAAAAAAAACATAAATCTTGGGAGGTGTACATTCAGTTATTAAATTTTGTATATTTTAAAATAAAATATTTTGTAATTTGTAGAACATTCCATTTCCAGTATTAATCAACCCATCTAAAATATAAGGCAGTTAAAATAATCATCAAAATCTGAAATATATTTATTAATATGTTTTGCAATATTACAAAAAAAAGTATGCAAGTGATTACATATGGATAAGAGCACATGTATTACAGATCTATTTTTAATAAAAATACAAATGCCGCACGTATATCGACTAATATGAAAAACATGTTAACATATCTTGGAAATTTGATACAAAAATAAACAAATACGGATCGAATACAAACAATAATGAACATGCTTTTATATACATAATGAAGTACACATGGATTGAATAGCTTACTATGGAATACCCCATCTGTGTTTATTTCTAAAATATATCAGATATATTGAAAATGTATAGAACTTTGTTACATGCAGATAAGATAAATCTACAACTATGCATTAGGAGTATGGATATTGGCGAGTATTACAGTGACATCTCTATATATATTTATTTTACGATGAATACGGATACAAGTGTCGAAATCTTTAGAAAATAAATAAGGGAATATATCATATGCATATTATTTGTACCTTTGTGTATACTTGCACAAAAATCATTATATAATGAAAATTCTCTTTATAAAATCTATGATGTGATTTATTATAATATATCTCATAGTTAAATCGTTTGTATAATTGCTTATAATCATTTTTTAAATAAGCATGTGTGTTTTGTATTCAGCTATAAACCATATGGCCAACTAAAAAAATCTTGCGGTTACCGTTCACAATGAAAAAATGTCACATTTTTTAAATCGATCACTACACTAGTTGTCATTTAACATACAATAAAGAATATTATCTATTATCAATCTATATTTTATACTATAAATTATCAAAAAAATCCATGTTTAAAATTTCTGAATATTGTGAGGTAAATTCTTCAATAGTGTTCTCAACTAAAAACATTATTTAGGAATTTTTGTTTCGGTACGTTGGCTATCTGTTACGTAGTGCATACCTCCTTGGTTACATCAGCTTAGGATCGAGCACGGACTCAACCATCTTTCTGTCGCATTACCATGTTTTCATAATGACTCATCGGCTTGATATCTCAGTAATCCGAACAATTTTGGATGTCTCATTTATTCTTGTAAAGAGGCACCGCAATGTCTTTCACCCATTCTCCGGGCATTTTCTTACTTCATCGTAATAAATTTTTGAGCTGACTCGAGCCAAGTTCCCCTCTAGCTCTTCTTACTTCTGCAAGAATGTCACTAGGTACTACACCCTCCTCATATTTCACAGTCTTTAAAGCTTCCTCCACTTTGTTCCTCTATATTCTTCTTTAGTTTAAACCATCCAGGTAACTTTCAGTATGATGAATTTATTATTCATTAACCTAACATTAAGATTTTATCTTAATTCATAGGCGGAAATGTCAATAAAACCAGATAAGATAATAACACTACTAAAAAACATAGAACAGGCCACGGTTGAGTATCGTGGCTAAATGTCATATTACCGTTGCCTAAGAATATTGGCCATGGTAATATTACCGTGGTTTATACCACCGTGGCTTATAGTTTACCGTGGCCAAAAAGGTTACTTTTTCGCCACAGTAGACGTACTGTGGCTATATTGTTTTGGCCACGGTAAATTTACCGATGAAAAAACTTTCAAGCCACGATTTAATAGCATGACAAATCTATTTAAGCCACGGTTTAATAGTTGTGACGACAGAGATTTGGCCATGGAAGTTGTACCGTGGCAAAAAAAGCAGACTTTAAAAAAAATCAATGCATGTATCAATTACTCATTTAACAAAATCCCCAATGATATGCATATGCTATTCGATGTTCACTCCCTGTACTGCCATAATCACACGGTGAACATGCATACACATGATAAATCGCCATACAAGGTAACAAACAAACTTATGATAAGCATAAACACACAAGTTGAAAAAGTGCATAATCTTCATGTCAACATAAGGTTTTTACCAAAATAAGAGCTAATTAACGTTCAATTAGCTAATAAAACATTAAAATGTATATGACCTTTGACATCTAATAAGATTAGATGTAACATAAAGATCCATCTAAAATTAAATGCTATTCATCTAAAGCGAAATCATTAAAATCTGCATCATCTTCTGAATTTTCATCATCATCTCTTCTTGCACCCATGCCTTTGTTCATTGCAGATGATGAACGCTCTCTTTGTGATGAACGACTGCCCTTCGATGATGACGCCTCTTGTGCTTTGGCAATGATAGCAACTGATTTTGCTCTCTCTCCTAGCAAGACCTCTAATCTTGTGACTCGATCATGTAAGTTACTATCTGGTTGGTCTCTACGTCCATAGTACTTGGATGGATTAACCCCTCCGCCCACTCCCCTCACGCGTCCTGGATGTTCAGGTCCAGTAGCTTCTAGATATGCTGCGTCTGGAGAGATAGGAGACCCATCATCTGGGTGTTGAAGTGCCATCATTTGCTCCTGATGCAATGAAATAAAAAGAATTTGAATTAATACATATATTAAATTGAATTTGAAACATAAGTAAATTAACTTACATGTTGCTTTTGCAATTTCTTATCATGCCACATTCTTGAGCCACCTTTTCGTTCTCTACTTTTTGAGTATATAAAAAGATTGCAACGATCAACATCAATACCCTTTTTCACCTGAATGTAATTATATAAATAAATATATGAGGTAATGCATAAAAATTACTTAAATTGAAAAAAATAAAAATTACATACCAACTCGTGCTTTAACTGCTTGGTATTTTTTCTACCCATGCGATGAGCTGCATGTGTTAACTTTGATCGATTATGTGCATTCCTGCATTGCATTGCCTACAACAATATAATTTCCATAATCAGCACCTATTATTTTCGAACAGAAATCTAAACTAAACAATATCTAGCATATCTAGGATAATGGAATGTTAACAATATCTAGCAATATCATATATAGGAAACATGGCCTAATATAAAGCATAGATTATATGGACGGAAACTCTTTATCACAAATATAAATATAACTTCATGATATATCTTGTCAAATAGTTTTATGGTCATATATTCATGAACATTATTGAACTAACCACTAAATGTTTGAATCTATACCTTATATTCTTTGGATGTCCAATAATCAACCAAAGTTCTCCAATCTTCTTCAGTTATACCTTCCGGTACATTAGCAAGTAGTTGACTTATTGGGATGTTCTCATCAAAGTGCTGCAAATATAAATAACAAGTCTGGATTATAATTCTATACAAGAATTCATTCCAATGATAAACCTATAATGATTAAATAAATTGATTTTCTTACATCTCTCTTAATCCGAAATCGCCAAGTTCGATGTATTTCTGAAGCATGCGAAATAATCATCTTGTCCAACTCATCATTGACTTCCCATGAAAATGATTCCTGTAATATATTCTGATTAAAAATTTCATATAAAAAATATAAACAATGTTGCAAAGGTATATATAAACATTACCCTCAATCTCTTCATAAGTAGATCACGCATCTCTTTTGTGGCATCTCTTCGAAAATCCCGGATCGTAATTGAAACAATGTGGCATCTCTTTTGTGGCTTCCTCTGTCCCCAATATACGACTTCGATTTAAACTAATACTACAATCTTTGTTTTTTACAAAACCTCTATCTTTATTGAATACATCAAACCATATACATTTGAAAACGACAACACGCTTATCTTCCGGTCGCTCTTCGACTTCTGCAACTTCTGATGTTTGTAACAATTCCTCCTCTCCATGTAAATTCCAAATAATATATCTTTGCCACCACCCATTCAAAATGATGTGATCATATACTTCCTTTCGTTTATATCTCTTGTTGTTCATACACTTCCGACAAGGGCAATAAATACAATCCTTGTTAGATCCATATCTGAAACGTGCTCTATCAGAATGAAATGCCCAGTTTAAAAAATCATGAACTCCTCGATTATATACTTCTATATCTGACAACCGCTTAGTCAACCAAGTCTTGTCCATCTACATAAAGTATATCAATCCATCAGCTAGATATATACAACAGGAGAATATATAAATACAGTATGGTCTAAACAGCTTGAATTTTATTGTTTATAAATTTTATGGTGAAATAATTAGTCTTATTCAGCTCGTTTAATTATAAGGAAATAGGTAATTGTGTCCTTCATATAGGGATGAAAACGAATTGAATATGCCTACTTTCATATCCATATTCACTTCATCTCTATCGAATACGAATACAGATACATATATGATTTGGACATCCATATTTATAACTATAACTAAAGCTGGGTTCTTCTTTTCTTTTCATGAGCTTTTTACACATGTCATCCTAAATGATTTCCATGTTGCTTCTTACTTCCCATGTCCTCTCTACTACCGCTTTCTCCACTCCCCATTCAAGAATCAAGCCTCTCTATCTATCCCGTAATATCTCTCCCTCCTTCTCACAGACACACACTCTCTCTCTACTAATCTCTCTCTATTTCTCTATCTGATTCCGTTTGCTCACACCTCCCTCTATCTTCTAGCTTTCATCCTATTTTCATTGTTCTCGGGATTTTGCACATATGCCATTTAAAAATGATAACATTTTGCTAATATTTAAGGTTTTTTTAAGTTGAATTATTTTGATTTATATTGGGTTGATAATAATATTTTAGTGTCTATTGAGTACTTAAACGGATTGATTTGATACAAATTAGGTGTTATTTTATTCTCATTGGATGTTTATAGTAATTTAACGAGGATTTGATCGAAATGGATCATGTTATGGGTTTTTTTATAACTGTATGCCTATAGGCATTGAAAGTTTTATAACACCTTCAGAATGTGTATATTACTTCTACAGTTTTATTTTTTAAGCAAATGTCTCTGACAATGCTACTGCTTTTTAAATGAATTACATGACGGGTCCCAAAATTTTGAGGTCTATGTCAAAATATGTTTGATAAAGGAATAGTAGAATTTGTGTACCTAAAATTTCATTATTGTAACATTTTGTTATGGTATATTTTATATTAAGATGGAAAAAGTAATCTTATAGATATGATACATATAACAAAAAGATTTATAAATTGTTCACGAGTTATTATTGTTTTTTATCAAAGATTATTATTATTATTACATACATAATTCAGTGTTATTCTAGACCTTAGATTAGGCAGGTCATATCTATAAGCCAACAAGATTGCCATTTTCATAAGTATATACATCATCAATAAATTGCTACAGCATTGAAATGCCAAGACACCAAAATATCACAACTTTTCATCAAGATCCCTTTTTATATATACCTCAATTTCTAGCGCATTCTATATGCTTTACTCAAAATTTAAAGTTTAATTAAGGATTTAATATTGGGTATGCATGGACACCTAATGGGAACTTAGATTTTTTAAATTACTGACGTTAATATTGTTAAATTAGACCAGACATGCAAAAAGATTGATGTTTAGTCTAGAGGTACTTGATTTACTATGCAAATTGTGTGGGTATTTATGTAATTACACACACACACATATATATTCCTCTCTAAATCATGTAATTACTTATGTGGTCCTAAACGATATAGACTATTAGCAGTAAGAGGTATATGTGTAATTATAAGATTTAAAAAAGTACCTACCTAATTACATAAGTTTCAGGGGTGTATATATATGTAATTATACATCTTTTTTTCCAAATCATACTTACACAATAACCTTATTCGGTAAATATAATAAGACTACTAAGCTTTCAACGTCAGGATTGGATTATTTATGCATATTTTCTTTTGAAACATTATAATAAGAGTACTAAGATCTTAACGAGATCTACTGGATTTGTTTTCTCTAAGTTTGAATACTATAATATTTACCAGTTTAATCTAGATAAATTACCATATAATCGGTAAATGTAAATTTGTAAATCAATGCAATAATATCAAAACTAAGATTGGAATGGGATACAACCTAATAACTGTAGTTTTATCGTTTATCGTTGCAACTGCAATAACACAAATTTCTTCCTATAAATAAAATCTCAGCAGAATAAAATAAATCATGGATGAATGATGACGATTATGTAATATATATGTGATTCAAATCTTTGTAAATGATCAATCAACATGTAAAAAATATATTGATCCATTATTTTACTTGAAAACATAATAAAAAACAGTGAAAATGCATGATCTTTTAATACTAACAACTAAAGAACGTATAAACAATGGCCGAACCATATCATGGGATTTCCTATGAAAATACCTAATAGTATATAAGTCACGGATGTCCAAAAAGTTCCAGCATCAAATAAAAACATGTGTGGGGAGAATATATTACCTAGAAATTTCTTGATCTCGATCTGGAGGGGAGGAGCGTCGCTTGTGTTGCCCGGTTGCTGATGGATGTCCTTCTCAGGCTGCAGCAAGATGGAAAGTTGAGCGGCAACAAAGAGGGTTAGGTTTCATATATGTGGGAAGGGAGTGGACGATTAGGGTTATGGACAATAACGGCAATGACAATCAATGAGAATGCCTAAAAAGGCAAGGGCCGTGATGATTGAGGGAAGAGAAGTTGAGGCTACGGATTTTTGTTTGACGGACGATTTAGGAGGGAGCCAAGGAGGGAAACGAAATATTAGGGATTTGGAAGGCGGGTGGTGGAAGCCCTTATTAATTTTTCGTTTAAATTAGCTACAGTAATATTACCGTGGTGTTTAACTTTTGACCACGATAATATTTCCATCACCTTTATTTATTTGTCATGGTAAAATTAGTGTGGCCAAAACTCTTAGGCTACAGTAATTACCGAAACCATTGATAATAAACCATAGTAATTTACCGTGGTCAAATGTTTTTGGCCATAATAAAATTATCGTGGCCTGTTTGTGTGGCTAATATGGGATTTTTTAGTAGTGTAAAATAACAACAACATAATGGTCAAAAAATAAAAAAAATATGTTATTACTTTGTGAATAAGTAAAAGAATTTATATCAAATAAAAAACAGAAATAAGAAGATGAAATATGTATATATGCATATAGAAATACTATGCAAACTTGGAATATTTTTAATAAATCCACACAAATTCCAAATGATATGGAATCAATTCCATTGTACAGATAATACTAACGTCAATAATGGAACATATCAAAAAAAATACTAACAACTAAATATAATGAATAAATCCAAACCAAAAATCATAACAAATAAATCGAGACCATAATTGTTTATAATCATGTTTTGAACAAGCATGTGTGTTTTGTATTCAGCTATAAACCATATGCCCAAGTAAACAAAATCTTGCGGTTAGCATTCATAATGAAAACAAATGTCACATTTTTTGAATCGATCACTACATTGGTTGTCATTAAACATATAACAAAGAATATTATCTATTATCAATCTATATTTTATACTATAAATTATAAAGGAATCCACGTTTAAAAGATCTGAATATTTTGAGGCAAACTCCTCAATAGTGTTCTCAATTAAAACATTATTTAGGAATTTTGTTTCGGAGTATTTTACGTTGGCTATCTGTTACGTAGTGCATACCTCCTTGGTTACCTCGTCTTAGGATCGGGCATGATGATTTAAACCAATTTGAATTCACGCAGGGATTGCCATGAATTTGATTTACTTTTATGTTACTTTGGAAACTCGTCTCAACATTCTTTCCGTCGAATTACCATATTTTCATAATGACTCATAGGCTTGATATCTCAGTAATTCGAACAATTTTGGATGTCTCATTTATTCTTGTAAAGAGGCACCACGATGTCTTTCATCCATTCTTCAAGTTTTTTCTTATTTCATCGAATAACACATAATAAATTTTTGAGTTAACTCGAGCCAAGTTCCCCTATAGCTCTTCTTACTTCTGCAAGAATATCACTAGGCAAGGTTTGAAAAAACGGACCGGCTATTGAACCGGTCTTTAGTCAAGTTTGGTTTTGACCGGGTCGAACCGTTAATGACATCAGCATTACGTCATTTTTCATAAATATGGATAAAAAAACCCGGACCGCTCATTTTGTAAAGGTTGGACCGGTTGAACCGGAATATAAATAGATTAAAAAATGAACTTTTCTATTCAGGGTATAGAGTTTATATACAAACAAATATGCTTTTACATGAAAAAATCATATCATCTAATAAAAACTACATAAATGTAGTTGTAAATAATGAAGATTAAGGCGTACTTGGATTCTCCACTTTATTCTTTAAAAGCTCAAATCGTATGTGTAATGTGTCGGTGGATAAAGATCATTCGCCATCGACATCAAATATGCTTTCATCGTCCGTTTTAAAAATATAACCAAGCCAACGAAACGAAAAAGTTCCCCTTGAGATTGTAAATTTGGCAAAGATCTCTTACTCACTCTCTTAGTGTAGTTGATCAAATATGCTTTCATCATCCGCTAAAATTAAGATGACCCTTAATTTTTTTACAGATAATACAACATATATAAAATTTCAGGCTGCACTACAACTCCCCATCATCTCCACTGGAAATCAATGATATTTGTAATGGTTGACAGATCATTCACCCATTTGTGTATATTTCTTCACATTATAATAATTACAATTTGATTATTGTGGATTGATTGACTTTGTTACATTTTTTTCAAGCAAAACATCATGGTCACATTATCTCCAAACAAAACATTACGAACATATGAAAAATGCAACAACATTTGCATTTTGAGGGGGCCATTAGAATTCTAGAATTACTTAGCTCCATTGCAAAGAATAATATAGTATAATAATATAATATAGTATCTAGTTGCTTCCTCTTACTGTTGAGACCAGACAAATGAAGAGGGACAATAATAAAATATAGTTGCTTCCTCTTCCTCCATGAGAGCAGAGAAATGGAGAGGGACGATTGACCCCTCTAATAAATTTAAGAGACGTGCACTTACAAGTTGCAATGTCAAAGGTATCGAAGAGGATGGTGTCGTCGGTTCGTAGTGTGTGTTGCTCTTTCAATCACCGACCAGCCTTGCGGGTTGATTGGAGAGAGTGATGCCGGCAGGTAATATCATCAACTAGCATGTCATCGCCGGAGAAAAGGCCATCATCACCGGATGTGAGGTCTTCTCCAAAGGGAAAAGGGAATCTTTCGAGATCAATGGATGGAGGGAGACCGGAGACGGGAGATTTGGAGTGACATGAATGTGATTCGGCTGGGGAAAAGTAAACAGTGAAGACAAACGAAAGGTACATGTCCTACAAGAGTGACATTTTGGATTCCCTAGAAAATTGAGAAATCCGGTCTTTTAGGTCTGGTCTATTTTGGTCAAACCGGTCCGGGTGAACCGGTTTAAATGCGGTTTAATTTTTTTAGTTAAAAGGTCAGAACCGACCGGACAGACCAGAAGTTCATCGGTTCGCAGTTGAACCGGTTGGGTCGCCCAGTCCGGTCTGGGTTTTAAAACATTGTCACTAGGTACTACACCCTCCCCATAGTTCATAGTCTTTAAAGCTTCCTCCACTTTGTTCCTCTATATTCTTCTTTAGTTTAAACCATCCAGGTAACTTTCAGTGTGATGAATTTATTATTCATTAACCTAATATTAAGATTTTATCTTAATTCATAGGCAAAAATGTCAATAAAATCATGCAAGTATATCTTTATTACTTTGAGATTATAAGCTTGTTTCAGGAGCTTAGTTTTTCACAATAGAAAGGTCCAACGTAATGCAACATTAAATATGCCAATAATTAGACAACTTTTATGTTTGCGTAGGAACATGCTTATCACTTTTTAGGGGTGGCCCAATCAAGCTAATTAAATTAATAGTATATCAGGAGATTTGGTCAGAAATTAGCAATTTAGTTTTGTCGATCTCGGGAACTTTTGATATGTACTTCAGTAGTTCCTGTAATCTGAACCAAGGTTTTAAAAACCGGACCGGACATTGAACCGGTTAGTCTTCGGTTTGGTCCAACCGGGTCGGACCGTCGGTCCAAACCGGTCGGACCGATGATGATGTCAGCATGACATCATCATTCATATCGACTCGGGCTTAATTTACTGGTCTGACCGGTCGAATCGGTTTTTTGAACCGATAAAACCGGATAGATATATGTAAATATGTATTTATATATCAATGAAATAATCATTTAAAATGTCAAATCTTTCAACATAAAAACATGATTGTCTATTTCGAATAAAACTCTACAAAAGGTAGTCACATTTTCTAGCATTATATATGAATATAATGTTGTAATAATTTATTTATAGTTGCTTTTAGAAAATTACCCCAAGAAAGTAGTGGCTCAAGTTATATTCCAAAAAAGAGAGGGACGTAACTGAAATTGTAGAATTTACGAAGGGTACAAGTGATAAAAATCCTATTATTTCATTATTTAAACCTTTATTTTTTAAAAATATACTAAACAATCAAATCTGGGTCAATCCGGGTCAACCCGGTCCAACCGTCTGGGTCAACCCGGTCCGACCACCGGTCTGACCCGGTTTTTTATTTTCTTTTTTAAAAAAATTTAATTACCTAAAACCGGCCGAACCGACCGGGTCGGGGCCGGTTCCCGGTCCAACCGGTCCAACCGGCCGATCCGGTCCGGTTTTTTAAACCCTGATCTGAACAACCTTTACTGTTTGTTGGGCACTTTAGCTGCACTAATCCAAGTAACTAAACTTGAATCGAATTGTTGCAACTCTGTAACCATTTGAACACAAGATGCTCAATCAATTCAATTGCAAGAGATAAAGATCCCAAAGTTATGATCTTGATCGATGGTATTCTCACAAGAATCCTTTAGCTGTTTGGATATTTCAGCAGCAAGTGATGCAGTAATATTTTCATATTGGACTGAGGTGAATCAGTGATCTTAATTTATGTCATCAATTATCAGGAGCCGAGAGATCGTTGAAGAGGGTGCTTGTCAACTAATTTGCATATTGGCTCTATCAAAAAAATATTTTACTCTTGGATATGGAACTAATAACATTGCAATATTTCATCTTCATTACATGACTTGGTAAAGTTTCCACATGATATCTTTCTTGTTGTCAACCACTGGCTTGCCAACCACTTCACGAGTCTCCCTTGCTTTCGTATTTAACTTTGCGATGTAGGCATCTGGATATTGAAATGCTTATTCACTGACTTCTGTTCTTGAGTTTAACGACAAGTTAGTTGGTTCTGGATATTCAAAGACTATTGGTAAGATAATGCTTGTTGGATCTATGTATTGTCTCTCATGTTCTGTATGATTATGAACTCTCTAAATTATACTCGATCAAGATTTTTGAGTACTTAGAGACCTCCTTATCCGATTACGCAAATCTGCAAATCTTCCCTTCACATCTGAAATTGACCCCTATCTTGGTGTCTATGGATATTATACTTGCTCTTAGATTAAATTATATCAAATGATGAGTGTAGAACTCAGATCAATGTACAAGTTAGGTGATTACACATCTTTTCCATGTTCTAGCCGTGATCAACTCTTCGTAGATGTTATAATCGATAAAGTAAAGAGTAAAGATGATAATGGTGAATGCCTATAACCATAGGACCACAACTTCTGAAAATTTTCTAGCATGATGTTGATGGAAATCTGTGTTGTGTTCAGGGTAATTTTTACCCATCGGGCGTGATTTCATGATGCTCATATAGATGGAGTATGCGCTTCAACGGATTGGACATGCACCCATGGAGCTCCGGGTAGAAGCTTAGATGACCGCGATCTCAACCGTTATTGTAGCTGCGATGGTTGCGGGACATGTTGCTTGGCACGTCGAGGTGCTAATCTGACGGTGTTGGCCTCGACACTTGTGTGCTTTAGCCCGATGCTCGAGCGCGGGCCAAGTAGTCATGATTGGCCGACTAGTGTTTCGCTTGTCACTTAGAATTAACACTCGTGTACGGACTAATGTAGGCCACATGGGTTTGTATTCCGGGTGGGAGCATTAAGAGGGGAGTTCCGGGAAATGTGGTTATTGAAGTTGGCGATGGGACGTGAATCTCCCGTGCATAAGGAGGATTGGATTGTCGCGGTGATTCACGAGTTGGAATCTAATTTGTGAATCGAAAGTACAATTGTGAAGTGAGGCTAAGTTGACGTGTTGGGAACTTAGTTAGGATACATTGTACCCCAACGCAATCCTACGGAGGCACCCCAACCCTAAGGTGTTTTCTTTTACCTTAGAGTCATAGTGTGAGGTCTCATCCAGACCAAGACCGCAGACTATCCGCGAAGCTTGATTGCTCATATTCATATCTAGATCGACAAAGAAAATATAATTCTTTGTGAGACCAGTTACACAGTTGTTCTTTTGCACACATTTAAGTTATATCCTGCTTGTTGTTGTATAGTTTTGTTTAATTTTTATTGGGCAACTTTGCTCATAACGTACCTACGTGTGAATTCGCAGGTCCGCAGCAGTGAGTAGCTTTGGGGACATCATCATTTTGTGCAGCTTCACGATACTTTTTGTGGTACAGTTGTTGGTAGTTTTATGATCCTTCTTCACATGTAGCATTTTTGTTGAGAGACATGACACGTAACGTACAATTGTGGGCATCTATATGTATGCTTACATGTATATTTTTGTGGACACGAAAATGATCAATGGAATGAAATAAAATCGGTGTATGCAATGAATGGAATGCATGGAATGTGAATAGGTTGAATGAGAAGCAAAAATTTAAATTCCTGTGCATGTTGCTAGTTTTCTCTTGCTTTTGTGAATGTCAAGTATTCGAATGTGGAATGTGTATGCGTGGGATTGGGTTGCCGAGTACCCGGATCCTAGGGGTGTTACACCCCCCTCCCATTTAATTTCTTAGACTAAATAATATATATATATATATATATATAATTATTCTCTATGGATTTTTGAAGAAAAATAATCATAATATTTCCTAAGTATAAATTCTCTTTTGGATTTTTGAGGGTAAAACTTATACATATACTCCCTTTGTTTCTTTGGAGGGAAAAGCAATAATCTTTACCAATAGATAATATCTTTTAACATAAAATTTCTACCTAACGATAGTATATTTTACCTTGTTTGGATAATTTCTTAAACCGATCAAATTACAATGGATCTCTATCAATCCATCTTTTTTAATATTCATTTCTAGGATCACCTATAGAAGAGATTGGTTTTTCATCCAATCTAATTATCACTTATACATATATGAGATTTACTTGTCGATCTCAAAAAAATAAAGCTTCTAAAAAAATTTATTGCCAAGTCTTGTATATTAATCATTGATCATATTTATTATCAAGTAAGTGGTCAAGCACACAAATATTCTTAATTGGTATATTTTTCTTCATTGAAATACTAATATTTATAGTTGTTGGCAATAAAAAGTATACAATTATGTATTTTTATATTTTTAATTTGATACAAATTTGGAACATGTGTAGTTTATATTGTAAAAATCTAAACCAAAGAGTGAATTGAGAAAATGGAACAGTAGAATATGTCTATTTTTTAAAAATTATATAAATATCATTCATAAAAATACTTGATGGTGTGGAACATATATGATATCAATTTATGTAAAATGAAATAAAAATGTACAGTTGATTAAAAACTAAGTTCAAAATAAATTATTATTTACATGAAAATTATAGATGATATAATTTATCTTTCAAAATTATAGTTATATAGTGAATAGAGGAGAGGGATATTCAACTCGTCTGCATATAATTTACATGTTCATCACCTACCGGCCACTCATTTGTTTTGAAACTTTAACTTGCACGTGTTCCAATGGCAGGACCACTTAGCACTCACCCATCCCAATACAGATAAATGGTTAAGAAGGTGATAAACGCTTAAGTGGCATGCACTCAACAACATACTCCCCTTTTTTCTAATGAATATGATCACATCATAATCGATAGATTTTTTTAAAACATTATGCCCCCTCCTAAAAAATGTTCTGGCTCCGTTCCTGGGCAAGATAATAAAATAGCAACAACATAATGGTCAAAAAAATAAAAAATATGTTATTACTTTGTAAATAAGTCAAAGAATTTATATCAAATAAAAAACAGAAATAAGAAGATGAAATATTTATATATTCATATAGAAATACTATGCAAACTTCGAATATTTTTAATAAATCCACACTAATTCCAAGATATGGATCAATTCCATTGTACACATAATACTAATGTTAATAATGAAACATATCAAGATAATACTAACAACTAAATATAGTGAATAAACACAAATCAAACATGTAATCATAACAAATAAATCCAGACCTTAATTTAAGGTCGAAAGTCATAAAGTTGAATATATCCTCCCATCTAGTCTCATGCAAAATATACTTACATTTTTACTTAATGCACATGAAATTATCTACAAATAAAGACTAAATTCAAAGGAATCAAGATTCATGTGTGAAACTATGATTTTGGAACTGAGTAATATATTGTGCAATTTGCATGTATTAACAATGACATTTTACGTACATATTTTACTCCTTTTAAGTTATTTCATTTTGATTTTATTTTTTTATTTTGTGTTTTATATAAATACATGAAAATTACAATAAAAATAAAAAACCCATTAAATAAATTAGTCACTAGTCTATAAATTTTGTCTTATATGTACGTGTATGTCATCCTCTTTTATTTTATTTCTTAATCTTATTTTATATAAAATCAAATATAATTATGTACCTATGTTTCTAATTTAATTTTATTATGTACATAGTGTCGCTTAAAAATTAAAGAAAATACAAAACACCAAAAATCATGTATTATATATATATATATATATAATCCCCAAACAATTTCCTATTTCAAGTTGGTAGTCGAGTTGAGTCTTGGCATCTTCACGAAAGTTTTTTATAGAATTAGTTTCCTACAACTTTTTTTTTCTCATTTTCAAAAGTTCAACATCTAGTATGTTGTTATCTTGTGACCTTGCATTTTAAGCCATGGACCAACTGGTTGGTGATACGTGTCACCCCACCTCTCCCTTAACCTCCAGTAACCTACTGGAGAGGTGGAGAACGTGGATGACGAGCTGACTTCATGGATCTCTCGTGACCGCTATACTCTATTAAAAAATCATTCATTGTCAAATTGAATATCACAAATCCATCTATTTCAAAAAAATAATTGTATGATTTTTTATTCATATTTGATGAGGTATTCTACCCTGAAGTTGGGATTATCTGAGACCTCCCCTAGAGCCAGAAAAATAAGTTCTTGAGAGGGATCTTTATAGTGATAACACTATAGAATAAAAGGATAAGAGGATGATGTCCTACCCACATGCACAATCATTGTCTGTGTCCAACTCTATGATTCGCCTCCGTTATTGCACCACGGTTGGGTTCTTGGACAACCCATTCCCATTCCCATGATTCATTCAACCATATCATTTTCCTTCTTTTTGTTCCTTGTTTTTTATTCTTCACTTTGATGTCTTGTATTACCCCTATGTTGCAAGAAGAGGATCTTGATAATGAGCTCTCATTGTTCATTAGATATTGTCAATGTCGCTTGTCATGCCCAAATCGAAGCGGGCTCGAGCAAACAGGGAATAACACCCTCTTCAAATTCTCACATTGATGAGCCTGAGATTAATCATATTTATTATTATTTATTATTCTCCTATCTTAAACAATTCAATAAAGGATGTCACTAATTAACTAATATTAACACAATGTCTGTTGTACGTAACTAACCCTAATTATTGTATATAAATAACACTATCTATTTAATTTATTTCTTTTATTTTCTTAAATATCAAAATAGCCTAAAATTAGATACTTATTGTAAATACTTAATTTGGATTTTCTATAAATTAAAAATACAAAAATAATAAAAGAATTAAAAGAAGTGTGTTTAATTCACTAAAAATGCTTGCAAAACTTGCAGTTTGTATATGTGTTTCATTTTGATTTTTTTGTTCAACATGAAACTTGTAGATCTCATCGAGATATACAACTTTCATGAATCAATTAACTAAAAATTTGTCTTAATTAAAAAAACATTGAAAGGTTCCCTTGCTCGTTCTTCATCCTCCTCTGCTCGTCGAGAAACCTTCAGTTCCTCTAACAGCTCGTTCCCTTGCAAGCACATGAAGCAGCAGCCTCCTCCCCGCGACACGATGACGAGACGTACCTTGGTGGAAGAGGAGGTGACGGGGCACGGCGTGACGGGGGGAGGAGCTAGGGGCAGAGGGGATGTGCAGGGGCAGAACTCAAGCAGAGGGGGACGTGCGGGGGCGACAGGAGGAGCTGTGGGCAGAGGGGAGGTGCTGGGGGAAGGGGGGATTTGCAACCCAATGTGGAAATGCAAGAACTGGAGATAATCCATCATATCAAACTTTGAAGCTTCCTTGCGGCAGAGACGATCTGTAATATGGTGAGCTCAGACTTGCCACTCTCATCTGACGTTGTGCCAAAATGGCATGAGTGCTTGGTCTTAAGCTTCGCTTGGAGGCCAATCACTGAACAGATCCCAATTCCCTAATTCCCTTGCTAATGTTGATTGCATTATCATGATCCTCCTCTCGCTCATGAAAAATCATGGCATTGAGATCTAGTTTCCTCGCAAGAAGTGCGAGGGAGACATATTCATCATCCTTATAGTCATTGTGGATTAGGAAGGCATCGGGGTTGGCCTTGGTAAGGCAGCTCATGACAAGAAGGAGCTCGAGTTTTGATACTGCCTAAAGACCAAAGGGTAATGTTGAGTCGAACTCCCCGATATCCTCCCACAATCTAGCGATCCTGACTGCATTTCACTGGGTAGATTCCCTAGTAATGGAAGCATTAATCGTTGGAGTGGATAGCATAATCAAAGGCCAACCAGAGGCGGTTCTTTAAACACGCCAGGGAACCATATGATAATCAAGAACTACAGGTCGAGACCATCGGTGAGAGGTGGGGGGACAAGAGGTGTTGGGCGCATAGGGGAGGTGCGACTGGTGGAGTTCAGTGCCAAGCAGGAGGTGCGTGGGTGGGGGGAGGAGGCAGCAGGAGAGGGGAGGAGGAGGAAGAAGATGGGGGAGAAGGAGACTGGAGAGGATGAAGAGAAGGATGAGGAAGATGAAGAAGAGGGGGAGAAGGAAGAGGAAGACGAAGAAGATGGGAGAGGATGAAGAAGGAATGGGATGACTTTCCAGACCTTTTTTTTAATTTAATTCCTTTTGTGTCCCTTAAGTTAACGTCCGTTTACGTTGAGTATGGACGACCACTAACCCAAGGGGTACAAGTGATAGAATGGAAAGAAGTCGGGGGTACAAGTGATATTCCCAAAAAGGGAGGGGCATAATTGAAATGCAATATCTCAGAGGGGCACAACCGATAAAAACCCTATATATATTTATTCACGTAACATGTCCTTAAATCAGGGCGTAATATCGAGTTGGGGGAGCAAATCCTCCATTGTAGAGTAATCTACAATTGGGCCTGCTGCAATCCCCTTTTTGCACGAAAATTCTTTGGGAAAGATCCAACCATGTAGTTTGAATGTATGCATATTGCTTTACATAATGCTCGTAGCTATTTTATCAAAAAAAAATTTAGAATAAATATCAATTTAATCTAAATCAAATAAATAAGTATGAAATTTAAGTAATTAATATTTTAGGCATGAATCGGTACCTGAGGTGTCGATTTGGGGAGAAATCCAAAATGACACCTCAAATGCTGATTTGAGAGTGTAGAATTACACCCATGTCCAACCATTTTGATCTAAGCTCTTCTCACAAAACTATTATCATAAATAATAAACTGTTAAAGAGATGTATATTTCATTGTATATTCTTCTTTAATGCATTGATTTTTCATATTCTTAATGAAAAATAATTATTTGTTATATGTGATAGAGATATTGATATCTATTTTCTCATCTTATGTGTGTATATTTTATTGACATATATTATTGTGTTTATAACTATGTATTTGAATAGGTTACATTTTTCATATAATATAGGGAATAAACATACATTTTTTATGTGTGATTTTCAATATCCATATCAATATCCTAAAAAATAAAAGATTGCATATTGTTTGTAAAATAAATATGATAATAGATGTATATAGATTATCTGGTTGCATTTGTAATGATAAGGGCTAACATATATAAATCAATAATTGATACTTAGATCTGTGTTCATATCTAAAAAAATCAAAACAATATATTTATTTTTGTTTTATTATCATCAAACATAATCACGATTATCCTTATCCATATCTGCCTAAAAATGGATATGTCACCAGACGAATATGGGTTACCCTTATTTATTTTTTAAATACAAATACCAATGTGGATATGGATAAGTATCTATGTACTAGTTGTTGATTGATTTATATATGTTAAGCCCTTATCATTACAAATGCAACCGGATAATCCATGTACATTTATTATCATATCATTTTTTAAATAGATATGATATGTATTTTTATTCCCTATATTATGTGAAAAAATGTAACATATTCAAGTATATGACTACACGCACAACAGTATATGTAAATATGATGTATACACATAGATTGAAAATAATAGATACCAATATCTATATCTCATATAACAGATAATTATTTTTCATTAAGATTATGAAAAATCAATGCATTAACACAAGAATACACAATGAAATTTACATTTCTTTAGTAGTTTATATTAGAGAATTATTTATGATAATGGCTTTGTGAGAAGGGTGTAAATGTAAAATGATTGGACATGGGCCGTTTTGTGTTTCCTCCCCAAATCGATATCTAATTTATACCTAAAATATTAATTATTTAAAATTTGTACTTATTTATTTAATTTAGATTAAATTGATAATTTTTTTAATAAAAAATCTTATTTTATCTTACATGTCGAAGAAAAAATAGGTTTGAAACGATTTTTAAGCATCGTCTATATTGAACATTTCTCTGACTTTTAAGATAAAATAGCTAGAAACATCCGTTTTATTATAAATAAATTTATTATTATACTTATGTACGAAAACAAATATATGAATACAAATGCGAATATTAGCGAATGTCAAAGTAATATCCATATTCACATCCGTTTTAAAACGAATGCGAATACAAATGTCAAAATAGGTATAAAACGAATACGACAGAGGATCGGATACGAATACAGTCACGTTCATTTTCATCATGACACACGAGTAACTAAGCAATAAAAAATTTCATGAAATTCACACAGGGGCATATTTACAAATAATTTGAATAATGGGGAGGACCGCGCAATATCTCTTATTTATTTATAAGCACATAAAAAAATATTAATTACAAGAAGGGTTCGGAGTCCGCCCTATTCCGGTTCACCACTCGAACCGGGGCGAAATTTAACCGTTACTCAGCTCCCGCCGTTTACCGGATACCCAATCCCATGTCTTCTCGTGGGGAACGCAGCAAACAAGAGGCTGCAGATCACCCCGACCCCGAGAGGCAGAGCTCCGAGCACCTCCCTCGCCTCCGTCCCCGGCTGCGGGTACAGGCACCCGACCACGTCCGCGTCCCGCATCGCCACGGCCCCGAACACCAGCACCGACAGCACCGCGTGGACGAAGTCCATCCCGCGCAGCCGGTACTTCCTGAGATCGGGCAGCGCCACGCCGTCGGGGCAGTCGAGGAGCCAAAGGCCTCCCGCGGTCGCGAAGCCGTAGTAGACGTTGCCGTCGGGCGCGCGGAAGCTGTCGGTGAAGGAGGCGAGGAAGCACGATGCCGCGAGGAGGCAGAGGAGGCCACTTGTTAGGGCACGGGTGGCAGCGTCGCACGCGCCGTGGTTCGTGAAGACCGGGGCGAGGAGCTGAAAGGCGAGGATGGTGCCGGTAGGGAGGAGGTTGGCGAGGTGGGCGGTGGTGGCCAAGGCCCGCGAGAGGA
This sequence comes from Ottelia alismoides, assembly GCA_037367405.1. NCBI lineage: Eukaryota > Viridiplantae > Streptophyta > Magnoliopsida > Alismatales > Hydrocharitaceae > Ottelia > Ottelia alismoides. The sequence goes on from JAZKJV010000781.1 coordinate 473,016, forward strand.
CCTGCTGGGAGGGGGCTGCCGATGGCGGCGGCGGTGGGGGTCCGTCTTGCGGGGGGCGCTGTAGTGTGTTGGATCTCGATCGGAGGGACATCGTTTGCCGGAGGTGGATTGGAAGATGAGGGGTGTTCTTAGGCTGTTGCTGCTATTGTTAAATAGGTGGAGTCGGTGTTTGTTTTGACATGTTTCTGTGAGGCTTCTGTGCCGTGTTTGATGACGCTTTGAACTGTGTGTGTTTGGCTTGAATGGGAATGTATGGAGACGTGTGGAGAACAAAAACCGGTAGCCAACTTATACTTGTTTGTTTTTTTTGTTATAGTTGATTGGGTCTTGGTAATGGATTTCCAAGTTGCATGCAAGGAAGCGGATCCTATGCACTAATGCAGAGGTCTGTTGTACCATCAAAGCCCAACTCGAGTTGTTCGATCTTGATAGAGCGGTTCCTATGGATTCTCATGGTATGAGTCTACAAAGTGAAATTTGTGCGAATCACTCGATTAAGATCGAATGGCTCAAACTGGGCTTGATTTACAACAGACTTCTGCATTACTGCACAAGTGAATGTTAAATATTATTATTTAATAAGGAACTAGTGCATACTAGTGCACGGAACTGAAAAATTATTATTGATACGTGTTAATCTAAATGAATATTATTATTGTTACTTAGAATTCATATAATGACGATTATCCAATGAGTTAAGAAAATTTTTATATTAAAAGATAGTGATAATAAATCATGTAATCACTCATTGTTATAGCTCTATTTTATTGTAATGTTAAATAGTGAAGACCATATGTTTGTAAGACTAAAATAAAAAGTTATATTTTATTTGCAGATTTTACAGTACAATGAAATTGATCTACACACTAAGTACACGAAATATTTGTTACTATATCATACAGTGTTAGAGATATAAAAATAAGTATAATATTGATTGCCAAATTATCTTCCAAAATCTTCCATTTACAATGACATAGAAACAGGCACAATATTCTTTGTTAATTTAGAGAAGTACGTGATGACTTGAACCCTCACAAAGCTTGAAGTGCCGGATAAACCCTTGCACCTCTCTCAACCATGGAGGGACATATCGATATCGACATCCTATCGATACAATGTCGATACCGATATATCGCCGATATATCGACGATATATCGACACATATCGCCGACATCCAGTATCCAGTGCGCATTTTGGCCTGTCGATACACGATATAGTCCATATCGACGATATATCGGTGACCTGTCGATACCGATATATCATTGATATATCGACGATATATCGCGATATGGCCATCCATGCTCTCAACATTGATGAACGCTAAACACCCTCTAGAATATGGTCAACTCATGATTTCTATCTGAAGGATATTGTGAATCCTCAAGCGCATCACGGAAGCGTGTCGATCGCATCGTATGCAATCGGAGCAACTAGTCGCACTAGTCGCTAGATGTAGCAGAAATTAAAATTTTTAACTTTAAAGATGAAACCACATGATCACGAGAACACTTCTCGGATCGTTTCATCAAACCACAAAATACAAGGAATACCTCTTGAAGCGTGGTTGTGATCGCGAGATCCCAAAGTAGAGATCCTCCTATCTTAAGTCCGACCCACGGAGAATGCGCTTGCGGGCACGATGATGAGTCGCGTCCTTCCCGCAATCCTTTGACGAAGATCCAAGCGTCGAGGCGTAGAAAAATTGATCTCCTTCCTAATACACAAAGTGGACGGCCACTTGAATATTAGGGAGACCCCACGAGAATGAGAGAGAGAGAGAGTATAGTGGACAGCCACTTCAACTCAAGAATGTTGTCGTAACTTGGAAAGGCTACCCTAACCCTCCTTTTATACTAGTTTAGGGTTCCAATGGATCTCAATCCATGGGACACATGGATCCAAGGGTTATGCTTGGTCCATGCTAAATCAATGGCTATGATTGTTGTTGGTTTAAAACCAACAACATTAATTTAAATTAAAAAATGTTGCAACATTATCAACATAATTTAATTTAACATTAACTAATTAAGAGATAATGTGATAAATGAAATGGAGTCAACCAACCTCCCTAAAATTGGGGGTTATTTTGTCTCCTTTTTATTTATCTTATTATTTCTTAATTAAATTGCAATAACTATTATTGCAATAATATCCACCAAATTAATTTCAAATTAATTTGTGAATATTTCAATCATGCCATCGAAGATACGTGAATCACATTCACATCCCAAACTAATTTGTAAATTACATTTCCAATTAATTAATTAATGTGAATTCAATCCACACTAATAATTAACAAATGCTATTTACATAAATTTTCTCTCTTCAATATATATGTATTACAAAACATATTTATAATACACATATATCATGGATAGTATTATCCATATTCTCTAATCCATGATAATTAAATCCCATTTAATTATCTTGGATAATCATTCTCACAATATGAATCATATTCATATTATGCTTGATAATTAAATCTCATTTAATCATCAAGTCCTTCTTGCTTGGATATGAATTTCATCAAATGAATTATTCTTGAACCCTTTCAAGAATAATGTGCTTTCTCCGCAGATACTTGGAGATAAGGATAGGACGATTGTATTGTTCCATGTATAGTGACTTGGATGTTGAGATCTCGTCTCAAATCCAGATCGTACGAACCTCCCACAGATGCTTGATTAAATCAAGACCGCAAATCCAATCTTCTCATTGAATCTGAATCTCATTCAGATCAATGTCCAACACTTGGACTAAGATCAGAATGCTTCTCTACTGGAAGGAGTCACTAAAATCCAGACCTGTTTCATCACTCCCTCGGAATGGAAGCGTCATGGATATACAATCGTTTATGATCACATCACCCTCAGGTATTCCCAATACCTGTACATCTTGCATACTGGAAGACCCATGGTCAACCCGAAGATCAAGATCTATTTTACACTGTCTTCTTCAGGGTTTGATCACCAAGTTTCTCATTTGATCATTGGGATTTGGTATCGATCATATACTTTCCAAAAGCATATATCATACCTAGGTCTTGATCATATACTTTCCAAAAGTATATATCAAACCTACAAATTCAGTCAAGCTTCCAAAGCAAGACGACCGTGCACGGAATTTGATTCTTCCCAATATCTCATGAGTGAGCTCATGTCTTCCGGTTCAGTAGTGAACCTGTATGATCCCTTTGAGAGATCGTATTACTCATATGCCCTTATATGCACACCAGCTCGCCGGTGTATAGATCTTGGTTAGGTCATCAACCTATTGGTCTGCCAAATGTACATACTCAGACATATAGCAATACATCTGTCTCCGGTCAGAGGATGCGTGCCTATGCTGTGACAGCATTCAACATAGGACTTTGGTTATCTCGATCTCGTTAAGTCAATCCATTGACCTAACTAATTTGATACCTCCGAATCTCTATTCCTATGCAGAGGACCTACATCAAGAGGTCGGTCAGATATCAGCCTATGTGAGAAAGGATTGCCATCTCCTACTCAGGCTGGAGATCACATCTTAACAATCATTTGACGGTGCTTGATGAGTCATCAATCTAACTCTTTAGATATTCATCCAAGCACCAGCCTCTATGATTCAATAATTGAATCAACAACTGTATGATCATTAAGATAGCCATGGTACATAACCCTAATTGTACAGAGGGACCTATTATGCAAATTATTTATTCTTCATTTCAGATCAGGGAATGATATGTGCAATAACATTTATTGCATAATGGCTCGCCGTGGGCTCACATGTCCAACAATCTCCCACTAGCCCAAAGAGCCATTAATGGGCTAATCATTTAAACTCACACTCATGTGACAATCATAAGCTATTTAGAAATAGCTAGGTAAGCTGATCAGTCACTCTGTTCCCGCGAGACTACGCCAAGTCCTTTTACGGCACTTGCATATCCCTAGGTAACAGTGCTCGCATCCAATGCGAATGTTGCATCTAATGCAACCTATACTCAATCTTGACAAAGCAATTATAGTGTCCTTGACACTATTGCTCAATTATTATAACTAGTATTTCCATAATCCTTATCAGAATACCCTTATTCCGGGAGATCATTATCTCTCAAGGTATCCACAGTTAAGACCTCTATCTATAAAGTCTTAAGCTTTTGAAGATAAGACTTTGATATCACTATCTCAAAAATCTTGTCATCTGTGAAGATTTTGCTATTACTGCAATCAAGTGTTCTTTCTCCATAGTAGGATTAGTAACAGTTTACTATTCCCACTGCATAGCAGATATCTGGCTTTTGTACACATCTAGCATACACTAAGCTTCTCGTAACTGATGCACAAGTGCAAGCAGTTATAGCATTCACTTCCTCAACTCTTTGAGGTGTTATTCCTTTAGATAGGTCAGTACCAAATCTCAAGGAAGGAAGCCTTTCTTGGAATTTCCAGGAATGGAATATGTCCAAGGTGTACTACAAATGTGACAGTCCCAATACCCTCTTTTCTTTGCTTCTGAACTCCTTCAGAACTAAGATCTAAGAGGTATTCTTGAGATCATATCTCAAGGTATGGAATAGCCAGATCATAAAACACTTATTATCATCCTTATATCATTCCAAATGATTAGGATATTATCTACATTTAGCACGATGAACACAATGACACTCCCACTAAGCTTCACATGGTACATCAAGATTCTATCTGAAATCACAACACTTATCATTTCATCAAATCTGATGTTCCAACTACAAAAAGCTTATTTGAGTCCATAGATGGATTTCGTTAGCTTTCACATTGCTTTCCTCAACCATGAAGCCCTGGGGTTACTTCATGTGAATATCCTCCGAGAGATATTCTTAGAGGAATGCAATCTTGAATTACATCCTGAAGATGCAATCGTCAAGTTGTGTAGCTAAGGTTAGCAATATTCTGATGATTTTAAGCATGGTTACCGAAGAGCAAGTCTCATTGCAAGCAATGTCTTCTCTTTCGATGTGTAGCTCATGGCTACGAACCGAGCTTTGAAGGTCTCTACCTTCTCATCAGGTTCCCTCTCTTCTTGAAGATCCATTTACACCTTAACGGGTCTTACCCTTATAGGTGGATCCTCGAGGGTCCATATACAACACTTATATATGGAGTCTACTTTAGACTTTATTGCTAATATCCATCTTTCCATGTCACGATCCTCAGGAGCTTCATCACATGAAGTCCGATCATTGTCAGACTTAATCGACACATGGAATACATCTTCAAACTCATTTGAAGAGGTATTAATGTTTCATCTTTAACTGTCCTTTTAGTTTCCGATTTCAGGAGCCTCATTATCTTCTCAAGATTAAATGAGTTCCTTTACTTCATTTTCATCTTGATTGTCAAGAGTCTCAATCCTCCAAGAATCACATTCTTAGAAATGAGATCTTTTAAGAATCTCAAGGTCATAAAGTAGGTATCCAATACCATCCTTTATTTTCCTAATGAAGTAGCACTCTCAAGTGCTAGATTCCAGCTTACATGCATGGAATCTTATTAAGGATATATATTGTAGTCTCTACTACACATATATACTTGGAAACTAAGAGGGAATTATGCTAAAATTCATCATTGATCAAATCATGTCACACATGATCCAATTGTATCTCCCTACAACTCTATTGAGTTCAGGTTTATCAGGAGGAGTGAGATAGAAATGATATTCATATCTCAATAAGGAATTCTTTGAATTTTATCTAACAGGTACAAGGTACCTAGGTTAGATCAAATTCATTTCATCTTTCTTCAAGCATTGGTTCTAAACCAAAATTGTGAAATCTTTGAACATTTCAAAGGTTTCTCAGGTGAAGAGAAGAAATCTCATATCATACATAATCATCAATAGATATCACATATCCATAATGTTTACTATGATATAGAAGATCTACATACATCAATATGTATGAGATCTTGAATACCTCGACATCTAACACCATTCCCAGAGAAGGGCGTATTGGACATTTTACTTTGAATACAATATTTACAAGTATGTAAGATTTGAAATTTTAGACATTCTAAAGTTTCATATCTTACTAGTCTGTTGATCAAATCAACAGACAAATGTCCAAGGCTTGATGCCAGATCATTGTCAAATGATCTTTCATCCTCCTATTGATTTATCAAGGTTTAATTTTCAGTATTAGAAATCTTAATGAACCATTCTTTAATTTTCTAATTTTGTGGAGTCCACTAGATGTTAGATTACTATCTGAAATATTTCCATCATAACTCTTTATGATAGTTCTATCTCAGAATTCATGTTTATTTCCAACATTTAGAAACAAACAATGGGGTATTCTAATATCTAGGTCATAGAGACATTCTCTAAGACTAAGGGCTCTCCCACTGAGAATATGAAGTCCATCTATCCAACAGAGACTGCTGCAACAATTACAGCAATATCCATGTAGATGACTACTAAACCTTAAGATCAAATTTATAATCTTCTAATAAATATATGTGCAACCAATTGCAAATGTCATTAGAAGATTGGGATACAATTGTCAGACTTTATCTTATGAAATAATAAAGTCAGAGTCAATGATTATATGTAGATTATTCTGGTGCTCTGTCTGAGTCCTTCACTAAGGATTTTGGACAGACTTGATAGTCATACTATCAACACATCAACTTATTGCAGTATTGACATTCATCCGACTCTTTGGATGTCATATGGAAGTCACAGAAGTAGGTCAACTTTTTGACTTTCCTTCTTACTCGGGTCCAACCCATGCTTCCATTGCGCTCTCTTCATCTATAAACAACCATTGTTCAAGACAAAGAATCTCTTATGTTAAATTCAAAAAGAATTCAATGTAAGAGCATTTCAACATTTATACATGCTTCATTAAATTCATACAATATGAATATCCTGAAGCTTCATGAATGACTTGAGTATAGATAGCAGAATGATGACACTCATCATATCTACATACATCTTAACTCTTAGAGACTTAGGTTTAGGTAGGTATTCAAACATTTTGAATACATCATCTCTTTCGAGCCACCATTCTGCATAATACAGAGAACCAAGTCATTCATGATTAAATGTCTAGAGCACATACGTATGTCAAAATATCTTCTTTTATTTTATAAGGATTATTCGACAATTACGATCACCATCGACATGTCACTTCCAAAGTACACTCAATGAAAGATCAAGACTATATAGACATACAAATCCTAAGGTGATGTCTTATTGTCTTATTTAATTGTCATTCCTCATTATGTTGAGGAAACTTACACATTGCAACCACATACATTATGTGTCCAATTGCAAGTACAATATCTGGATCATGAGTCCAATCCATGATATTTTTACTGGTTATTATTGAGTATAACATTGAGTGGGTTTAATGAAGGATTATCTGAAATAAGAAATTTGCATAAGGGTATATATATTATATATACATATTTTACTTTGATTTAGGATTTTTTATATCAAAGTTGTCTTGCCTTGTCAACACTGAAAGTTCATTCCCTTAATCACTTTCAGTGTAAGAGATATTCTTACCATTATATCTCTAACAAGATCTGGGATCTCCTTTCCTATCTTTATTGCATCCCAATAATATGAGAACCTACAACTCGGATAAAAAGAAGCGAGAACACATTCCGCCTTGCAAGTCCAACTTGCATTTCCCAATTCGGTCTTTAACACCCGGGCCCACCACCCCTAAGGCAATGTTGACCCGTCATTAATTGAACCAACCGTCAACATGCTTAATACTCGCTATACGCAATCCAATATCGCCCCAATAATATGAGGACCCGATATTGGGGTCACTACGTATACGGCCTTACTCTTTCGAGAAGCAAAGAACCCGATCCAATTAAATCATATATAGGATCTGTCACTTCGGACAGGCGTCTCCTATACACAACAACTGGCGACGGAATCCTTTGCCTTGACGGGAGACCATGGATGTCACTTATGTGATCCTCCATCTTCTTATTCAAATTTTATAATTAATTATCGTGAATCATATTCACATAATTAATTCTTCCAAGGGAAATACACATCTATTCATAATAGAGTGTTTATTGGACATAATTAATTTAATCACATTAAATTAATCATCAATCCAAACATCAATCAACAAACATGTCTTTTACTTGAATAGTAGGTATATACTCAAAGTACGTATTATTCGAATTTTAATAATTAGAAAAATACACATTGTCTGTCTCCAGCATTATACAGTCCCTACCCGCTGTCATGGCCAGTACCGACGAGAGTGGGACGGACCACATACGTTGCAACCGCTACCCTAATGCTCTCCGACTAGGCACCACATCCGCCTCGGGAAAGGATAATACCAGATAGACCATCATGTACTTTGAGATGTTCATCGGTTTTTCAACCGAAATTATACCATATAATATAAATCAAAACATTTTTGATTATAAGGAGATTTGCTAGACAAATCCCCAATCCTATTCAAGCAAAAAGGATTTTTCATGTAAAAGTTGTCCTACAACAATTGTAGGATAAACTATGGTTTTCATGAAAGCAATGTTTGTTGATGAACCAATGATCAAGAACTAATATCTCATCATTGTGGTTTAGGCAAGTGTCATTCAATGAAATAATTATCTATTTAAATATTTCACAAATATTTATCACTAATTATTCCAGAAAATTAACAATTAATTTTCATCATGATAATTGAATGACATATCACAAGGTTCAAGATCAAAATTGTTAATTTCCAGCAGTGACCCCCAATCACTAAAATTAACTTATCTTGATCAATTTAAATCCAAAAAATGCAAACTCAGTTTCCAAAGATTTCTTATTTGATTTATTAAAGAAACCAAGTGATACATGCATTTCAAGGCGGATTAAAACCGTAATTATCTCATTAATCACGTTCAAATCCGCAGTTCCCGCAACAGTGAATATAGTCATATTCAAAAGGCCATATCTTGAGCAAATAAAGTCCAAATTTAGTAAACTCAAGTCCTATGGTTTCCTTGTTTAATGGGGAACAAAATCCAATTGAAAATTTCGTCTTTAAACATTTTAAACAGTGCCGAAAAATTCAATTATACAGAGGTGCGAAAATTGAAATGCAGCAAAAATTTCGCAACCCTTTCAAGAACCAAATCGTCTACGGTCTATGGATCATATCCAAAACCTTATTCAACCTGGCTCTGATACCACTTGAAGGATATTGTGAATCCTCAAGCACATCACGGAAGCGTGTCGATCGCATCGTATGCAATCGGAGCAACTAGTCGCACTAGTCGCTAGATGTAGCAGAAATTAAAATTTTTAACTTTAAAGATGAAACCACATGATCACGAGAACACTTCTCGGATCGTTTCATCAAACCACAAAGTACAAGGAATACCTCTTGAAGCGTGGTTGTGATCGCGAGATCCCAAAGTAGAGATCCTCCTATCTTAAGTCCGACCCACGGAGAATGCGCTTGCGGGCACGATGATGAGTCGCGTCCTTCCCGCAATCCTTTGACGAAGATCCAAGCGTCGAGGCGTAGAAAAATTGATCTCCTTCCTAATACACAAAGTGGACGGCCACTTGAATATTAGGGAGACCCCACGAGAATGAGAGAGAGAGAGAGAGTAGAGTTCTTCAACTCAAGAATGTTGTCGTAACTTGGAAAGGCTACCCTAGCCCTCCTTTTATACTAGTTTAGGGTCCAATGGATCTCAATCCATGGGACACATGGATCCAAGGGCTATGCTTGGTCCATACTAAATCAATGGCTATGATTGTAGTTGGTTAAAACCAACAACATTAATTTAAATTAAAAAATGTTGCAACATTATCAACATAATTTAATTTAACATTAACTAATTAAGAGATAATGTGATAAATGAAATGGAGTCAACCAACCTCCCTAAAATTGGGGGTTATTTTGTCTCCTTTTTATTTATCTTATTATTTCTTAATTAAATTGCAATAACTATTATTGCAATAATATCCACCAAATTAATTCCAAATTAATTTGTGAATATTTCAATCATGCCATCGAAGATACGTGAATCACATTCACATCCCAAACTAATTTGTAAATTACATTTCCAATTAATTAATTAACGTGAATTCAATCCACACTAATAATTAACAAATGCTATTTACATAAATTTTCTCTCTTCAATATATATGTATTACAAAACATATTTATAATACACATATATCATGGATAGTATTATCCATATTCTCTAATCCATGATAATTAAATCCCATTTAATTATCTTGGATAATCATTCTCACAATATGAATCATATTCATATTATGCTTGATAATTAAATCTCATTTAATCATCAAGTCCTTCTTGCTTGGATATGAATTTCATCAAATGAATTATTCTTGAACCCTTTCAAGAATAATGTGCTTTCTCCGCAGATACTTGGAGATAAGGATAGGGCGATTGTATTGTTCCATGTATAGTGACTTGGATGTTGAGATCTCGTCTCAAATCCAGATCGTACGAACCTCCCACAGATGCTTGATTAAATCAAGACCGCAAATCCAATCTTCTCATTGAATCTGAATCTCATTCAGATCAATGTCCAACACTTGGACTAAGATCAGACTGCTTCTCTACTGGAAGGAGTCACTAAAATCCAGACATGTTTCATCACTCCCTCGGAATGGAAGCGTCATGGATATACAATCGTTTATGATCACATCACCCTCAGGTATTCCCAATACCTGTACATCTTGCATACTGGAAGACCCATGGTCAACCCGAAGATCAAGATCTATTTTACACTGTCTTCTTCAGGGTTTGATCACCAAGTTTCTCATTTGATCATTGGGATTTGGTATCGATCATATACTTTCCAAAAGCATATATCATACCTAGGTCTTGATCATATACTTTCCAAAAGTATATATCAAACCTACAAATTCAGTCAAGCTTCCAAAGCAAGACGACCGTGCACGGAATTTGATTCTTCCCAATATCTCATGAGTGAGCTCATGTCTTCCGGTTCAGTAGTGAACCTGTATGATCCCTTTGAGAGATCGTATTACTCATATGCCCTTATATGCACACCAGCTCACCGGTGTATAGACCTTGGTTAGGTCATCAACCTATTGGTCTGCCAAATGTACATACTCAGACATATAGCAATACATCTGTCTCCGGTCAGAGGATGTGTGCCTATGCTGTGACAGCATTCAACATAGGACTTTGGTTATCTCGATCTCTTTAAGTCAACCCATTGACCTAACTAATCTGACACCTCCGAATCTCTATTCCTATGCAGAGGACCTACATCAAGAGGTCGGTCAGATATCATCCTATGTGAGAAAGGATTGCCATCTCCTACTCAGGTTGGAGATCACATCTTAACAATCATTTGACGGTGCTTGATGAGTCCTCAATCTAACTCTTTAGATCTTCATCCAAGCACCAGCCTCTATGATTCAATAATTGAATCAACAGCTGTATGATCATTAAGATAGCCATGGTACATAACCCTAATTGTACAGAGGGACCTATTATGCAAATTATTTATTCTTCATTTCTGATCAGGGAATGATATGTGCAATAACATTTATTGCATAATGGCTCACCGTGGGATCACATGTCCAACACTATCATGTAGATCGAGGGGGTATAATCCATAACATTTATTAACACATGTACATTGATCTTCGTGTATGGACATGAGCTATGTTGAGTTATCCTTTATTCTTTCATGTTGTCTAAAATCCTTGGTAAAATACATGTAAATATCAATTTTCTCATTAATTAACATTCTAGCTCCAATTGTTAATATTGTATATTTAACATACAACTAAAATCACCACTGATGGACGATCCAGGCATGGCTCGGGAGATGGTTGATTGGCAGGGTCGAAGGTCGCCACTGATGAATCAATTAAGGGGGGCTCCTACACGTGGATACTGGAGTGATCCTAGGAGATGGGGGCATCATCCTTGAGGGGTTGAAGGGACGGACAACTGTGGCAGACAACTAGGGCTAGCAGAGCTTACCACGTTGAAGTTATGAAGATCTTTGATGTCTAGTAATGGAGTTGGGCTTTGCATGGAAAAAAGAATTATAGTATATTAAAATGGGTAAAATGAGCCTGTCCTATGGAGAGCTAACTTGGTTTTCCCGTTCCATTTTCTTTATTTTTTATTTTTTTTGAAAAATACTTCTGGGAATTCATTACTATATCTTAGTGCTTCTTCCCTCTTCCCTCCCCTTCTCCTAGCCTCTCAACCCTAGCCTTGGGGTAGTGGTGGAATGAAAGTCGTAGAGAATGAATGGGTAGAGGGGAATTTATAGGCTTCTGGGACGCCCACGTGTCATCCTAGTCGACACCTGATGACCCACAAAACCAAGGTGACTCAGGTTAAGGTATCTACAATGGTCGTTGCGACCCAAGTCACCAGATGCGGTCAATCAAGAAAAATAGACCACCAAGAGAGATAAACATCAATCAAACACAAAATAGCGGTCTTGCTATTTATTTAACCTGGTATAGCGACCAGGGTCGAACACAAGGAGCACGGGTTGGCCTTGCGGCCTACGAAGTAGTCAAAAAGGAAATAAAAGAGGAAATATTTTTGGTGGTTTTTTAAATTATTTTATATATTTTTTTGGATTTTTAATGTGTTAAGAAAATGATGAAAACTAAGGAACTACACACTTCAACAAATTATTAAAAGCACTAAAAATCAACCAAAAATTCTAACAAAAATATTTTTATGTGTTTTATGATTTTTAGTGTTTTTGATGAATTTTTGGGATTTTTCTGATGTTTATTTAATTTTCTAAAAATGAAACAGTGACTGAAATGAAAGGTACTGTCCAGCCGAGCTAAAAGGGCCTAGATAAGATATCTAAAGGCCCTAAATTAGCTGGAAGGTAATTTTCCTGTAAAGAGGATAAAACAAAGAAAATTTAGGCACCTATATTATTATTTTTGGGTTTTTAGTTTAATTATTAGAATTTTTATAAGTTTTTAAGTGGTTTTCAATTTTTAGTGGTTTTCAGTAATGCAAAATAGCCAAAATTGGCTAGAAAATCAAGCACAACAAAATAGACAATAGACAATTTTTTTGTAATTTTTAGACACTATTTAATATTTTTTGGGGTTTTTAAAGTTAGACAGTAGCAAAAATGAAGGTTTTTGATTTTTTAAAATATCAAATCAACTCAGAAATGTCTCCAAAAATCCTTGAAAATTTTACACTATGGCAGGAGCCATGTGTCCAATTTTCGTTGGATTTGGAGGTAATTTGCTATTTTATTCAAGAATAAAGAGGGGGCACTGTGCACAAGGACCAAAGTGCAAATACCGGGAAGTATGGGGGGTTTGGTGCAATTAACCCAGCAAAACACGCGCTACGCGCGTGCCTGGGGCACTCAGGGACCCAAATGTAATGAAAATAAGTCCCGAGGGCTATTTGGTAACAAGTACCAAAAGTCCAGGGGCTTATCTGCAAATAACCCAAAAAATCACACACATGCTCAAATGTTTCACGCACAGGGGTATAATTGCAAATAAACACAAACTTTCATTCATTCATTAACATCCAGAACTACAGGGGTATGATATGCAAATAAGCCAAAAACTCACGTGTCGATGCACGTGTCAGACCATACACAGGGGCATAAATGCAAATAAAACTAAGCACAGGATCCTCGATGCAAATATCCCAAAACTAAACAACTACACTAGATAATTACAGGACTAAATACGAAAGGAAATAAACAGAAGGGCCTAAGGGTAGTTTACCCTTTATTAATGGAGCGACTGGATGGAGGCCACGTGGAGCATCTGACGGTGGCGAACAACGGGCGTTCCACAGCTGGGCTCCTCGTGCGAATCCGACGGCGGGGGTCGTTCCACGTGGAGGATCGAACGGTGGTGGCTCTCGGTGGCTAACCCTCGAGCATCGGACGGTCCAGATCTATCCTCCTCAGATCAAACGGTGGCTGCTGCTCCTGAACGGACGACCCAGATGCAAACTGGAGCTGGAGGTCTGATCGGACGGTGGCTGAAGGTCGAGGAAGAACAGGTGGCCGGCGAAGTTCGCCGGCCCAGTACGTGCGCTCCTGACCTCCCCTACCGCGCCTAAAGATCGGAGAAGCTCCGACGTGGTGCTCCGCAGCTGCTGGTGGCCTCCGATGGCCCAGCCGAGCTCTGGTGAGCTCCGACGAGGTCGGCGGAGGCGAGGCTCCTGGCCCAAATGACCCAGCCCTCAGATGGGCTGGGTAGTACCTGCAAAGATGACCAGAAGACTCGCGGGTCGAGGGCAAACTGCCTCGACCCGGTTAGGCGGGCTGACGGTGAACGAAGGGTCGAGGTGGACGAGCTCCGACGAAGGGGGGGGGGGACGGTGGAGCTCGAATCCCAGCTCCTGTGCGAGCTGGGTTGGATGGAGCTATGGAGAAGGTGCACGGGAAGAAGGCGATGGCTATGGTGAAGCCCGATGGTCGGTAGGTGGTCGGAATCGATTGGAATCGGCGGGGGACGGCGGAGCAGCGAATTGGGCGAAATAGAAAATTCAAGAAAAAGAAGGAACGACGGGGCTACCTGGGTGGATGGTGAGACTGGGGACGAGGTAAGGATGCTCTGGGTCTTCGCCTCGAGGAGCGTCTTCCTCCGAGGCTCGAGCTCCTGCTGGTGGCGGAGCAAGGCGGCGAAGCTTCGCCGGATCAATGGTCTCGCGTCCTCTCCTCGCTTCGACACCACGGGGGCCAAGCTGTCACTCTCGCCTACGCAATGGAGCTCACGGGAGGTGGAATCGAGTGGCCAAAGATGGGAATGAAGGTGGCGGAGCTCGGCATATATATGGGTGCAGGTCCGACTAGGGTTGGTCGGGTAGGGCAATGGAAGGCGCGGATCCCGAGGCAAGGGCTCCGGCGAGGATGTCGGATGCAAGGAGAAGAAGCAGGACCCGGGGTTTGCGGAGATGGCGAGCGGATCGAGCGCGGAAAAAGAGGAGAAGTCGGGTCGGGCGCGAGATCCGCTGGAGAAGAAGGTCCGCGGAGGGAGTTGATCGGAGGTCAACATCTCCGTGGACCAATGAGAAGCTGCCACGTGGAAATGATTTGAAAAATCATTTATAAATAGAAAATGGCAGAATTATTAAAAAGTCAAAACATGAAATATTTTTTTTTAATTTTTTCTATTTTTTGGTGATTTTTAATTAATTTTTCAAAACAAAAATAAGGTATTTACAATATATAGCTATACATAGGTATATGCATAATATGTATTTTTAATTTTTGATTTTTAATTTGTTATTTTTGTGTATTTTTATTCCCATTTTATATTTTATTTATTTATATCATAAAATTAGGAATAAAAAGATATTTTTATTTTATTTTTATTATTTATATACATAGGTGAAATAAATAGATATGTACATATATACACATGGTATATTTACAAAGTATTTTTGTGTTTTTAATTTGTTCTTTTTATTTTGTTTTTATTTTAATTGTTTTGATTTAATTTATTTACAACATAAAGGATGGAATATTTACAAAAATTTGGAAATTAATTTTATCTATTTATAAGGCTAAATAAATATAAAGATGGATGTCTTATATACATGATGACTATATACAAGGTGATGTTTTTGTTTGTTTTCTTTTTAATTTTTATATTTTTATCTTGATTTTATGTTTATAAATATATACAAATATTTACAATCCAATTTGAGTCTATTTTTGTGAGGAAAATACTTTTATTTACATAAATATTTACACACATGAGCTCCTATCTCCCTCTACTTTGGTTTTTATGCGGTCAGGCCCATGCTGAGCCCTCCCTTGGGTTAGGTCGCTCAATATTTATTCTAAATATTTCCCTCTTTTTCTTTTTACTCTTTATTCTTTTATTTTTGCACAAAAACATGCTAATTATTAAACTTTATACAATGCATGCTTTTGATAATTATTTGTATTTACATGGATATACATACATTTGCAAAGGTTTTTGTAGCTAAAATATAAGAATAAAGAGTGATGAATGGGTATTCATCACCCCCCTATACTTAACTTTTGCTAGTCCCTTAGCAAACACTTATTTGAAAAAGAAGTGAAAAAAAAGAAAGAAAGAAAAAGAAAAAGAGGGGAATGTACATGGATCAAGGTTGAATATTAAACTTTCCTTCATTAAATTGAAATATGGAGCTCGATCAGATCTTTGGATTATTAATGTGTCAGAACCTTATTTGGACTTAAGCTTAAAACTCAACAGCCTCTAAGTTCCACCAATCTATGGACAAGACTCCTCAATAAACCAGATCAGAACAAGTCTACATACACAAACTCTAATGACCATGAATCTTTCCATGCAGTGTAAGTGATATGTAGCTCCCCACCTCAGAAGTAACAAAGAAACAACCTCCCTCAACCTGGTAACTCTAATGCCTCGGTCTAGCAACTCTTTCCTCGAGAAGCGGGGTATTCCCTTCTAAGTTCAAGTGCAACCGGCTCAAGAAGAGGGGGAAGAAGTATAGACTTTTGGAAGCTCAGCCAGTGTAGCCAAGTCTCCCGCTGCAAGCTTCATGAGATGTAACGTGGATACCATAAGCTTTTGCTTTATTTGACTATATACACTCCGGTGGGGTTATTAAATTTTCAATCCGACCCGCCACTTTTTTGGAGTTCTTTTTGCATTTTGCAATTTTTTTTCAAGTGCCTCTGTGCAACATATCTACATGGTGCAGCATATATACAAGAAATTTCCTCTTGAGCCAGTAGACTATCCCTCTTTTGAAGCTTTATTGCAACCCACGGCTTCTGTCTTTAGCCTTCATCACCACTAGACCAAGTTGAGACGCACTTCCTTCACTAGAAGAAGAAGAGAGATTCCGCCTAGAAGTACTACCCTCATATGCTACCCCAAGTCAAAAGAAACTGCCTCCTTACCACCTCATCCGTGGAGAGCTATGTGTAAAGTGCTGGTGCAAGTCAAGCCATTGTCTCTAAGAGTCATGCGTGTGTTGTTAAGTGTTCTACTTAGGCTCATCAAGATGACATATGCTCATAGCCTAGTGGACTCAAAGAATTAAGTCCTTATGGACCTGAAAAGCCTTAACCCTAATCCCTATAAGGTTCCTCTTGGAGTTAGGTGGATTAAGATCTTATTCAAGCTCCATTTCTCAATTTAATTCCAGGCTTAGTTTAAATGTCAACTCTCATCCAGGAAAAACTATATATACATACAAAGATGCTATTTACAAATATTTACAATCGTGCAAAATTTTTGAAAAATGTTTTGAAATCATGAATGGATGGATGCATGAAGTGCAAGTTTTGCAAAAGTATTTACAAATATTTACACAAGATTTTTGCAAACGTTTGATTTTCAAAACATTTTGGAAAAATTTTGTACTATATACATAGTTTTGATAAGAAAATATTTACACAAACTTTACATAAAAACTTTTTGAAAACATTTTTACAAAAATAATTTTTTGTACACTAGCTATGTATTTGCAATAAAAGAATGATTATTTACAGGATTTTTTTTAATTTTTGTGATTTTTAAGGTTTTTAACCATTTTAGTTATTAACACACTCACACAAAGTACGAGTTATGGCTAAAGTATATATGAAATATATACACCCCCCCTATACTTAGCTCGAACGATGTCCTCAGAGTGATAAGAGCGATGAAGAAGACATAACTCGTGCTTAGTAAAAGGGAAGTGAAAAGGAATGGCTAAGTACAGGAATGAATGAATGAATGAAATGAGGAGAACTCGGTGGTTTCCCCCTATACTTAGGATTAACTAATCCTAAGTATAGCAAGCTGTACATGAAGGGAAATCCGAGTGAAGAATATACAGAGTCTACCCCCCTATACTTAGGGTGAAATATCCCTAAGTATAGGCAGCAAAACAGGGGCAGAAAGAATGAAAAGAATACCCGCATGTCCTACATCCCACCCTATACTTAGGGTAAAGTACACCCTAAGTATAACATAATCATAAGATGAGAAAAGGGATGTGGGACTAAAGAATAGTGTGATATAGACAACTGGATCTATACAAGTCGGAAGAACAGTGATAATCAGGCGTGAGATGCAATAGATGTGAGTCAAGAGACCACATCTCACGCAAAATGAATAGGGGCAACCTCAACGACCCGCGGCTCATGATCTAGAAATGGCTTGAGCCGCTGGCCGTTCACTCGAAAGGTACTCTCAGAAGACAACTCGGATATATCAATGCTACCGTTGTCGTGTACCTTTCTCACAAGATAAGGTCCCTTCCACTTGCTCTGTAGCTTCCCTGGAAATAAACGAAGCCTCGCATCAAACAACCATACTCTCTGTCCAGGCTCAAAATGCTTGTGGCTGATATGAGAATCATGCCACTCTTTCACTCTCTCCTTATACTGTAGGCTGTTTGAGAAGGCCGTATCTCTAAGCTCCTCCAAGGCTGCTAACTCTGCCCTTCTCTGGTCTCCTACACTTTCTGGATCTAAAAGAATATCTGTGAC
Organism: Ottelia alismoides; assembly: GCA_037367405.1. Lineage (NCBI taxonomy): Eukaryota > Viridiplantae > Streptophyta > Magnoliopsida > Alismatales > Hydrocharitaceae > Ottelia > Ottelia alismoides. Next base: position 491,492 of record JAZKJV010000781.1, read on the forward strand.
TGCCCAAAGTGACTTGTGCCTCAGCTCAACAGGTAAATGGCATGGCTTGCCATAAACTAGGCGAAAGGGAGATGTGCCCAATGGTGTCTTGAAAGAAGTCCTATATGCCCACAAGACCGAGTCCAAAAGCTGTGACCAATCCTTTCGGTCAAGGCGGACGACTTTCTGCAAAATAGTCTTGATCTCCCTGTTCGAGACCTCGGCTAGACCATTCGTCTGTGGATGGTATGGAGTGGCAACTCGATGGTCTATGCCGAACTCACTGGCAAGTGCCTTCACCTGGTCGTTGATGAAATGAGACCCCCCATCTGAAATCAATACTCGAGGTACCCCGAATCGCGTGATGATATGCTTCCTCAAAAATCTACAAACTGTCCTCGCATTAGCGGCTCGGGCGGGGATAGCCTCAACCCAACAACTAACATAGTCAACGACCAACAGAACGTACTCAAACCCCTGGCTCTTAGGGAATGGACCCATGAAATCGATGCCCCATGCGTCAAAAATCTCACAGAAGTGAATGGGCTGCATCGGCATCATATCACGCTGTCCGCAAGTGCCCATCCTCTGACAGTCAGTACACCTCTTCACGAACTCATCAGAGTCCTTGAAGAGGGTAGGCCACCACAAGCCGGATTGGAGCACTTTCTGTGTCGTTCTCCTCCCAGAGTGATGTCCTCCTGCCTCAAGCTTGTGGCAGTAAGTGAGGACGCTATGGTGCTCATCCTGAGGGATGCACCTACGCCAGACACTATCCCCTCCTTCGTGGTAAAGGATGGGATCCTCCCAATGGTAAGACTTGGCCTTCGCGAGGAAGGTCTCAAGTCTCTGTCTGGGCCAACCTTGTTGGACTTTCTTAGCAACAAGAAAGTTCACAATGTCGGCATACCACGGGAGTGAGGCGATAGCAAGGATCACCTCATCTGGGAAGGTCTCACAAATGGGATCAATCTGCTCAGACTCCTCAGGCTGCTCTAAACGGGAGAGATGATCCGCCACCACATTCTTGACTCCAGGCTTATCCTTAATCTCAATGTCGAACTCCTGGAGTAGAAGGATCCATCTAGTCAGTCTGGCCTTGGCATCCTTCTTTGCCATGAGGTATCAGATGGCGGTATGATCTGTATACAAAGTCACTCTAGATCCAATGATGTAAGATCTGAATTTATCTAGGGCGAACACTACTGCTAGCATCTCCTTCTTTGTGACTGTATAATTCCGCTGGGCGGAATCCAAGGTGCGGCTAGCATAGTGGATAGCAAATGGAACTCCATCCCTCCTCTGTCCCAGCACAACCCCCACGGCAAAATCGGAGGCGTCCGTCATGATCTCGAATGGGAGAGACCAATCTGGTGGCTGGAGGACAGGAGCCTCAACAATACACTGCTTGAGAGTATCAAAGGACGAAAGACACTTGTCATCGACAAGGAACTCGGTGTCTTTCGTCAGCAGGTCAGTCAGCGGTCGGGCAACTCTACTGAAATCACGGATGAACCGCCGATAGAAACCGATGTGCCCCAAGAAAGACCGTAACCGCCACAAATTGGACGGTGGTGTGAGTTTTCTAATGACATCAACCTTGGCCGGATCGACCTCCATGCCCCTGTTGGAGATGATGTGGCCAAGCACCGTCCCTTGAGTCACCATAAAGTGACTCTTCTCCCAAGAAAGAACCAAGCGGACCTCAATACATCGCTGGAGTACTCGGTCTAGGTAGTCAAGACAGGAGTCGAATCCATCGCCGTAAACCGAGAAATCATCCATGAAGACCTCTAAGCACTCCCCTACCATGTCCGAAAAGATCGACAACATGCATCTCTGAAAAGTCGCAGGGGCGTTGCATAGCCCAAATGGCATGCGTCGGAAGGCGTATGTGCCGAAGGGACAGGTAAAGGTGGTCTGCTCCTGATCCTCAGGAGCGATGGCCACCTGGTTGTAGCTCGAGTACCCATCCAGAAAACAATAATGGCTCTTCCCTGCCAGCCTCTTAATAATCTGATCAATAAAGGGCAGGGGGAAATGATCCTTCTTGGTGGCCTGGTTGAGTCTCCTGTAGTCAACACGAACCCGCCAAGAAGTGGGTACTCGTGTAGCAATCTCCTCTCCAGACTCGCTAATCACTGTAGTGATTCCCGTCTTCTTGGGCACCACATGCAAAGGGCTGACCCACTTGGAGTCGGAGATGGGATAGATAAAATCGGCGCTCCACCATTTCGAAATTTCCTTCATGACAACCTCTCTCAGATTTGGGTTCAGCCGCCGCTGGAACTCACGCGACGGCTTCGCCTCATCCTCGAGATAGATATGGTGGGAGCACAGGGCCGTACTAATCCCATGGAGATCTGCTACGCTCCATCCTATTGCCTTGCGGTTCTTTTCAAGAACCTCCATCAGACGGGATTCCTGCTCTCCAGTCAAATCGGCTGAGATAATGACTGGGTACATCTCATGCTCACCCGTAAGGAATCTATACTTCAGCAATGAAGGAAGCGGCTTCATCTCTGGACAACTGGGTGCTGGTAAATCTGGATTCAAAAGAAGATGCGTGTATGCTGCCAAATCTGTCCGGGAGACTGAAAGTGTACTCTCGCAAACTGGATCGGGAGAAGGCTGCTCAACTGTGTTGTCTCTGATCTGCTCTGCCACTACCTCATCCTCATCTGTAGGCTCTGGTGGACTCAGGTCTGGCATCTGATCATCACAATCTGCCCAATCAGACTCTGAATCCGAGGGATCTGCATCAAACAAGGTGGCATCAGTACCACCATCACACAAGGTGGCATCAGTACCACCATCACTAAGAACCGTGTCGCGGTCGAGAATCGGCTCTGCTGCCTCTGTAGTATCCTGGACCAGGGCTGTGCTATTCAAGCTCTCCTCTGCTGTCATCTCTGCATCAGTGGTGTCTGGAAATGAGAGGATGGCCTGTGCGGAAGGGTCTGCCCATGCTGCCTCATCATCTGTGATCACAAAATCACAGTTCTGGTGGATGTCTAGCCCGGCGTCTGTCAGCTGCTTTGTATCTGTGATTCTCTCTGAGCATGCTCTCTCTCTGGCTCTGTAGTCCTCGACCGTCTCTATTTGTACACTCTCGCCCTCGACGCGAAAGTATACCTTCCCGCTATCATGATCAGTCACCGCCTTGGCTGTGGCCAAGAACGGACGACCGAGGATGATGGGGGTATCGGCCACTGAATCAGGGATCTCTATGTCCAACACTACGAAGTCCACGGGGAATTGCAGGCCCTAAATAGTGACGATGACGTCTCACAACAAACCCTTCGGCCTCTTGACAGATCGATCAACGAACTGAAGGACTGTCCTGCTCTGTCGAAGAGTGCCCAACTCGAAGCGGTCGAGAAGGGCTGCCGGAAGGAGGTTGATAGACGATCCGCTATCCAATAGAGTCCGGTCGAACCTCTGCTCACTAATCTGACATCTGACATACGGGGCTCCTGAATCTGGCCTCTTGGCCGGCAGACGGTTCTGGATCGCGAAGCACGTGGCTTTCGTCAACACATGTATCTCTGAATGATGGTTCCTCCTCCTCCTCCTGACTGTGGTCCTATCTTTCAAAGATCGCTGAAGAAGGGGGATGTGCTGCAAAGCCTCCTGAAGGGTCAGTTGTATGTGAAATCGATCAATCATGCTCTGGCTGAACTCCTCCTGCTCTCTCTTTTTTGGGTCTTTTTCTCTTTTCTTCCCCTTCCCCGTATGAAGGGCTCTAGGGAAGGGGATCACAGGGTCCTTCTCAGATGAAGGACTAGGAAGAGGTCTAGACGGCTCGACGGCCGGATCCACACATACATCAATCACCACAGTGGGATCAGAAGAAACTAAACCTTTTCCTTTATTCAAAACAGTGTTCTGAGATACATCAACAGAAGGAAAAACAACATCTCTCTCAAAATGAACACCGGTGGCCTCAGTACCACCACGGCCTGGCTCTGCTAGACGTCTCGCGGCCACAGTACCGCGTGCTGGCTCGGCTACTCTGGTGGCGTCAGTACCACCTCCTCGAACTGGTAAGGCGGCGGCCTCAGTACCGCCGGTGGAATCGGCATCCTTGGTGGCATCAGTACCACCGTCATCCTCGGGTGCGGCCTCAGTACCGCTCTCCTCCTCCTCATCTGGCGCCCTGGGTGGATCCTCGAGTAGTCGCTCAGATGAGGCGCCGCCTGCTGGTGCTCTACCGCTCCTAAGTGTAAAATCAGCATCAAACAGATCTGAAGACATATCATCAAATGGATCACTAGGAGTGGCATGCTCAGTGTTAACTACTTGCTCAGACTTCCTCTTCAGGCTATTCGGATTCGGCTCTATCTATGCAGGGATGGCGGCCTTCCCTCTCATCAGGTCCCGCATCTCCTGGCGGAACTCGTCCATCTCCTGTCTAAATGTAGCCTGCTGGTCCGTGAGGAGGCGGGCTATGTCATCCAAGGCGGGGCTCTCATGGGAGCCCGACGGGTAGCCTCTCTGGGGCTGAGGCTGCTGGAACTGGTGCTGCTGCTGCTGAGAGGGGTAGGAGGGAGAATGTTACTGCTGGTGTGGCTGGTGAGCCTGCTGCTCACGTCTCCAAGACTGTCCCTGCTGCTGATAGGGACGAGGAACGAAGGACGACTGCTGGTATGGCTGGTGGACTGGGGGCTGCTGTTGCTGGTGATCTCTCTGCTGGCTATACTGCCCTCCCTGACCGGATGACTGCTGCTGGGGCTAGGTACCTCCACTCCCCCACCTGAATCCGGGATGGTCTCGTCGGATCCCAGGCTGAGGGCGGTCATACCAAATCCCGTTGACATCCATCAACGGCTCTGCATCGAACTGGGCTGGCGGGAGTACTGCCAGAGGCTGATCCGGCTGGTATACCACCATCTGCATGTCTGGAGATGGCGGGGACTGGTAAGAGAGCTGCTGCTGCTGGTACGGCTCCGCCTGTACAAGGTGAACCTGTCTAGGCTGCTGAAAGGAGCTGGAGCGCTGGGACGAGCTGCTGCTGCCGCCGGTATCGCCTCGCGACTGAAGACGGGGCTGTGAAGCCGTCTGTGCCTCCTGGAGACACATGAGCTGGGTCTTCATGTCGCTCAGAGTCTGTGCCATCTGCTCCATCTGCGTGATGCCCTGGCACTGCTTCTTCTCGATCAGCTCCATCCGGTCCAACTTCTCGCTGATAATACCCATATCCGCAGCGGACGACTCTGCCTGTGCTGCTGCAACTGCGGATGAACTGGATGGACCGGCGTCGACCCGTGCTATCCTCTGGTACTGCACAGGTACTGGCTGCTGCTGGGGTCTGGCCTGAGTATACAACCGGGTCTGGGACATCACCATATAGTTCTCGGCCATCTCCTCGTAGATGGCCCAGACCTGATCGTGATCCTTTGCGAAATAGGACCCGCCACAAGAAGCATTCACCAAGCCCTGGAGCTCTGGTGTCAGCCCGCTGAAGAAGCTCTGCACAAGGTTCGGCTTCGAGATATCATGGTGCGGGCATCGGTCAGTAAGCTCACGAAACCTCTCCCATGCCTCATGGAATTGCTCATTGGGGAGCATGGAGAAGTTGCTGATCAGGGCCCTCGCTGCATTGGTCCGCCCGAGTGGATAGTACTTGTTCAAGTACTCGGTGCGGAGCTGCTCCCAGGTGTAAACGAACTTCCCCAAGTGCTTCAGCCAGGTGGCTGCTCTGTCTGCTAAGGAAAAGGGGAAGGCAATCATCCTGATCGTATCCTGGTCCACCTGACGATCGTGAACAGTGCTGCAAATCATCTCAAACTCCTGCAGGTGGAGATGAGGCTCCTCTGTCGCCAAACTGTGGAATCGGGGAAGAAGCTGCAAGGTGTTCGGGGGGAACTTGAAGTCCCCCACGATCGCTGGAAGTACCACCCAGCGGTGTGTCAAGGTCGACCCGGGATTGTGGTTCTCCCGCATCGATCTAAGTGGTGGTGGTGGTGCTCCTTTGGCTCCGCCTGCTCCGCCACCTCCGGCTGTAGGATCATCAGGTCCTCCTCCTGCCGCCAGATCGTCGGGGCCTCCTCCTGCTCCTCCTCCGCGGTTGGCTCTCAACTGCTCAAACTCTCGCCTCATGTCCATCATGAAAGCTCCCTGATCCCTCAACTGCTGCTGCACTGACTCGAGGGAGGCGATCAGGGTGGAGTTGATCGAACCCTGGTCCAGGACAAAATGCTGCTCTCCTCGTGGACCTCCGGGGTGATCCTCAGAACTGCCGGCCATGGCGTCTGCAAAATCAAACGAGCCAAACTCAGGTGCTGTCAAATCTGTGAGTCTCTCCTCTGGCTCATATCTCTCAGAACCGAAAGAAAGGGGGTCGAGGGGGAACAGGGCGGAATCATACTCGGGCTCGGAGAACTGGTCTCGGCTCTCGCGGGCCAACCTAGATGACTGGGTAGACGTGCCCGAAAGCGGTGCAGCCAGAGGCTGCCTAAGAGAGCGTCTACCCATCATCGTGATCTGGTCGAGTAGTGTGGATGGGATCTGGAGAAACTATGATCAAAATGCAAACCCCTCTGTTCACCAACGCAACACGAGCTGAAGACCGTGAAGGCTCGGTCAGATTATCTTGTCAGTTTTTATTAGGTGAACAAACAATCTATCAGAGCGCTTACTTGACCTGTTGGGATACCCGATGCTACTCCAACCGACTGGTCCGCACGGAAGAGTCGGTAGTCAGCTAGAAATAGCACCGGAGGGCTCTACCTAGGGTGCGGGTCACTCTCTCGCGCAAGCAAACCAAGCAATGAGGGGGTTGCTCTCTCCAAGACAAATTTTTAAGGTGAGTGTCTTTTAGGGTCAATAGTCTTAGCCAGTCCCAATTTTATGATTTTTCTTTTTAATATTTTTTTAATAAAAACAAAGGCCTAACGAATTTTTCGGTTCTCCTGGTTATTTAGTCCAAAACAGGGGGAGAAGACGAAAAAGCCGATGCGCGATAAATCAATGATGCATGCAGAGATAGAAATGCGTACCTGGCTCCAGCACTCTACATGCAAGATGATCCGCGCAGAATTGAAAGACAGGAAATAAACTACCTAAATGGTGCAGGCGGAAAGCCGAGTCCCTAAACAGCAGTGCTACTCGAAAGAACGGCTAGCCGACCACCAACCTCCAATCCAAAGAGTCCGCTCTAGACCCACCCCTCCTCTTCTCGATAGGTCGAGTTCAGGAGTAGCGCTTGACGGGGCGGGCTCGCGGCGCGTAGACTCGGAGGTGATGGAACGACTATTTTATTATTATTTTTATATAGGTCCAATTACCGCACTATAGGAACAGGCAATTATATTAGGGTGTTTGGATCCTATGAATTACGTCACAATCAAGCAGAAAGTCCTACGGCTAGGGGCTCGAAAATCCGTGTGAAACCGGAAAAGGCAGTAAGAGAAAAACCGCGTAAAAACCGCGAAAAACCGAACTAACTAAGGGGTCCCCCGAGCACACCGGTGCTCGGCGAAACAGACCCCGAAAGTTCAAATCTATGTCTGTCCCTGTATTATTACAATCAGTTCAAATGTACGGGAAATAAATCCTAATCTAAATTATGCTAATCTGCGGCTATTCCGCGACTCCCGCACTCCTGCTCGCTCTCCTGCGGCTCTGTAAAGAAAAGAGCCGCCTCCGACTCTCGCGGTTGCGTCGGCTTCCGAAGAAGCCGCCTCGATCCTCGGGCCCTCGCAAGAAAACAAGCACAAGAGTGTCAAATCCAGATTATTTAAAGAATGTCAGAAGAAATATAGCTACAAAAATCTATACAAAAAGCTGCGAAAAGAAAACCGCGGAAAGAAATAAATCGACTACTAAGCCGTGCTCCCCGGCAACGGCGCCATTCTGATGACCCACAAAACCAAGGCGACTCAGGTAAAAATATCTACAATGGTCGTTGCGACCCAAGTCACCAGATGCGGTCAATCAAGAAAAATAGACCACCAAGAGAGATAAAAATCAATCAAACACAAAATAGCGGTCTTGCTATTTATTTAACCTGGTATAGCGACCAGGGTCGAACACAAGGAGCACGGGTTGGCCTTGCGGCATACGAAGTAGTCAGAAAGGAAATAAAAGAGGAAATATTTTTGGTGGTTTTTTAAATTATTTTGTATATATTTTTTTGGATTTTTAATGTGTTAAGAAAATGATGAAAACTAAGGAACTACACAGTTCAACAAATTATTAAAAGCACTAAAAATCAACCAAAAATTCTAACAAAAATATTTTTATGTGTTTTATGATTTTTAGTGTTTTTGGTGAATTTTTGGGATTTTTCTGATGTTTATTTAATTTTCTAAAAATGAAACAGTGACTGAAGTGAAAGGTACTGTCCAACCGAGCTAAAAGGGCCTAGATAAGATATCTAAAGGCCCCAAATTAGCTGGGAGGTAATTTTCCTGTAAAGAGGATAAAACAAGGAAAATTTAGGCACCTATATTATTATTTTTGGGTTTTTGGTTTAATTTAGAATTTTTATAAGTTTTTAAGTGTTTTTCAATTTTTAGTGGTTTTCAGTAATGTAAAATAGCCAAAATTGGCTAGAAAATCAAGCACAGCAAAATAGACAGTAGACAATTTTTTTGTAATTTTTAGACACTATTTAATATTTTTTTGAGGTTTTTAAAGTTAGACAGTAGCAAAAATGAAGGTTTTTGATTTCTTAAAAATATCAAATCAACTCAGAAATGTCTCCAAAAATCCTTGAAAATTTTACACTATGGCAGGAGCCATGTGTCCAATTTTCGTTGGATTTGGAGGTAATTTGCTATTTTATTCAAGAATAAAGAGGGGGCACTGTGCACAAGGACCAAAGTGCAAATACCGGAAGTCTGGGGGGTCTGGTGCAATTAACCCAGCAAAACACGCGCTACGCGCGTGCCTGACGCACTCAGGGACCCAAATGTAATGAAAATAAGTCCCGAGGGCTATTTGGTAACAAGTACCAAAAGTCCAGGGGCTTATCTGCAAATAACCAAAAAATCACGCACATGCTCAAATGTTTCATGCACAGGGGTATAATTGCAAATAAACACAAACTTTCATTCATTCATTAACATCCAGAACTAAAGGGGTATGATATGCAAATAAGCCAAAAACTCACGTGTCGATGCACGTGTCAGACCATACACAGGGGCATAAATGCAAATAAAACTAAGCACAGGATCCTCGATGCAAATATCCCAAAACTAAACAACTACACTAGATAATTACAGGACTAAATGCGAAAGGAAATAAACAGAAGGGCCTAAGAGTAGTTTACCCTTTATTAATGGAGCGGCTGGATGGAGGCCACGTGGAGCATCTGACGGTGGCGAACAACGGGCGTTCCACAACTGGGCTCCTCGTGCGAATCCGACGGCGGGGGTCGTTCCACGTGGAGGATCGAACGATGGTGGCTCTCGGTGGCTAACCCTCGAGCATCGGACGATCCAGATCTATCCTCCTCAGATCAAAAGGTGGCTGCTGCTCCTGAACGGACGACCCAGATGCAAACTGGAGCTGGAGGTCTGATCGGACGGTGGCTGAAGGTCGAGGAAGAACAGGTGGCCGACGAAGTTCGCCGGCCCAGTACGTGCGCTCCTGACCTCCCCTGCTGTGCCTGAAGATCGGAGAAGCTCCGACGTGGTGCTCCGCAGCTGCTGGTGGCCTCCGATGGCCCAACCGAGCTCTGGTGAGCTCCGGCGGGGTCGACGGAGGCGAGGCTCCTGGCCCAAATGACCCAAGCCCTCAGATGGGTTGGGTAGTACCTGCAAAGATGACCAGAAGACTCGCGGGTCGAGGGAAAACTGCCTCGACCCGGTTAGGCGGGCTGACGGTGAACGGAGGGTCGAGGTGGACGAGCTCCGGCGAAGGGGGGGACGGTGGAGCTCGAATCCCAGCTCCTGTGCGAGCTGGGTTGGATGGAGCTATGGAGAAGGTGCACGGGAAGAAGGCGATGGCTATGGTGAAGCCCGATGGTCGGTAGGTGGTCGGAATCGATTGGAATCGGCGGGGGACGGCGGAGCAGCGAATTGGGCGAAATGGAAAATTCAAGAAAAAGAAGGAGCGACGGGGCTACCTGGGTGGATGGTGAGACTGGGGACGAGCTAAGGATGCTCTGGGTCTTCGCCTCGAGGAGTGTCTCCCTCCGAGGCTCGAGCTCCTGCTGGTGGCTGATGAATCTCGTATTCATCACTCTAAATCTCATTTATTAAGCTCAAATCCCTAAAAATCAACAACATTCTTGCATCTATTTTGCATAATTAGCATTCATGCATGTTTCCATAAGAATTGCATTTTAGCACAAAAATCTGCACAAAATAAGCAGCCAAAAATCCAAGCCAAAATGACCTGTAAATAGCCTAACTTCCCAGATTTTTAACCCATTCATGCTAACTCCGAATGACTCAAAACCACTTCCACTGTGTACATATCACTAACAAGAATAAAGGAAAAATACAAAAAAATAACTAACCCAAGTAAGTGGACCAAAAACCCGAACCCTAATTTCAGGATTTTCGGACTAAAAGCCACATATCTTCTCCATCTAGTGTCTGATTTAATCCTACTCACTTTTGAACTAATGTGCATTCAATTACCTTCAAAACAAGACCAAGTTCAAGTGAATCGGAGCTCATATGTGAAAGTTGGGTTTTGGGCCTCTTTTGTACATTGTATATTTTCGCGGTTTTCGACCTTGTATTTTATGTATATATTTTCTTAATCAATAAAAATCCAAAAAAAAATTAGATTAATGTGTCTTTATTTATCTTTGATTTTACCGTAATTTTTCCGGATTTTTATCGTGTTTAAAAATGACATAAAAATTATAAAATCCAAAAAATCAAGGTATTCTATGTACATAGGATACCCCAAAAATTCACTTTGTGCAAATGACCGATTTTGGTGTTGATGACTTCATGAAAGTTGTAGATCTCATCGAGACGAGCAATTTTCGTGAAGAAAGTTTTTCGATCCGAGGTCATTTACTATTTTTTATCGATTTTACAAGATCTTTTAATTTCGAATTTTCTGGTGCTGACACGTGGCAGCACCTGGTGCCGCCACGTGTCAGCTATTTTTGATATTATTATTCTTCGTTTTATAAAAAAATAATAATAAAAAAAATAAAAGACCGAGCACGTGCAGCGCACGTGCCTCTCCTGCACGCGCTCTGCACGTGCGCCTCCGCCGCTTCCTCACTCGCCACGTGGCTCGCATCTGGCCGCCCGATCTCGGCCGATCGGACGGCCAGAGGTCTTCGTCTTCATCCAGCCCCCTTTCCCAAAAAAATCGCCGTCGCCGCGCCCCTCGATATCAGCCGCGTATCTCGCCATCTCCGCTCCTCGTCGCGCCGCCAGACGCCTCCAATCAGATCCCCATCTCCGATCCGCGTATCCCCTTCCCCGCGAATCCCTCGGCTGATCCCCAAATCGTCTCCCGATCTCTTTCCATCTCCGGCCAAGAAATCTCCCTTATAAAAACGCCACGCCGGCCCTTGCCCCATCATCCGCCGTTCATCGCAGAAGCTCCACCTCCGGTCGTGACACCCGCGAGGCCCCCTCGTCGCCGGCGTGATCCGAGGCTCTCTCCGCCTCGTCGCAGCTCCGCCCCGAGCACGCTGCTCGCTCCGGCCTCGCCAACGCCGTCGAGCCGACCTCCCCCAGGTATATTCTCTCTCTCTCTCTCTCTATCTCTCTCTCCCGCTCTCCGCCCCACGCCGTCGATCATCTTCGCCACCTGCCACAACTTCATCTTCATCGGTAACCACACCCTCGACGACCACTGCTCCGCCCTTCACCGACATCACGCAAACAACGTTCGCCTCCAGCTGCTCCGCCTCGCAACGCCGCTACCTCGACGTCCCTCGGCCGTCCGTCGGCCACCACCACCGCAACCCAGCTCCGCCTCGACGATTCCGCCTCGACGCCGTCGACGACCACCGCTTCATCGTCCAGGACCACCGCCGCCGCCTTCGTCATCGGCTCCAACGCAGCGTTGCTGGAGGCTCCGCTCCACCTCCGCCCAACCACCGCAGGAGGCGGTGGTTCTCCATCACCACGTTTGCACCGCCGCAACCGCCCTCTAGGCCGTGCGTCGGCCAGAGGGAGGTCGTCGTCGTCATCACCTCCAGCAGCCTCGGCCGCGATAACCTCCGCCGTTAACCTCCACACCGCCTCGCCGGCCGGGCCCAAAGCCCGAGGCCCCCCGCACGCCCCTCGCACGTGCGTGGGGGAACGTCCCCAGCAAGCAACCCCAGGGGTCACGTGCTGCGCACGTGCCCCTTGGGCAAATTACAAGAAGCCCCCTGAAGGACTCCCATTTTGCAGATCAAGCCCACCGACCCAGGGTCACGTGCGGGGCACGTGACCTACTGGGAATTTTGCGCAAATACCCCCCGAAGGTCTGATATTTACATCACAGTCCCTTCTCTGCTTTTATTTATTTATTTATATTGCATCTGTACCCCTGTGTTTCCCCTTAGTTTTAAACCTTCTCTCTACATTATTTTATTAATCCAAAAATAGCATGATGTTGGTTAATTAATTCTCTACGCTTTGACACGTTGTGGGTATTTTTGTGACGGACGGTTATTTAATAAATAATTGTTTTGTGAAAATTGGCATATTTTACCCATTTTCTGCTCTAAAATTGATAATTGACTAACCGTTGCTCTAAAAATTCTCGAAAAATCACATATTGTAGAGTTAATTATCCTTAACATTGTACCCAAAAAGATTTGCATTTGCACGCATATTTTATCCTGTAAAAATCATTTAGCACATTTTAGTATTTAATTTTTAGTAGGTATTAAACCCCACATTTTCGAAGTTTAGGATTTTTCTGCGATCCGTTACATAGTGATAGATCTCAGATAATTTTGATTCTCGAAAATAAGTAGGTTTGATATTTATTAAAATTAAATATTAAAAATCATTTTGTTTGCATTTAAAAATCCATAAAAAATTCATATCGCATCCAAAAAATTCCAAAAAAATTGCGGTGCATCCATTTCATTATAGTTTACATTGTGGCCAAGTTTCGTATTTTTCGGACATCGTTTGATTGAAATTTACATTTTAGTCCCTAAACCAAGGCCAAATTTGCATTTTGCATCCTTTATTGCATTGAAAATTCCAAAAAAAGACCGCCTCGAAAACCGAACACGAACTTTGATAGACTTAATTCTAGGTTGTTCCTTTGCCTCCTTGTGATCGACCTTGGGACTTGCCCAAGTAAAATAAACATAAAACCACGATATTAAAAATTGAATAAATCATTTGTGGTATTTTCTTGACCGTTTCCGATTGCCGCCTACAACGCACAACACGATAAAAACAACTTTTTAAAAGCGCAATTTTCGGATTCGTCAGATGGCGCCGTTGCCGGGGAGGCAAACGGCTTAGATTTTTGTTTAAAAATTTTTCATTCGGTTTTCCGCATTCGGGTAGTCTGACCCCCGAATTTTTCATTGTAAATTTCATTTTCCTGCAATTTATTTTTAGCCTTTATTTTTTTATATATATTCTTGAGTCACTCTCTTACATATTCTCTCTTATTTTTTGCGAGGTACCTTGTACGTGGAGCGGTTTTCAATAACCGACGCAACTTCACCAAAAACCGCAATTAATTTAAGATCGAGTCGAGTCGTGAGAGAGAGTAGAGTCTAGGTTTTTAATTTCTGCACTTTTAATTTCTGCAATTTTATAGCGGTGTCCGTTTGGACTCTCGCGTGTGTAGAAAGACCTCTAAACTTTACTCTGTGGTGTGTCGTGGCCTGTTTCACTCTCCGGCGAAGGTGGGGCCCGACTTGAGTGGCGATTAGGATAGACCTGCACATACGGCTCTCAGAGCATTTATATTTTTGCTTGTGCTCGTAGGATCTTAAGCCACACTGCACTTAATTGAGACGCACATAGATCGTTCAACTTAGCCAAATTTAAATCAATTCTTCCCTCTAATAGAACTTTCTGCTTAGGTGCGGTTTTTCCATCGGCTTGCATTTCATTTAGAATAATTTTTAAATTCTGTCTAGCATCCCACATGGAGATTGCGAGGATTCACTGTAAGTCTTCTAACTGAGCATTCGTCATAGTTTTCCGCGTGCATCGACTTTTCTCGAATTCCTCCCTCTTGCTTTATAACATAACTTTAAAGGAAATTGGGACTGGACGGTAGACGTGTATTTGTGCTCATATAATTTCTCAGTGATCACCTCATTAAAATCGGGACTGCTAAATATATCTGATCTCAAAGAACCCATAAAATCAAGAATTTTTGCGGGAGAGCAACCCCGACATTGTTTGATTTATCTTGCAGCGAGGAGAGAAACGCACATTAGGATAGAGCCCAGCTCCAAACCTAAACAGCTCGTCTAAACGGTTTGCAAGATTGAATTTATCATCAACTAAAAGATAATAGCCGAACTCTTACGGCTTCATTGTGTGAGTTGGTGAAACAACCTTTGCATTGTGTTTGATTTGATCAACATCTCTCAATGGAAAATTGTGGAAATTTCTGTTCGGACTCAGCGAACCCCTTTCTGACTACCACAAACTTTCCAATCTCAAACCCTCTGAGCCACTCTTACTCAGAACCACCTTGGGTTCAGGGACACCTTCCCCTAGAATCTTCATTTCATAATTCTCTTCAAACTATTGACTCCTATTTTTCACAATCTGAAGGTGGAAAGAAGACTTCACAAAAAATGCCTCCAAAGAAGAGCAATCCTGAAGATGACCAAAATGAAGATCCTATGCAAATGATTCTCGCAAGACTGGCTGCATCTGAGCAGCAGCAAAATTTGATGAGGGAACAATTGGAAAGAATGAATGCAGAGGAAGAGCCACCAATGGAGGCTGCATATAATCCCGGGCAATATAGGGTCATAAATTACTTGCAGCCACCTCAACCTGAGGTTCACCATGAACTGAAGCCACACTTCATAAATCAATTACCACAAATTCATGGTAATTCGAATGAAGAACCCTATGAATTCCTGCGTGATTTGGAGCTAATCTGTTCTAATCAGAGGCACCCACAAGTCAACCAAGACTATATCCGTCTCACTGCATTACCTTTCGCCTTGAAGGGTAAAGCAGATTACTGGGTGAAAAATTTGGGAGTGACGGTGACCACCTATGATAGGTTCAAGAACCTCTTCTTAAAAAAATACTACCCCTTGAGTCGAACCAATCAGATGAGGACTCGCATCACTAGCTTCTCTCAGATGCCAAATGAACCACTCTGTGATGCATGGGATAGATTCAAAGATCTGCTGCAAAAATGTCCCTGCCATGACCTAGATAATAACATCCTGGTCCAATCCCTCTATTCTGGCCTTAACCACGGGACACAAGGTCTAGTCAGCGCTGCCTGTGGAGGAAACTACACATCCCGAGGAGCTGATACCGTCTGGAAGATACTGGAGCAAATGGCGGAGACTAGTCGTTCACAAATTGCTAGTAGATCTTACACTGATTCACTGAACAACTATCAAACCAAAGGAGGGAAGCAGACTGTCGCAGAAATAACGGAGGACTTGCTGCCCAACATGAACATCATCACGGACAAATTAACAGTTGTAGACCACATTAATAAAAGGGTGAACGACATCGACAACAGGCTCGCTCAATTTCCAAAACAAATGGAGGAACTCACTGAGAAGGTGTCCAAGATCGGGATGCCCACTGCTCCTACGGTCCCAATTTATCAGGTGCACCATGTCCAAGAGCAGCCAGGCTCTGGACAACCGCAACCATGGATTCAGGACCAATCCTACGTCCAACCTTCCCAGCAGTCATCTCCTCCGGCCGAGACTGTAATAGAAGCCCCACCTCTGACTTTTGAGATAAACGGCATCTGGTATACACAGGATAATACCCGACAGGGTAATCTGGGGGACCGTCAGCAATATCAGCGTCCACCCAACTCATACAATGCCACTCCACAACACAATCAGCCCTCACGTCAGCAGCAGCCACACGACCGTCAGACCCAGCCTCAACAGCATCATCAGCAATATCAAGCTCCAAATCAAGCATCTCGATCATCCAAACTTCCAGAAGACCCGATTGATATCCAAAGACAAATGCTGGAGGAAATTCGCAGCTTCCGGAATGAACTGTACGACCTACGGGTAGATGTTAATCGTCTATCCCGTTGGAAGGAAGAACAGACTGCCCCTGTCACAGCCATCCCCGCCCAAGTTCAAGCTAACCCCAATAGCTTGAACAAATCTCAATCATCTCAACACAACAATCAGGTATATTACTCAGACTTTTCCACATCTGAACACGAGACCCTTTCGTTTAACAAAATCAATGCCATGTCCCTCAGGAGCGGAAGGACCGTGGTCGTACCTGACCGGGCAAGGGAAGCTGACCATAATGACTCGGAAGATCAACCGGAGGATGCTTCTGAGGATGAAGACGAAGGACGCCCGAGAATTTCTGCCCGAAGGAAGGGAAAAGCATCTATGGAGAATAAAAAGGACCTTGAACCTCTAGTTGCTGCGAAAATACCTTTGTCACCATTTCAGCAACATAATTATGATCCAAAACATTATGATTGTAATAAGAACTCCAAATCCAATAAAGATGCTCTTATTTACGATTCTGGATCTCTTTCTCCTGTCTCAAATGCTTCCATTCCTTTTCCCCATGCTCTTAAGAAAGGAAGACAAAAGAAAACTATCCAGAGTGACCCAGTGATGGAAAAATTCTGTCAACAAAACATAACTGTGAAGGTACCCTTTGATCAATATGTGGCCAGTAACCCTGCATTTCAGAAATATTTGAAAATGAAATGTACTCCCACCCGGACCCGCACAAAGAAAACAAACCAATTTGTGGAGACTCATGTTCTGACAGTGGCCACTACCAAATGCGTGAGAAACCAGCATTTACCAAGGAAGAAAAGAGATCTGGGTGCCCATTATGTGGAAAGCCGCATTGGCGGTATCGCATTCGCACGCACACTTCTTGACAATGGTTCTTCCATCAATCTTCTTCCCTTAGCCTTATATTACCGATTGGAGTTAGGACCTCTTCAGAAATCGCTATCTATACTCCAATTCGCTGACAAATCTACTAAAAGACCTAAGGGAGAAGTGAAAAATGTAATCATTATGGTTGAGGGTACGGAATATAAAGTGGACTTCACCGTCCTTGACATGGAGACCCCGAACCATTGGAAAGAGTCGCGGATCATTTTGGGAAGACCATTCTTAAGAACCGCCAAGGCTGTATTCGATTACGGCACTGGAATGATGAAATTCCGCTCCCTAGACGGAGAAGTGGATCTGGAAATGAGACAAACAAAATGGCAAAGACCCGATTCCGAATCCACCACTGAAGAGGCTGAAACATCTGAGTGTAATCTGATCAACACTACCGGACCTTGGGACCAACTGCCAGATCTTCACATGGATACCATCGCATCAGAAGACGAAACAATGCGCCATACAATGTGTGATCTTTTACCTGACAAATCTGAACACCTGGATACCGAACTCCTTTCGGATTGGTCCATTCCATCCTCTTCGAGAAAAATCAATGAAGAGTCGGACGCGGTTTTGGCTGAATTACCACACTACTTTTGCGATCCGACTCACCTTCTTTCAAGATCAGTGGCTAGCATATCACAGAATGATCCACCACCAAAAATCACTGACCCAGACTTAAAAGACATTCATCCAGATTTGATTGATGATGTAGATCTGCCAGAGCTGAAACCCCTCCCTCCCACCCTGAAGTACGCATTTCTCAATGGACCTAAAAATAAATTCCCTGTGATCATTAGCTCATCATTAACCTTGGATCAAGAATCTAAGCTTCTAGAAGTCCTTGAGCGAAATCGAAAAGCCATCGGTTGGACTGTGTCGGATCTCGTCGGAATCAACCCTGCTCTCTGCTCGCACCAAATTTATGTTGAGGATAATGCAACGCCTTCCCGTGAATTTCAGAGAAGATTAAACCCCAATCTTCGGGAAGTGGTTAAGAAAGAGATAGAGAAATGGTGCAAAGCAGGTTTCATATACCCCATTTCTGACTCCAAGTGGGTGGCCCCCCTTCATGTCGTCCCGAAGAAGTCGGGAATCCAGATGGTCACCAACGAGGAAGGGGTTGAGATCGCGACCCGAGTACCCACATCGTGGCGTGTCTGTGTCGATTACAGGCGCCTGAATGCTGCGACCAAGAAAGATTACTTTCCACTGCCATTTATTGATCAAATCTTGGAGAGACTCGCAGGGAAAGCATTCTTCTGTTTTCTTGATGGGTACTCTGGCTACAATCAGGTAGCTATTGCTCCCGAGGATCAGGAAAAAACCACATTTACATGTCCCTTCGGTACTTACGCTTTCAAGCGCATGCCATTTGGGCTTTGTAATGCCCCGGGCACATTTCAGCGGTGCATGATTGCCGTATTTGCCGAGATGGTGGGTGATTTCCTGGAAGTCTTCATGGATGACTTCTCGGTCCATGGTGATTCATTTGATACATGTTTAGCGCACTTGGACCGAGTCCTCAAAAGATGCAGGGAGGTTAATTTGGTACTCTCCTGGGAGAAAAGTCACTTTATGGTGACTGAGGATATCGTGTTGGGGCATGTCATCTCCAGAAAGGGAATGGAGGTCGACCCTGCCAAGGTGGATGTGATCAAGAAACTTGAGCCACCAACCAACGTCAAGTCAGTGCGGTCCTTTCTAGGGCATGTTGGATTTTATCGAAGGTTTATCCCTGATTTTTCAAAGATCGCCCGCCCACTGACTGAGCTCTTAGGAAAAGACACCGAGTTTATTGTAAATCACAAGTGTCTTGAGGCCTTCGAGCTCCTGAAAAAGAAAATCTGTGAATCGCCGATATTACAAGCTCCTGACTGGTCTCTTCCCTTTGAGATCATGACTGATGCATCGGATTTTGCGGTCGGAGCTGTGCTTGGACAAAGACGGGATGGAATCCCTTATGGGATTCACTACACGAGCAAAGTATTGGATCCTGCACAGAAAAATTACACAGTGACTGAAAAGGAAATGCTCGCGGTTGTTTGGGCCCTTGAAAAATTCAGATCATATATATTGGGCTCCAAGGTGACAATTTTCACGGATCATACTGCAATTAGATACCTCATGGATAAGAAAGATGCCAAGGCACGACTTTTGAGGTGGATTTTGTTAATCCAGGAATTTAATTTGGAGATCAAAGATAAACCTGGAATAAAGAATGTTGTTGCTGATCACCTTTCCCGACTTGAGAAAAATGATTATCCTGATACTGGACCTATTAAGGAGACTTTTCCAGACGAATCTGTTTGCACTATTGATTCAACCCCATGGTATTCCAACATCGTGAACTATCTTGTCTCCAAGAAGGTTCCCTCGGGTTGGACAAAGAAAATGATTGAAAAACTAAAGTCGGATTCAAGAAAATACCAGTGGGACGATCCTTTCCTTTTCTATGAAGGAGCGGATTGTGTCTGGAGAAGATGTATTCCTCAGGAAGAATACCAAAGTGTCCTCACACATTGTCACACTCTCGTCCGCCTCTTTTTGCGCTCTTCTTCTATACTTAGACTATTCTCAGTCTAAGTATAGGGGGGCGAAACCGTGTATAATTTTACTCTCTTATGCTTAGCCCGAGCTATGTCTTCATTACGCTTCTTGTGCTCTGAGGACACAGCACTCGCTAAGTATAGGGGGTCTGTATATATACTATGTATATATTTTAGCCATACCTCGTACTTGCGCATAAGTCTATATGTATTTACGGGGTGGATCTTCTGAAAAAAAATGTTTTGCTACTAACACTGACTTGGCCCAAAATTCTGACTTTGCCCAAAATTTTTAATGGCTTCTTATTCATTTCACACACCTGCAAAATTAATTAAAAAAATGTTGTGTTTGCATTTCACACACCTGCACTTCATCCAGCATCACATTCATTTGCATATGTGAAAAGTCATTGGGTTCTGAACCGAGTTATGAACCGAAACCGAGAGTGATCTGAACTTAACCTTAATCAACCTAATTTTCAGAGGAACTTCACCGAGAAATAGGATTTAGAGTCTTCAGGTCTTTGACTTAATTCTTTGAGTTCCACATAACAATGTACAGCATTTGACTCTTAGTGTCTAACCTGGTCTCTTCATTCTGCGCACAACTCTGGAATAGGGAATTAATTTGTACTCTCGCACCATGCACTTAGCTCAACTCAAACATATGTTGGAAGACTGTGTAAGTTTCTTTTCTGGTAGCGTGGAAATCTAAAGACCGGAGTACGGGTTGAAATAAAGCTTCGGAAAAGGGATGGACGGTTGGGCACAATTTTTTCTAAGACCCCAAAAAATGTACGGAAACAAAAGATGCTATATCCGCAGGGGCAAAACAAGATCCAAGCAGAACCACCAAAAATTCCAAATACAAAGAAGCAACTACCAAATAAAATCTGACCAAAAAGGTCCAAGCTTCAAGAACCTGCAGATCTTGGTGGAGACTCGGCTACACTGGCCAGCTTCACAAGGAGAGGTGAACTACACTAATCCCCTCCAGTTCTTTTCTCATTCTTCTAACTTCTCCCCCCAATTCGATTGTGAACACAGCGCGACAGACCTTAGAAGGAAATACCTGACTCCCCGAGGACGAGTTATAGGAGAGGAGGTTTGCGCAGTAGTCCGGCATTCTGAGTGGGAAGAGCTAAAAACCTTTCACACACAAGAGTCGGTTGTTCAATGTTCAAAGAGTATACTTTGGGAAGATGATTGATCTAAGATGACTTCTGAGCCGAAACTTTAGCAATGATGTGTAGAACTTGAGGGCTGTTGATTTTAAAATTCTAAGTCTCACAGAAGTTCCGACACACAAATAATCCAAAGGTTGAGTTTAGGCTTACTTTCACCTTCAACTCATGGTCTTGGTATGGAACCCAATCTCATTTCACCTCATGGCATTTCTTTTTATGCTCAGGGACGAGCATGGTTTAAGTATAGGGGGATGATGAATCTCGTATTCATCACTCTAAATCTCATTTATTAAGCTCAAATCCCTAAAAATCAACAGCATTCTTGCATCTATTTTGCATAATTAGCATTCATGCATGTTTCCATAAGAATTGCATTTTAGCACAAAAATCTGCACAAAATAAGCAGCCAAAAATCCAAGCCAAAATGACCTGTAAATAGCCTAACTTCCCAGATTTTTAACCCATTCATGCTAACTCCGAATGACTCAAAACCACTTCCACTGTGTACATATCACTAACAAGAATAAAGGAAAAATACAAAAAAATAACTAACCCAAGTAAGTGGACCAAAAACCCGAACCCTAATTTCAGGATTTTCGGACTAAAAGCCACATATCTTCTCCATCCAGTGTCTGATTTAATCCTCTCACTTTTGAACTAATGTGCATTCAATTACCTTCAAAACAAGACCAAGTTCAAGTGAATCGGAGCTCATATGTGAAAGTTAGGTTTTGGGCCTCTTTTGTACATTGTATATTTTCGCGGTTTTCGACCTTGTATTTTATGTATATATTTTCTTAATCAATAAAAATCCAAAAAAAATTAGATTAATGTGTCTTTATTTATCTTTGATTTTACCGTAATTTTTCCGGATTTTTACCGTGTTTAAAAATGACATAAAAATTATAAAATCCAAAAAATCAAGGTATTCTATGTACATAGGATACCCCAAAAATTCACTTTGTGCAAATGACCGATTTTGGTGTTGATGACTTCATGAAAGTTGTAGATCTCATCGAGACGAGCAATTTTCGTGAAGAAAGTTTTTCGAGCCGAGGTCATTTACTATTTTTTATCGATTTTACAAGATCTTTTAATTTCGAATTTTCTGGTGCTGACACGTGGCAGCACCTGATGCCGCCACGTGTCAGCTATTTTTGATATTATTATTCTTCGTTTTATAAAAAAAATAATAATAATAAAAAAAAAGACCGAGCACGTGCAGCGCACGTGCCTCTCCTGCACGCGCACTGCACGTGCGCCTCCGCCGCTTCCTCACTCGCCACGTGGCTCGCATCTGGCCGCCCGATCTCGGCCGATCGGACGGCCAGAGGTCTTCGTCTTCATCCAGCCCCCTTTCCCAAAAAAATCGCCGTCGCCGCGCCCCTCGATATTAGCCGCGTATCTCGCCATCTCCGCTCCTCGTCGCGCCGCCAGACGCCTCCAATCAGATCCCCATCTCCGATCCGCGTATCCCCTTCCCCGCGAATCCCTCGGCTGATCCCCAAATCGTCTCCCGATCTCTTTCCATCTCCGGCCAAGAAATCTCCCTTATAAAAACGCCACGCCGGCCCTTGCCCCATCATCCGTCGTTCATTGCAGAAGCTCCACCTCCGGTCGTGACACCCGCGAGGCCCCCTCGTCGCCGGCGTGATCCGAGGCTCTCTCCGCCTCGTCGCAGCTCCGCCCCGAGCGCGCTGCTCGCTCCGGCCTCGCCAACGCCGTCGAGCCGACCTCCCCCAGGTATACTCTCTCTCTCTCTCTCTATCTCTCTCTCCCGCTCTCCGCCCCACGCCGTCGATCATCTCCGCCACCTGCCACAACTTCATCTTCATCGGTAACCACACCCTCGACGACCACTGCTCCGCCCTTCACCGACATCACGCAAACAACGTTCGCCTCCAGCTGCTCCGTCTCGCAACGCCGCTACCTCGACGTCCCTCGGCCGTCCGTCGGCCACCACCGCCGCAACCCAGCTCTGCCTCGACGATTCCGCCTCGACGCCGTCGACGACCACCGCTTCATCGACCAGGACCACCGCCGCCGCCTTCGTCATCGGCTCCAACGCAGCGCTGCTGGAGGCTCCGCTCCACCTCCGCCCAACCACCGCAGGAGGCGGTGGTTCTCCATCACCACCTTTGCACCGTCGCAACCGCCCTCTAGGCCGTGCGTCGGCCAGAGGGAGGTCGTCGTCGTCATCACCTCCAGCAGCCTCGGCCGCGATAACCTCCGCCGTTAACCTCCACACCGCCTCGCCGGCCGGGCCCAAAGCCCGAGGCCCCCCGCACGCCCCTCGCACGTGCGTGGGGGAACGTCCCCAGCAAGCAACCCCAGGGGTCACGTGCTGCGCACGTGCCCCTTGGGAAAATTACAAGAAGCCCCCTGAAGGACTCCCATTTTGCAGATCAAGCCCACCGACCCAGGGTCACGTGCGGGGCACGTGACCTACTGGGAATTTTGCGCAAATACCCCTCGAAGGTCTGATATTTACATCACAGTCCCTTCTCTGCTTTTATTTATTTATTTATATTGCATCTGTACCCCTGTGTTTCCCCTTAGTTTTGAACCTTCTCTCTACATTATTTTATTAATCCAAAAATAGCATGATGTTGGTTAATTAATTCTCTACGCTTTGACACGTTGTGGGTATTTTTGTGACGGACGGTTATTTAATAAATAATTGTTTTGTGAAAATTGGCATATTTTACCCATTTTCTGCTCTGAAATTGATAATTGACTAACCGTTGCTCTAAAAATTCTCGAAAAATCACATATTGTAGAGTTAATTATCCTTAACATTGTGCCCAAAAAGATTTGCATTTACACGCATATTTTATCCTGTAAAAATCATTTAGCACATTTTAGTATTTAATTTTTAGTAGGTATTAAACCCCACATTTTCGAAGTTTAGGATTTTTCTGCGATCCGTCACATAGTGATAGATCTCAGATAATTTTGATTCTCGAAAATAAGTAGGTTTGATATTTATTAAAATTAAATATTAAAAATCATTTTGTTTGTATTTAAAAATCCATAAAAAATTCATATTGCATCCAAAAAATTCCAAAAAAATTGCAGTGCATCCATTTCATTATAGTTTACATTGTGGCCAAGTTTCGTATTTTTCGGACATCGTTTGATTGAAATTTACATTTTAGTCCCTAAACCAAGGCCAAATTTGCATTTTGCATCCTTTATTGCATTGAAAATTCCAAAAAAAGACCGCCTCGAAAACCGAACACGAACTTTGATAGACTTAATTCTAGGTTGTTCCTTTGCCTCCTTGTGATCGACCTTGGGACTTGCCCAAGTAAAATAAAATAAAACCACGATATTAAAAATTGAATAAATCATTTGTGGTATTTTCTTGACCGTTTCCGATTGCCGCCTACAACGCACAACACGATAAAAACAACTTTTTAAAAGCGCAATTTTTGGATTCGTCAGTGGCGGAGCAAGGCGGCGAAGCTTCGCCGGATCAATGGTCTCGCGTCCTCTCCTCGCTTCGACACCACGGGGGCCAAGATGTCACTCTCGCCTACGCAATGGAGCTCACGGGAGGTGGAATCGAGTGGCCAAAGATGGGAATGAAGGTGGCGGAGCTCGGCATATGTATGGGTGCAGGTCCGACTAGGGTTGGTCGGGTAGGGCAATGGAAGGCGCGGATCCCGAGGCAAGGGCTCCGGCGAGGATGTCGGATGCAAGGAGAAGAAGCAGGACCCGGGGTTTGCGGAGATGGCGAGCGGATCGAGCGCGGAAAAAGAGGAGAAGTCGGGTCGGGCGCGAGATCCGCTGGAGAAGAAGGTCCGCGGAGGGAGTTGACCGGAGGTCAACATCTCCGTGGACCAATGAGAAGCTGTCACGTGGAAATGATTTGAAAAATCATTTATAAATAGAAAATGGCAGAATTATTAAAAAGTCAAAACATGAAATATTTTTGTTTTAATTTTTTCTATTTTTTTGGTGATTTTTAATTAATTTTTCAAAACAAAAATAAGGTATTTACAATATATAGCTATACATAGGTATATAGCTATACATAGTAGGGTCGACTACATAGATTCTTTACCTCCATTTAGATCTATGATCCAAAAAATCAAGACACCTTCAGATAGTTTCAATCCAATACTTCTTAGACGTCCCTGATGAATCTCGTATTCATCATGCTAAAAACTCTCTATTACAACCCCTGTCTTAATTAATCTAATAAAATCACCTTTAATTCTTTGATTTTATCATGTACCATATTGTGTATAATTTACCATTAATTTATTGTATTTAATTCCCCTTATTTTTCTGTATCTATTTTATCACTCAAAAACCCCAAAAAATTAGGTAGATAACTTGTCTATAATTCACTGACCTTTAAAACCACTAAAAAAATACAAAAACAACTCAAAACCACAAAATCAGTATTTTTATCCCCTTAAAAATACCCCCAAAAAATACTTTTTTTGTACAAATGACCTCTTTTGGCTTTTAGACCAACATGAAAGTTGTATCTCATCGAGACGAGCAACTTTCATGTTTTGACTTTTCCAAATTCGGCCTCTAACTATTTCTTTCCTAATTTTCTTTATATTTTTCTCTCAGAATTTTCTCATTGGGCCACGTGGCGCTCTCTGAAGCCGCCACGTGGCCCGCTTCATCTCATGCCATCTGGCGCGCTTCCTGGGCCGTTGGATCAACTCCGCATCGCCTCCATCTCCGCCGTTCATCCTCGCCTCATCTCCAACCGTCAGCTCTCTCCTGAGATCTGATCTCATCCACACATTCCCGCCCAAACCTCAGCCGTTCGATCACGTGCCCATCCAACACCCCTCAGCCCTCCACGTTGCCCCTCTTTCTCAACCCTCCGATCTAGCACTCATCCTACGCTTCCTGTTCAGCCACGTCACCCAATCACCCCTCACCGTTAGATCGCCCCTCATCCTTCAATCCCAACCGATCGCCTTCGCCTAACTCCTAGCCACACGATCAGATCCTAAGGATCTGATCGTGGCCTTCCGCTCACAACCCCATCCCAACCATTGGATCATCAGATCCAACGGTCCTCCACCTTCGTCTACCTCACGTAACCCCCCCTTCCCAGACGTTACGCCTCTCCGCCTTGCCGCCCCCTTCCATTTCTAGCTACCGTCTCCGGCCATCCCTCCTTCTCGTAACGACGCCCCCACGCTGCCCTGTTCCCCGCCTTCCTCGCGCGACCTCCATCAAGCCTCGCCGTTATTCCCATCACCATAAAACCCCCCTCGAAAACGTTCCTCCATCACCGTAACCTTCGACCTCCTCCACCTATAAAACCCCCTACCCCACCACCGGAGCCACTCGTCCACCATTCTTGGACCTTCCCCTAGCCTCCTCCGTCCCTCCGGTGACAGCGGAGGGGCGGAATGTCGAGGTAACAATGGGGTTGGTTCGGTGTCGACCCGCTGCGTCTCCGTCGCGTATCGATGACCTTCGGGCACCTCCGAGCTCCCTGCCAAGGCCGGGCAGGCCAGGGCAACGACCCAGAGCTCCACCGGAGCTCCAGCACAGGCTACCTCCCCCGCCCCACACCTTGCTCCGGCAAGGTGATTTTTATGTGATTTTCTCGTATTTTCCCTTCCTTCAATCACCACCATTACCCTAATCTAATCACTTCGTCACCTTCGCAACGCTACCTTCCTTCACGCGGACCCCCTCTCCCTTCTCCACTCCCACTGCCACCCTCCGTCACCTCTTCCTCTGCTCCGCCGGAGGAAGAGCTCTGGGTCACCACTCCCTTCGCCTCACACGGCCCTCACTCCATTCACGTCACTCACAACCCACTCGCACAAGCTTCGGCTAAAGCTAACCACTGCAGGTACCCTGACTGGCTGGAGTTTGCATCGGCGCGTCTTCAAGAAATTCTCCTCCGGCGAAGCTCCACTGATCTCCCTTTCCAACTAGCGTCGGAGCTTCGTAGCACCACCAGGTCCTCCACCGGACCTCCATCAAGCTTCTTCGACCCTTCAGAACAGCCCTTGAGCACGGAGGAATTACACGCGGGTCGCCGGAGCCCCGCCTCCTCCGGCGGTGCAGGAAGGAGATGAAGTTACAGGTACCGTCCGATCCATCAGGATCGGACGGCTCTGATGCAGCCACGTGGGATGACCCTAGCCTACTGCCAAACCTCCAGGCTTGGATCAACCGAGCCTCAAGCTGAGCCACAGATCACAGCCACGTGGCCCCGAGCCCGAGCCGCCTCCCGAGCCTGGGTCCTCACATGTACTACACGTGGGGCCTGGGTAATTTACAGAGAAGACCCTGACAGAATTGATATTTACACCATGGTCCCCAGGCACGTGCCTCACGTGCGTGCTTGGGTAAATTTCAGGGAGACCCTCCAGGTTTTGAAGATTTGCAAAAAGGCCCCTGCGCGCAAATGGAGAATTTACAAAATGGCCTAGGCGGTTTTTGGTATTTACATTTAGGTCGCTCCAGGGACCTAAATGCAATATTTATCCCTTTATTTTATTGCATTTTTATTACAATTATGCCCTTGCACTGTTTTTAGCATAACTTGAGCATCGTAGGTCCAAATTGCATGATTTTAGTGTCGTTTTGATCCTTATTTTGTCCTCTACATTTTAGCATATCTATTTGTTCCATTTGGCACTGTTTTAATTTAAGTAATTTTTTATGTGAAAAATAGGACCATGCTTTACTTGTCTTGCTGGATTTGATGATCGATTTTTAATGATGTGTTCAAATGGGCCCTAATTTCATTCTATATCACGTTGCTCTCATTTTAGGGTATAATTGTAGCATTTGATTCATCATGCATATTCCTTTGCATTATTTGCCCATGCATCACTTTAACTTGCATAAAAAC
The DNA here is from genome assembly GCA_037367405.1 of Ottelia alismoides. Taxonomy (NCBI): domain Eukaryota; kingdom Viridiplantae; phylum Streptophyta; class Magnoliopsida; order Alismatales; family Hydrocharitaceae; genus Ottelia; species Ottelia alismoides. The sequence continues at coordinate 519,062 of JAZKJV010000781.1, forward strand.
AAAATAAAAAATGCATATATCATAGCATCGCTTTGCATTGCCTTGTAAATTGCATATGGACCTGAAATTGAGATTAAATCACAATGAACTTCATGAATCAAAATTCAATACTCAGATTAGGCTGCCGTATCCCTGTGTTCGACCTTGGTACACTTACCAAGCATAAATATTCCACAGCATTCAAAGTCTGTGGTTTTTGCTGAACAAAATTCGCCTCTTGTACTACAGCATTATTCATCATTATTATTGAGATGAATTTTACGCTCACCAAATGGCGCCTTTGCCGGGGATACGACTTTGCTTAATTTTTGGATTTGATTTTTTTATTTATTTCAAAAATTTTCAGGTCTTCATTTCATGCATCATTTCTTTGCATATTATTTGCTGATTTAATTTCTCTGAGATTCTAACTTTTCTCTTTTGTGGTAGGGCCCATGAAAATCGGGGACGCCTGATCGTCATGGAGGCGCGAAGTTGAGAGCTTCCGCTGAAGAGGCCGTAAAAGAAGCCGTGAAGAAATTCTAGGATTTTTATCAGCCAAATTGCATTGCATGATGAAAAAAAAACATTGCATCTGCATATTTATTTTCAGTCTTGCATGTTGTATCCAAAAAAAAAATCCCCCCCACTCTCACACACACACACACACCTACACTGCACATGCACATACTCACCCCCAACCCCCTGTATATTTCACTCTCTCTCTCTATCTCTATCTCTCTCTCTCTGTGTATATCTATTCTTCACAAACCCCCTCCCCCTCACCCTTGTACCATAGACATCCCCCCTAAACATAGACCTTACTTCGGCTATTTGTAGCCTAAGTATAGGGGGGACCTGCCTATTCATCCCTCCCTCGTTCGGTCTTCTTGTGCTTAGGCTGATTTTGGCCTAAGTGTTGGGGGACCCTCCTCCTTAGTTCCGCTATATCACCCTGTACTTGAACCGAGCCTTGGCTTCACGGCACTTGTGCTATGAGGACATAGCAAATTTTAAGTATAGGAGGGTGTACCGTATATTATTGTATATTTACTTTAGCCTTAGCTCGCGTTTTTAAAACTTTTTAAAAATTTTATTTTTCGGGCTGGGTTTTGGTAACCTTGGCAACTGAGTAAAAACCTGTAAAAATTAAAATTGAGGGATTGATTTTTGTAAATATTCCTGATAAAAAAATAAAAACCCTTAAAAATTTGCAAAAGATAAAAATCACACAAAAAAATCACTAACCTAAGGAGTTGGTGTATTCCTGACACATTCACATTCACTCAAGGCTTGAGGATTTTGAGGACACTGGATCTCTGGGATCTTGAGAGTCTGAGTTAACATGCCTTAGTCATTAGGGTTTTTCATGACTTAAATATCCACACTCCTCTGGTTTGAAAGATTTGAGTGCTATATTGCATTCTTCATCTCTACCTTCAAGAAAATATGATCAGCACAGTCACTTCCACAACTGCATGATTGATGAGCTGAGTTGAGATATCACCTGAGGAACTAGGACCATAGATTTGAGTTTAGACCCGATCTGATGATATTCGAGGATGGGATAAAGTTAATGAAGACTTCAGAAAACCTGAGTGTCAGCAAAAACCCTAGCCAGTATGTGAACAAGATTCATATGCTATCTCTTTGATATTTACCTAAAAGTGCCAGGGTGTGATGAAACTTAAAGGAATTTGTTGATCAGTGTGCGCCAATCTCTTGGTAAAAGCAGTGGAGCTAGCCAACAAAAGAAATGAAATGTCAAAGAAAAAGCTCAATCATCAAGGTCAAATTAGAAATGAGCTTCCACCAATGGCGAGCGCTCCCAAACATTTTCAAAGTGTCCACTTGGACCACGCGCTAATTAGGACCAGGAGTCGGGCTGACACCGAAAAAGGGCTCTGCATCGTAAATGCTACAAGTTTGGGTGTCGAAGGTATCTTAGATACTCAAAAGAGACACACCCTGGTGTATGCCCAGAAAAACAAGTGCAGACGACTCCAACTCTTTTGACGGACACATTGGTCAACAATCTAAAAATTTATATGTGTTGAGTAAAAAGGCACTCGAGAGGTCCCTTGTTCCAATGTGAGGGTGAGAAAATTAGACACAATCCCAGTACCTCCATCATCTGGCCGTCCTTCAACGTTTCAAAGTCTGACAAACTAATGAGACGGTGGACTGAAGCAAGAACATACTTATTCCCTAGTATTGAGGATTAGGTCTAGAGGAGAGTCTTGGGGACTGGAACTTTGGGTGATGCACCAACTCGGCTCTCATGAAATGCAGTACACTAAATGTCATATCCTTATATTATATGTACAAAAAGAGAGTATGATAATCAGAGAAGTTGGATTCCTTCTGACTAAGGCTTGGATAAGCCCAGAATTTTAGGATCACTTAGGTCAAGGGTCTTCGAAGGATCAAGCCTTGAAAATTTCACGCGCACTGTCAGGAATTAATCCGACTCCTTCATTCTTTAGATGCTCGAGGACGAGCATGGTTTAAGTATAGGGGTATGATGAATCTCGTATTCATCATGCTAAAAACTCTCTATTACAACCCCTGTCTTAATTAATCTAATAAAATCACCTTTAATTCTTTGATTTTATCATGTACCATATTGTGTATAATTTACCATTAATTTATTGTATTTAATTCTCCTTATTTTTCTGTATCTATTTTATCACTCAAAAACCCCTAAAAATTAGGTAGATAACTTGTCTATAATTCACTGACCTTTAAAACCACTAAAAAATACAAAAACAACTCAAAACCACAAAATCAGTATTTTTATCCCCTTAAAAATACCCCCAAAAAATACTTTTTTATACAAATGACCTCTTTTGACTTTTAGACCAACATGGAAGTTGTAAATCTCATCGAAACGAGCAACTTTTATGTTTCGACTTTTTCCAAATTCGGCCTCTAACTATTTCTTTCCTAATTTTCTTTATATTTTTCTCTCAGAATTTTCTCATTGGGCCACGTGGCGCTCTCTGAAGCCGCCATGTGGCCCGCTTCATCTCACGCCATCTGGCGCACTTCCTGGGCCGTTGGATCAACTCCGCATCGCCTCCATCTCCGCCGTTCATCCTCGCCTCATCTCCAACTGTCAGCTCTCTCCTGAGATCTGATCTCATCCACACATTCCCGCCCAAACCTCAGCCGTTCGATCACGCGCCCATCCAACACCCCTCAGCCCTCCACGTCGCCCCTCTTTCTCAACCCTCCGATCTAGCACTCATCCTACGCTTCCTGTTCAGCCACGTCACCCAATCACCCCTCACCGTTAGATCGCCCCTCATCCTTCAATCCCAAACGATCGCCTTCGCCTAACTCCTAGCCACACGATCAGATCCTAAGGATCTGATCGTGGCCTTCCGCTCACAACCCCATCCCAACCGTTGGATCATCAGATCCAACGGTCCTCCACCTTCGTCTACCTCACGTAACCCCCCCTTCCCAGACGTTACGCCTCTCCGCCTTGCCGCCCCCTTCCATTTCTAGCTACCGTCTCCGGCCATCCCTCCTTCTCGTAACGACGCCCCCACGTTGCCCTGTCCCCCGCCTTCCTCGCGCGACCTCCATCAAGCCTCGCCATTATTCCCATCGCCATAAAACCCCCCTCGAAAACGTTCCTCCATCACCGTAACCTCCGACCTCCTCCACCTATAAAACCCCCTCCCCCGCCACCGGAGCCACTCGTCCACCATTCTTGGACCTTCCCCTAGCCTCCTCCGTCCCTCCGATGACAGCGGAGGGGCGGAATGTCGAGGTAACGATGGGGTTGGTTCGGTGTCGACCCGCTGCGTCTCCGCCGCGTATCGGTGACCTTCGGGCACCTCCGAGCTCCCTGCCAAGGCCGGGCAGGCCAGGGCAACGACCCAGAGCTCCACCGGAGCTCCAACACATGCTACCTCCTCCGCCCCACACCTTGCTCCGGCAAGGTCCTTTTTATGTGATTTTCTCATATTTTCCCTTCCTTCAATCACCACCATTACCCTAATCTAATCACTTCGTCACCTTCGCAACGCCACCTTCCTTCACGCGGACCCCCTCTCCCTTCTCCACTCCCACTGCCACCCTCCGTCACCTCTTCCTCTGCTCCGCCGGAGGAAGAGCTCTGGGCCACCGCTCCCTTCGCCTCACACGGCCCTCACTCCATTCACGTCACTCACAACCCACTCGCACAAGCTTCGGCTAAAGCTAACCACTGCAGGTACCCTGACTGGCCGGAGTTTGCATCGGCGCGTCTTCAAGAAATTCTCCTTCGGCGAAGCTCCACTGATCTCCCTTTCCAACTAGCGTCGGAGCTTCGTAGCACCACCAGGTCCTCCGCCGGACCTCCATCAAGCTTCTTCGACCCTTCAGAACAACCCTTGAGCACGGAGGAATTACACGCGGGTCGCCGGAGCCCCGCCTCCTCCGGCGATGCACGAAGGAGATGAAGTTACAGGTACCGTCCGATCCATCAGGATCGGACGGCTCTGATGCAGCCACGTGGGATGACCCTAGCCTACTGCCAAACCTCCAGGCTCGGGTCAACCGAGCCTCAAAGCTGAGCCACAGATCACAGCCACGTGGCCCCGAGCCCGAGCCGCCTCCCGAGCCTGGGTCCTCACGTGTACTATACGTGGGGCCTGGGTAATTTACAGAGAAGACCCTGACAGAATTGATATTTACACCATGGTCCTCAGGCACGTGCCTTACGTGCGTGCCTGGGTAAATTTCAGGGAGACCCTCCAGGTTTTGAAGATTTGCAAAAAGGCCCCTGCGCGCAAATGGAGAATTTACAAAATGGCCCAGGCGGTTTTTGGTATTTGCATTTAGGTCCCTCCAGGGACCTAAATGCAATATTTATCCCTTTATTTTATTGTATTTTTATTACAATTATGCCCTTGCACTGTTTTTAGCATAACTTGAGCATCGTAGGTCCAAATTGCATGATTTTAGTGTCGTTTTGATCCTTATTTTGTCCTCTACATTCTAGCATATCTATTTGTTCCATTTAGCATTGTTTTAATTTAAGTAATTTTTTATGTGAAAAATGGGATCATGCTTTACTTGTCTTGCTGGATTTGATGACCGATTTTTAATGATGTGTTCAAATGGGCCCTAATTTCATTCTATATCACGTTGCTCTCATTTTAGGGTTTGATTCATCATGCATATTCCTTTGCATTATTTGCCCATGCATCACTTTAACTTACATAAAAACAAAATAAAAAATGCATATATCATAGCATCGCTTTGCATTACCTTGTAAATTGCATATGGACCTGAAATTGAGATTAAATCACAGTGAACTTCATGAATCAAAATTCAATACTCAGATTAGGCTGCCGTATCCCTGTGTTCGACCTTGGTACACTTACCAAGCATAAATATTCCACAGCATTCAAAACTTGTGGTTTTTGCTGAACAAAATTCGCCTCCTGTACTACGACTTATTTATTTATATTAAAGAGGCAAATTTTATGTTCATCAGTCCCTCGCTCTCTCTTAACCATCTTAACATCCCAAAATTCACATCTCCTAGCCGATGCATTAACTAACCTCTTTTGCAAATCACTAAACCACCTTAAGTTATTTTCTCACATCTTATCCTCGATCTGAAATACACCAACTTTCTTTCTGATTGCATCATTCTAAATCTGATCTTTACGTGTATGTTCACACATCTACCTTGACATTTTTAATTATGCTGCTGTCATTCTTTGCACATGTCTATGTTTTACAGTCCACTATTCATATCCATAGAGCATAACAAGTTTTGACAACTGCTTTGTAAAACTTTTCTCTCGTTTTCTAAGGATTTTTTATCACATAGAATAGTTCCTATTGAGATAGTTATTTTATTTGTCCTTTATTTGTATTTCTTCCTTTGTTTACTTCACTTAATTTTCTTATAGGGGTTTTCTTCTGTATAAAAGAACCCTAGGGTCACAATGTAGCATCAATTCTTTTTTCCTTTCAACATGATATCAAAGCGATGACCTTAGACCAAAGCCTGTGTCATGGCCGCCTATTCCCCGCCAAAACCTTAAGGAACATGTCCTCTTCTTGTTTAACAACAACATCAGTTGTATGCTGTTGCCGCCCTCGCCCCTCGTGTTAGGTAACAACAATGGTCGTAGGCTGTTGCCGCCACCACCGTTTCCGCTGAACAACAGTAGCGGTAGCCACCTAGTGCCATCGCCGCCATCGTGAAGGGAAACTTCCTCTCCTCTCGAGTGGTCCCAGACTTGTGGCACCTTAGAGGTACTCTTCAACATCCGTTGAGGTATGAAAATTGCTCCCAAAAGCGATTATAAGACGACGTAGCGCTTGACTTTTCGTCTTTCAAAAATGCTCTCAATGGATGCCTCTTCGGATTATGAAATAATAGCTAAGTTAGATTCATTGGGTCAAGTCGAACTCCCGTAGCAGTTGAGTCTAAATTAATTTATTCGACTTGTAAAATGAAACTCGCAACAAAAGTATCTAGATCCAATATCTGAATTAATTCTCCCGAGCTCGAGGCTGAGTCGGACCCGAACTGAAGATGGAACGATGCAGAGCGCGCGTGTATGTATGATCCTCCATTCATCGTTCTGACATTGCTTCAAGAGCTTGAGGTGTGAATTCATATATAAGTCCATTGAATTTTTATTACTGCTAGATGTGGTACTAAAAATCCAATCATGACTCCCTTTATTTTAAATTTGAGAATTCTCAACTTCCCTCCAATACCATTTGATTTCCTGATTCAAACCAAATAATTAATCATGTGTAATTGCATAGATTAGCAAGTTAAAACCTAGTTACATAAAATTAAATATAACGCAACTTCACTCACCTCACAGACAATGGCCAAAGGAGCAGGGCTCCACAAGCATCTCCCTCCAAATCGTCAAACCTTGGATGATGGAGTACCACGAGCACACCAACCCTTCCTTCAGCTGTACAAGATCAACCTCACCCCTCCAAATCAGAGCACCCACCAGTACAACAGCACAGGGCCCAAACTGCATCCGTCGTGAACCCTAAAAGCATAAGTAGGGCTAGTGCTCGGTGCCAACAACCATCCCATGATCAACCCATCACCCAGCTTGATCTTCGACGATTAGCAATCGGCCTCGTGATCAGACCATCGCCCAACACCTCGCTCTGATACCATCTTGATCAACAACACACACAAGCACGAGTTGATTAACATGGAAACCCTTCAAGGAGGAGGGAAAACCCACATGGCAAACCTCCCTATCCGTCGTTGATGGCTATGACACACTCTCTTCTTATTTCACACAACGAAAAGGGGTACAAGATGGGAGATGATACACATATAAACGGGTAAATGGATCCTCCCAAGATTCGTTACCAAAAAACAACAAGCGCTCAACATAATACATAAAAGAGATTAATAGGGCTGCCCCTGCGTCATTTTCGGCATTTTTTTATTTTTTTGAAAAATATCACCATGTATATTCATCTTATATCCCTCCTAGATGTCATTCGAATTTTGTCAGAAATTGAGACTTTTATTCCTTCCATTTAAAACATTTACGATTACAACAGTTCTAAGACCGTTAAAATTACCTGTTTTAAATGGAGGGCATATGAGTCTCTGTTTCTGACGAAATTCGAATGTCATGTAGGATGGATATAACGATGAATATACATAATGATATTTTTCAAAAAAATAAAAATAAAAAATAAAATGCCGAAAATGATGCGGGGCAACCCCATTAATCTCTACATAAAATACATAATACATGTCAATACCATCATAAGTTTTGTCTTATCTCCATAATTATTGAAATGCCAGTCCTGAATGTTCTGAGGTAACTTTATCCCTGGTTTTTTCTAGTTTTTTTAAAGACGTCTTCTACAGGTGTTAAAGTTAAATTTCCTTCTGAGAATCATGCCATTGCGTTCATATGCTTATTTTTCAAAGTTCTAATGCTCTTTAAACCAATCAAAATATTGTTATTTTTGTGGGTTTTTTTATCTTTCACATGTGTCCTTTGAATATGCAGACTTTTTACACAGAAACTATATTATTCATAGTTGAAACTAGTTAGATTAATGCTACAGAATCTTCAAATTTTTGATGTCATGTGTACAGAAAAATGCCAGTCTTAAAAAATGCCAGTCCAAGAAAGAAATCATGGGCAGACCATTGAATGGGATTTCGATGAAAAAATGCTGGGAGCTTTCAAAAATGCCTGGTAAAAGTGATCTTTCAAAAAGTGATATTTTTTCGGCTAGAAACGGATAATAGAATTTGCGGTAGCCGGGAAATCGACCATTTTTATGGTCTTGAGAGGGAGATTTTTTCCGATCCCGATCAGGACATGGCAGGGATGAAATTTCCTTGTCAGGACAAGAATTGGCAAACGGTTCGTCGATCAACAAATCGTTCGCCGATTCTGGCATAATATGAATTTTACACATATAAACAATACTGTATAATATTATTGTGTAAATTTTGATTGAAATTTATATTATTAAAATCTAAATGGTGTTTTTATATATTATTTTTTTATAATATAAAATTCAAACAAGATTTACGGTATAATATTATAAACTAATTTTAATATATAAAATTACACATTTATCTAAATAATATTATATATTAATTTTAAATATATAAAATTTATGCGTTTGGGATTATTATGATTTTTTGGAAGAAAAATAAGTAAGGAGACTTAAGATACCATTAGCTTTTAATGACCATCATTAAGATTAATTAACATTATTAAAGAAACTAATGACAAATTGAATGCTAATAATCATTAGCAAATACTAATCAATACTTAGCAAAAGTTAAACATAAGCCACGAAGGTTGAATCACGATTAGTAAAGGTTAATCACGATTAGCGCTAATTAAGCATCATTATCGAATCTAAAATCTTCTGGATAGTTCTAACTTAAGCATTAAGTTTCGAATAATCTTTGGCCAAAATCAGCCAAAATCATGTACAGCTAATCGTGTTTAAGGTCTAAACCATAGTTTACTAACCATGATTAGCGGTTTTCTGAAGCCTATAAATAGCCCCCACCCATTCATTCTCTACGATTTCCACTACTATCCCCCCTCCAAAGGCTAGGGTTGAGAGGTCGGGAGGAGGAGTGAGAGGTGGGGAAGGAGCGCTAGTGAAGCGCTGCCGGGAGAACGAGGAGGACGAAGGCATGACCCTCTCCTAGTTGGTTTTGTAAGTATGCTCGAACTTGAGCTAGGGTTTTCAATTCATCTTCTTTTTCCAACTTAGTTTCGATTCATCTTCCTTTTCGATTCATTTATATCGTGGTTTGAGGAGAAATATGTATAACACTATACTTAGGTGTGAGCGACTATGCACGTTAGTGAGCCCTGTGATTCGTCACACCTTCACCACCTAAGATTTGTGGTGTCTTCTGATTCTTCATCTCTTCCTGCTTGATTATATTCTTTCAGTTTTGTTATTTTTTCCCTCTCGATGATTTATTTAGGAAACTCTTTCTATTTTTCTTTTTAAAAATATCTCGATATAATGGGGAACTCTGCCGAAATTTTCTTAGAAATATCGTCCTATATAAGGATAAGCTCTGTCGAAATTTTAAGAAAAAATATGTTCTTCGTGTTCTTCATTTCTTCTTCGCATTCTTGGCACGTTCTTAGCATTTCTGGTACAAAAATGAAATTCGATCGTTTCAAGAGTCGTAAATTATCCTTTCTGAAAATGAATCATGATAAAGTACTGCATATGCGAGAGAGATCTCGATTATGTAATGAAATCCTTCCTTTTGCTGTTGGGTTTTCATATGAGAATATTGAGATTTTTTATTTTATATTCTTCGCTACGAGGAATCCTAATTTGGCCATTTTTGGGGAAAATATGAAAAGTTGCTTAGTGATTCCCACTAAAATAAGATCTAAGCATCGTATGGATGTAAAAGCTAGGGTTTAGAAGTTAAAATGAGCATAAATATGAGCATACACATATATAAATTAATATATGTGTAAGTATATACTCAGTATTGATGGATATGCAAATTTAAGGCTTAATGGAGGAAGTACATCATGAGAATTTATGTGTATTGAGTTGGATCCTGAAAGGGATCGTGTCTTACGTTAAAAATGACTGGAAGTAGAAATACAGGTCGAGCATGCAACCTGTAGGTTTGTCAGAAGGATTAAATACTTCTTTATGGGTATTTTAATTACAGTCTGTTTCTGAATGTTAGTGGTGATTGCTAAATGAATTATTGATGAGTAATCAGATCCGGATATGAAAGGATCCGACCACCCGGAAGGGGGGTCGTGACATATTCAACGTCTATTGAGATCTGAAAATTGCTCCCAAAAGCGATTATAAGAAGATGCAGCGCTTGCTTTTTTGTCTTTCAAAAATGCTCTCAAGAGATGCCTCTTCGGATTCTGAAATAATGGCAAAGTTAGAGTCATTGGGTCAAGTCAAACTCCCGTAGTGGTTGCATTTAAATTAATCCATAGGATTAATTTATTCGACTTGTAAAATAAAACTCGCAACAAAAGTATCGAGATCCGATATCTAAACTGATTCTCCCGAGATCGAGGCCGAGCTGGACCTGAACCGAAGATGGAACGGAGCGGAGCGTCCATGTATGTATGGTCCTCCATTCATCGTTTCTGATATTTCTTCAAGATCTTGAGGTGTGAATTCATATATAAGTCACCGGATTTTTATCACTACTAGTTGTGATACTAAAAATCCAACCATAACCCCTTTATTTCAAATTTGAGAATTCTGAACTTCCATCCAATACCGTTTGATTTCCTTCAAACCAAATAGTTAATCCACTATAATTGTATAGATTAGCAAGTTAAAACCTAATTACATAAAATTAAATATAACACAACTTGACTCACCTCACAGACAATGGCCAAAATAGCAGACAATGGCCAAAATAGCAGGGCTCCACAAGCACCTCCCTCCAAATCATCAAACCATGGATGATGGAGTACTACGAGCACAACAACCCTTCCTTCAGCTGTACAAGATTAACCTCACCCCTCCAAATCAGGGCACCCACCAGCACAGCAGCACAGGACCCAAACTGCATACATCGTGGACCCCAAAAGCATACTACTCGGTGCCAACAACCATCCCATGATCAGCCCATCACCCAGCTTGATCTTCGATGATTAGCAATCGGCCCCGTGATCAACCCATCGCCCAACACCTCACTCTGATACCATCTTGATCAACGACACACACAAGCACGGGTTGATTAACGTGGAAACCCTTCAAGGAGGAGGGAAAACCCACAGGGCAAACCTCCCTGTCCGTCGCTGAAGGCTATGACACACTCTCTTCTTATTTCACACAACGAAAAGGGGTACAACATGGGAGATGATACAAACATAAACAGGTAAATGGATCCTCCCTAGGGTGGAGCATTGGGCTCGACCCGACTCAACTCGAGAAAGCTCGGCCCGAACCCATCAATTTTCCATGGGCCTTGAGCCGGGTCGAGGCCCGCTTTTTTAGCATATCGAGGATTCGGGCCCGACCCAAGGCCCGCTGGATCGGGCTTGGGTTCAGGTCGGGCTCGAGTTCGGGCCGGGCTCAACCCGCACATAATTTGATTCCATGAAATTGCACTTTGATTTCAATTTATTGTTATGGATATAATTGATCCATAACGCATGAATATTGGATGTATTGTTATAGTATAATGTTATTATTCATGGAAGAAGGAAATATTAGGCGTATTGTGATTATAAATCCATGTTCCCTAATTTGATCCGAATATGATATTTTGAAATATGAGGGCCCGGGCCCCCTGCCCATTTGTTCTTCGGGTTCAGGCCCAGCCCGACCCGAACATGAAATTTTTGAAATATGAGGGCTTGAGCCTGACCCATTTATACATAGGGTTCGGGCCAGGCCCGGGCTTTTGCGGGTTGACTCAGGGTCTGGTCCGGGCCGACCCGACCCAATGCTCCACCCTAATCCTCCCAAGATTCATTACCATAAAACAACAAGCACTCAACATAATACATAAAAGAGATTAATGGGGCAACCTCTGCATTATTTTCAGCATTTTTTTTTATTTTTTGAAAAATATCATCATGTATATTCATCCTATATCCCTCCTACATGTCATTCGAATTTCGTCGGAAACAGGGACTTTTATGCCTTCCATCTAAAACATGTATGATTACAACAGTTCTAAGACCGGTAAAATTACATGTTCTAAATGGAGGGCATAAGAGTCTTTGTTTCTGACGAAATTCGAATGACATGTAGGAGGGATATAGGGATGGATATACATGATGATATTTTTCAAAAAATAAAAAACAAAATGCCGAAAATAATGCGGAGGCAGTAGGGATGCATATGGACGGATACAGATACGGATATAGATATTACCATATCCTTATCCATTTTTGAATACGAATACGGATGCGGATACAGACGGATATTAAAACTATCTTACCATATCCTTAAAAAATAGATAAGGATGTAAAACAGATATTGATTGCATACGAGTAATGTTAGAAATAATATATAAATCAACTTAAATATATATAAATTAGATGGAAAACACATGATATAAAATTACTAAATATGTTTGTATCATAAACAAGTATACAAATATGGTAAAAGAAGGTATAGAATTATATTATATAGGGTTAAAAATAAATCTATGACTATATTTATATACGAAAACATATATACAGATACGAATACGGATGCTTGCGGATATCAAAACGATATCCATATCCACATCCATTTTAAAACAGATACGGATACGGATGTCAAAATCTGTATAAAACGGATACGGTGACGGATCAGATACATATATATATCCGTAACCATTTACATCTCTAAGGGGCAGCCATGTTAACTGCCCCAAGGGGCAACTCCATTAATCTCTACATAAAATACATAATACATGTCAATACCATCATAAGTTTTGTCTTATCTCCATAATTATAGAAATGTCAGTCCTGAATGTTCTGAGGTAACTTTATCCCCATTTTTTCTAGTTTTTTCTGAAACACGTCTTCTAGAGGTGTTAAAGTTAATTTTCCTTCTGAGAATCATGCCATTGCGTTCATATGCTTATTTTTCAAAGTTCTAATGCTCTTTAAACCAATCAAAATATTGTTATTTTTGTGGGGTTTTTTACTTTTCACACGTGTCCTTTGAATATGCAGACTTTTTACACAGGAACTATATTATTCATACTTGAAATTAGTTAGATTAATGCTACAGAAACTTCAAATTTTTGATGTCATGTGTACAGAAAAATGCCAGTCTTGAAAAATGCCAGTCCAAGGAAAAAAAATCATAGGTAGACTATTGAATGGGATTTCAATGAAAAAATGCCGCGCGCTTTAAAAAATGCCCGGTAAAAGTGATCTTTAAAAAAGCGACATTTTTTCTGCTACAAAAGGGAAAGAGAATTTGCGGTAGCATGGAAATCGACCATCTTGATGGTCTTGAGAGGGAGATTTTTCCGGACAGGGCATGACCCTGTCTGGAATTCTCGATCAGGACATGGCATGGACGAATTTTCCTGTCAAGGACAAAGATCCGCAAACGATTCACCGATCGACAAATCGTTCATCGATTCTGACCCAATATGAATTTTACACATATAACCAATAATATATAATATTATTATGTAAAATTTGATTGAAATTTATATTATTAAAATCTAAGAGGTATTTTTATATATTATTTTTTATAATATAAAATTCAAACAAGACTTACAGTATAATATTATATACTAATTTTAATATATAAAATTACACATTTATCAAAATAATATTATATATTAATTTTAAATATATAAATTTTATACAATAGCGAATGATACTTTTATACATTATTTTTATAATATAAAATTCAAAGAAGATTTGCGGTATAATATTATATATTTATTTTAATATATAAAAATACACGTTTATCGAAATAGTATTATATATTTATTTTAAATATATAAAATTTATGCGGTACTGAATGATACTTTTATACATTATTTTTAAGGGATTTTATCACTTGTGCCCCTCCGAGATATCGCAATATCAGTTATACCCCTATCTTTTTGGTAATATCAGTTGTGTCCCTCACTTCTTGCAAATATATCACTTGTACCCCTCGAGTTAGTTTCCGTCCATTCCAAACGCAAACGGACGTTAACTTTAGGGATACATCAGGAATTAAATGAAAACAATTGAATGGAAAAGTCCAACCACTGTTCATCTTCTTCCTCCCCCTCCTCTTCATCTTCCTCATCCCCCTACCCCTGCCTCCTCCCCCCTACTGCTCCCTCAAGCCCCCGCAACCCCGCACCCCCCACCCTTGCCCCGCCGACCCGACCCAGCGCTCCCAGGCCCCCTTGCCCCGCCGACCCTCCCCGGCGCCCCCGCCCCAGGTCTCCTCTCCGTCCCCCGCACCCCTCCCCTGGTTGCCCTCCGCCACCCGCACACTCGACGTCCCCGGAACCTCGTCCTTCCCATCCGGCCCCCGCACTGCCCGACCTCCCCCACCCCCTTTTCCCCACCGCCTTTTCCCCTGCTCCTCCACCGCCCTGGTAACATCTGCCTGCAGCCCAACGGAGACCAAGTTGAGAATAAATGTAGAGAAACGATAAATTCAAACTATTTGATCAAAGCAATCAAATAATGTTACTACCAACATAAAAATGATGGTCATCCATTTATAAAACACCCATTGAGTCATTAACAGCGATAGAAATCAAAGACAGGGAAAAGAACGTGAATTAACAGTTCCAGAGATACTTGGAAACTGCAGAATTTCCCGATAGACTATAAAACAAACTCGCTTTAAATTAAAAAATCTTAGTACAGTGATCTATAGGCACATCAGAGATATTCTATCTTCAATGTCGTACGTTGACTAGCCATTAATATAAGCCTATTTAGAGGATCGACTTTATGCTTACTAGATTATCCAAACCAGTGCTTGCTAGATCTAAAATACGTACTTAGACAGTAATCCTAAAGCTACCAATCGAGATTAACATCCTATATCCAAACATAAATTGCAAGTCGAATATCATCAATCAAGAGCAATCAAACAGCTAAAGAAAATTTTCTGCCTGATTACCGTCCCCAATAAGAGGAGAAAGAAGAGGGGTCTGGACAATAATACCCCTCTTAACTTCACCAAGGTTTGAAAAAATCATGGTTAAGTTAACTCATTGACGGTCAATCTGACGGAAGGGCACAAATGATAACGGAGAAAGAAGTGAGGGGCACAA
Organism: Ottelia alismoides; assembly: GCA_037367405.1. NCBI lineage: Eukaryota > Viridiplantae > Streptophyta > Magnoliopsida > Alismatales > Hydrocharitaceae > Ottelia > Ottelia alismoides. Next base: position 534,291 of record JAZKJV010000781.1, read on the forward strand.
CTGATATTACCAAAAAGATAGGGGTATAACTGATATTGCGATATCTCGGAGGGGCACAAGTGATAAAATCCCTATTTTTAATAATACAAAATTCAAACAAATTTGACATAATAATATTATATATTATTTTTAATATGTATAAATTTCATACGGTGTTGATTGTGTCAGGATCGACGAACGATTTGCCGTTCGACGAACCATTTGTTGATCCTTACCCTGACAGGAAAATTTGTCCCTGTCATGCCCTGACCGAGAATTCCAGACAGGACCATGCCCTGCCTGGGAAAAATCTCCTTGAGAGGTAGAGAAGAGCCTCGATATATAAATTGCATGTCGAAAGCTTCCTTTAAAGCATGTGCGGACCTAAGTTATTGGTAAGGGGGGAACGTGCCCCCCTCCCATTGTTAATTACTTATTATCTATTTCTAATTGTGCCCCTCACCTCCCTCGCCATGTTCATTCGTGCCCTTACCCTCCCAATTTAAACCACCGCACCCTATCTAGGGATAAAAATGGATTGAATACTGATCTCGGATATACCTATATCCATATTCGCTTCATCTCTATCGAATATGGATACATATACATATATGATTCAGTTATGCAATAAGGAAACCATATCCTTAAAAATACGAGTACGAATTAGAATCGGATATTTATCGAATACGAATACGAATAGATTAAAAAGCATGCCTAAATACGGATTAAATAAAGAGTGCATACAAATATGGATCCAATAAATAGAAAATCCAAATACGCACTACAACAAAATTGAGTTATAGTGATGTTTTCTCGAAATCTGTCACTAAATTAGCCGTTGTTAAATATATAACGATGATATTATTTGTTGCGAAATGAATTTTCGTACTCAAAATTAGCGATGAAATCACATATATCATTATATCATTAACAACGGTCCACATAGCAATGTAAATTTTGAAACTAGAAGTTTGAAAAATAGCAATGAATAAGCGCCGCTATGTGGACCGTTGCTATTGATATAACGATATATGTGATATTCATCGCTAATTTTGAGTACGAAAAATCATTTCGCAACAAATAATATCGTCGTTATATATTTAACAACGGCTAATTTAGTGATGGATTTTGAAAAAAAAACGTCACTATAGCTCATTTTTTTATAGTGATGGATTGAATAAAGACTACATACAAAAACGATTTGATTTTTTATCGAAGTTCATAATGATTTTTTTAAAAATGACAATGGACTATAAATAGGTTGCGCCATAATAAAAGGGAGCATCGAGGTGACATGCGTTCTTTATCGGAAGTAAGAAGATGCATACGTTTTCATAACTTTTGTTCGTATCCATATCCAAACAAGTGGAAGTTTATTAATATCATTAGTATATTATATTATATAATATGTAATACTAATATACTAACACATGTTGTGCCTTATATTACATTAAATAATATATAAAATAATATTAAATATTGTATTTAGATATATATTCGGATCTGGATATTCAAGCCATTACTATCCATATCTGGAATTTTTTATAGCCCATATCTATATTCGATTAATATCTGGATACGGATATCCGTATCCCATATTTTTTTGAATACGGTAAGCAGATATTTGGATATATCTGTATTCAGATCTTCCAAAATGTTATCGTTTGTATTTCGTATTCTTCAAAATTAAAGATCCAATTTGTATTCACAGGTGTTGAATTTCAACACATATGTGCATTCTTATTTGTCAAATTAAAAAAAAATATATTTGTATCCTCCATTTAATGAATGCGGATACAAATAGATATGGATATGTTAGTATTTGTTTCCTTCTCCTACTATGAAGTTTCCAACGTATTGACATATGCAATTGGTGTGCCCCTCCTAATCTATAATCCTAGGTCCGCCACTGCTTTAAAGCATGTGTTCATGTGGAAGAAGACATATTTGGATATGAAAGGAAGATTCCAAAGGGAAAAAAATATTTTTCATGTCATATGGAGGTTGGGTCAATGATGGGTGGAAATAGCGAGGATGCTAAATTGGATGCAAGACAACAAAAACGGCTGTATAACGATTTTCTTCAGAAAAAAAAGTTCCTGCAGTTGAACTGAAAGAGATGCTTCTGTTGTTCTTTGTCCACATGCAGACCGGGTAATTGATGTCTTTGTTTTGAATGTGCGAGGTAGGAATGAACATCGGGCCAGATACCGAGCCCAGTTTCAATTTACGGGCTTGCGAGCCGGACCAGAGCCCGTTGAATTTCAGAAATTGTAGCCCGAGTTCAAGCTCAGCCCAGTAGTACATGGGTTGGGTCGGATCGGGCCGACCCACTATATTAAAAAAAATATTTTAAACGTGAATACAATACACATTTAATATGCAAAATATACAGATTGAATATGTATTTATTCAAAACATGAACATAGTTGATGTCTAAATAGTATAGAATATTGACAATTTTAAAAGGAAGACGCACTGTATTATTAGAAATAAGAAATTATATATGGAAAAAATCACGGGCATATATACGGGTACTCGGGCCGACCCACATGCTTCGGGCTCGGACCCAAGCTTGCCCGAATCCTTATCAAAAACTGGATCGGGCCAAAAATCAAGCTCAAACCCGCCCATTTATCGTTCGGGCTTGGACTGGACTCGAAATTTGTCGGGCCAGATATCGGGCTGGATCGGGTCGACCTTACCCAACGCTCATCCCTTTCGTTTGGTTGCATGGTTGAGTTGGAGTACACCGGTGTACCCTTCCTTCCAACCCTCCAAACCTTCCTCACAGTTTACTATTCACAGGGATACTCCAATCCAACCCAACCCAGCAACCAAACAGAGGAGTTGGTTGGATGGCCTTCTAGATTGAACAGGGGAATATGGGCCAAATATTGGAAGGAAATCGCCAAGAATTATCTTTCCGCAACAAACTTGGCTTTCAATTTGGTTTTAATTTTTTGTTAGTTCGGATTAAAATGGTAGGAACAGATGCATGCTTCCAATGGATGGATCACATCTCACAAGTCTTTCCAGATTGAGTAGCAGCGGGAGTACTTGATATTGGAGTTGATGTATTTCCAGCTTGGCCTCTTGTGATTTTAGAAGTGGTAATTACTAGGTTGTCTCTCCACAGGAAGCTTATGATTCCAGTGCAATTAGTCCAATTGTTATGATCGAGATATTTCAGGTGTTTGGTGGTGTTGGTTTGTACAGAATTAAGTTCACCATGGTCATCACAACAACAAACAGCAGCAGCAACAACAACAACAAAACTTTTTCCCATATTAAGTAGGGTCGGTTGCATGGATTCTTTGCCTCCATTCAGATCTATCTTGAGTAATTCTCGGACTTAGATCTAAAAAACTAAGATCCCTTTGTATAGTCTCATTACAACACTTCTTGAGCCTTCCTCACCCTCTTTTAGTCGGCTCAACATTCCAAAACCCACATCTTCTCACCGGTACATCAGCTGGTTTCCTTTGCAAATGACAGAACCAACTTAAGCGATTTTCTTGCATCCTATCCTCGTTCGAAGCTACACCAATTTTCCTTCTAATGGCATCATTCAGAATTCGATATTTACGTGTGTGTGTCCACACATCCACTTTAGCATTTTCATTTGTGCTACTACCATTATCTGCACATGTTTATGGTTTACAGGCCAACATTCAGATCCATAGAGCATAGCAGACCTCACAGTTACTTTGTAAAACTTTCTTTTGATTTTCAAAGGAATTTTCTTATCACAGAGTATAGTAGATGCTCCTCTCCACTTTAACCAACCTGCATTTATTCTATTAGTAACATCAATGTTCACTAAATCGACCGCACGTGCCACATATGCCTGTGCGGCATGCAGACCGCACCGATTACATGAATCAGTGCAATAAGCTCCCTCTCCGCATATGCGGCCCGCGTATGCCCCGCATATGCCCAGTATATCCCACATATGCCCCGCATACGGCTCCAACAGCTCCAACTTTTCAATCTTCTCATTTAAGTCCTTAATTACGTAACTCTGCCTCTTCCTTCATTCTATGGTAAAAATATGACATGCATTTCTATACAATTGCAATGCATTATACCATTATGTATGTGCAATGTTTATGTTTTTCTCATGTATTGATTTCACAAGTATATGCAATGTATCGTCGAATTATTTTTTATATATGTCGATTGAGGTTTTGCTCATGTAGTGCATGTATGTATATTGAAATTTTGTTATTACGAATCATATAATGTGTAAAATTTTTATGGTAAATGCTTTTTCTTGATTAAGTATGAGGCAATTAAAAGTATATATACACACCCATTTAATATCAATCTCTTTTCTTAGATCTTTTTTAACTCCACTTAAATACATAAATTTAGTGGTAATGTTATTCATAGATATTTATTTATTTTTAAATTAAAAATTAGAAAACCGCATAGAACCGCATATACCCCGCATATGCCCTGCATACCGCTTAATCAGTATTCGGTGACCAGGCTGAACCTTGAGTAACATCTCCATCAAATTTTCCATCATGCTGCAAAATAGATACCAAGTAGATAAAAGAATCTCTCTTCTCAACGTTATCATCACCAATCTTAACTCCGATTCCTTCACAATTGCTTCCATAAAAAATGCACTTCATATATTCAATCTTAGCCCTACTTATACGGATCCTTTAGTCTCCAATGCATGTCTCCAGACCTCAAGCTTCTCATTTACTCCATCTCTAGTCTCATCAATCAATACAATATCATCATCGAATAGCATAAACCAAGGAATCTCACCCTAAATGTGACTTGTCAACTCATCCATAATCAAAGTAAAAAGGAATGGATTCAGAGTTGAACTTTGATGCAGATCAATGGTTACGTCAGAACAACCAGTGTTCTCAGACTGCATCCTTACACAAATGAAGTCCTATCATACTTATCTTTTATGAGGTTAATGTATATAACACGTATTTGTCTTTTCTCCAAAACTCTTCACAATATCTCCTATATGTCAGAATCATAAGCCTTCTCCAAATCAATAAAAATCATATGAAGGATTTTCCTTTTAGCTATGTAAATCTCCATTGTTTTCCTTAACAAGTGGATGGCTTCCATAGTTGAGCGACTGCCATTAATCTGAATTAATTTTTTTACTTTGGAAACTTGCCTCAACCCTCTTTCGATCACACATTCTTAAATTTTCGTAGTGTGACTCATTAGCTTGATACCTCTGTAATTTCAATAATTCTGAATGTTTCCTTTGTTCTTACAAAGAGACACCACGATACTTCTCCTCCATTCTTCAGGTATTTTCTTGCTCCACCAAATAACACTGAATAAACTTGTAAGTCAAGTCAAACCACGCTCAACTAAAACTCTCCAAACTTCTATAGGAATGTCATCATGTCCTATACTTTTCCATGTCTCATAACCTTCAAAGAATCCTCTACTTCCTTCCTTTGTATTCGTCTATAGCTTGGACGATTCAAGTAGCTTTCACTACTAGCAAGATTTCTCGAAGTGATCTCTCTATTGCCTTCCCCAATGAAATGCTTATGGAAGTGTAGCTTCCATCTAGTCTCTACATCCTTCTGAGCAACAAGCACATGGCCTTCCTCATCCTTAATGCATCTCACTGGAGAAATATCTTTGATCTTTCTTTCTCTTGCCAGTCTGAAAGTATCCTTCTGTCCCTCCTTAGAGTCGAGATTTTTGTACAAAAATTCATAAGCTTTTGACTTAGCTTAATTACCGCCTTCTTTGCTTCCTTCTTTACTATTTTGTAGTTTGTGACAGTTTTATCTGTTTTATCCTTAGACATAACTTTAAAGCAAGCTCTTTTAATTTTGAGCTTCTCTTGCACCCCTTCACTCCACCTCCTAGCCTCCTTTTGGTCTGGAGCTCCTCCCTTTGACTCGCCTAGCATCTCTTTGACTACCCTTTCGGATACAAGATGCTAGTGCCTCCCACATCTCATTTGCACTTCCGTTACAATCCTAAGATAAGTTTTTTAAAACCTTCTCCCTGAAGCTTGATTGCTTCAATTTAAAATTTCACCATCTAGTTCTAATGATCTTGGAAACCCTCCTTTTCTTTACTAGCCTTTTTAATTGTACATCCACGACTAATAAGCGATTTGGGTGGTCAGACTCTGTTATGAGATTATCGTGCAACCTTTGCAATACAATCGATCTCTTCTTGTCAATGCAAAGTAATCTATCTGTGTTCTAGTCGAGCCACTCTTATAAGCAATTAAATGCTCCTTCCTCTTCTTGAAGAGGGTACTTGCAATGAAAAGATCACAAGCCGTTACAAAATCAAGAATGACTTTTCCCTCTTCATTTCTATCCCCGAAGCCATATCCCCCATGAACACTAGCATACCCTAAAGCATCCTTTCCCACATATCATTAAGATCTCCACCTAGGTAAATCATCTCTCTTTGTGGGATTTCTTGCATAATCTTATCCAAATCCTCCCAAAAACTTGTTTAATAATATCATCTAAACCGATTTGCGGTGCATAAACTGAAATGATATTCAGAATTTTTTCTCCGAGCACCACTTTTAGCAAAATAATCCGATCCCAAGATCTTTACACCTCAACCACACAATCCTTCAAATCTTTATCTAAAATCACTCCAACACTATTTCTGCCCTTATCTTTATCTGAATAACAAATTTTAAAGCCAGTCTTCTCGATCTCCCTTACTTTCTCTCCAACCATTTTGTCTCTTGTAGACATAATATATGAATCTTCCTTCTTTCCATCGTATCAATTATCTCCATCGATTTGCCAGTCAAAGTGCTAATATTCCAACTACCTATCCACAACTTACTTTGCAACCTCTTTTGGACTAACTTCTTTACTCGCACGCGTCCATTATACGAGAACCCTTGCAAATTTTGGACTGCATCCGGACGACGATGCAATGGAACTAGCTTATTTACTCGCATGTGTTCCTCATGCGATAACCTTCGCAAATTTTGAACTACATCCGAGCAACGATGTAGCAATCCTTGTCAACTTGTCATCGCATTCGGGCAATCCAACGTGTCGCAAGTAGGGAATGTCCCCAACGAAATCTAGATGTTTGCTTAAATCCATGTTTAAAAGATCCGAACGAGTTCGAGATAAATTCATAAATGGTATTTAAAATTTCACGTTGATCATAAATGGAAAAAAGCCCGTTGTTCATGATGGCACCAAGCTTAGCTGCGACTCTTTTGCAGATTGCCTCCTTCATACTAAACTTTTCTACTTTGTCCAATATAAGCTTCTTTGAAACAATGTGCACGTTGATCATCATTCTTCGGAAACATCCTAAGTTTTGGACACAGACGAGGATGAGCAGCCGTCTGCATCTACCACTGCAAGGGACTGGGAAGCAGTTCTCGGGCCGGTCAAAATCAAAGTTGTGGCCACCACAGACAAGAACCTGAGGACAAGTAAGCGAGAAAGGAAGCAAGTAGGATAAGAATGTGACAACGACAGTGACGATGACGAAGTTCATTCCCCAGAAAATTGCTCAGCTTCTGCTAGCAGCAAAGGCTCTGATCAAGAAGAGTATTGGGAGGAATCAGAACGGCGATCGCCCCTCCAACTGCTTTATAGTTGGATTTTTACACCTTTTTCTGGCATTTTGTTGTATACATGGTTCTCAAAGTTGTAAATAGCCGAACGACGGTCTTCTTTGTTGGTTCCTTCTGAGAGACCCAAGGCTTATCTCCAAACGTTCGAAAGAAACCTAGGGCTCGTTTGGAAAGAGGATTACCCCTGGGGTGATCCGATTTATCCTCCTTTTTCCTGAGTCATACCTGAGTTGGATTTCCATCACAAATCAATGCAACATCACATCACATTCCTTATTCCAACCATCTACCAACCCTCATAACCACCCTAACAACTACTATTCACAGGAGGCTACCCCAACCCACATCAACCATCTTTCCAAACGAGCCCCTAGTATGAGAAAGCTTTTGTAAACGGGCCCCCTGTCTGCGATAATGTCGGTATAAGAGGTCTTAACATACTTTGAGCAACAATTACTGCTCTTATAGATCCACCTTTCTGCAATATGTGCATGTAGCACTATCATGGAAGGCCATATCGATAGCGATATCGTTTCGATATCGTGTCGATACGATATTTCAACGAGATATCGGTGATATATCGTCGAAATATTGCCCACATCGACTCACTTTTGTGAAGGAAATGCCTGAAAAGGACGATATATCGCTATATCGATACCGATATCAGTTTCATCTCGATATCTATATATCATCGATATATCGCGATATTTCCTTCCATGAGCACTATATTTTCCTGTCAATTATGCTTTGAAATGCAGATTGCTGCCACAAGGTTCGGTATGGATGTCTCCATTTAGGAAGCAAATTCCTGAGTAATACAACCGTACAACATATTTTCCTGTTTAGATCACCAATTTTTTTCTCCAAATACTGTAAGGATAGCACAGCTAAAGTACGCGTTTTCCATACTTTGTTACCTATAGCGCATATGATATATGCGTTTTATATTGCTTGAGCTGCCAAAACGCATGACTTGCACGCGCTATGCTCTGCCATGACAAAAAAGACACAGCAAGCCTTATACCTGATACAGCAATCAATCTGAACAGTTACAATCCAAACAGTAAATTCGTTCGTCACGCTGGATTAGAAAGGACTTCACACATGTAAACAAAATGAAGCAACATGGTAAATGTTTCTACCTCAAAAAATCACATTAGATTAGAAAAGACTTGTCCATCACAAAATATATTGCCAAAAGATCTATACAATTGTTTAGGTTCATTACAAAAAATTATCATCGCTTCCTTCTCCTTCGACATGTTCCTGGTGCCTCTCCTTGATCAGATGGGGCTACGCAAGCTCCACGAATTGGCGTACGACGCAGTCCAAGTGCTCGACCACGTGGAAGTAAATGAGGGGAACACTTGACGTCAAAATATCCTGCTCATTGACACAATAATGGAGGAGAGTATCAACGACCTCAATCCCATATGACAACCACAAAATCTGGAGAGATGATATTTCCATTAGCATATATCAATTCATGAATCTTTTTAATCTTTAATAACATGTACCTAATTTGGGTCACATCTCGAAGTGTAATAGTCATATATCCATTAGCCATATGAAACGTGAGAGTTTCCGGCCTCATCACTCTACTAAAGCTGTAATGAGATGCTAGTCCAATGATATGAACTCCAACTCTGTAACAACAGCACAACCGGCCTAAACCATAAGAGGCCGAATACGATCGTCGAGTGGTATATGTCGAACTAATCATGGAAGGAAATATCGCGATATATCGGCGATATATCGATATCGAGATGAGACCGATATCGGTATCGATATGGCGATATACCATCCTTTTCAGGCATTTCCTTCACAAAAGCGAGTCGATGTGGGCGATATTTCGACGATATATCACCGATATATCGTGGAAATATCGTATCGAAACGATATCGCAATCGATATGGCCTTCCATGGAACTAATGTCTTCCGTCGTCGACATAAAAGCCATGAGGTAGCTTGTATGTAACATTAATTAGCATATAAGGGGATCAACAAATGTCATAATTTGTAATTTTTTTGAAAAGATGTACTCACATAGCCATCCCATACACGATGTGAACGATGTCGCTCCTGTTGCATCATAAGGGAAGTGTCAACAGGTCCCAGATCCATCTGCAATAAGTATCCAATTTTATATGTCAAGCATTCCAAAGACATAAAACATGTGACTTGCAATTCAATTAAATATTTAACATAAAACTATGTTCAGAACCATAAACACTTACCAAGACTGGTACATTTCCTTTTATTATGGCCTTCATCTCCGCACTGTCCACACCTATTTTTGTTTCTACTTGCGGTACTAGGCAATGTTGTGGATGATGATGGTTGTAAGTTCTTATTGGGACATTTGCGTTTACTATGACCCGAAGTCCCGCACAAGTTGCATGCATTTTTCTGCAAAGCCTCTCGAATATCCATCTCATTGCGGATCCTTGTAGACTGAGGTCTCCCCTTACTTCGCTTCAGCTTCTTATTAGGTCTTAGTTCTGGGTAAGACAAGGGTGGCCGTGAATCCCCATCCCCGAGGGGGAAAAATTCTCCCTGGTACACCTTGAGCTGGTGCTCCCAAGTGTACCACTCACCAATGAATAAATCTATTTCATAACTCCTCTGTGAGATGATAGCAATTGCATGTGAGCAAGGAATTTGATATGTCTGCCATTTCTGGCATGTACATGTTCTTTTGCCAAAATGAACTGTATATTTATTGCGTCCTCTGATGCCATATTCAGTATGCCTATTACCTGTGACAACCTCAAAGAGCAAATCTGGTTCCTGTTGTATACAAGATATTGAATGTCCACTCGCATTTGCACTCCACCTCTGTATTTTTTCAATGGCCCATTTCGTGTATTTCTGGCCTGAAGCAATGGACGTGACAGCCTCATCTGTTCGCACATTGAAATATGAAATGCAATTGTAAAATGTTTTTTCTATAAGGGCAGCTATAGGCAAACAACATGCATCCTTCAAAATTGCATTGTAACTTTCACTGAGATTCGTTGTCATCTCACCAAATCGGAAACCACCATCATAAGCTAATGTCCATAGCTCCTTCGGACAATCATTTGTTGCAAACCATCTTGAAGCATTGGGATCCAACTCACGTAATTTCCTCATATAGTAGGCAAATTTCTTGGAAGATATCTGAAGCGATGCTGTAGTTACAAGTGTTTTCATTGACTCGTTATTAAAAACCATGTTGAAGTTGCTCGCCATATGCCGTGAACAATAACGCCATTGTGCAAAAGGAGGACACAAGTCAACATCCATATCATTTATCACAGATTTTATCCCTGGATGACAGCCTGATATAATACAAATTGAACCATGATGCATTCCAACAACCTTGATCCGTAGTAGAGAAAGAAACCACTTCCAATTCGGCTCAGATTCCTCGTCCACAATTGCGAAAGCAAGTGGGACAATATGCTTGTCACCATCAAGCCCACATGCTATCAATAAGTTTTGCTTGTACTTCCCATACAAATGTGTGACATCTATGCTAATCACAGGCCTGCAATGCTTGAAGGCTTGAATGCAAGGCCCAAATGCCCAAAAACATCGTTGAAATCTACGACAATGTGGCTTCCTTGGATTGGGGTGCTCCGTATGCGTGATTACAAATTCAGTCCCTGGAATGGCAGCCTTCATAGCATGTAACAAGTGGGGCATCTCCGCATAAGAGTTCTTCCATTCACCGAAGACCATTGCAATTGCCTTTCTTCTAGCATCCCAAACTCTTCTCTTTGTAACCCAATATTTGTATATGTCATGAACATGCTCTCTAAGAGTGGATATTCGAATAATGGGGCTATCCTTCACCAAGCTTAGCACTGTCCGTGCCATGAAGTTGCAGTCAAGTTGTGGATGATCCCGTCCGACAGATGGATTGATGCAGCAGTGCGGATCGCCAAGCTTAGAGATCACCCACTTCCCGTCAAATCTACGAAAATGCCCACGTAAAAACCACTTACAACCTTTGGATTCCATCGTGCACAAGATGGACCAAACCAATGTGGTAGATTCTTTAATTGCGAAGTTGTAATGGGACACTATGTGGTACTTCTTCACTGCATAGATAAGGTCCTCTTTAGTCTTGAAAGTGCGTCCCTTACGCAGTTCATGACCAGTGCTATCAATGTCCATCGGATTTCTAAAGTTTTCTTCAAAATTTGCAAGACCATCACTGCCTCTCACATTGTAGAATGGTACGGACGGGACAACAATGGGGTTAACGTGATCGGTCTGGGTTGGATGGTCATTCATAACATCGTTATCGACTTCTTCCTCAATTTCAACCTCTATCTCATCGTCAGTGACCTGCGACGGACAATCATTCATAACACGACTGGCTTCTCTCAATGCAGATTTGCTGATATAGCTACTCTCATGAGTAACTAAAGTAGGATGGACTCTGCATTCAATATCTGCCATAGGGAGCGAATCAGGTGCTCCTGAGGTGTGGTCATCGATTTGAACTTCAATTAGAGAAGTTTCCACTACTATCTCAATGGGAGCTGATCTTGCAATAGTCTTGCCGTAAAGAAATACACCCCGAACATCGTCATCATCCGTGATAGACGCTAGCAGTGTGCCAGAACCCGTTGTACTAGGAATGCAGTGTGATATCTTGATGTTGTGACTGCTCCTATCCAATGAAAATTTCCGGCAAATCAAATCTAACATTTCCCCAAAAGACACAGTAGGTCGCAATCCACAACCTCGTACAACAGGAAAGCCTGAGTTGCCATTACCACTGTTCAATTGAAGCATGCAATATACAGAATCCATTGAACCCTAAAAATTAAATAAACATAATCTTAGTACGTAAATAAATGCCAATGTTCCACTCGCAATACCATTAATAACGAACAAAATACCGTACAAAATACTCCTACTCTAAGGAACAAGATTTTTTGAGAGAGACTGTAAGGAACAAGTTGGATGGCATTGAGCTTACTGCTACTTGCTACCGGAAGACGGCCTGAACGAGGCGGTGCCTGGTCGAGGCTGTGGGGTCGAGGCGCCGCAAGTGTTGGTCGCGGCGTCGCGAGCTGGCGACGGCGCGAGGTGGCGGAGGGGCTGTAGCACTCGCGTGGGGGAAACAGAGAGCTCGCATTCGAGTAGGGCTTCTCGAAACGGGCGCGGTTTTTTAACCCAAAGGCATATCGCGTACTTACACAGACTGCTCTTTGCATAGCGCATGAAGGGAAGGCGTTATGGAAAAAGAAAATATTTACCTAACCCTGTCCGGGTTTTCTTTTTTTTTAAAATCGAACCGGACATCAAACCGAAAATATTATAAAATAGTCGGATCGGATCGAACCATGTAATCAAATCAGTTCAACTGGATGATGACATCATCATTATTTAAAAATAAATTAAATTGGACCGGTGAAAAAAAAGTGGTTGAATCGGCTAATCAAATCGAAATGAAATAATATATATAATATACTTAATATACTTGAAATGTATATAAAATACATAGATAATATATATTTCACACTATACATAAAGTATTTTTCTTATACACCATCAAATATCATACATATCATATATATTGTTTGGACTAGACGCTCTATAACATGATAATAGTTTAATTATATTTAAAGTTGTGTTAGTGTAGTTGGTTAGAAGTGTGAAAGAGGTAAGCAAAGGTCATGGGTTTAACCCCACTACCAACAAAATTTTTAAATAATTAAATCGGATCAAAAAAATAGGTTGAATCGGACGGGTTAATTAAAATTTGATTAATCGAATCGAACCGGCATAAACTGGTTAACCATACCGGTCCGATCCGATTTCAAAAACACTGGACCCATCTCATATTTTAGTCTTTTTGCGAATTTATCTCGAATAATCAACTGCAATCTTTAATTAATCCTATGCATATCTACCAAATTTCGCAATTTCGCAAAAATCTGATATCATTTGCTGTTTTATCTTAATAGTCAAATTTTTGGTTATTTTTCAAACGAGATTTAAGTTGCTTAAATGTTGCCGGATATTTGACCATTAAGATAAAGTAGTCAATGGAACCAATTTGTATGAAATATGGTAGATTTGTAGAAGCTTAACCAAAGATTCAATCTATGCGGTTGCATTGTCGCGATCGAATTCACAAAAAAAAACTAAAATGGGATTACAACATTTTTGCTGTTGTAACGTCTCGGGCCTAAGTCCCCGATCCGTTATCGATGAAAACTGACCCTGGTAACTTGTTGGGTTCGAGCTCAAATGGACCCGTTGAGAACCACCCAAAATGCTTAAGCCTAAGTTGACAAGTAGTAATCCCCATCACTAATAAAGCACACCCACACTTCGTGAGTTTTATGTATGGCAATATATTTTGGGGTATGTGTGTTACAACATCCGCCACTTATATTCGCAACGTCTTCGTTGCGACATAGCCCATTCACTTATTTCCAGTGACAGTGGCGGCTGCGCGCTCCCGGCTTAGTTCCCTTCGGGTGACCCTTTCCACTATTAGAGGGAACCCGCTCTGATGCCATTTGTAACGTCCCGGGCTTAGGTCCCCGATCCGTTATCGAGGAAAAGTGGCCATGACAATTTGTCGGGTTCGAGCCCAAATGGACCCGTTGAGAACCACCCAAAATGTTTAAGCCCAAGTTACGAGAGCCAATTTTTCTCGATAACGAACCGGAGACCTAAGCCCAGGACGTTACAACTGTAACTACAACAGAAGATCCCGGCCTCTGGTGATTGTCTATTTGATTTGTTGTTTGCACGATTCGTACTAATATACTGTAATTTCTTCTCGTGGCATTACTATTTGATCGCAAAGCCCGCAGTCAGAAAATTAGATTTACACACCATTGTCCTAATATTTTCACGGATACGTTTGATATCAATCTCCGTCAAGCCTATTTGATAAAAAAAATCCAATATTTAATTAATATCGATTACATAGAGATTGATAGAAGACGAACAACAAGCCTATTTAGTCGTGAAGTTCCTCAGACAGAAGGTTAAGAGTGAACTACATCACTCTCCTGATGAATCTTTTTCGTGTAGGAAACACAAAAAAATTTGAAACTTTATCCCCTGTTTGTATTATGATTCCTTCATATTTACCATCATATTATCGACGACCTCGACACCGTCCTCAAGAGCGATGACCACCTTGCAGCTGCAGATCAAGAAAACCGAGTCGGAGTTAATGTCGTCGCGAACATTCGAGCAAACACAATGCGGAATATCGCGAAGAACATGTCGACAAGGTATTAGCAGGGATAAGATAATCTGGGCTGGAGCTACTGATTTACTACTGAAATTACAGGTACTGTCTTCATCAGACACTTCTATGTTCTTACTTTGTTCCTTGAAATAATAAATTTCTCTTGGAAAAATATTGCCATCCATAATTAAAGTGTGAAGCCTACATAATAATCCTGTAAAATGTGTAAGTCCATTTACATATTTGATGCCAATGTTGAACTACGAATGTAATGGTCGCTTGCAGGGACGAAGTCATAACATTTTTGAGGAGGGAGCACAAGATTTAAAAAAATATATCTATCAATTATGATGTGATCATATTCATTACGAAAAAGGAAGTATGTTGTTGAGTTGTATGCCACGTATGTGTTCATCACCTCCTTAGCTATTTATTTGTTTTGGGATGGGTGAGTGCAAGCGGCTCTGCCAATGGAACACGTGCATGTTAAAGTTTCAAGACAAATGAGTGGACGGGAGGTGATGAACATATAAGTTATATGCGGACGCGTTGGATACTCCCCATCCTCTATTCATTATATAACAATAGACCTGAAGGATAAATTATATCATCTATAGTTTTCGTATAAATAAAGTATATTTTGAACTTATTTTTTAATCAATTGTATATTTTTATTCAATTTTATATAAATTTATATCATATATATTCCGTGCTGGCAAGATTTTTTTTGTGAATTATATTTATATCATTTTTTTAAAAAATTAAACATATTCTAATATTTTTTATTTTTCCAATTCACTCTTTGGATTTTGATTAATTACAATATAAATGACAATTGTTCCAAATATGTATCAAATTGAAAATATAAAAAATACATAATTTTATACTTTTTATTACCAATAACTGGAAACATTAATATGTCAATGAAGAAAAATACACCGATAAAGAATATATGTGCATTTGACTACTTACTTGATAATAAATAGGACCAATGATTAATATATGAGACTTGACAATAAACATTTTTTTAGAAAATTTATTTTTTGAGGTCGAGAATTAAACCTTGCATATGTATAAGTGACAATGAGATTGGATGAAAAACCGATCACTTCTATAGGTTGATCTTAAAAAATAGTTATTCAAAAAGATAGTTTGGGTAGAGGTCCATTATAAGTTGATTGGTTTAAGAAATTATGTAAACAGATTGATCTAAGGTAAAACCTATTGTTGCTAAGTAGATTTTTTTGTTAAAAGATATATTATCTATTGGTAAAGATTATTGATTTCTCTCCTAAAAAAATAAGGAGATGCATGTATAAGTTTTACCCTCAAAAATTAATCCAAAAGGGGATTTATACTTAAGAAATATTATGATTATTTTTCCTTAAAAATCCATAAAGAATAATTAAATATATATCATGTAGTCTCAAAATTTTAAGGGGAGTATGTGCCCTCCTTGCCCCCCTCTAAATCCGTCCTTCGTTGCTTGTACTGAGCTATAAGAGATCTTGAAACTTATCAGGACTTGATCACACACACAAACAACTTAGTGATGGTTTTTATCGATTAGATTCCAAGTTTGGTCGGGTTTTTAGATATAAATATGCTTAAACTTTTTGAGATTAAACCAAAAGAAGACGTTCGATGTCGTGGCACTGCAATTAGTTGATCATAGACTCCCCAGATATCACTGGGAAATACAAGAACAGAGAAAGAACTATACTAGCAAATAGTTTGGTTGAGATCAGTAAGCTTACGGGATTCCGACTACTATTCCATGTTCCACGACACCATCGATTCGCTCCAAGCTTTCTACGACGTGTGCTGCAACGTACACGACAGATGAAACTGTTGTTATCAGGATAATCAATGCATATTTTAAACAGTAATTACACAGATCCAAATGAATTGAAATAGATGCATTACAGAATAACATCATGATAATCACGCATTTCCCATTCATTATCCGATTACAGAATGCAAATAGGAACCGATTAATAAAACGGAAACATGAATTAGGGCGAGATCCATGAAAGGTAAAGCAGTAAACAAATTGCAGCAAACAATACGATAAACAGATTATATAGAAATCACCGAAGCATTCATGTAATGGACTGTCCTTAGAGTGGTCGTCGCCCCCACAATACATGTGCGTAGGTTACTGGCGATCCGCTCCCAGAATACGACGGCACACGATCTTCGTCTGCACACACCCACGAGATCGTCCTCGAATGTACCTCAGAGAACTGCAGCTGAGAGAAAGAGAAGCAGGTTCGTCCGCAAGAGAGGAAGAACGAAAGCAGAGCCAAGGCGACATGAGAAGGGTTTTCTTTCGAGTGTGTAAGAAAAGAACGTCAAGGGAGGGGTATAAAAAGAAGTTTGTGTGCCCTAGCGCGCGGTATTGTTCGTTTTTCGAAAATGCCCCTCAAAGGGTCGTTGCGTTGAGTCGAATTTCCATTGCATTCGAATCCAAATTAATCCATATGATTAATTTAATTGACCTACCAAATGAAATATGTAGCAAAAAAATCAAGATCCGAATTGACTCTCTCGAGCCGGAGCTGGAGCGGAGTGGAACGCACACGTACGTGTAGTCCTCCATTCCTCCTCTCTACTATTGCTACAAGAGCTTGAGGTGTGAACTCATATATAAACCCACCCAAAGTTTAGAAATACTAGATGTGGTATTAAACTTTCTCCCATAATTCTTCTTTCAAATTTGTGAATTCCCAACTTTCCCTCAAAACCATTTGGTTTCCCAATTGAGACCAAATTAACTCCTATTGTAATTGCACAGGCTTTCCAATTAAAAGCCTAATCACATACTTTAACTACAACAAAAACAATTGAAATTGTCAAATTCAAGAGACAAAAACATGGGAGCTTTATATATACAGAAATTGCCCCGATTATTTCAGCTGTACGCCAGTGAATGCAGATGGCAATGTTTGAAGAAATATCTATTTTCCATAATAATCTTGTTACGATCTTATATATACACACACACATACCCATGTAAGTTGGTTACAATCAGGGAGTATACATATATGAGTTCAATGGGGCTGCCCCTTGAGGGAGTTAACTTAGCTCCCCCTGCGGCATTTCGCTCAAATTTTATTTTTATTTTTTAAAATTTCTTCCATGAATATTCATCACTATATCCCTATATTATGCTATTCAAATTTCGTGTGAAACAGAGACTCCTACGGCCTCCATCCAGACAGTCATTTTTTAACGGTAACAGAATTGCTAAAAACGACCCCGTCTGGATGGAAGCCGTAGGAGTCTCTGTTTCTCACGAAATTTTAATGATATAATATAGGGATATATTGATGAAAATCCACGGAATAAATTTTCAAAAAAAAAAATAAAAATACCGGGTGAAACGAAGCGGGGGAGCTAAGTTAGCTCCCCCCATGGGGGCAGCCCCATTTTACCAAGTATCGATGACAATGTTTCTCTCGGAGTTTACAGCATGATTGTAGAGATGGAATGCATATGTGATTTTATCTATGGAGAGTTTACCATATCTTCAACAACCAGCAAGAACAGAGATGAACAGTTGGATAAAAGCAGTGGATTGTTTTGTTGTTATAAACAAACTAAAAATCTGGAGAAAAAAATTTAAAAAAATCAGAAAGTGGTGTAATCACATACAAATGTCAAGTATGGGTGATGTGAAGATGACATCAAGAACATGATGCCCTTCTTTTGTGATTAAAGGAAAATCCCCTCCTGTTGGTCCTGCAGAACCTAAAACAGATCTTCTCCAGACCTGCAAATCATACAGAGGATATCTCAATGAAATACTGATCACCTTTATCAAAAAATAATCCTAATCTGTGAATCTGTTTTGTTACATGTATCGGAAATAAAATGCAAGTTAAAACGAACAAACGAGAAAACAAATAAGACAATCACGCTAAACACACGTATTTATAAGGTTCACCCTTAACTAGATGCAAAGATTGAATTAAGAAGCGACCTGAAAACTGAATGTTGTTTTGATACGAGTACAAAGAGACCTCCGTTTTAAGGCGGTGAGCTTCACTTGGAAACAATCAAAGGGGTTCATGAGTCGGGTTCTGCAATGCACTGGGCAGAGTAGTCGGGTTAGGATTTTAAGGCGTCTCCACGTGCAAATAATTAGGTACGTATAACATGAGAGATTCGTGTTTTAAATCTTTTCTAATAGCTATAGTTTTGTATTCAGTTAGATGGGTAAGTGGATTTCTCCAAGATGCAATTACTAATTGGTCTTGTGTTTAATGCGCATGGGTTTATATATAGGCCCTTGTACCAAGTTTTGCACCTGAGAGGAATAATATGAATATCTTGTTGGGAACATGTTGGTTTCGACGCAGCTCTGGTATCGGTCGTTGGAGATATGGATCGCCGATACAGATGCACAATCAACTACCACCAGAGAAGCACATGAAGAAGAAGACACCACAATATATCGGTGGCCTGTCACTTCTTCATCATCAGAGAAGAAATTCACTATGAAGAAGAGCAAGTACAACTTTGTCTGTTCCCTTGCTCTCTCGCTTGTCTTCTCTCTCTCTTGATTACATTGTTACCTCTCTTGTGGTTGTGGCGGTATGCTCCTACAGTTCACCCTCGCTTTTACAAGTCCAAATACAATCTTATGTTGATTGTCACAATCAATCTCAATCAATTAAGATCTTAATCAATCAAGATCTCCCATGAAATTTGATCTAATCTAATCCCCTTCAAGGATAACATGGAATTTTAATTGTCCCAATTCTAATAGATTTAACCCTATTGGATCTCTTGTCGAAAAAGACCAATTTTATATCACCCAAAAATTTGAATTAGCAAAAGTGTTATCTCCTTGCATATTATGGATTCCAAACAAATTTAATAGGGTTTTTATCACTTAGTGCCCCTCCGAGATATCGTAATTTCAGTTATGCACCTATCTTTTTGGTAATATCAGTTGTGCCCCTCACTTCTTTCTCCGTTATCACTTGTGCCCTTCCGTCAGATTGATCGTCAAAAAATTGAAACAACCATGGTTTATTCAAACCATGGTGTGGTTAAGAAGGGTATTATGGTCAAAATAAAATCAGGGGTGGATCTGGGAGGAGGCGCTGGACCCCGGTTGCTTGGAACAATCCTTGCCGAAGTCCGAGCTCGCCACAACCTTCAAGGTCGCGGGGGTCATCAGCGCGCAACGGGGAACCGTCGTGCTGTCTGCTGTGTGGATGCTTAAGCGCACATTCAGCATCGGGTCGGAGAGAGTGCTGCAGGAGAAGGTGAAGATCATACGTAGTTCCGTGGAGCTCTTGATTCGAATTAGAGGCCATGACGAGAGTAATGGCTGCAGTGGTGCAGTTGAGGGTTTGGGAGGAGGAACCAGGTGGGGGTCGGGTGGGGGAGGAGGAGTCGGGAGGGGTCGGGTGGGGGAGGAGGTGGCGGAAGGAGGGGCTGGGGCTCGAGAGGAGGAGCGGAGAGGGATGGGGAGGAGGAGCCGGGCGGGGGTCGGGTTGGGGAGGAGGTGGCGGAAGGAGGGGCTGGGGCTTGGGAGGAGGTGTGGCAGAGGGCTGGGGAGGAGGAGCCGTGCAAGGGGAGGTGGCAGGGGGTGGTGGGAGTGAGGGCGGGGAGCTCGGGGCGGAGCTGGAGGTGCGTGGACAGGGGGACCTTGGGGCTGACGGAGGAGCTGGGGTGAGGGAGGCGACGGCGGAGCTGGGGGCGAGGGGAGGCGACGACGGAGGAGGAGGCCAGAGAGAAGGAAAAGAAGGGGAGGAAGAGGAACTGGGAGGAGGTGCGAGGAGCTCGAGGCGGAGCTGGGAGAAGGTGCAGGAAGCTCGGGGCGAAGCTAGGAGGAGGAAGAGGGTAGGTTGGGGCGGAGGAAGAGGGAAGGTTGGGGGTGGGGGAGGAAATCTGGCTGGAGAGGGAGGAGGAGGAGGTTGGAGGAGGAGGAAGAGGATGGGGGAATAGGAGGAAGAAGAAGAGGATGGGGAAGAAGGTGTAAAATGACCATTGAACTCTATTTCAAAAATTAATTCCGCTTATGTCCTCAAAGTTAACGTCCGTTTGCACTGTGGATGGACGATCACTAACTCGAGGGGCACAAATGATAGATTAGCAAGAAGTGAGGGGCACAACTGATATTACCAAAAAGATATAGGGACAAAAGTGATAAAAACCCAATTTAATAACAAAGGATTTATGTCAATGAGTCGAATAATTTATCGCTCGATCTATCAACGAACTATCTTTCCAGGGCATTCAAAGCCTTCCGTACACTACATGAAAATTGACATAAGGCAACATATAACTTAATATCCGTTGTCATATTTTCCATAGTTAAACATATAACAACGAATATTATTTGTCACTTACTACTTTAAATTTACAATGAATAACTGTATTCATTTCTATATTCCTCGCGACGAATCATATAAAATAGTTATTCATTGTCTTTTTCTTCTATTCATTGCTAAATCCATCAATGATTAATATGAATTTTAACGAACATGTCAACAGAAAGATCACCATTATATAAATCTTTAACAATGAATATGCCATTCCTTGCTAATTAAAAGCACATAAGATAATTTAGCAATGAATAGTATTCATTGTTATATCTTTAACATCAAAAGATATAGTAACAAATATTGAAACTAATTACATGTTAGGTCTAATTTCCTGTAGTGATAAACTAATAGATAAGATCAGAGTGGGAAATATTCTATAAATAGCAGAGATCAAAGGTCTTTTGCACATTGATTTGGTCCTTGTTGTCAAAAATTTCGCCAAACTAGTTGGAATCACAAAAGAGGGCCTCTGAGCCATCTATGGGCTTGATAAGGAGCTTCCTTTAATTCGACTACTCCGAAGAAGTGAGATGGATTGAATGAAGGAGATCCACTCCATAGGGAAGAAGCTGACACCCCTATCTTCTTAGAGAATGCGTGGCCAATTCTTCTCTGAATGGAAAAAATCCTCCCGAGCAAGAAGCTCGCAGAGCAAAAAGAAAAAAGATGTTGTAGTCAAGATGAGGAAACACTAAACTTAGAAGCCCTACACACGTTGTTACACTAGTAGCTGACTTGTTGCAACCATTTACCGATGAAGTGAAAACATCTCCTTCACACACCTCGCTCAGCACCCCATGCTTTTCCTTCATGGAAAACTAGAATCAAACGAGAAAACACCCTCGCTTTTCTACTATAAGAAGCTCGACCACTTGCCTACCAAATGTGTAGGCAGGACTTGTCACCTTGCAACCAAGGGACTTGCCTGTCGGGAGTGCAATTTGATGCACTGCTTGTTAACATTTATAGAACAAAAAATGAGAGAAAAGTCGCATTCTATAGTAAAACAATATATGATTAAAGAAAGAAAAACACACAAAAATGAGAACAATAAATATTAATGATGCAACCTTTGTTTTCTATATAACCAGAACAATAAATATACATTGCATTCTATTAAATACAAAAATCATAATCGGAATCATTCTACCACTTCTTCTCATAATAGCCTTTTTAGTGCTAGAGGAGCGTAAAGTCATGGCTTTTGTGCAACATCGAAAGAATCCCGATGAGGCAGGATCTCCAAAAACCCGTCCTTAGTGGCGGGGCTGCCTCTGTTTTTCAACTATTATATCTTTGATTATATTTATTTCTCGAGCGGTCGGTGAGCGAGGGGATGATCTTGACATTTTAACTATCAGAAAGCAGTGAGGGATCTATGATACTTTCTCATCAGCTTTTATTCCAATACCATATAATAGGGCAGTAATCTTGTTCATCAAGGACCTCAGAAATCTTAATGCTCTTGATATTCATGTTGCAGTAATCTCTATAGAGATTTATTTACCCTCTAGCTCAACACACATCTCCAAGACTAGTAAATTTTACATGTAAATAACATTGACTGAGAAATTACCTCTGCATCTCCTAGAAATAGATCATCTATTTCCTCAGCAATGCCCATCCAGTTACCCTGAAATGGCAGTTCTTTCACCAGCCATAAACAGAAAACTTTCGAGATCTACAGTAAAGCTACGCGAGAACTTTGAACCTTACTGATTGTATCACGACAGGAACTGCACCTCCGAGGTTCTTCGTATACCGTCTCTCGTTTACAATGAATGCAAAATGCTCGGCTTGGGTTATGATACACTGCAATGGAACATAGGAAGAACAGTTCAAACTATGCAACTTAATATCTGATGCATTTCACATAAACCTAAGCAAAAAAAATAGATTACTTTCTCTTGCAGTATAGACTCTCCTCCATCCAGTCTTCTACGCCCGATGATAGCCGCTAGAGATCCTTCTTCGATTGCATCAGCATCATCGAACGCGAAATCGATCTACAACAAGCAGATATGAACACAGAGATCACAGCCTAAATATCATCTAGAGCGGAAAAATAGTCTAAGATATAACAATATAGTGGACAAGCATCCTTAGTAACGGTTGGAATTAACTGTATTGGGATAGTTTGATGCAATTTGATGGTCAATATTAAGTTGTATTAATGTATGTCAATTCCTGGAATTAAATGTTTCAACCATGTGGGGTGCTGTTTAGTCCCACATCGTGGAGAATTAAAACTGGTACTTGGTTTTTATATGGGAAGTCCTGAGACTAGTCTGGAAACAAATCAGAGAAGACTTTAGACCACAACACACACACGCACGCACGCACGCGCGCGGCCGCGCCGGGCTCGGGCTCTCTCGAGGATGCTTGGCTTGTCTCCTCTCCTCTCTCGATCTCGAGCTTCGTCTACGGAGGTGACTTTCGAGGACGCCCAAGCACGGTGCGCACCGTCGACGAGCGTGGACCGTCGGAACCTGAGAGCGGCACGTCAAGACCTTGTGCGCCGGTAAAGTGGGGGAGCACTGTCTCTATAAGGGGAGTCCTACGACAGGACGCTTCGGTTGTGATTTCTAACTCTCTACTTTTTTTGTCACATTGTTTGTCATGATGTTTGTTTCTGGATTTTTCCCTTACTTTAATATACATATGTGGTTAAAACGGATATTTTTCTTATCAATGTTAATATGGATGCATACATACATCGATCTGTTCTGGAAACCTGTTGAATGTCGAATTTATGTATGTATGTTGATATCGGTTTTCTCAACAGTAACATACCTGGAGACTATCTTCGTATTGCTTGAGTGGGATCCCGACCTTCGCAGCTTCAGTTGCACTGGAAACCGACCTGTAAAAGAGCCGATATCACCTTACAGCTCTGGTTTTCTTGAGGATCAACTCATATAATATTTACAAAAACTATAATTCTAGCAGCATTGATCTAATTCAGCAAAGCTTCTTACATAGGGATCCCTACTATGTTCTTCAGATTGCCAACATTCAGTTGTCTGCCAAGATACTGGATGGCCAACGAAGACGTGAGTCCCGAGCCCAATCCGATCACCATCCCGCTCCTGACGTTGTCATCGATCTGACAAAGTGCCGCCATTATTTCAGCGAGATAACTAACATCAAGTTCCGAAAGGTTAATTAATTAGAACCAATCTGTAACACCCCAACCCAAACATAGTGTCATACCTAAAAACTCACGAAGTGTGGTTGTGGTTTATAAGTGGTGGGGATTACTACTTGACAACTTGAGCTTAAGCATTTTGGGTGGTTGTCACAAGTTGTCTGGGTCAGTTTTCCTCATAACGGACCGGGAACCTAAGCCCGGGACGTTACACAAGCAGTCAGGTAGCACTGAACTATGTGCTTTTCTCATCTGGTTGCTTGGAGGCTTGGAAATCAAAATCAAGTTCGCTGCTGAAATATATCGTAAATCATCAAAAACTAGTCAGATTCTTGATCGATTTAGTCATCCAATTCCGTATTTGATCTATCGATTTTCCTCATGATTGATGTTACTAATCATGATCATATCTCACTTGAAAAATCCAAGTTAATCAGTTTGCCTCTTGTCAGCATTACATTGTCGAAAACCGATGTTAACAACTTTCCGAAGAATTGGATTTGCCATCCAAAAGGGATTGGCGGCGCAGCTTGTTACCCGTCTCCCAACAGTTTCTTTGTAATCTTGATTATCATCGAGCATATTATCGAGGAGATTTCATATTAACTATCTGGATTACTTATCTTATCTTATCTGATTTCTCAAAAACAAATCAACACAAACAAATGGCAATTCAGATCACAGAATCTGAAGGAAAACCATTTCAGCATCCAGATCATATAATCGAGTGGGATCAATTCCTTTATCTAAAGGCCAGTTCCTGATAGGAAAAAAAGTACCAACAACTGGAATTTCAATAACAGGAGCCTCACAGTGATCTTAGCGGCCTCCAGGAGCCGCGACGACTCGTCTTCGTGTGCCACGCATGCCGCCATGGGGCGGTTGATCTTCCTGTGAGCAGAGGCCCTTCCGGGGCAATGGCGCCGGCTCAGATGCAGCGAGGGAGATGGTCTTAAGAGGAGGACCATTCTGTTTTGTTCGCATACTAGAGCTTCGCAAGTCACTGGTCACCTTCTGGAATAAACTATTTATTGGATAACGGATAAGGCAATCCATAGTGTCCGACCGTTTTTCTGTTAATATTGTTTGTAGGACTGAAAAGAAATATATATAATCTTTGTGGACGGGGGTAGGATTGTAATATGGGCCAAGACGAACATGTCGAGGTTTTATACCAAATCGCACGGGATCGAGAATAGGGCTGCTAATCGAACTGAACGTGTTCGTATTTGATTAAAGTTTGTTCGATAATAGTTTGAAAAATATTCGTTCATTTCTAGACGAACTGAACATGAACTTCAAATTTTTGTTCGATAGCCTAATAAATTGAACATGAACATAACATATGTTCGTTCGATAAAAGACCGAGTTCAATATATGTATATGTGGGTGTATTTATATGTGTAACTTCGTATTTATACGCATGATAAATTTTGAGGTTAAAGAGATGCAATATTTATTGGGTTTTGCACCTCTTTAATGTAAATAATTTCTCAATTTTACTGTTTATCGAACCTTATTATCGAACCCAAGTTTTGAACTTATTCGTATAAACGAGTTTTAGTTAAGTCGTTAACGAACTATTACCGAACCGAACTCGAACGTTTGTTTTCTAAACGAACTTGAACTCAAACAAATCCTATCGAACATTTATCGAACCGAACTCGAACTCGAACTCAAACTTTCAAACTTCCTTATCGAACCAAACTCGAACATAGGAACGTTCGTTACAGTTCAGTTCAATTAGCAGCCCTAGTTGAGACGACCCAACAACTGGGCCATACTTCAAGGGTCAAGTTTGACCTGAATTAGGATTAGGTCGGGCCGGTCATGGGCTGAATTTATTTTTTTCTTATGATTTTCACATTATTTTGACATAATATAATCATTCTTAGAACCATCGAAACCTTTTAAATCTAATATAAGTATTGCATGTGCCATTTGAAATGTACTTG
Source organism: Ottelia alismoides (assembly GCA_037367405.1). Classification (NCBI taxonomy): domain Eukaryota; kingdom Viridiplantae; phylum Streptophyta; class Magnoliopsida; order Alismatales; family Hydrocharitaceae; genus Ottelia; species Ottelia alismoides. Next base: position 560,515 of record JAZKJV010000781.1, read on the forward strand.
CAATGCAAAATTACATAAAAAATGCGTGTTAACAATATAAGACAAATAGTTATAAGAACCTAAAATTTAATTTTTGGAGGACTAAACTGTAATTAGCTTAACTATACGGATCTAATGTTAATAATATGAAACATATGCCTCTAATAGTGGAAAACTATGCAAATTAACCAATTCATTTAATTAAAAAATAAAACAGTCAAATTACAAATACGACAGAGAAAATTACAACCGGATCCTTAACATTTGAAAATATGAAAAAAAGCTCCGACCACCTATGTGAACCTACGAAAAAATTATGATCAAGGATATGTGTGTGTGTGTATATATATATATATATATATATTCACAATCCACCATCATATCTTTTTTTATATAGATTTCGATAATCATATCCTCTTTAAAAACGGATATGAATATGATATCATTTTGACATCCACAATTATCTATAGATGCATTCGTATATGTTTTCATATACAAAAATAAAGTTGTAGATTTATTAATTGTTATATATTACATAATTTTATTCTTTCTTTCACTATAGTTGGTATTATTGTTACGGTATAACTATATTTAATATATTTATATTATGTTTACTCCATCAAATACATGTATATTTAAGCAAATCTATAAACTATTTCTAATTATAATTCGCATGTGATTAGGAGTTGTTTTACATCGATATCCATTTTTAAAGATAAATGTAATATAGTTTTTACATCTGTCAATATATGTATCCGCATATATATTCAAATTTCAAGTAATGATATGATAACATGCATATCTATATATGTATCCGAATGTTGAAGGAAGTAAAAAAATTACTAGGCATTATGGAAACACGTAATATTTAGCAAACTTTTTGTCAAAACAAAGCTAGTTCATCGTATGAACTGGAAAATGGGGCACAACAATTTATGTATTTAGAAATTATAAATTTTAAATAATTAATTAATTTCCAAAATAATTTATGATATTCACAATGAATAAAAGATATAGATCAGGGTTACCTCTTGAAGCACGAGTTTTTAAACGAAGAAACCTCACGAATCAAGTCCGATCTGCAGAGTCTCTCTCGTAGGCGCGAAGATGAATTGTGTTGCTTCCCATGAACTCGAACGTCGACCAGAGCAACAAGAAGAGACGTATGCGAGATGGAGACTCTAGAGACTCTTCTATATCTCAAGGGAACATATCTGAATGTAACATGACTTGATTAGGGAGAGCTAATTATAGTATAAAGACACTGTCCCAAGACGTTCTAGATCATATCTGAATGTTCCCATGTGGAGAGTTAATGATGTCAATCCATTCAAAATCGAGTTATTCAACATCATATATGAAACACTCACATGACTAACCACAACCAATTTCATTAGGAATAAAAGATGTCAATATATCCAACATAAAACAAGATCGAAAAGCATTGATTGCATGTCATCAAATATACACCATAATTACAACAAAAGCGAATTAGGATAGGAAAACTGGAAGCGATGATATCTTTATCATAACCGACTAATCCTCCAAATAGTCATTAAGTGTCTCCTTCTTAATAATTCCTTTATCTAGATAAGAAATTGAAAGGTGAGCTAACCGTGAAGGAACACACACACACACACACACACACACACACACACACACACACACACACACACACACACACACACACACACACACACACACACACACACACACACACACACACACACACACACACACACACATAGGGCATATCCAGAGAGTCCTGTGCCGATTTGGGTTGTGGTGAGCACCAAACGTGGGCTCGCAACGTGTATGTGTCGGTTCTATTTGGAAGGGGACGGTTTTGGCAATAACAATGTGCATGCATTATTAACATAATAAGAATTCGAATTAAATCATTTCCTTAAAAATAGGTGGTCGGTTTTAGTAAGATAAAAAATACGCATTTAAATTATTGCCGACATATATTCTATTTATGGAATGATCATTCCACGTTTGGATTAAAAAAGATAAATTACTGATTATAATTATTGATTACGTCTAATGTCCATACAATAATTACCGATTACAAATATACATATTACTGAACGCATTATGATTGTTACTGAATTTGTAGTTATTTTACATCTGTAATATTACATTGTACATAGATCAGTAATTCATTCATGTTACTCAAGTAATACATATTCAGTTCTCAAGTAATACTTATTCCAACTTACTTATTCCATTACCTACGTACAATTTATTAAATGTTACTGATGCTTCTATATATCTTACTTGTTTTATTCTTTGTTTTGAATTACTATCGAATCACACCTTCTTTACTTATGTAGCCTATTTAATTACTTGTAATACGTCAAGTGTTACTGAAAGTCACACATAAATTACTTAATTATAGTTATATGGTGAACATCCAAATTTCAACTGTCTTCTAGTTCATTTAGATGATGTTGTTTTGCTCTCGCTCCTCGGCATAGCAGCAGCTTCTTCAAGACACCAAATTGTGCATTGTTCTGTAAGAAACAATAAGTTAATTTATATCCGTGAATAGTAAGAATTGTATAAAGGAAAGTAACTCAGCAATATACTCGCTTCAGTAAGAATCATTGAATGACAAGTAACTTGTAATGAATTGTTAGTAACATTTATTATATGAAAAGTAACTTGTAATGAATTGTTAGTAACTCAGCAATATACTCGCTTCAGTAAGAATCAATCAATAACAAGTAACTTGTAATGAAATGTTAGTAACGTTTGTTACATGACAAGTAACTTGTAATGAATTGTTAGTAACTCAGCATTGTACTCAGTATATCTTCAAAGTAACACATTAAAAGTAACAATTTTGTCAGTAGTAGTAACATAAAATATCTTATAAGTAAATTAAGTAGATATATCAGGAACTCAGTATATCTTCAAAGTAATACATTAAAAGTAACAATTGTGTTATCATTAGTAACATAAAATATCTTATAAGTAAATTACTTAAATACATCAGTAACTCGGTATATTTTCAAAGTAACACATTAAAAGTAATAAGTGTGTTAGCATTAGTAACATAAATATATCTTGTAAGTAAATTACTTAAATACATCAGTAACTTTTTATTGTATGAAATCAAAATACCTTTGAAATGCTTCAATGGACTACAAATCGTGTATCAAATTCAATCATACTTCTCGAATAAATATTGCTTACGATAAAAAATATGCAGTATTCATAAAGTAGAAATTATTGAATTCATCATCTCACTCGTTTTGATCTTTGCAGAAATATGCAATATTCATCTTTGCAAATCCCACTTTCTCATGATCCAGAAACATAACAAAAAAACAAAATCTGGTCTATAATCAGTCAGATTCAAATCAAAATGTCCAAAAAAAATTCTTTCTACATACTATCAGATTCAAATCAAAAAGCAAAAAATAAAAATATAATCGAAATAAAATTCCTTGCATTAGATAAAAAACGATCGCCTCTCTTTCCACGATTCATCGCCTCACTTTGCAATTCGCTAGATCGAAAAATGCGAGATCAATCGCCTCTCGTTGATCTATCAACACACATTTCCATAAATGTATACTAATTTAAGAATTGCTTAATATTTCCAATTAGCTTCTCTTTCCATTTTGGTTATGGTTCCTATTTTTTAGGGATTGAGAGATACAAATCTGACGGTTGGAATTAGAGCCTCATATCGTACCAAATGGGCACAGTGCCCTCTGGATAAAAATCCTATATATATATATAATGCTATGTCAAGGTAAAAAAGTTTAGATAATAATTAAATAACAAGTATCATTTAACAAATGATTAACATGAGTTATATCACCATTACATTAAAAGTTGACATATATTTAATTTATTTTAACTTCAAGTAAAGAGATGCAATAAACTTAGGGATGCAACCGGATACCGATATATCTGTATCCGTCCGCTACCGTATCTGCTTGTAAGCGAATACGGCTATACATTTTCAGATTTTAACAGATACGGATATGGATACTAGTTTTAATTTTTTTGCGGATACGGATACCATTATAGATTTTTTTCCGGATACGGATACGGATACAAATGTATATATTTTTCACGGATACGGATACGAATATCCGTATTATCCATATTTTCAGTAATATTTCAGATTCACAAATGTTTTGCATGCCTCAATGTAGCTCTGACACGAAATTGTATCTTATCATGAAATGTCAAAAAAAGTAATAAACTTTTATAATTTATCATAATATCGTTTCATGAAATATACCATATCACCTTTATCTTATTAGTTGGTTACAATATTACAGTATTACCTATATTTTCAAAACAATTCAAATGAAGGAAGATAGAGGTACGTCATCATAGAATTTTATTATATGCTCTTCAATTTATTTCATTCAATATTTTAATTTATTTTCTTATTTATTATGTAACATTGTAAGTTTATTGAATTTAGGGTTAATCGTCAATCAACTAAAAGTTCGTAAAGACATCATTTCTAATTAGAAGTATGAGAAGGCATTTAATATTTATAGGATAATCCATATCCATTTCTTAAATATCCGTATCCGAATCATGATTATCTGATTCCGAATCCGTATCCGTATTTAAGGATACGATATTCAATTTTGATATCCGTATGATATCCGTATCCGTATTCATATTTTGAAACGAATAATGATATGGTAATACCTATATCCGTATCCATATCCGTCCGTTTGCATCTCTAAATAAACTACATGTGATCAGCAACTAGCAACATGGTGACATTCAATCACATCAAAAGATTAAGCACTTACATTGTATCCATAAAGTACATACCATGCAAACGTATCTGAATAATAATCAATTTCCATTTCTATTCTTTCATTACAAAGTTATTAAACATACTTTGACCGCTGAGTACGAGAGAAGAAAGTACTACCATATTCTCGTTATAGCAAGCATCTAACTCTTAAACCCTCTTATTACACGTGGTTGAGTGGTTACTTTTGAACTCATTTCCATATTAAGACTAAACAAGTATGATTGTAATACATTACTTATCACTACATGCTATACACAATGACTAAATAAGAAATATAATGCAAAAGATACAAAACATGTGTGATTTACATGTATGTGTAATGTTAGGCCTCCATAGTGCAACATGATATCTTTTGATTCACCCTAAGTTTAAGTTGAGCCAACACTCAAACTACCCAAAGTCCCTTGGGTTTAGGATTCCATTGTGTTATTATCTTCATTTTAATCTAGGTTCTTAATTGTTTTGTTTAAAGGTAATTGTGATATTGTGTTTTGTTTAAGACTCTTTGTGATTTGTGAAGTATGCCATTTAATTGCAATGTCACTTAATATTTCTCATTGATTACTCTTGTAAAATATAGTGTAAAATTGCCATATAACTTAAAGAACATATGTTCCAAGTGACATAACCCCGAGTTACCTAAATAACTAAAGAATATGGGTCCTCAATGTATCAGTATTCCAACATATATAAGTTCCCGTCTCTACTTCCAAACTTTATTTAAGTGCTAAATCTAAGCAAACAGATCTAGTATTCTAGGGAAGAGATCCTCTGCTGTAGAGGGGATTGCAACACCTCGAGGTGCTGTAATCCCTTTTAAATTTTTTTGAGATTTTGATTTAAAAATCCAACCTTATAGATTGAATTTTATATTAATGCTCTACAAATCCTCCAAATTTCGTTTAAATATGAGATTATTTGCTATTTTATCTTAATGGTTAAACATTTGGATTTTTTGAAAATAGAGTTTAAGTTGCTTAGATCTTGACCGAATGTTTGACCATTAAGGTAAAATAGCAAATAATCTCGGATTTAAGCAAAATTTGGAGGATTTGTAGAGCATTAATATAAAATTCAATCTATAAGGTTGGATTTTTAAATCAAAATCACAAAAAAAATTAAAGGGGATTACAACACCTCTGCTGCAATCCCCTCTACAGCAGAGGATCCTCTTCCAGTATTCTAACCCACTCCTCCTGCTCCTCTGTCCACTCCTCCCTCCCCTCACCCGACTCCCCAGTTCCTATAACAAAGGAAGGAATATATGTCAACCGCCATGATAACCAAACATCTATGGGAATTGTGGTTTCTGAAGGCGAGAGGAGCATGGTGGCAGGCAACTACCTTCTCAAAAAGCTAGTTCTTAGAGGGTTACCTGTAGGGATGCAAATGGATAGGGATATATTCGTATCCGATCCGTCACGTTATCCGTTTTATACAGATTTTGACATTCGTATCCGTATCTGTTTTAAAATGGATATGGATATCATTTTGATATCCACAAACATCTGTATCCGTATATCTATTTTTGTATATAAATATAGTCATAGATTTATTTTTAACCCTATATAACATAATTATCTACCTCCTTTTACCATATTTGTATAATTTTTATGATACAAACACATTTAGTAAATTAATATCATGTGTTTTCCATCCAATTCTTATATATTTAAGTCGATTCTATAGAGTATTTCTAAAATTACTCGTGTACGATCAATATCCGTTATACATCCGTATCCGTTTTTTAAGGATATGGTAAGATAGTTTTAATATCCGTCAATATCCGTATCCACATCCGTATTCGTATTAAAAAACGGATAAGGATACGGTAATACCTATATCCGTATCCGTATCCGACCGTTTGCATCCCTAGTTACCTGCGGCTCCCCCTTGTAAGACCAATGTGACTGCTGGCTTTACTCCGTGTGGGCATAGAATGAAGAATTTGAAGTAAGAGAGGAGATGATCGTAACTAATGAAGAAGACCGATTCAACTTGGAAGAGATCGAAAAGAAGGATGAGGGAGCTGAAGCACACAGGTTGGAGGATGATAGAAGCAAGGAGAAGGTGATTTCCAAATCAGACTTGGAGGCTTTCATCTACAATGCCAGATGCATGGTCTGGGATTCTCGTATGGCAAAGTGTAACGTCCCGGGCTTAGGTCCTCGGTCCGTTAGCGGAGCATTACTGACCCCGACAACCTCTTGAGATCAGGCCCATACGGATCCGATTAACCACCCCAAAATGCTCAAGCCGGGTTGTTCGGTAGTAACCTCCTCACTTTTTATCCCACCCAGAATTTTCATGTTTCCACAGTGTGGGACCTTTTTTGGGGTTTTTACAACCTCCTCCACTTATATCGCAACGTCCTAGTTGCGGTATGACCCATCACTTATTCCCAGTGATAGTGGCAGCTGCACGCTCCGGGTAGCCATTTCCTCCAACCTCTTTGTAGGGGCGGCTCCACCTCTCAGGTAGCCCTTTCCACTATCAGAGAAAATTTGGCTCTGATACCATTTGTAACGTCCCGGATTTAGGTCCCCGGTCCATTAGCGGAGCATTACTGACCCTGACAACCTCTTGGGATCGGGCCCATACGGACCTGATTAACCAACCCCAAAATGCTCAAGCCGGGTTGTTCGGCAGTAACCTCCTCACTTTTTATCCCACCCGGAAATTTCATGTTTCCACGGTGTAGGACCTTTTTTGGGGTTTTTACACAAAGTTTGGGAGGAAAATTACATGGAGCATGAGATAAGGAAGACATTCATCTGGTTTGAAAAAAATGACGATGCTGATGCAAGTGAAAAACGAGGATGTTGATGCAAGTGAATTCGACCACAAGAGGAAGAAATCGGAGAAGATTCTGGAGGGCTTCTTCCATCTTACTGAAATGTTGTCATCTCTGGATCTAAAATAAAGCAGGTCCCTCATGCTCCTCTCCCTCAACCCTCTCGGTTGTGCCGTCTTCCTCCACGACTAGCCCAACCACATCTCCATCCTCAAGCGGTCTTCGTTGACGGCCCCAGCAGCTACAACCCTTAGTCCCCCAGGAGCTATGTCGTCGTCATCCACGACTACGACCGAGAGCTCGAGATGCTCTGCAGTGCAGAGTTCCTGCGAGGAGAACTCTGTCTTCTCCAAAGCACAACTCGTGCATTTCTCCATCCGACACCAGTGGGACCCTATGGGGGAGTATGGGAGGAGAAAGTTGAAGTGGTCTCATCGTAAATAATGAGAATTTAAGGGGTAAAAAATGTAAAATATTTGATGGATACCGTATTCGCAATTATCAAGGATTATGATTGTAATTATGAAATTATTCACAATTATGGGTGGAAATATCCCTAATTTAAATTTACAACTGAGACCGAAAGCGGCGCAGTGCAAACGTTCGAATCCTCCCGAATCTCCCGCTGGCCATCGGGGACCGTGCACAAAAAATATAGTAGGGGTTAAAATCAACATTTTAACAGACCGAGCATACATTCTGGTGTCGATTCATGTTCTTAAACCTCACTACTGAAACCTGTAATCCAATCCAAATTCCTGTTATTTTCCCATAAACTTCCATAACAATTTACAAAAAGGTCCCTTTATTTTCAGCATCAGGCCAATAAGATTTCTGATAAAAAAAATTTATTAGAACCTCAATCAATTTATTCACAAAAGTCATAATTGTCACAAGGACGGGACCGAACACCCATCTCGGTCATCGAATCAAACGCCCTCTCTTTGTTCAGTTACGCTTTCACTATAGGAGACTATACAAGTACGTGCAGGTTGAGCAAACCCGCGCGTACCGTCATCAATCTAAACATCTGCAGAATTAATGAATCCCCTCCAATCAACTAGATAAATAGCACCTGAGATCCATACTGGATATGAACTGAATCAGACTTCTAATTGGCAGCTTTGCTTGGATTCGACTTAGCGAAGTCAACGAGATCCCCGAAAAATCTGTCTTCCGGTCGTGAAAGTCTGGCTGGTTGTTTAGTTTGGTAAGAAGCGTTCGTGTTCGCCGGACCATTACCTTGCATGTGCATTCCATACATTCTCTGGGAGAGATCGTTGACGGTTGGCTGCGGATAGGGATAAGGATACTGAGAGCTTGCCTGACCATAATATTGAGCATCTGCAGGCGGCACTGCCCATCCCTGATGCATGTAGCTGCCACCGGTCATCTGCGCGGCTTGTATTTGTGAACCCGGCAGCGGTCCTCCTTGAATTGGGTATGGGATTGTGATTATCATCTGTGCATTAGGAGTTGGATAGTAACCGCCCGCATACTGAGGGTTCTGCGGCATCTGTTGGGGATAGATTCCTCTCATTTGAGTACCTTGTGCATGCTGTAGCTGCGCCACTTCCGGTTGAAATCCTCCATTCTGCTGCATTTCCCAGGGAGGCAGTGGAAGAACACCGCCACCTTGATCGTTCCCGCCATCTGCACGCCAAACTCATATTACGATTCGAAGAAAGCGGCAAACTACAAAGAAAGCAGATCTTAATGCGAAATTCAGAATGATTGAGCCCGTGTCTGGTCAAAGCAATTACATCGAAAACTACGAGTCATCTCTAATGGCAAAAGGAAGAGAAGAAAGATCGGCAACAACAACAAAGACTTTTTCCACAATTAAGTAGGGTCGGCTACGTGGATTTTTCACCTCAATTTATATCTATCTTGGGTCAAACACCCTAACGAAATCTATAATTTTGCTTAAATCCGTGTTGAAAGATCCGACTGTCATGAGACAACTTCCTAAATAGTATTTTTTTTTAAAAAAATACTTTTTAGGAAGTTGACCCCGACTGTTTTACGCTGGCTGTTGGCTATCTAACAGAATCCTCCTCGTTTATCCGGACTTGAGACCGGCCATGGCATCATGTATGCTGTGAAATTCTAACTGAACATTATCATCTTGCTCTTGGCATCATGTATGCTGTGAAATTCTAGCTACATGAAAATGACAGAGAGTAAATTGGAGATTCTCGTCTTTTTTAAGGTTGTGTTTATTATTCTTAAAGTAGCAGAGATATAAACTGACGAGAACTACCCGGCAGGAGCTCTGATCGCATGTAGTGAGTGGAAACACCGTAGGGTATGCGGTGAAATCCCAACCGTCCAAGGAAAATCCAAAGGATGAGGATGGTTGGGGAAAAATACCATGTGGTTTCAAGTATTGACAAGACATGGATAATTTTACCGCTGGATGCACATCATTACCGCACAATACTCATTCTTAATACAAACAACTGTTTACCCTCTCATATAAGTTACTGCAAAAAACATCTTACCGTGACAAGCACGGCATGCCTAAGGGTGCTCACAGGTGGGTACGTGGCCCATTGGATCGTGTGATCTACCTTGACCCATCATTAGTGGGTCATGGTCGACCTGACCTATTCCAACATGTACCCAATTAATATCAATGGGGTACGGGTATCTATGAAAGTATTATCTCTACTAACCCTAAACCCTAAATATTAAAAAAAAAAGGATTTTATCACTTGTGCCTTCCGAGATATCGCAATATCAGTTATGCCCCTATCTTTTTGGTAATATCAGTTGTGCCCCTCACTTCTTGCTCCGTCATCAGTTGTGCCCTTCCGTCAGATAGACCGTCAAAAAATTAAAATAACCATGGTTTATTCAAACCATGATGTGGTAAGAAGGGTATTATGGTCAAAACAAAATCAGGGGCGGAGGAGGAGCTCGAGGGAGGAGCTCGGGGCGGCCCAGCTGAGTCTCCTCCTCAACTGCACTCTCTAGTAACCCCCGTACAGCAGCCCGCACCAGCTCACCACCACCCCCGCCCCCTTCACCGCCCTCTTCAACGTCCTGTTGTGTATGTTCAATGTCGTAATCCCGAACACCCAACCGGGATTGAGAAGGGGTTGCCGGAGAGTGATGCCGATTTGATCTTGCAGGTGGGTCTGTTCGAGGAGGAGCGGTACTGGTGGGTCTTCATCTTCCTTGGTGATGTCACTGTCGGCACATGAACCCATTCTGTAAATTTGGTTGTGCAGCAAAGAAGCAAGTGGAAGGCGAGAAAAGTTAGAAAGATACGGCCAATAAGAGTGGGAAGATCATGATCATAAACATGAAGCAGTGCTAATTTGAAGAAGATAGAGCGTAGTCAAATAGACGAGAGTAGAACCATGGAGCAAGAGTATGTGGAGCGTAGAAAGTGCCGTTCAATGTCGCCGCCCATCGCTGTTTACCGTTGACCAGTCCGAACTCCGTGTTTGATACCTTTTCTTCGGCCTAAAACTTTATATATTTGTCAATTCCTCAAAATTTGCAATTCTATTCCCAAAGATTCCATCTGGTCAACAACTCGATGGGGATGGGGATCGGTATGCACATCCCAACACACATGAACAGAAGCAGATGAAGGGTCAGATGGGCGGAATACCTGGGAGAAGAGCTCGACGGTGTGAAGTCCAGAGTGGAGAAGCCTCACTGGGGAGGGGAGGAGGTGCGGGGGAGAGGAGCAGGGGGCGGCGCCGGGGAGGGGAGGAGGTGCGGGGGGAGGAGATGCGGCTCCGAGGAGGGGAGGGGGTGCGGGGCTGGGCGACGCGGGGCAGGGGCGGTGGCGGCGGGCTGGGAGGAGGTGCGGGGAGTTCGGGGCGGAGCTGGGCGGCGTGGGGCAGGGGCGGGGGCAGAGAGGGAGGAGGAGGAGGTTGGAGGAGGAGGAAGAGGAGGAAGAAAAAGAGGATGAGGAAAAGGGTGTAAAATGACCACATAACCTTTTTGAAAAAATTAATTCCGCTTATGTCCTCAAAGTAAACGTCCGTTTGCACTGTGGATGAACGGTCACTAACCCGAGGGGCACAAGTGATAAAATAGCAAGAAGTGAGGGGCACAACTGATATTACCAAAAAGATAGGGGCATAATTGATATTGCGATATCTCAGAGGGGCACAAGTGATAAAATCCCTAAAAAAAAGAGAAGAAAATTTAGTTAATTGAAATTTCAGCTGATGTACAGTACTTAGCCACTTGGCTCTTCCACTCCTACATTTGCCCAATAACAAAGCCCCTCTCCATAATTATATAAACACCAAACACATCCCTTCATTCCTTCTCAATTTTCCCCCTTCAAATCCTAGCCTAAGGAACTATTCCTCCTTCAAGACTTCGATTGAAACTGCTCCAATAACCCCAGCTACTCCTTCCAGGCTCCAGATGCTGTCCAAACAACTGGAGGTGAACTGCTGCAAGAGGCACAGGAACTGGAGTAGCTCCCCCCTCGACTATTGTTGTGTTGCTTCCAATTGAAGGTGCAGGATGGTCCCTTAGAGCTGCTCATTGCAGCTAAAGGTTGCTGCCCCATCAGCAGGAATTGCAGGTTGCCAAGTCCAGTGGTTGATCAAGCTTGGGCTGCTGCATGCATGCCCAAGAATCCTTCAAAAATTTGGAGATTTTGAGGTACAATTCAGCCCCTTCCTTTGCTGCCATTCATGAAAATTATCCTCAAAATATTTTCCCTTTCCATTCTTGAAGAAATCAATTGATGAATGAATGAATGAAATGGAATAAGTTTTTAAAGATGTTAATGATCTTTGTTAATATGGAGAATCTTACAATTTGCTTCAAGAAATATTGTTAATAGGTTTTAAAAAGGGAATTACTATATAGTAATGTCAATGGGTATATAAATGTAGTGATACTATGTAGTAGAGACCGGGTCTGTGGAAGTGATAGTTGAGTGAACCATTATATATTGTTGGCTGAAACTAATCTAAGCATAGATTCTGTATAACAAAAGCAATCTCAGTTCCAATCTTGGGCTCAGATTCGAATTGGGATGGCAAAATTAGGTACTGGTACTCAACGTAGTACTCATTCGAACATTGATCAGCAAAGCTTTTACCTACTTCTCACCACAAACTCAATTTCATGGAGAAAAGTGAAAGATTCAGTGATATGGTTAATATATGAAAGATGCCTATCCCATAAAAACAAAGGAATGGTTTAGCTACCAAATGAATGAAATGGAATAAGTTTTTAGAGAGGTTAATAATCTGTGCTAATATGGAGAAGGCTTACAATTTGCTTCAAAAAATACAGTTAATTGGTTTTGAAAAAGGATTTACTATATAGTAATGTCAATGTGTACATAAATGTAGTGATACTATGTAGTAGAGACCGGGGGTCTGTGTTAGGCAAGTGAACCATTATGTATTGTTGGCTGAAACTAATCTAAGCAAAGATTATGTATAACAAAAAGCAAAATCAGTTCCAATCTTGGTCTTAGATTCGAATTGGGATGGCAAAATTAGGTATCGGTACTCAAACGTAGTACGCATTCGAACATTGATCAGCAAAGCTTTTACCTACTCCTCACCACAAACTCAATTGCATGGAGAAAGGTGAAAGATTCAGTCATATGGTTAATATATGAAAGATGCATCTCATAAAAATAAAAGAATGGTTTAGCTACCAAGTGAATGAAATAGAATAAGTTTTTAAAGATGTTGATAATCTTTGTTAATATGGAGAAGGCTTACAATTTGCTTCAACAAATATTGTTAATAGGTTTCGAAAAAGGATTTACTATAATGTCAATGTGTATATAAATGTAGTGATACTATGTAGTAGAGACTGGGTCTGTGTAAGTGATAGGTAAGCGAACCACTATATATTGTTGGCTGAAACTAATCTAAGCATAGAAATTCTGTATAACAAAAAGCAATCACAGTTCCAATCTTGGGCTCAGATTCGAATTGGGATGGCAAAATTATGTACTGGTACTCAACGTAGTACTTATTCGAACATTGATCAGCAAAGCTTTTACCTACTTCTCACCACAAACTAAATTGCATGGAGAAAAGTGAAAGATTCAGTCATATGGTAAATAGATGAAAGATGCATATGTCATAAACACAAAAGAATGGTCAAGCTAAATATGGATTCAGATCACGCCTATTTGGAATGTCAACCTTCGAAAAAAATGAGATGGAGCAATATCTTTTCTGGTTACTCCTACTGAGTTGAGTTGGTAATGTCCGTCTGCACCAATGGTATCTATTTTATGTTGAAATAAATCGATGTAGCACTCCTAAAGAAAGGTATTTTGGAACTTGTTGTTCGTAGATGACATCATTCCAAATGATGTAAGAAAATCGCAAATATTTTAGTTGTAAGATCATGTCTACTATAAAATTGTGGGGTATCAGATTATTTAAGATGTCCGCATTCGGTATTTTGGAACTTGTTGTTCGTAGATGACATCATTCCAAATGATGTAAGAAAATCGCAAATATTTTAGTTGTAAGATCATGTCTACTATAAAATTGTGGGGTATCAGATTATTTAAGATGTCTGCATTCTATCTGTTGTATACAAATTCGGGCACCTAAACCTACTGCATTTTTGTTTGAAATGGCTAAGGGAGTTGGATGCCTATTTGATATCTGTAGGTACCCGTGTATGGGTCTATTCAATGCTTCAATGCACATGAACAACAGTGCCTATGAATGTGAGATAATAATTAACATGGCATTGTTTTAAATTTACCCAGTATATATGTTATTTCTAGAACTAGAATATCTATCAACTTTCTCTTTAATATCGTATCCACGTTAAGGATATTGGAAGGTATATTTTAATAGTTATCAAAAGTTATTTTAGACACTGTTATGGAAATCTCCATTTCCATATTTGACTATAAGAAGCCATAGTCCTAAGTGATGTTTACTGTGAGAACTTAGTCATCCTCAGTTTATAAGAAACTGTAGTTTTCCTTCTCCGAAATCGTTGGTTATGGGGAACTAAGTGGTGCAGAGTTGGCTTGACTATGAGGGTTAATTTACCTTGATGGTGTTAGAATAAAAAAATGCAGAAAGAGAGGGATGATATCCATATCTATTTACAATTTTAGCTGTTTTTATAAAGGATACAAATTTGGATTTACTATGTCCAGCCTTGATCATTCATAATCTCTTCCTAGATAGTAAAGGCTTAAGAAAGAGATCGTAACTGATTGATGATTGAATTGGATAGTTGTGCTGATGAGAATCATGGATAACTATGCCGGTTATGGCGACCCTTATACCTGATTGTGCAAGGGCACGGTAACCCTCAGCTGGGCGGGAAATAGGAAGTCTAGTTAGGACAGCAACCGCCTAGGGCACGGGTCTAGGATAACAATCCTTTTTACGGCTTTTACGCGAGCTCGCAGTACTTTTACGCTTCGTTGGAATCCAAGTTTTTTACCAGTTCCACTAACCCTATTTTAGTAGGGTGCCTAGGCTGGAGGACTCGTGGTTTTGATTTTTCAAGCTCAGTTCGCCCGTACCGATTGAGCTGGTTTTCTGAAGTGACTTAGTCCAGAAAGTCTCTCCCAACTGTCTCAGGGACGTAGTTTTGCAGTAGGCCTAACCCTCTACTGGATCGCACTTCTACTTAGAGGGCAAGACAGAAGAGTCTCTTAGGAGGCTTCCTCACCGATTGAGTTTATGTTTACTGTTCTGTCAATAGGTCTTGGCGAGGAAAAGATCGATGTTAGCTGGAGTTGGAGTTTCGTTACAATTGAGAGTTGGATATAGTTGAGTTTGGTCACAGTTGAGTTTGGTTACAGTTGAGAGTGGGTTACAATTGAGCTTGGTACATGTAGAGATATATGTTATAGATATATGTTATCTTCTTTCTGTACCTTTTTCGTATTTTCTTTTTCATGTTGGACTCTTTATGTATTTTACCCATAGGCTATTCTCCTATATAAGAGAGCCTACGACATATGGAATAAACTATTTTTCTCATTTTTCCCAACATGGTATCAGAGCGACGGTCCAAGACTGGAGTTCTCGAACCAAACCCTAACCCTAGCCTCCACCCTCAAGCCATTCGCGCGCGTGCCTCGCCGCCTCCGTCTCGCGTCGCCCTAGGCCTCGCAGCGCTTGGTCCCGCGCCACCTCCACGTGCGCGCGTGCCTCGCCGCTTCTGCCTCAGCATCGCGTCGTGCCTGCGTGTTCGGTCTCGCATGCGCGTGTCTGTGCGTTTGCACACCCTGCGCGCTCGGGCACTTGCACGTCTACGCGCACTCCCTGCGCATCTGCGCGCCTGCACGTCTGTGCGCATCCCTGCGTGTTGTGCACCTATGCGTGCTCCTGTAAGCCACCTGTGCACACTCCTACGGGCATATGTGCGTGAGAAGCTCCTAACTTCTGTGCGCATGCTGCCCTAGGTCAAGCGCGCGTGCGACTCCAGCGTTCCGCGCGCGCATTTCCAAATTAATGGATTTGGTTGTTTGAGTCTACACATGCAACTAAACCCGTTAATGTTCGTGTAGACGATCATATCTTTAGTCTACCACTCCAGTCTTCCATTATTATAATGTCAGAAAGCAAGGCAGACATCCCATCTACAGATGCCTTCAGAGGTCCAGCGCCAATTGTGAAGATGGGTGGTTTAAATTATGAACTGTGGGCAATGCAGTTCATGAGTATGATGAAGTCAACTGGTAAGAAGCACATTCTTACCGAAGAAGAACCTGCTGAGAAGGCTGGGGTCAATGCCTCATGGGAGGCAGATGATGCATATGCCAAGGTTTGGCTATCAGGAACTCTGGCAATTGAGATTGCCAATGATATTCTTCATCAGCCCACTGCAAACGCAATGTGGGATATTCTGGAAGCTACATATTCCCAGGCAAAGAATGAGACGAAGATTCTGCAACTTCAGCATGACATCTTTACTATCAAGCAGAATGGACAACCTCTACACTCATTGTATACATCTTTACGAGGAATGTTTGAGAAGCTTTACACCTTCATGCTTCTCACAACCACTCCTGAACAACAGAAGACCTACCGGAATGCCACTATGGTAGGTGTATTTCTGGCAGCTCTAGAACTAGAGTATGAGGCTGTACACTCCCAGATCTTGGCGGACTCCACCATTCCTCCAATGGAGGAAGCATTCCACAGACTGAGCCGCATTACTGTTCCTTCATCCAATGCAAATCAGACCGCCTCAGCCATGGCAGCGAATCAAGGTCGTGGAGGTTATCATCAGTCCCGTGGTCGTGGACCTCAAGGTAAAAGGGGTCATGTTCGGCCATCCTGCACTTTTTGTCACTGTTCTAGGCATACTGAAGACATGTGCTACTCCAAACATGGATTTCCTGCTTCCGCACGAGAGACTACTTCATAGGATATAGATGGTCCAGAGGACCTTGATCTCCACCGTTACTCTCAAGAAGGAGAGGCGTATGTGTACCGCATATTCTTCTACTACCCATGTTTCTTTGGATCATCTTTCTGCATATTCAGGAGGTTTGGCGTGGGTCTCTCAGCCATGGAGATCACATGAATAAATCAAGAGGCTATGCGAGACTGTCAATGGCTTCTTGCTATGGAAGAGAAGATGACAACTTTCCAGTCGCGTAGCTCATGGAGCTTGATTACTGCCAGGAAACAGGTTTCCACGGTTGGCTCCAAATGAGTGTTTGTGATAAGCATCATGCATATGACAACGTTGATCGCTACAAGACTCGACTTGTGGCTCGTGGTTTCACCTGGAGTTATGGGTGGACTATGAAGACACGTTCTCTTTTGTGGCATGTCCTTCTATACTTCGGATCATTCTCTTTATACCGGGAATATCCAAGCTTGATGTGAAGAATGCATTTCTATGATGATCTGAGAAGGAGGCCTATGTGTAGCAACAAAGATTTGAAAAAACAAAAAGCGGAAGAGGCAATCCCTGGAACCAAGGTGAAGTGCAACTATGAGGTAGTCGAGGCGTAATCCTCAGTTTATATCGATAAATACCTATACAAACTATAATAAAATATAGTCTAATGAAATTATCTATATTCCGACCAATATATGATATATATCAATATAACATATAAGGAAGTTATTAAAATAGAACACCAAAAGAAAAGATATACAACAATATATATTTACTAAATTTCCATCCAATCAAAGAGGGAGTATGTTAATATCAGGGTAATCCATAGCGTTGGTATCGAGAGATGACCGATATATCATCGATATGGTCGATATATGCCCTTCCAAGACCATTTCCTTCACAAAATCGAGCCAATTTGGATGATATGGCGTCGTATCGATGTTAGTTATATGGCATCGACAAGTAGCAAATACCGATACCAATACCTTACCTTGATTAATATACCTCTAAATTCTAGCCATCTGACCCAAGTTAAAGAACTGGCATATACACCCCCCCTCCTACCATACCATACCCCAACAAGGCAAGGGCCTCGCCCCCGATGAAAACTTTTATTAGCAGTTTTATTTCTATTCGGGTATACGGATATGTTTGTATAGAAGTAATATATAAATTTTCCTTGAACCCTATCTTGTTTGTTTATTAACGGGTAATGTTTTTATGATATTTGTGGATTCTTATGGTGAAGGGTATAGATAAAAGTTTATTGATATAATTCGACGTGTTTACAGGTAAATGTGAACACGAGAACAACCAAATTAAAGCATTCATCTTGTATAATTATATCTTAAACAACTAGACCTTTATAAACATACAAACTATCAATAGGACAAATGATTTACATTAAAAATGCCCTAAAAAATTGTCTCGAGGAATGCCTCACCTCCGCTTCATGCCTCGAACCGCACAGATCCCAATTGAGGTAGTCGTCCTAGATCGGTTTCCAGTCGTATTGCCTCAAGGCGTTAGTCTTGTGCGCCTCGAGGCACATTTTTTTAAACCATGGCAGCATCCACTTGGGGTGATGAGGAGTGTTGAAAGGTTTACAGACTTCATAAGGCTATAGCCTTAAGCAGAGTCCCATAGCATGGTTTCAGAAGCCCCGGATTTGATAAAGTAGTTGGGCATCATAAGATCGACTGCAAATCATTCACTGATTTGTTCATATGACTTAAAGAGGCATCGTTGTCATTCTACTCTACGTTGATGATATCATTGTTACAAGAGATGATGCACATGTTATTAGTGCGGTTAAGGAGTTCCGTGTACAATGGTTTATCATCAAGGACCTTGACGATTTATGATACTTCTTAGGGTTTGAGTTTTATCGCACACCAAACATACTACCACATCCAGTAATAAAAAAGTGTGGCAGTAGCTTATAAGTAATGAGGGCTACCACTAGATAACTTAGGCTTAAGCATTTTGGGTTGTGGTTAAGGGCTCCATTTGTTCCCAAGCCTAAAAAGTTATCTGGGCTAGTAATCTTCATAACAGACCGGGTCTAGGACCAGGAACAATGTAGATGGCATCCGAGCATATTCTCTCTAATAGTCGAAAGGGCTATTGAAGAGGTGTATTGAAAGGGCAACCCATGAGGTGAAGTTGTCACTATTATTAAGAATAGGTCATAGACCATTGTGCAACGAGGACGTTGAGAATATACGTAGGGATGATCGTAACACTCCAAACATAATATCACATAGAGTACCCACAAAGTGAGCCGATATCTTATAAGTAGTAGGGGATATTACTAGATAAATTAGGCTTAATCATGTTGGGTTGTGGTCAAGGGCTCCATTAGAGCCCAAGTCTGTGCCATTAGTCCCCTATAACAGACCTGGTAGAAGGCATGGGATCTTACAAGTTCACTACGAACCAGCGAGGTGTAGCAATGACCCAGTAGAAATATGTTACATATCTCCTTTCAAAGACCAGCATGGCAGGTTGCATTGTTTAAAAAGGCAGACCAAGCGGCCACGTATGCATAGTCGGTGAATGAACTGAACCACATATACAGTATTCGATGCATATGCATGTTTTGGTGAGTATGTGGTCGACTAAACCGCATATGGGGTTGCATACTCAACCGCCTATTGGAAAAACACCCTCCTTTCATGCTTCAGTTATTATTGCTCCCATTCAGGTTTCAGCTTCAGTTGTTGCTGCCTCCTGTTAGGATCCAATTATTGTTGGTGTTCTTCATGTTGTTACTATAAAAAATAATTATTAATATTTATTTATTATTGAAAAAAAATATTTATTAATATTTATGTAGTTGAAACAGTAATAGTTATCATTTAATGGAATTTTTATCCGGCAAACCCTATAATCTTTTTAAATTACCTCTACGACCTTTGAAACATCGATATTCCTCCCTCGACCCTGTAAACTTGCCCTGTCTTATCCCACAACCCCTGCCGTTAAGGTTTAAGTCGAGTTAATCAGACCACGCTAAAATCAATGGTGGATTTTAGATCAATCTCTCTCCTTCCCTCTCTCCTCCCTTCTCTTCCCCTTCTTCCCTCCAATGCCAATGTCAGCCTATTGCACCTCTGCCCCGAGCAGTCCAAAGAGCGACACCTCTCCGGTGCCTCGTCCCCACACTGAAGGTCCTCCTCATGCTCGGTCGTCTCCCTCCACGGAATGGAGGATGGGGATCCGTTCTCCTCAAGCAATGAACGAAAGGGGATGGGGCTCTGTTTCGACCAGAGCATTCCCATCGAAGTCATTGGCGATGCCTCAGGTTCTAAACAGGAAGCGGGAGGTTCGATCGCCAAGAAAGATCGTCTACGAGCTGTGACAGGGGGCTGAGGCGGCGTAGCAAGGGGAGGAGGAGGCAGCTGGGGTGGAGCAAGGGGATGGGCTAGCTGGGGTAAAGCAAGGTGAGGGAAGAGGAGGTGGAGAGGGAAGAGGCGAAGGACCAAGGGGACGAGCTTGAGCGGCGGATTGTCGTCGGACGATTAGTGTTTGATCGTACGGTAACTATTCAATATGGAGGTCCCTTGTTCTTCCCCAAATCATAAGGACTCCAAGCAGCAATGATCTTCAACGATGCGGTAGCTTCGATCTCAAGTGATTGTTGTTCGTGCATGATCATTGTTGGCGTAACGTTTCGATATGAAAATGCTTTGAGTTGAGTCTCGGATCTCCAATAGAGCTTCGTTCATAGATGCTCTTCACAGAGAGTGAAATCAAGCTCCAGGTGGATGATGCTCATCTCCGGATTCCAGGTGTTGCTTGTTGAAATACCTCCTGATGGTGATCTTAGGCAGTGGATCCTGGACTTGATATGGTGCTCCTGCAGTGCTTTAATCGTGATGCAGGATCCCGAGGTGAATCTTAGGCGGTGAATTTGAGGTATGTGAAGTCCTCTCCAAGAAATGGATTGTTCCTTGGCAGAATGACATCCCTTGCTATCACGGAATGTGCAGACGCAGACTATGCAAGATGCCCTAAGGACAGAAAATATATCTTCGACTTTGTAGTATTAACAAGTAGATCTTTGGTGTCATGAAAGAGTAAGACGCAGACCGTAGTTGCTAGATCTATTGTTGAGTCAAAGTACAGAGCCATGGCACGAGGAAGCACTGAGATGATGAGGGTCGAACAGTTGTAATTAGTTGTAGGCATGCCTCTTCCTATGCAGCTACAATGTGATAACCATGATACTCTTTTCAATGTCAACAACCCTGACTTCCATGAGAGGACCAAACTCATTGAGATAGTTTGTCAATATACACGTGACATGACTCAGAAGGATTTAATATATACTTCCTGCATCAGATCAGGGAAACAGACAGCATATGTGATAGAACATTTTTTCATCTTTCCTTGGGAATTCCAGCTTGATCAAGTTCTTTTTCCAAACAAAATATTCATGGTTTCCAGACAGAGAGCTTCATCAGATGCAGCTTGCTTGATGTACTACATCCCTTGTATTAATGCCCTGTAGATTTTATAATATAGAATTTGCTGAAGTTCGTTATCACACCAGAATATTCTCATGTACGGTATAAGTGTACACAAGTCGCACATGATACCCAGTATTGCAAATTTTATTCAAACTGAGCATACATGAGTTCTTGACTGATGGTTTAATCTGAAATTTGGCCTAGGAGGCTACTTAGTAAAGTATTATAGCACATGTGAATTGGAACTGTATTTCCAATTCTTCAATTAATAAAATATCTACATAGTTAGTTATTGACGCAATAGATGAGTTAATCTTGTCTCTTCTTTTTGGACAGTCAATAGTAAGATTCTCCGGCAAGTTGTGTTAACATGATGATTGGACTTTCTAAAAACTGCAAGTTTTGCATCTTGATTTTTCCTGCTGGTTGTGAGTCCCTCAGATGATGCATCCATATTAATTTAACTGCACACTTTGCATGTCATGTAGGGGGTTTCCATGACTAAATGCTGTTGAAAATGCATTTGGGTGATTAAAGTTAGTCGGGCATCTAATCAAGCTCCCTATATGGAAGATCAAAAGCTTAATGTTCTATTGGGATTGAATTCTTTCAACTATCCCATTATGATAGTATAGACAACGTACAAATTTATGTAATGCATACGAACGTATAAAAATGATTTACGTATTTCAAATAATTAAATAATACAAAACCGAAAAAATTTCGACTAAAAATCAGTTTAGTTGTCCGACTGCAAATTAATCATTATTTTCAGTGACCCGGCAAACCTAGTACTAGCTAGTGACTTATGCGATTTTGAATGCTACCATGCATAACAATTGACAAGGCCGGATCAATGAATACCGATGATAGAATGGCTCTATTTAACCGGGGCTCCAAGTCCCATTAAAGGCATGGAATTCAAGTAAATACTTATTTTCTAAACACAACAAAAACTGCAAATGTTCAGCCAGGCCGATTCTCTCAAAAATTTTCGCATAGCCCATATATATGTAAAAATATTCTAGGATAGCCAACCCTTTGCCTCATGGAAATCAAAATGTCAGAAAACTTTTTTTCTTCGCCTTGACAAAGTAATAAACAGATAACAGGAGTAGACTTACCAAAACTATGTGGCTGGGGTGACTGCATATTGAATCCCTGCGTGCTCCACGGTCCGCTTACCTTATCCATTACATTTCCTTGCACATAATGTGATTGCTCCATTTGGGGTAAGGACGAGTTTGCACCATTGAAGCTCGAATGCATATCAAGTTTCTGCTGTGTCACCTGGGTGTTGGGTATAGGAGTATACATCTGTGATGTAGGGTGTGATGAATGAGAATTAAAGGAGCTAGGAGGTTGACGGTCAAAACCAGCATTTACGGGAAATGCATTTGAAAGTGCCAAAGCATTCTGGTCAGATGTAGAATTGGAAGAATTTATGCTAACAGGGACAATTGCTAGTGGACTCTCATCTTCAGGTGGATTAAAATCCCCGCTGAGAAGATCTATTAGAGGAGCCATTGCCGGAGGGGACGTTGACCCACTAGATGTAGAGGTTTCAGAAGGTGGTGATTTTATTGTGGAATCAAGGACAGTGGAGTTGGATGATGCCGTAGAAATCCTGTATCATAGATAAGAATAATTATTACTTAAAAAAATGCAGCGACTCACATGTAAATCAAAAGGAATGACAATACAATTCATAATTCATGGACACATAAAACAATAAAAAATCAGTTATGAAATGATGCCCACACTTTCAAGCAAATTAACTTAATTGATGAAGTTTTCACTAGTGACAAGGTGAAGATCCCACGTGCTGACCACATGATTCTATCATACTATCCGTATTTGTTGAGAGATATATTTATCCCACTATTATGTATTTTTTTTCTTTCGTCTCTATATGTAATTTACCCTCTAGGGTTTCTCCTCTCTGTATAAGAAGGCCCTATGTCCCCTTCATCATGCAAGTTATATATTTCACTCCACACAGTATCAGAGCAATGGTGCTAGACCGGAGCATGATCTTGCATGCCCTAACCCCACCGTCAGCCCCCTCTTGCCGTCGTAGGCCAGCTCCCCGAGGCTCAAACCTCATGTGCAGCAGCTCCTCTCACTAGCAAAGCCTCTAGTCCTCACACGAGGCAGCCCCAACGAGGGGCCCAACCCTCACACGAAGCCCCAACCCTCTTGCCGGTGAGGCCAAGCGATGCCTCCCAACCGCTCTAGGGCTTCCGCGGTGCATCTTTGGCACTGTCCATCGCCTCCGAGCACTGCCTAGAGTGCTCTCCAGCCGTCATTCTGTCGCCTAGCAAAATTGTTGGGCCCAGTTGTAGGCCCCTCTAGGGCACCAAAGGTCTCCCATCCCACAGTTGTGCCCCCCGAGGACTCTAAAAGGCGATATTTTGGGCAGTTTGTGGTGAAATCAGATTCCTATATTCATATGAGTGCCCTAGAGTGCTTTCTTAAATGATGAGAACGGCTGTGGAATGAGTATGCACACAAGCGTTTGCTCGTATGAAAGTGTATACGCATTCACATCAATCTACAACCACAATTGCATCCTTTCTTGACTCCGCTAAAAGATCACCACCACTGCCAAGGTATGGAGGAACTGATGAGGAGATTCTTATAGCCTAGCATTGGACATGATGGTCGAGGTGTTGCATTAGTGGATTACTCAGTCACCATGCTGATTGAAAAAGGCAGATTGGGTGTTCCAAAGTCGGGGGGAGATGATAGGGCTTTGTTAATCAAGTGAGGGGTCAAGTTTCAAGACTCTGGAGATAACATCCTTTGCGAACATATCATGATATTTATGGTTTCTCCAACATGGTGAATAGTTCTAAGAGGGTCGTGTGGTTATCGTTCATTTTTTGGAAGGCATATGCTCAACTTCTCAAATCGAGGTTCCATTGTTGTGTTCGGTAAACGAAGACAACTTGTATTTCCAATTTCGCAAAGACAAACAAACATAGGAGGGACTTCTTTGTGACCTATCCGAGATCGATCACTCTAAGAGTTAATCAGTATGCTTTCTTGGTTTAATGTAGGGCATGTTTTTTTAGAGGAATAATGATTCGTTGACCCATACCTATTCCTCATCTTTTTAGGATAAAAGGCTTCGAGATTTCATGAAGACATGGAGGAATTATGCTTCATGAGCGGCCCCTTCCACGATACGAGGGATTGCTGGTTATGGGATGATAAGGATTTCACTATAAAAAAGACTTATAAGGCACTTATTATGAAATGTACCTAGGAAATCGATATCCTTAAACACTATTGATTATAAAATCTTCATGAGATTGATGTGAACATCACGCATGTTGATAAAGACAGCACAAATCTTGTCTCTTTGCTTCTAACGATAATGAGGGCCTCTTGTACCCGATTGTGAACATTGATCATCTACCCTTTCAAATGCTAATGTGCTCTATACTCGGGAGATGTAGAGGAATATTGGGTTGGTAGGACTGGATAGTTCTTCTACTATGGGATATGATAAAGTTTTGTAGTGTATCAAATCGATCGAAAATAGAAAGGGCACAAGCCTTTTTGTTCAGATGGATTTTGTCATTAGCCATTATAGTGATTTTTTGTGGGGAGTGTTGTAGTGCGGTGGCTCACAAAGATTCCTTGTTACCACTTGGATGTTGACATGTTATATTGTTGATTTACAACAACAACAACAACAAATTCTTTTCCCACATTAAGTAGGGTCAGCTACAAGGATTCTTTGCCTCCATTCATACAATCGCATTTCAACACTTCTTGGGCCTTCATCTTCCTCTCTTAGGTGGTTGAACATCCCAAAACTCGCATCTCCTTATCAGTGCATTAGCTGACCTCCTTTGCAAATGACCAAATCACCTTAAGTGATTTTCTCACAGCTTATCCTCGATTAGCGCTACACCAACTTTCCTTCTAATTGCAACATTTTAAATATACTCTTTACGTGTGTGTCCACGCATCCACCTTAGCATTTTCATTTTTGCTACTGCCATTCTCTGCACATGTCTATGGTACATAGGCCAACATTCATATCTACAGAGCATAGCAGGTCTCACAATTGCTTTGTAAAACTTTCCTTTTATTTTCAAAGGAGTTTACTTATCACAATAAACGGTAGAGGATCCTTTCCACTTTAACCAACTTGTATTTATGTTAGTAACATATCCATCAATTTCTGCATCATGTTGCAAAATAAATCCCAAGTATCTAAAAGAATCTCTCTTCTTAATGTTATCGTCAGCAATCTTCACATTGATTCCTTCACCAATACTTCCATCAAAAGTGCACTCCATATATTCAGTCATAGCCCTACTTAAACGAAATCCATTAGTCTCCAATGCATGTCTACAGACCTCAAGCTTCTCATTTACTCCGTCCCTAGTCTCATCAATCAACACAATATTATCAATAAATAACATACACCAAGGTATCTCATCCTGAATGTGACTTGTCAACTCGTCTATAATCAAAGTAAAAAGGAATAGACTCAAAGTTGAACCTTGATACAGACAAATGTTGATGTCAAAATAGTCAGTCTTCCCAGACTGTATCCTTATACAAGATGTAGCACTATCATACATATCTTTTATGAGATTAATGTATAAGACAGGTACTTGTCTCTTCCTAAACTCACCATAATATCTCATGTGGAACATAATCATAAGCCTTCTCCAAATCAATAAAAATCATATGGAGGTTCTTCTATTTAGCTCTATAAATCTCCATTATTCTCCTCAGCAAGTCGATGACTTCAATAGTTGAGCAACCTAGCATGAATCCGAATTGATATTCTTTTACTTAGGAAACTTGCCTCAACCTTCTTTCGATCACGCGTTTTTAAATTTTCATAGTGTGACTCATCAGCTTGATACCTTTGTAATTTGAATAATTTTGAATGTCTTATTTGTTCTTATAAAGAGGCACCATGATGCTTCTCCTCCAATCTCCAGGTATTGTCTTGCTTCACCAAATAACATTGAATAAATTTGTAAGCCAAGTCAAACCATACTCACCTAAGACTCTCCAAATTCTATAGGAATGTCATCAGGTCCTACACCTTTCCCATGTCTCATAACTTTCAGAGACTCCTCTACTTCCTTCCCTTATATTCGTCTATAACTTGTACGATTCAAGTAACTTTCACTACTAGTTAGATCTCTCAAAGTGATCTCTATATTTCCTTCCCCAATGAAAAGTGTCGGAGTATTCATTGTATGTGTCATATATGAGGAAGTGGGTAAATGGATCCTGGAGAGATCCATTTACCCCACCTATATGTTTAGTCCTACATCTACCAGTGGTGGGACTTGGAAGATGTGTGGAGGCTATATAATGAGCCTCAGACCTCCTGTATCCATGGAGAGAAAAAGCAATGAAATATCCGCCCCTTTGATGGCTTTTCCTGTGGTTTCATCCCGCTCCTCACGGAGTAGGGTTCCACGTTAAATCCCGTTGTTCTTATTTTTCTTTATCTTTTTCCATGTTACGCTTCCGCATGTTTATTTTCTAACATGGTATTAGAGCAGTTTCGATTCTCGAGGTTTTCGTGTTCTTTATTTTTCGAGATTCGATGTTGATGTTGAAGATGTATTTATTAAGATTATTGTATTGTTCATATTCTGTTCGAAAGATTTTATTTTAGGGTTCTTCGGAACCCTAGATCTGTCCCTATCCTATGCTGCTCGCAATTCCCTCCAGACAGGGTTTCTCCGTTGCGCCTCCAAACATGGTCCTCTCCAGATTGACCGAGCAACAAAAGGTGCTCCACTTCTCCTGGCGGCAGAGATCTGCCCCAGACCGCACCTCCCGAATTCGCTCGTCAGACGGAGTCCAGGCAGAAGACTCCTGCTCCTCCAGATCCAAGAGTTAGCACGCATATCTCTTCCGATCTCACGCCGGTGATTCCTCAGCAACATATTCAGAAGGCGGCGGTGACAAGAATCACAGCTTCAACGGCGGTATCGATATGCGCTCCAGAGGTGTGCGAAACCTCCAGGCGGAGGTTCCTCTACAGGCAGAACCCTCCTATCCAGCAGTTTCTCGTCTCGCAACAGCAGATTGCGCAACAGCAGATCGCGCACAACTCCTCTCTCGCTGCTCCAAGCGCGGTCCCCAGGGCGCCTCCCAGATCCTACGGTGGTGGCGGCGCTCTTCTTTGTACGTGGAAAAGGGTTCCCAAATGGGAACCCTAAATAAAGAAAATGAAGGGCATGTTGTGCATTAAAAAGTGAAAAGGAAAAGGGCCATGATTTGGGCCTTGTATCCCAAAAAAAGGGGAAGAAAGTTGAAAAGAGGGGCATACAAAAAAACCGTAAGCAAAAAAATGTGAGTTTTTTGAAGAGGCGCATACAATTGGTCCCCATCATTCTTCGTGTTTTGTCGGTCAGAGTTTTCATTTAAGCCATAGGGACTCCAGAGTAGAGTTTCATTCACTATGCCATGTTGACTAGGGTTTTCATGTAGTATCATAGGTACTCCAGAGTAGTGTACTATTCTCTGTGCCAGATTGAAGAGACCCAGTTCTCCGACGAGGAGACATTTCAGACTCCATTCTCTAGCGACTGTAGACTCCGACAAGTATTGCACTTCCACGGCCTTTTCAGTTCGGCCCTTTTCAGAGATGGAGCAGTTGTCCACATGTTGTGGTGAGCCAGAGTACTCCGACGAGGAGACTCATTTCCAGTTGCAGTGACTCTGACAGGCACAGTTCAGAGCACATGCTCTCTGACGAGGAGATTCAACAGACTCATACACCAGCCCATTCGTCCTCCTCACCTGCACGGCATGAGAAGCAACGACCTCGACAGCAGCAGTTGTGGGCGTTGAGTTGATATTGTCCGTAGTGTCCTACAGCGTTGAGTTGAGTTTCTTTCTATTTGTCCAAGCTGAGCATTGCATGCTCGAGCTTGAGGGGGAGTGTTGGAGTATTCATTGTATGCGTTATATATGAAGAAGATGGGTAAATGGATCCTGGAGAGATCCATTTACCCCATCCATATGTTTAATCTCATATCTACCAGTGCTGGGACTTGGAGGCTCTGTGGAGGCTATATAAGGAGCCCCAGACCTCCTGTATCCTTGGAGAGAAAAAGCAATGAAATATCCGCCCCTTTGAGGGCTTCTCCCGTGGTTTCATCCCGCTCCTCACGGAGTAGGGTTCCACGTTAAATCCCGTTGTTCTTATTTTTCTGTATCTTTTTCCATGTTATACTTCCGCATGTTTATTTTCTAACAAAAAGCTTATGGAAGTACTATTTTCATCTAGTCTCCATATCCTTCTGAGTAACAAGCATGAAACCTTCCTCATCTTTAATGCATCTCACTTGAGAAAGGTTTTTGGTCTTTCTTTCTCTTGTTTTAGCAAACTTGAATATATCCTTCTGGCCCTCCTTATAGTTGAGATCTTTGTACAAACTTGATAAGCTTTTGACTTAGCTTCGATCACAACCTTTTTGCTTACTTCTTAAATATTTTGTAGTTTCTGACAGTGTTACCTACCCAAGGTAGTAACTAGGGATGCAAACTGATAAATATGGATACAAATAGAGGTCTTACCATATCTTTATCCATTTTAAATATGAATACAGATGCAGACACGTATTGACAGATATGAAAACTATGTTACCGTATCCTTAAAATGGTACAGATGCAAAACGGATATTGTTCGCATACAAATAATATTAGAAATGTGTGATATATTACCTTAAATTTACATGTATTATTAGATAGAATACATATGATATAACTACACTAAATGTGTTCATATCATAATAATTATACGAAATATGGTAAAATAAGATATAAAAGTATGTTATATACGGTTAAAATAATTCTATAACTATATTTATATCTGACAACAAATATACGGATGCGGATATGGATATTGGTGTTTGTGGATATCAAAGAGATATCAATATCCGTATCCGCTTCAAACGGATACGGATGTTAAAATCTTATATAAAATGGATATGGTGGCGGATCATATACGGATATACCACTATCCGTTTGCATCCTTAGTGGTCACCGTTGTAACAAAAAAATGTGAATTAGGTCGCTTCCCCGATGATAACTTAACTGCTAACAATTACATGGTGATAAGAGTAATCTATAACTTGGATAAACATCAAAGGATTATCCTTGAATTTGACATCGACTAATAATGTATTCTATGGTCCTCTTTTTTGTTGAGTTGCATTACTAAAGCATTATTGAGTACTTTTGCTCTTCTCATCATGAACTTTAGAGGTTGTCTAGGATAAAGAAATTTGGGCAGTCTAATTCGCATGCATGTGATAAGGTCTATAAACCCCCAATGTTGTAATCTCAAAGCACTCTCAATGCCTACAAATGAACCATAAATAAGAATTTGGAAACCCACGTCAATGGCCTATTAAGTTATTTAGTCGGTTCGTTTAGTCGACTAGGGGAGTGGGCAACTCGAGTAATGCCAATCGGTCCTTAGTCAACCAATCAACTAAAAGATCAATTTTTTAGGACTTTTTCTCTTTTTCTCAAACTTTAATCTAAGATGCTTAATGTTCGATTGAATTTAATTGTTTCTTTTATTTCATTATTAATATAGAAAATATGCAAATTTATATAATTATATAAATACATGTATAAAAATGATCTAGATATTTCAAATAATTGAAAATTACAAAATTGACTAAATCCAAGTAAATCCATATAATTGCCCAACTGCCCATTATGGCCATTAATCCATAGTCAGTGCCCCTGCTGACTGAGTACAGATTACAGACTTCTGCAACCTTGGACTAGTGGTTAAACAGTGTGCCTTACTAGGGTTTAATCCCCATAAATTATCATTTCCTAAGAAAAAAGGAAAGTGCGGGTCACATACCCCTTTGACTCCAACAAAGCTCTATTTTATAGACTGAGCATTGGAAATGTAAAATACCGGGATTTAACTTGCAATAATCATCCAATGAACAACATAGATAGCTTAGTTGCATTTATATAACCGAACACTGTGTGATGCTAGAAATACTTCGTAATACATATAGCAAACAAAAGGAACTAGAAATAGGACTTACTGGCTATTTGGCTGTGCATCAGCATTAGGAGCTTCTGCATCCACTTTTGAACTGTTTGCAACAGGTTTTGGTTTCTCCACTTTAATTGCAATTCCACTAGCAATTGCATCGCGCAGGACAAGCACACGCTGCAGATCATCATTTAGAGCCAGACCTTGGGAAAGCAGCGCCTCATCTCTGCATAAAACTAAAAATATCAGCACCAATATTCACAACTAAACTGTCAACCATTCCTTTGGATCAAAAATGAACACCATGGATATGTGGAGCATCTATTTCTTCAAAACAGATTTATTACGAGTCTTCATAAAAAGAACGTTCTCCCTTAAAGTGGGAGAAGGAATTTGTTATTTAAATTTAAAGGCACTTATTGGGGTATTTACAAAAGAAATGTCAAAAATCTGTTGTATGCCAGTAATCTGCTTATAATTAATTTTTGAAAGAAATCTGCTTATAACTAATACTAATTATAAGTTTGAAGTTAAGATTTTTCGAATTTGATTTGGGTTTTATTAATACAATTTACGAGTGATAAATGCATAGACGAGATCGATCATCTTCAATTAAAATTCAAGGTTAATCAGTAATTTAGTAGTTAGTAATCGTTGTTATTAACTTTTTACTTTACTACTTAGTAGTTACTATCAGGCTCTCTATTAGTAGTTACTATCAGGCTCTCCGAGCTTTTTCAATCTATGCATACTGTTGATTTAAGGATTTTGGAAACTTTAATATAAGAATATCATCTTCTTAACTTTTTCTGCAACTCACACTTAGACATGCGGATAGATCCCAGTAGTCCCCTTCCAAACATGGCCTCAAATTTCAGCGAAATTCGGTCGAATTTCTGTCGAATATCGATATCCAGTCGAAATCGAAATTCGACCGAAATGACCGAAACGGCCGAAATATTGGGCTCCTATTACAAAAAAGATCGAAATGACCGAAATTTCGATCGAAATTCCACCGAAATTCCATCGAAATTCTATTTTGATCAATACCGAAATGGTGACCGAAACCGACATTTAGGGCCTTGCTTCCAAACTTGACAACACGATATCGATATCAATATTTAAAACCTTATGGTAAGAGTGAGTAACTTCATCTCCTACAAGGAGGGTGAAGATATATCACAATAACCGTAATAGGTTGCTAGTTCAAAGATGCCAAAGAAGGTCAACTTTGCATCATATACTTTTAACATTTCCTAAAAAAATATGCTGATTATATCCAAATTAAAGGATACGATAATTCTAGTTCATCATGGGTAGATGAGGAAGTAATCATCATCGATGGGCTAACAAAATAGCATACCCAATTCAATATTGTTGTGCTCCCTTAAGTTTACTGCCGTGGCATAAGCTTGAGGGAGCTAATCAACGAGCAACCCAGGTAGGTGTACATATGTGTGTGAAGGGCAACCACTACACCACCTTTACTCACGAACGAGCATAGTGTTATATGCTCTACGTGTATGCAATAGTAATGGAAAGAGTGTTCTGAGAATCTTAAAAGAGTACATCATTGCTAAAAAAAAGTCCACATAAAACTTGCAGGTAAAAGGTGTCTACATGTTGTATCATCGAGGTTGCTGACATAAGTTATCATCCTTTACATGCTCATAGAGCCTTTCTGAGCCACCTCCCTACTTCATCAAACTCACAATGAAGAGGTAGCTTCCCTAGACTCGGTAACTCTAAAGGCCTCCAACATCATCTAGCATCCCTATTGCGCTCAACCTTTATTGGTACCTTATCGTGGGCAACAATGTAGGCATATGTCACGACATTGTCCGAGGCTAGGGGTTCATGTTGTAGGAGGTGTTAATCAAGTAGGAGATAAAAGCCTTACTCGTTACTTCCCACCCAAGAAGTAGCTTCAGCTATTCGCAAAGGGTGACAGAAGATGTGACAAATTTGAGGGTGCCATTGTAAGTTTCGGAAGACGGTGTCTCATCCGATGCAGACTTGTCAAATACTTTTGCATCGGGCTTGGCAATAAAAGCAATCATTCTTCGCGAGAAAGCCTCCTTCTCTTAGTAGTACTTGCATGTTTTGCAAGGTTTCAAGCATCCATCCTCCCACAGTTTATACATGTGACCAAGATGGCCACATGTATATTCAATAATCCTACCGAAGATCATTTTTTTGAAGCTTTGAAGAGGGGGAGGCACTCAACGGTGTTCACCCCATTGTATTAGAAAGACGAAAAGATAAGTTACAGAGAAAACGAAAATTGAAAAAAGAGGCCAAAAACTAAGTACAAAAAAACCAGCCTCCCCGTAGGCAAAGGCACCCCCAGAAACACCAAAAAAGTCTACCCATGGGACCAATCCTCCATTAGCCGCATTGCACGAATAATGATGTTTTCCCTGTAGAACCGTTGAGCCGAAAATATTGCCTTGTTCCTCCCCAGCCAAATACTCCACAGCCTTGCGATTGGTTCGAGAATAAGCTTCCTCTCCCTCCCCCGTGAATTAAACAAGCTCTCACACACGGCAGGAAAGGAGACCGCGTTAAGCCAAGGAATGTCAGCCCAAAGGGATCGAACAAGTGGGCAATCGAAGAATAAATGTGATATTGTTTCCCGCTCCACAACACAAAGACCGCACATCGGAGTGACATTCGGGAAGATGGCTGCACATCGATCGCGAGTCAAAAGCCGCCCACGACGCAGAAGCCATAAGAACACACCAATGCGCTCAGGAAGCTTTAAGCCCCAGAGGAATCTACAGTCGCGCACCAATATATCGTCATCAGCGTTCAGGGACGGAGTGAGTGCAAAATACGCCTTCCGCGAGGAGAAAGACCCGTCCTTCCAGGCCCAATGGTCACGCCCAGCAGTCGGTCGAGGAGCATCAATAAGGTGTGCCATCAACGAAAGAAAATCATCCAACCTAAAGTCCGAAAGGGTCGTTGCAATCCTAGGACACCAGCAACCATTCTCCCAGCAAGAGGCGACAGTGGCCTCCTTGTTCTCGACCAAAGCAAAGAGACGCGGAAACATGAAGTTGAACGCACCCCTTCCTGCCCAATCATCAGTCCAGAACTTGAAGGAGCTCCCGTTGCCCAACACCGACATAAAGAGATTGCGATTTTGCCCAAAGACAGTCGTCACACCGCGCCAGAACGGAGTTAGGGACGAAATTGAGTTGTCCCTAAAGCCGCCAAGGAAATCCGCGCCCAGCAAAGCCCGCAAGACATTAATCATGAAGTTCTCCTCTTTACCCCATACACGAGCAGCCCATTTGAGTAGAAGAGTTTCGTTAACCACCTCCAGCTGCCTGACCCCCAAGCCCCCCAACCGCTTTGGTCGAGTGACTGTCTCCCACCCCACCAAATGCACCCCCTTCTCCCAGCACCCTTGTAACTCCAGAGGAACCCCCGCATACACCTCTCCAGCCGCAGGCGAATCCCTTTGGGCATACCGCGGACCAATAAAAAATAGATGGGAATAGAGGAGAGAACCGATTTAAGGAGCACCAGCCGCCCGCCCCTGGAAAGCAGAACCGCGCGCCAGCCCGCGAGACGAGCCTCCATCTTCTCCACCAGTACCTTCCAATCGCGAAGACGAGAGCGACCAACAGAGAGCGGGAGGCCAAGGTAATCAAACGGGAGAGACGTAGGGTTGGACCCCAGTAGAAGAGCACAATCCAGAACCTCATCCTGCGGCATTCCAAAAGGAACCACTTTAGATTTCGAAGCATTAATCGCCAGACCCGAGGCTTCACTAAAAAGTTGCACAGTCGTGGCCATCCCGGCCACCTCATCGGGACCCCCTTCAACAAAGCATAGTGTGTCGTCGGCGAACTGAATAGAAGGGACATGGAGCTCCCCAATATAGCAACCCCGAGTCAAACCAGCCGCAACCACCCCCTCAATCATACGCGGCAGGACATCCGCCGCCAATACGAATAGAAGAGGAGCGAGACGGCACCCCTGCCGCACCCCCCGACGGGCCTGGAAAAAACCACCCACAGGACAGCCGTTCAGCATAACGGAAAGAGAGGCCGTGGATACACACCGACGCATCCACAAAATCCACGTTGCCGGAAAGCCCCGCCACCGCAGGACGGACCACAGAAATCTCCAATCAAGGCAATCATACGCCTTGGCAAAGTCAATCTTCCACAAAATCCCCTTAGCATTTGACCTCCGCCACGCCGCAACGATCTCCGAGGCCGCAACATAGCAATCAGAAATATGACGTCCACGGATGAAGGCCGCCTGTGTCGGCGAGACAAGCGACGCCAGAAGGGGAGCAAGCCTCCTAGCTAAGGCCTTGGCAATGATAAGATATATCCCATTGTATATAGAGATCGGGCGAAAGTCCTCAATGCGATTAGCCGGATGAGCCTTCGGTATCAACACGATGAGGGCCTTGTTTATTTTGTTGAAACCGCAGTTACTGGTAGAAAATTCGTGCGCCACCTCCAAGACATCGCCAGCCACCACATCCCAAAAATCGCGGTAGAAGGCCACGGAAAACCCATCAGGTCCCGGTGCGGCGTCGTCATTAAGATCCCACACCGCATCTTTAAGCTCCGCCAAAGAGAAAGGCCTCACCAAGGCCTTGGCATCCGAGTCAGAAATTGAAGGAGCCCCTCGCCCCAACCACCGCCAGCATCGTGGCGATCTGGAACCGAAGGCGTTCTTGAAATGGTCAACAAAGGCATCACCAATCTCCTTATCGCCAGTAATGAGGGAGCCACTCACCTAAATAGACCGGATGGAATTGAAGTGTCGACGACCACTAGCCACCCTGTGGAAGAAGACGGTGTTAGCATCCCCCTCCTTAATCCATCTCAAACGAGAGAGCTGTCGTCATTCGGTTGTTCGCTTTTTGTCCTCGACTTTAACAACGTCAAAAGCCGTGGCGCGCTCCAGAAGTTCGGCCGAAGTCAAATCGCGGTCATTCTCAACACGGTCCAACCGCATAATAGTAGTCTCCGCCGCATCTCTGGCCGCCACACGGGCAAGGCGCGTCACCTTCTTGAAAGAGGCCAACATCGTACGCAACGAGGCAAGTTTTTGATCGAAACGACAAGCAGCAGATCCCGCACTTGGAATCTGGTGCCAATGATCTCTCACCATATCTTTAAACCCCGGCTCCAAAAGCCAACTCCTTTCATAGCGGAATAGACCCCGGGGATGAAGCTCTTCCCCAGAATCCCAAATAATTGGATTATGATCGGAAAACGAACGCGGTCGAGAAGCCACCCAGCACAGCGGAAAGAGTTCCAAGATCTTATCATTCGCCAAGAACCTGTCAATTCTCGAACGGGACGTGTTATTTCGCCAAGTGTAGGAGATATCACATGGCACGAGCCCCTCCAAAGCCAAATCCGACAAGAGCGCGATAAAATCCTCCGATCCGGGGTCCCGCCCCCCACGGCCACGTGGCCGATCCGAGGAGAGAGCAGTAACATTGAAGTCCCCTCCTAAAAGCCAAGGCATGTCCGTAAAATCAGAGGCCAGGTCCCTCAAATCCGTCCAAAGTTCCCTTCGCAGCAAGTGACAAGTAGGAGCATAAATAGCCGAAAAAGCAGTGGAGACATTGGAATCGATGCGAGACAAAACCACAGTCAAGGAATGTCTCCCCACACGCATCGATTCGAACTTGAAAATCCCCGACCGCCAAGCCATAATAATGCCACCCGAAGGTCCAATGGCATCCACCGAACGAAAGTCGTCCATCGCAAGAGCTCCGAACGATCGCCATAAGGAATCATCGACACCAGAAAGCTTTGATTCTTGAATAAAAGCCACATCGCAATCCCAATCGGAGAAGCGCAAGCCCAAGGCCCGCCGCTTGAGGGGATCTCCGAGTCCCCGCACGTTCCATAACAGAACCTTCATTAAGAACCAAGGGATCGTCCCCCGATAGGCGAAAGTCCAGCCGCCTCCGCCACCGAATCGCGCAGAGTCGCGCAAGAAGAAACCATGCGGACGCCAAGACGAGAATGGGTTCGCCCGTTGTAGCTTAAGCCGAATCTTGAGGATGTTGAGGCCTCACCCACAAAGGTGACACCCCCAGCCCCTGAGGTGACAACGGTTTGCACGGGCTCGTCCAGCGGAGCAATATTAGCATCACCAAACAAGGAGACAACCGGAGGCGTCCAAGCAGGCAGAGGGATCGTCCTACCGAAGATCATAACCGATATGTGATCATTATGCAGCCTGAGCGCATAATCTTATCACATAAACCTCATATGCAACCATATATTTAGCTCTAAGAGATGTCTGTTATGACTTACACTTATTCCCATTCATTTAGGGATTTAGATATGCAATAAAAAATATTATCTGAATACAGAAACGACAACAACAAAACCTTCTCACATATTAAGTAAGGTCAGCTACATGGATTCGTTGCCAACATTCAGATCTATTTTGGATCATTCTTAGACTTAGATCCAAATAATTAAGATCTCTCAAATAGTCTCTTTCCAACACTTCTTGAGCATTCCATCTGAATATGCAAATAAAAAGAATGTCTCCTCCTCGACTCTCGACTCTGCGATTTGCACACCCTTGGCTCCGCCTAGACCACTTTCGATGCTTCATCCACTCTCTGCCTCAATGTTGTTACTCCTCCCCATGCCGCCTCCTAACACCGCATCTCCATGCCTCCGTCTCGGGCCACATTCATGCCTCTCCCTATTCCCCAAAAAGCCACAGTGTAGTTGTGGGTCACGTTGTCACCTTTGATTAAGTCTTTATGAGGCACCATGCCTTTACCACTACTGCCCCCCTATCCCTCAGTTTTATACCCTGGACTAGTTGTAGCATGTTATAAATCTCAATTGTAGACTTTATTCAGTTTATTGTTATGTTTTGTAGCATGTTTGCGTAGATATCATGGTTATTTTTTAGCATGCCCGTGTCTTCATGAAGAAAGGCATGAATGATACGATGCATTTTTCTTTATTTTCCTCCTACATGTATACATTTTTTGAAAAAGGTGGTATCCCAAGATGAGATCCACTGCAAGAAACGTATTTATATATTAGAGAAAATCAGGTTACGACATTCCAGACTGAACACAACGCACTACAATGCTCAACAACATTCTTTGAAAAGAAACATTGGCCGTGAAAAATGACCTCACCTCTTCCACACCAGATAGTCCACATATCGTGAACGGATAGGAGTTGTCTTCATGTACACTATCGTAGGCTGCTCAAATGGATCTTCAAAAGCTTATGTCACAATCCATCTTGAGCCAAGATATATCAACCCTCTTACATACCTCCGGGAAGTGGCAGCATGTATAAAACATATGATCCAAATCTCATGGCAATAATCTGCACATGTCACATATAAGATCCTCCACCTGCAATAGCTAGCCCCTTCACTTCTTTGAAAGCACTCTGCCAAGTCTGACAAGCCACCAGAACATCTTAACTCAATTTGGTATTCTACTTCTCCAGGTTAATCTAGCATCAAGTCTAACATATCTTCCACTTAAATACTATCCTCTACGAAGAAGCAATATGCTTTTTTCACCGTGAGTCGATTTATTCCCCAAATGAAATGACACCTCCCATTCGACGGAACCCCCACCTGTGACAACTCACACTGCAGTCTCATGAACTTATAAAGCCTTTGATACGATAGCTTTGTAATGAGGGCAGGTGTCCACGACTCATGTTCCCACACATGTAGTCCTGACACTTCTCTATTGCTTGCAATGGCAAAAAAGTGAGGAAATCGTTCCCCTAAATACCCATTACTCGTCCAAATCATCACTCCAGAATCTGAACTTCTCTCCATCTCCAAGTATTGGTTGCAACTTCACCATCATCATCTAGAGGATGTTGGTGATACCCTGCTATAACAACAACTAAGCACGCACCTAGATGGTCGCCAAGGATCCCGAGATCTCATATATTTTCCTTAAAAGTCGATAGACAATATCATCGGAGCTGCCCTAAAGTCTCACCACCCACTGTGCCGTCAACGCCTTATTCGATCCTTCCACTCTTAACACCCCCAAACCCCCTTTCTTCTTTGGACACGTAATTTAGCCCAAGTCAACCAAATGAACACCCCTCTTCTCATGATTTCCATCTGAATAGAAAAATCTTCTCATTATAGATTCCATCTTCTTGCGAACTCCAAGGGGAAATGCCCTCGTGGAGCAGAAAAAATCGACCAAGTGATAGCACATGCTTAAGAAGCACTAACTTCCCACCCTTTGAGAGTGTCACTGTTTTCCATCCTACCAACCACCCCTCCAGTCTATCAACAATTGGCTTCCAGTCCATAGCCTTCAACCGGTCAGCTACCAAAGCAAGCCAATATAAGTGATAGGCAAACTTCCAATAGGGCACCTTAGAACCATCGATGCCTCTTGTGTTGCCTGTAGGGACTAGACCCAAAGGTACCATCATTGGTTTCTCCCTATTTATCTGCAATCCCAACACATTTCCAAAAATGTCCATACGAGTGACGTACATAGAATTTTCTCCATGTTATATCCTAGAAAGATCATAGTGTCATTAGCATATTGCACCATATGAATCGATATATCCTCCTTCCTGTATCCAGAGCACCAATCTGTATCCGATGCCGATCGCATCGTCATGGCCAATGCATCAACGACGTTGACAAAGAGTAAGGGAGCCAATGGACCCCTATGTTTGACTCCCCTGCGGTTGAAAGAAACCTCCTTCCAACCTCCCATTAGTAAGAATGGCATATGAAGCTGTCGTAACACACCACTTGATCCATGAGATCCACAGGTTAGGGAAACCCCTTTTCTCAATGAGGCCTAAAGGAACCCAGTCATAGGCTTTGGAAAAATCTAACTTCCAAAGCAGCTCATTGGTATTGTTTCTCTTCCAATCTAATACCATTTTCAATGCTAGAATATGCACATCTGCCATAAATCTCAAGGGTACAAATGTGGTCTGCTTAGGCAACCATTTTCAATGCTAGAATATGCACATCTGCCATAAATCTCAAGGGTACAAATGTGGTCTGCTTAGGCAAACAGTAATGGGTAGAATCTCGCAAGGCAGTTATCAAGAATCTTAGACACGATGAGATAAATTGCATTTGAAAGTGCAATAAGTCTATTAGTCATCCACCCTATTCGGAACATCCTTCTTCAGCAACAAAACGAGCAAGGTCGTACTCATTCGCTCAAACCCATAGTTACCATCACATAACTCTTGCAAAACCTCCAAAATGACTTTTCTTACCACGTCCTGAAATTCCTTGTAAAACACCACAGTAAATCCATCGGGCCTCGATGCTCTATCCGCATTGAGTTGGAATAAAGCTATCTCGGTATCATCCTCAGTAAACTCGTGAAGAAAGGAAGTTGTCTGAACCTCAGAGATCTTTAATACAACTCTACTATGCCACCCCCACCATGTGTGTGGTCGCCTCTTGTGGAACACTTGAAAGTGAGAGTGAAGAGTCGCACCCACTTCCCGATCCCCTTGCACCACCGCACCCTCGACTACTAAATGAATGTAGTTCTTACATCTCCGTCAACTTGCCACAGATTGAAAGAAACATGTGTTGGGATCCCCTCCTTGAACCACCGAAGTCTAGATATCTGCCTCCATGCCACCTCGTCATCCTCTAAGTGGATCTCAGCAAGGTGCATCACACCCTCTCCTGCAACTCTTCCACCATCAATGTCCTCTCATCCTACAATTTGTCAAGCATGCAGAACTCCTCATGAACTTTCAACCTTTTAAACCTTAACTGCATTTTGTTAGTTTTATTGAAAGTCATCAGATGCCTTCGTAGATAAACCAGCTCGACTGCCAAACGAGTCACTGCAGATACCGACGGTCGGTTCCCAGTTCAGAACTCCGCAACCATCTCACAAAAACCATCCTCCAGAAGCCAAGCTTTCTCAAAGCGAAAATATGATACATGTCTAGTCTCGTCCCTAGAGGACCATAAAAACAGTGTATGGTACGAGTGTGATCTAGTGTGATCTCAATAATGCCCAAGGCCTAGCCAAAGGAAACAACTCCAAAGCCTCAGTGGACACCAAAAATTGATCAAGACTCGACCTGGCCCTAAAATTTCTCCAGTTGTAAACACAACATACATCATGCATAATCCGCAAACCCATCTCAACGATAAATGTGTGAAGATCATCTGACCTCACATTACATCCACCACACATCCCAGGGTGATCTTCTAGACGAAGGGTTACATTAAAATCCCCAGCGATGTTCTATGCTACAGACGGGAACCTCGCGCATGCCAGGTGTAGCTCTTCATCCGCCTTCCGTCGTAACAACACAGAAATCGAGTGTCTTCCCGTTGAATCATCTCCATCCAAATCTAGTTTGTCCCTTTCCACCCCGTTAGCACACCCCCAGAAGCACCTTCAAAGGCCATACCTCTGGAATCCAGCATCTTGTTGTCACCAATCTCTTTCCACGTCGTATCAAAGAATCGAGAGACTTTAGTTTCCTACAATAAAACACATCAGCTCTATGTTCCATCACAATGCCTCGCACTGCTGGATTTTTTTGGTCGTCCCAGTCCTCTCACATTCCATGTCAGAATATTCATTTGGAAACCTTATCTGACCCGGATGGGGGTACCACCCATACACACGCTAATACCTCCTCCTCTAAGTCTACTACAAGCACTTATCCCGTATTCCCCGCAAACAACTCTTGTTACCTCTTCCCCCCATCGCTTCACTACTGCCTCTATTGTTCTAAAGCTCCAGCACCCTATGACAACCCATCTTTGCCTACATTGGTTCGGGTAGGCTCGCCTCAGCCCCAACTTCAAAAATCGCACCCTCCATTCCTGAGCTCAGAGATTTCCGATCCGCAGCCTCAAGTCGCACATAGATTTCAAATCCAAGTTTCGGCGAGCATATTCCTTCCAAAAATGCTTCATTCCAGAGCAACGAGGGTAGAGGTTTCATCCTAGAGAACTCTGAAGAAGATCTCGTCAGGAGCCTTATATAAGCGGTAGGGTTGGCTCCATCAATCTGCACATCTTCAAGGTTGGTGGAGGATAAGTTGTGGCATAGACCACCCTCCAAGGGCTTCATCAAACAACACATGTCGGATTGTAGAGTCAAAAGCTCCTCTTTTCTTGAAAGCTCCGTCCGTCAGGCACTTTCGTTCGACTCAACAATAGGGTCCACTTCACGGTCCGATACTAAAGATGGATCCGCTAAGGTATCAAAGGCCTCTGCCTCCAAGCGGGCTAACGGAAACAAGTCATTCAAACCCGCCTCAAGCTCCGCGAAAACCATAGAAATCAGGTCATTCCGACCCAGCTTCGCTAGCCCGATCAAGATAGTCGTATAATAGGGTTTACTACTTCGAGAAAGCCCCAAATCCCCTCTGTGAGATGCACTCGCCCCTTCCCAAAGTTTTATGCAACAACCCTGCATCTCTCGACGATTCAACTTCTCGTGACCGATCATCTTACAATGCCGGTGGCTCCATCTCCGATGAGCCACCGTGCTAGATCACATGTCGAGGTCCACCTCTGAATGATGATGAGGGTTCAAACGCATGACCTTCCAACCAGCAAACAAGGTCGTCGATCATTGTGTCGATAAACGAGAGAGGTTGACTTAACTCGGCTACCACCGCAAAGATATCAAGCGGTTGGCCTCAATGAAGCCCATCAGAAATGATATCCTATGCCTTTCTCGATAACGCTATTGTCATTGCCAACCGAAACCTCTTGACACTTCTGCGAAGCAAGGGTGTCCCCTTGATAAAGATAGCCTTCAAATCTTGCACTTCCCCAGCACCATTACGCAACTTGGGATGCCTCTATTGAACCCGGCCGACCGCCTTTTCGTTGAGGTTTAGCATCTTCGACGCATCCTCCTTATAAAAACCACGAGTTCAAACTAAACAGCCAGGAATTTTGATCACATCACCTGAAAACGATCGACCAGCGACATAGTTGATATCCTTCGTTGCATTTACAAGACTTCCACCTTCACTGCTACATACTCCAACAAGTACCAGGTTCCCCGCTCCACCCTCCCCTGTAGGGGAAGGCACCTTAGGCTTCCAAACCTGATGTAGATTACAACAAGATTAACGATGACCATTCTTCCCACATGCGAAACACCTAACTGGATCCTCGCATTCCTTCACCAAAAGACCCTACCTACCACAACAAAGGCATATCCCCTGAAATCACTTCCCCGTCTCAACAGAGAACCTCTGCATTGGTAACCTCGACTTCAAGTATTGTTGACGTCAGCTCCCCACCACCAGCCATCCCCTGATAGGGAAATGGTTACGGATACATCGTATCCGATCTGCCA
This sequence comes from Ottelia alismoides, assembly GCA_037367405.1. Taxonomy (NCBI): domain Eukaryota; kingdom Viridiplantae; phylum Streptophyta; class Magnoliopsida; order Alismatales; family Hydrocharitaceae; genus Ottelia; species Ottelia alismoides. The sequence goes on from JAZKJV010000781.1 coordinate 603,286, forward strand.
CCATATCCATTTTACACAGATTTTGACATCTGTATCCGTTTTAAAATGGATATGGATATGGATATCGTTTTGATATCCGCAAATACTGTATTTGTATATCAGTTTTTATATATAAATATATCATAGATTTATTTTTAACCGTATATAATATAATTCTTTTTACCATATTTCTAGAAAAATTATTATACAAAGACTTTTAGTAAATTTATATCATGTGTTTTCCATCCAATTCGTACATATTTAAGACAATTCTGTAGAGTATTTCTGACATTACTCGTACGCAATCAGTGTCCGTTTTACATCTGTATTTGTTTTTTAAGGATATGGTAAGATAGTTTTAATATCCAACAATATCTATATTTGCATCCATATTCGTATTCAAAAACGGATAAGGATACGGCAATACCTATATATGTAAGAAAAATGGGGATGTCCCGCTCCCTTTTCCGCAATTTTTTATTTTTTTTGAAAAATTTGACCATGTATATTCATCTATATATCCCTCCATATGCCATTCAAATTTCGTCAGAAACAGAGAATCCTATGTCCTCCATCTAGAACATGTAATTTTAAGGGATTTTTACCCGGCGGACCCTGTAATCTTTTGCAATTACCGCCACGACCTCTGAAACATCCTAATTCCTCCCCCGACCCTGTAAAGTTGCTAACTCTTACCATACAGACCCTGCGGTTAAGGCCCGTTAATTGACCCGTTAAAATTAACCAGATTCCGTTATATTCATTTATATTATACCCATTTTGTTTGTTGAATTTACATTAATTGCCACTCCCTCTCTCCCTTCTCCTTTTCCCCACCGTCCAACACTCAACACCTCCTCCCGCCACCGCCCTCCTCCCTGACCTCAATGTCGTCGTTCCTGACCTCCGCCCTCGTCCTTCACCTCCAGATCCCCCCGCCTCCCGCCGCTCGAGTGCTCCCCTCTGAAGGATATTGTGAATCCTTAAGCGCATCACGGAAGCGTGTCGATCACATCGTATGCAATCGGAGCAACTAGTCGTACTTGCTAGATGCAGCGGAAATTAAAATTTTTAACTTCAAAGATGAAACCACATGATCACGAGAACATTTCTTGGATCGTTTCATCAAACCACAAAGTATAAGGAATACCTCTTGAGGCGTGGTTGTGATCACGAGATCCCAAAGTAGAGATCCTCCTGTCTCAAGTCCGACCCACGAAGAATGCACTTGCGGGCACGATGATGAGTCGCGTCCTTCCCGCAATTCTTTGACGAAGATCCAAGCGTCGAAGCGAAGCCAAAATGCTCTCCTTCTTAATACACAAAGTGGACGGCCACTTGAATATTAGGGAGAGCCCACACGAGAATGAGAGAGAGAGAGAGTAGAGTTCTTCAACTCTAGATTATGTAATTTGGAAGGCTACCCTAGCCCTCCTTTTATACTAGTTTAGGATCCAATGGATCTCAATCCATGGGACACATGTATCCAATGGCCATGCTTGGTCCATGCTAAATCAATGGCTATGATTGTTGTTGGTTAAAACCAACAACATTAATTTAAATTAAAATATGTTGCAACTTTATCAACATAATTTAATTTAACATTAACTAATTAAGAGATAATGTGATAATTAAAATGGAGTCAACCAACCGCCCCTAAAATTAGGGGGCGTCACCCATGAACAATTCATGGGTGACGCCACCTATGAATGGTGGTTATTTGGTTCCTTTTTATTTATCTTATTATTCCTTAATTAATTTTGTATTCACAAAAATATTCACCAAATTAATTCCCAATTAATTTGTGAATATTTCAATCATGCCATTGAATATTATGTGAATCATATTCACAACCCGAACTAGTTAGTAAATTGCATTTCCAATTAATTAATAAATGTGAATCTAATCCACATTATTAATTAACAAATGCTATTCACATAAATTCTCTCTCTTATATATGTATATTATAAATCATATTTATAATACACATATATCATGGATAGTGTTATCCACATTCTCTTAATCCTTGATAATCAAATCCCATTTAATTATCTTAGATAATCATTTTCACAATATGAATTATATTCATATTAAGCTTGATAATTAAATCTCATTTAATCATCAAGTCCTTACTTGGATATTTCATCAAATGAATTATTCTTGAACTCTTTCAAGAATAATGTGCTCTCTCCGCAGATACTTGGAGATAAGGACAGGGCGATTGTATTATTCCATGTATAGTGACTTGGATATTGAGATCTTATCTCAAATCCAGATCTTACGAACCTCCCACAGATGCTTGATTAAATCAAGACCGCAAATCCAATCTTCTTATTGAATCCGAATCCCATTCAGACCAATGTCCAACACTTGGACTAAGATCGGATTGCTTCTCTACTGAAAGGAGTCACTAAAATCCAGACCTGTTTCATCACTCCCTCGGAATGGAAGCGTCATGGATATACAATCGTTTATGATCACATCACCCTTCAAGGTTTCCCAATACCTGTACATCCTGCATACTGGAAGATCCATGATCAACCCGAAGATCAAAATCATTTTTACACTGTCTTCTTCAGGGTTTAATCATTAAGTTTCTCAATCTTGGTCATCGGGATTTGGTATCAATCATATGCTTTCCCAAAGCATATATCATACCTTCAAATTCATGTCATGCTTCCAAAGCACGACGACCATGCATGGAATTTGATCGGTCCCAATACCTCATGAGTGAGCTCATGTCTTCCGGTTCACAAGTGAACCTGTATGATCCCTTTGAGAGATCATATTGCTCATATACCCTTATATGCACACCAGCTCGCCGGTGTATAGACCTTGGTTAGGTCATCAACCTATTGGTCTGCCAAATGTACATACTCAGACATATAGCAATATATCTGTCTCCGGTCAGAGGATGCGTGCCTATGCTGTGACAGCATTCAACATAGGACTTTAGGTTATCTCGATCTCGTCAGGTCAACCCATTGACCTAACTAATCTGACACCTCCGAATCACTATTCCCATGCAGAGGACCTGCATCAAGAGGTCGATCAGATATCAGCCTATGTGAGGAAGGATTGCCATCTCCTACTCAGGCTGGAGATCTTCACTTGACAATCATTTGACGGTGCTTGATGAGTCCTCTATCTAACTCCTTAGATATTCATCCAAACACCAGCCTCTATGATTCATTTAATGAATCAACAGTTATATGATCATCAAGCTGGCCATGGTACATAACCCTAATTGTACAGAGGGACCTTATAGTGCATTCATTCATATAATTTCAGAAAGGGAGTGAAACATCAATAACTTTTATTGATAAACATAAATATTACAATAACATTTATTGTAAGAATGGTTCGCCCAGGGCTCACAATCTAACAATCTCCCACTAGCCCTCAGAACCATTCAGGTACAATCCGTAAACCCATACTCATTACATGCTGGTCAAAAACCTTCTGTGTCAGAGGTTTGGTAAGAGGATCAGCAATGTTGTCGGCAGAGGCCACCTTTGTGATGATGATATCACCACGCTTTTGAATCTCCCGAATGATGTGGTATTTCCTTTCCACGTGCTTGCTCTTTTGATGGCACCTAGGTTCCTTTGCTTGGGCAATGGCTCCAGTGTTATCGCAGAGTAACGGGACGGGAGTATCAGAGGAAACTACGCCAAGCTCCAAGATGAACTTGCGTAACCACACCGCCTCCTTTGCAGCATCCGATGCGGCAATGTATTCGGCTTCCGTTGTTGAATCTGTCGTAGTGTCATGCTTCTTGCTTCTCCAGCTCACAACACCACCGTTCAACAGGAATACAAACCCTGATGTCGACTTTCGATCATCAATATCTGACTGGAAGTATGAATCTGTATATCCCAAGACTTGGAGATCACCATCCCCATAGACCAAGATGTAATCTTGCGTCCGTCTTAGATATTTGAATATGTTCTTTACTGCACTCCAGTGTTTCTCTCCATAGCAGGATTGGTAACGACTTACCACACCCACTGCATGGCAGATGTCTGGCCTAGTACACATCATGGCATACATCAAGCTTCCTACGGCTGATGCATAAGGGCATCCAGCCATGGCCTTCATTTCCTCAACACTTTGAGGAGCCATCCCTTTGGACAGATGGATACCATGTCCTAAAGGGGAGGAATCCTTTCTTCGAACTATCCATACGGAATCGTTCAAGAATCTTCTTGATGTATCCATGTTGTGATAATCCCAATATTCTCTTTTCTCGGTTTCTGAACAACTTCAGGCCTAAGATGTAAGAGGCTTCTCCAAGATCTTTCATCTCGAAGGTATGGGATAGCCAAATCTTCACACTGGTCATCATTCCTGTATCATTCCAATGATAAGGATATCATCTACGTAAAGCACGATGAATACAATGGCGCTCCCACTAAGCTTCTTGTATACACAAGGTTCATCAGGGTTTTGCACAAAATCATAACTTTTTATGGTTTCGTCAAATCTGATGTTCCAGCTACGAGAAGCTTGTTTGAGCCCATAGATGGATTTCTTCAGCTTGCATACTTTACAATCCTCAGCTATGAAGCCCTGGGGCTGCTCCATATAGATATCCTCCTCGAGGTATCCATTGAGGAAAGTCGTCTTGACGTCCATCTGCCAGATGTCGTAGTCAAGATATGCAGCTATAACTAGCAATGTCCTCATGGACTTAAGCATGGCCACAGGAGAGAATGTCTCATCGTAGTCGATGCCTTCTCTTTGTGTGTAGCACTTGGCCACGAGCCGTGCCTTGAAAGTCTCTACTTTCCCATCAGGTCCCCTCTTTCTCTTGAAGATCCATTTACACCCAATGGGTTTTACACCTTTAGGTGGATCCTCTAGGGTCCATACACCATTCTTATGCATGGAGTCAATTTCTAACTTCATTGCTAGCATCCATCTATCCATGTCATGATCTGCAAGCGCTTCATCATATGAAGAAGGATCACTGTCAGCCTCACCTGACACATGGAATCCATACCTTTCAGGTGGTGCAACCACCCTCGAACTCCTTCGAAGAGGTATGGGTGTTTCATCTTCATTTATCTCTTCAGTTTCTGGTTCAGGAATCTCAGAATCCTCAGGGAATTCAATGAGTTCCTCTACTTCATTTCTGTCTTAACCTTTAGGGAAATTATCCTCCAGAAATTTCACATCCCTAGAGACAAAAACCTTTTGGGTCTCAGGGTCATAAAGCTGGTATCCAATACCATTTTTAACGTACCCAATGAAGTAACACTCACGAGTGCGAGATTCTAGCTTACTTGCGTCCACGTTCTTCGCATGAACCAAGCATCCCCAAACCCTCAAGTGTTTAACACTAGGCTTGGTACCATACCAGAGCTCATGAAGAGTCTTTCGTATAGACTTGCTAAGAATCTTGTTTAGGATATAAATTGCAGTCTCTACTACGTATCCCCAGAAACTAAGAGGTAAATGTGCTTTGCTCATCATTGAACAGGCCATGTCCATGATGGTCCTGTTGCGTCTTTCAGCAACACCATTAAGTTGGGGAGTTCCAGGAGGAGTGAGATTGGAGATAATTCCATTCTCTTTAAGGTATTCCTTGAATTCATCTGAGAGGTACTCACCACCTCTATCAGATCGAATTCGTTTGATCTTCCTATCGGTTTGGTTCTCAACCAAAGCCTTAAACTCTTTGAACTTTTCAAAGGTTTCAGATTTATGACGTAGCAGGTAGACAAACCCGTATCGCGAATGGTCATCAATAAATATCAAATAATATCGATATCCATTTCTAGTCGTGGTACTGAAGGGACCACATACATCAGTATATATTAGGTCAAGAATACCTTCACATCTCGTAACCTTGTTACGGAAAGGTGTTCTGGTCATTTTACCTCGAATGCAGTGTTCGCAGGTAGGTAAAGATTGAACCTGTAGAAAATCTAAAGGTCCATCCTTTATCAATCTATTGATCCTATCAACAGATAAATGACCAAGCCTGTGATGCCAAATCATGTTTGAATGATTTCCATCCTCCCTGGATCTCTTGGGATTTTCATTATAGTGGTAGTAACATTCATGACACATTCATCAATGCACAATTTATAGAGTCCACCAGAAGTCAAAATACCATCCGCAATATATTTATCATAACGGTTTATGATTAATTTATTACAGAAAATGAAGGAATATCCATTTCTAACTAACTTAGATACAGATATTAAATTCCTCCTGACTTCAGGTACATAAAGACACTCTTTAAGCATTAGGACTCGACCACTAGATAATGATAGTCTGCACGTCCCGATGGCGACTGCTGCAACACTTGCATCAGATCCCATCTGGATAACTATCTCCCCATGCTCCAGATTCCTAGTTTCCTGAAACAAATGCAACGAATTGCATACATGAACAGAAGCACCAGAATCTACAACCCAACTTCCTTCTCGTCCAACGAGAAAGCTAGTTTCAATGATGAAAGTAGATTTCATACCTTCTGGGGCTTTACCTTTGTCGGTAGACTTCAGGTAATCCGGGCAGTTACACCGCCAGTGCCCCGGCTTCTTGCAGTGGTGACAGACATCGGTCTTTTTCGATGTCATCAGCGTGGAAGCACTAGAAGATGAACCAACTCCTTGATTCTTCTTCTTTCTCTTCGAGGATGGGCCCTTCTGAGAACCTTGCTTCCGCCCGCGCTTTCCTCTCACCTGTGCAACCATTGCACTAGCAGAGGGGCCGTCCTTTTTTATGACGTCTTCTGCAGACTTCAATGCAGCTAACAGCCCAGCGTTTGTGAAGTCACCTTTGTTCATGTGATAAGACACAACAAAGTTGTTGAAAGACTTAGGGAGCGACAGGAGAATGAAATCAGCTTGCATTTCAGAATCCAAGTAGGCCCCCAGGGTTTCCAGCTCAGAGAGGTACCCAAACATTTTGAGTACATGTTCTCTGACAGAGGTCCCTTCCTGCATCTTGCAGCGAATAAGCTCTTTCATCACATTATAACGCTGTGTGCGGTTTATGTCACCGAACATCTCCTTCAGATTCAGCATAATCTCTTGGCAATTGTTCATTTCCACATGTTGCTTCTGAAGCACATTGGACAATGACCCAAGGATGTAACACCTTGCCAGATTATTGTCTTCATCATATTTATCATTATATGATTTATCTTCATCAGACACAGGATTTGCTATCTTGTCCTTGCTAAGCACGTAGGAGATGCGCTCTGCAGAGACAACAAGATCCAAATTTCGGATCCAATCCGAATAATTTGGTCCGATCAACTGGTTGACCTCCAGGAGCCTGCTAAGTGGGTTCATGGACTTCATTTTCTGAAATTAAGAATGCACTATATTAGAATATATTGATAAATATATATTCAATTTAAGATATTTGATTAAGGCATTTTTAATCAAATTTGTCTTGCTAGGTCAACTTTGAAATATTATTCCCTATTTTTTTCTTTCAAAGTAAGAGATACACTTACCGATGTATCTCAAGCAAGAACTGGAATCTCCTTTCCTATCTTTGTCACATCCCAATAATATGAGAACTTGCGACTCCGATAAAAAGAAGCGAGAACTCATTCTGCCTTTGCAAGTCCAACTTTCATTCCCAATTCGGTCTATAACACCCGGGCCCACCATCCCTAAGATGATGTTGACCCGTTGTTAATTGAACCAACCGTCAACAGGATTAGCACTCGCTATGCGCAATCCAATATCGCCCCAATAATATGAGGACTCGATATTGGGGTCACTACGCATACGGACTTACTCTTTCGAGAAGCAAAGAGCCCGATCCAGATGCGCTTGCATACAGGAGCTGTCACTTCGGACAGGCGTCTCCTACATACACCCTGGCGACGGAAACCCTTCGCCTTGACAGGAGGCCATGGATGTCACTTATGTGATCCTCCACCTCGTATTCAAATTTTATAATTAATTATCGTGAATCATATTCACATAATTAATTCTTCCAAAGGAAATACACATCTATTCAAAATAGAGTGTTCATTGGATATAATTAATTTAATCATATTAAATTAATCATTAATCCAATCATCAACAAACATGTCTTTTACTTGAATAGTAGGTATATTCTCAAAATACGTATTATTCGAATTTTAACAATTAAAAAAATACACATTAACTTTCTCCGGCATTATACAATCCCTACCCGCTGTCATGGCCAGTACCGACGAGAGTGGGACGGACCACATATGTTGCAACCCGTGACCCCAATGCTCTCCGACTAGGCACCACATCCGCCTCGGGAAAGGATAATACCAGATAGATCATCATGTACTTTGAGACGCTCATTGGTTTTTCAACCGAAATTATACCATATAATATACATCAAAACATTTTTTATTATATTATAAGGAGATTTACTAGAAAAATCCCCAATCCTATTCAAGCAAGAGGGTTTTTCATGTAAATGTTGTCCTACAACTATTGTAGGATAAACTATGGTTTTCATGAAAGCAATGTTTGTTGATGAACCAATGATCAAGATCTAATATCTCATCATTGTGGTTTAGGCAAGTGTCATTCAATGAAATAATTATTTCTTTAAATATTTCACAAATATTTATCACTAATTATTCCAGAAAATTAACAATTAATTTTCATCATGATGATTGAATGACATATCATAAGGTTGAAGATCAAAATTGTTAATTTCCAGCAGTGACCCCCAATCACTAAAATTAACTTATCTTGATCAATTTAAATCCAAAAAATGCAAACTCAGTTTCCAAAGATTGTCTATTTGATTTATTAAAGAACCCAAGTGATAATTCAGGCATTTCGAGGCGGATTAAAACCGTAATTATCTCATTAATCACGTTTAAATCCGCAGTTCCCGCAACAGTGAATATAGTCATATTCAAAAAGCCATATCTTGAGCAAATAAAGTACAAATTTAGTAAACTCAAGTCCTATGATTTCCTTGTTTAATGGGGAACAAAATCCAATTGAAAATTTCGTGTTTAAACATTTTAAACAGTACAGAAAAATTCGATTAGACAGAGGTGCGAAAATTGAAATGCAGTAAAAATTTCGCAACCCTTTCAAGAACCAAATCGTCTAAGGTTCATGGATCATATCCAAACCCTTATTCAACCTGGCTCTGATACCACTTGAAGGATATTGTGAATCCTTAAGCGCATCACGGAAGCGTGTCGATCGCATCGTATGCAATCGGAGCAACTAGTCGTACTAGATGCTAGATGCAGCAGAAATTAAAATTTTTAACTTCAAAGATGAAATCACATGATCACGAGAACATTTCTCGGATCGTTTCATCAAACCACAAAGTATAAGGAATACCTCTTGAAGCGTGGTTGTGATCGTGAGATCCCAAAGCAGAGATCCTCCTGTCTCAAGTCCGACCCACGGAGAATGCACTTGCGGGCACGATGATGAGTCGCGTCCTTCCCGCAATCCTTTGACGAAGATCCAAGCGTCGAAGCGAAGCCAAAATGCTCTCCTTCCTAATACACAAAGTGGACGGCCACTTGAATATTAGGGAGAGCCCACACGAGAATGAGAGAGAGAGTAGAGTTCTTCAACTCTAGATTATGTAATTTGGAAGGCAACCCTAACCCTCCTTTTATACTAGTTTAGGATCCAATGGATCTCAATCCATGGGATACATGGATCCAACGGCCATGCTTGGTCCATGCTAAATCAATGGCTATGATTGTTGTTGGTTAAAACCAACAATATTAATTTAAATTAAAATATGTTGCAACTTTATCAACATAATTTAATTTAACATTAACTAAATAAGAGATAATGTGATAATTAAAATGGAGTCAACCAACCACCCCTAAAATTAGGGGGCGTCACACATGAACAATTCATGGATGACGCCACCTATGAAAGGTGGTTATTTGGCTCCTTTTTATTTATCTTATTATTCCTTAATTAATTTTGTATTCACAAAAATATTCACCAAATTAATTCCCAATTAATTTGTGAATATTTCAATCATGCCATTGAATATTATGTGAATCATATTCACAACCCGAACTAGTTAGTAAATTACATTTCCAATTAATTAATAAATGTGAATCTAATCCACATTATTAATTAACAAATGCTATTCACATAAATTCTCTCTCTTATATATGTATATTATAAATCATATTTATAATACACATATATCATGGATAGTGTTATCCACATTCTCTTAATCCTTGATAATTAAATCCCATTTAATTATCTTAGAGAATCATTTTCACAATATGAATTATATTCATATTAAGCTTGATAATTAAATCTCATTTAATCATCAAGTCATTACTTGGATATTTCATCAAATGAATTATTCTTGAACTCTTTCAAGAATAATGTGCTCTCTCCGCAGATACTTGGAGATAAGGACAGGGCGATTGTATTATTCCATGTATAGTGACTTGGATATTGAGATCTTATCTCAAATCCAGATCTTACGAACCTCCCACAGATGCTTGATTAAATCAAGGCCGCAAATCCAATCTTCTTATTGAATCTGAATCCCATTCAGACCAATGTCCAACACTTGGACTAAGATCGGATTGCTTCTCTACTGAAAGGAGTCACTAAAATCCAGACTTGTTTCATCACTCCCTCGGAATGGAAGCGTCATGGATATACAATCGTTTATGATCACATCACCCTTCAGGTATTCCCAATACCTGTACATCCTGCATACTGGAAGATCCATGATCAACCCGAAGATCAAAATCATTTTTACACTGTCTTCTTCAGGGTTTAATCATTAAGTTTCTCAATCTTGGTCATCGGGATTTGGTATCGATCATATGTTTTCCCAAAGCATATATCATACCTTCAAATTCATGTCATGCTTCCAAAGCACGACGACCATGCATGGAATTTGATCGGTCCCAATATCTCATGAGTGAGCTCATGTCTTCCGGTTCACAAGTGAACCTGTATGATCCCTTTGAGAGATCATATTGCTCATATACCCTTATATGCACACCAGCTCGCCGATGTATAGACCTTGGTTAGGTCATCAACCTATTGATGCGTGCCTATGTTGTGACAGCATTCAACATAGGACTTTAGGTTATCTCGATCTCGTCAGGTCAACCCATTGACCTAACTAATCTGACACCTCCGAATCACTATTCCCATGCAGAGGACCTACATCAAGAGGTCGATCAGATATCAGCCTATGTGAGGAAGGATTGCCATCTTCTACTCAGGCTGGAGATCTTCACTTGACAATTATTTGACGGTGCTTGATGAGTCCTCTATCTAACTCCTTAGATATTCATCCAAACACCAGCCTCTATGATTCATTTAATGAATCAACAGTTATATGATCATCAAGCTGGCCATGGTACATAACCCTAATTGTACAGAGGGACCTTATAGTGCATTCATTCATATAATTTCAGAAAGGGAGTGAAACATCAATAACTTTTATTGATAAACATAAATATTACAATAACATTTATTGTAAGAATGGTTCGCCCAGGCTCACAATCTAACACCCTCCAGCCTCCGCGGCGCAAAGGACCTCGTACCCGCAGCCCCTGGCTCCCGGCGCTCGAGCCCCCTGGCTCCTGCCGCTAGAGGCCGGGCCTCCGCTGCTGGAGCTCCCCGCAGCCCCTGCCTCCAGCCGCGTCGAGCCCCCGGCCGCTGGAGCCGTCCGCCACCCCCTCCCCCTGGGCCTCCGCCGCGCAAAGCCCCCATGGCTCCCGCCGGCGCCACCTCTCTCCTGCTCCACCCCCCTCCCAAGGAGCGCCGCCTCCCCTGCTTCCCCCCTTCCGCGTTGAAGCCCCCCCCCCTCCCCCTCCCGGCGCCGCCTCTCTCCTGCTCCCCCCCACCCCGGCGCGCCGCCTCCCGTGCTTTCCCCCCTCCCACGTCAGTCGAAGAAGGAACCCCCTGTCGCCTCCCGTGCTTTCCCCCCTCCCGCGTCAGTCGAAGAAAGAACCCCCTACTGGATTCGAAGAACTACTCCTCCGATGGGGTATTTCGTCCAGCAAGAATGAAGAAGAGAGAGGGGGGAAGAGGAAGGAGGGGAAGTGAAAGAAAATCTACCCTTGGATTTGCTATGGTTAGATTAACTCAACTTAAACCCAAACTAGTTAACTCAGAATGTCTCAAATTAACGGTAGGGTCTATAAGGTAAGACGGAGCAAGTTTACGGGGTCGAGGGAGGAATTACGATGTTTCAAAGGTCGTAGCGGTAATTGCAAAAGATTCCAGGGTCTGCCGGGTAAAAATCCCTAATTTTAACGGTCTAAAGATTATTGCAATCCACTTGTTCTAGATGGACGGCATGGGAGTTTGTTTCTGACGAAATTCGAATGGCATATTGGAGGGATATATGGATGAATATACATGGTGAAATTTTTCAAAAAAATAGAAAAATTGCAAAAATGATGCGGGGCAGCCATGTTGGCTACCCGCAAGGGGCAACCCCATCAAACCCATATATGTATCGGTATCCGTCTGTTTGCATCTCTCCCCTTGACTACCAAGCATATAAATGTTGATCCAAAGGTGCTACTCGTGTATCACACAACAGATCAGCATCCATTCCACCATGATAATAGTATATCAAATACTACATGTATGCATGGTAGAATGCATTTCATTTATGATTTTTTACATGTATTTTTCAGGAAAAAGAGGGTGTAAAATCGTGGAGACATCCATCCGTAAGTTTTTATATTCACATTATATATCAAAAAATAATTACGAAAACCAAAAATACCAGAACATTTTTGCATGTGCTATAACATTTTCCATATACATTCTCTCTACATAGAAAATATTCCATTCCATGCAAACCACATCGACCAAAAAAAGTTGCCACCCAAACCTTTGTATGACAACTCCCATTCCCCAACTCATCCATCAAGTTCCAAAAGCAAACCCAATCTGCAACTGACTCCAATTGAACCTGTGAGGTCGCCCACACCTCCATTGCAACTGGGCAACTAAAACAAGACGATGTTGGCATGTGTTGTCATCTCTATGGGATAATACTTCTCTCCACTCAACAGTCAATATGCGATCCCTCCTAAGCAGCCAAATAAAAATCCCCACCCATAAAAGGACCAATTACCTCCATATGTCAGTAAACATGTCTAAAGGGCTCGATGGATCAAAGACAATCGTCAAATAGAAGTCCTTGTAAGCCTTTCGAATAGTAAAGTGTCCACCAGCCTAAGACCGAAGATCTGCAATGTCATGAAAACTGTCGCACACTGGCAGTACCACCAGAAGACGTAAAAACTCTGCAGATCACTGGTTAGAAAGCTCAGAATGGAATAGAGGAAGCTAGCTTCCAGCCTCCCAACAATCCCTTACAGAGCCCCCTGCAGAAGCTGACAGAGAACAAACGAGGGAAACAAGCATACAACACCATGACATGTTTGATCATCGGTCCAGAATTGAAAACCATGGCCATCACCACAATCTAGTCGCAATAGCGGAATCATCCAAGGAAGCAGTGAGCAAATTCCCTTCCAAAAGTTGGAAGGCACACGAATAGTAGTAACATGTGAAGAGGAATCCCAAACAACATCATATATTGAAGACAACATCCTATAGAGCAAATCAGACCCTCCTTCCCATATCCAAGTCACCCACTTTATCAAAAGGGCATCATTCATTATCCTTAAACGTCATAATACCAATCCACCATCATCCTCCCAAAGCATCATAGTCTTCTACCCCACCAAACAACAACCCTTGAGACTCCTCGGAAGCTGACCAAAAATCTTCGCACCAGTGCCTCCAACTTCACCTTCACCCTAACAAGCAAAAGGCATGTAACAAAAAGAATACAAGGATAGCCGAAAGGACAAGGTTCAACAAGATAAGGCAACCACATCTAGAAAGACAAGTCGCACGCCAACCCGCCAACCTCTTCTGCACCGTCTTAATAACAAGAGGTTGGTCTGTCGCAACTTAATACCCATCAACGGCAAACCAAGGTACATAATGGGTAGGGGGCCCTCAAAGTCTACAAATTCGAATGACAAATCCCCTCCTTGTTCATCCCAAAGGAACAAACGCAGATTTATGCTAGAGACCAACCAAAATAGCTCAAGAACAATGTTCATCCCTTCCACAGTTGTCACCTACCATTGCACAAAAGATATGGCATCATCAACATAATGGAGAACGAGGATGGAGATCTCCCCTAAACATAAACCTGACAAAAAACCCCCTTCTCTTTCCTCCGGTACTATCTGTGTCAGAGCGTCTGCAACCACAACAAAAAGTAAGAATGCCAACAGGTACCCCTACCTCACTCCATGTTGTGGTTGGAAAAAAAACACCCTCATGCATTCCGTTCACCATGACCACGTAAGAAGAAGTTGTCACACATCTTTTCAACCAGGAAACCCACTTACACGTGAAGCCCCTATGATGAAGGGATGCCCAAATGAACCTCTAATCCACATAATTATATGCCTTCTAGAAATCAACCTTCCACGTGAAACCCTTTGTCTTCTTCATCCGCCACTTGCCCTAAGAGTGCTGCTTGAACTGAATGATTCGAATTCAATTAGGATTCATTCGATAAAAATTCAACAAAATTCGATCCGAAATAAAATGAACTAAATTTGACTTTAATTTGTGGATTCGATTCTCAAATGCATCGAATCAGAATCGGCATAAATTCATTCGATAATAATTCGATTTGATTCGATGACATACATGCATATCTATGCATGTATATATCCAAATCTTTATATTTATATATGTAATATAGACATATATACAAGCACATAATGCATACATATTTGCATACATACATGTAGCAACCTTGCCCCATGTCGATAAGGACTCTTTCCAAATATTCCCATGCAAGGAGTGATAACATAATTACATCAAAGGATTGACTTGCATTTATTTCATTCATTTGTAAGTAAATAGAAGCAGAAAATAATATATGAATACGTACTAGAAAATGTTATGACAATAATTCACATCGAAAGATTTAGCATGCATTGTATCACTAAGCATAATATGCCAAGCATATCAATAGAAATAAGTAATTTCTCATTTCTATTTAGAAGTACGAGAGAAAAAAGTACCACCGAGTTCCTGTTGCAGCAAGCATCTACAGGTACGCTTAAAACAACTTACTACATTGACTATTTGGTTACTTTAAAACTTATGATCATGTTTAGGCATCGTTGTTATGATTTATCACATTCAGACTTCATGGACATGATTTCCTTACTTTCAGGCTACATTGATGTGACATCTCAATGTGTGATGTATATATGCAATATTAGGACCCCGTAAGACTTGATCTTTTTCTTTTCCCGTTTATAATTAAGTTCAAGTGGCTTTTATGAAATATGCCGTAAGTCAGAGACGTAGGTTCTTCGTGCATCAGTTATAAATAACATATAAGCTTGCATCTCTACTTAGTTTAGCCTAGTGCCAGTAGCTTGGGTAAGAGTTACTTAGTATAAGCATGATAACCAATCTTATCGTGATATTCAGAAGTTTCGAGGTATTAAAAGAATCACAAAGCACTCTACCATACCCAATTTAATATGTATGCATATATACATATATAATCCTATTAGTTAAAGACTAAATATTAAATATAAAAAAAGTGGAAAATATTAGAAATAAAATCTATAGGAAAGATCAAATGTTTAAGATTACTATCCCAATTCCTCACCCCACATCTATTTCATGTTCCCACATTACATACCCTACCTTTTCTATTCTCCTTTTCATTATCTCTCAGAGATCCCAAAAACATAGGGGAAGATTATTGTGTTGTTTCTCCTATCACATGAAAATGATAGTTTTGCTACTTTGAGTTCATCCTTAACATTTATCGTGGTTCGAGGTTCATCCATATATATCCCATTTGTCTTTTTGTTGTTTTAACTTTCCTTGCAGGACAATCCATGATGATGATTATAATTGTCAAGATGACATTTATCATCACATGAGTAATCTACAAGCTCCTCGCATAATGTAAGTTGTTGCATTGTACAACAAAAAATCGATGCATTTCATTTTCATGGCTTAGTTTTTTCGATATTGAAAATCTCCACGATGAATAAAGAGGATTTATTTAGATAATGACGAAATTTTATAATGAATTGAAGCAGAATCCTAGTGGATTCGAAGGGTATTAGATTCGATGCACCCCTACTTGCTATAATCTCAAAAGTCAACACACTCCATCCGTCATGTGTCGGCCAGGGATGAAAGTTGTCTGTGTCGCGTAGATGATAATGCCAAGAACCTCCCACATCCTATTAGAAAAACTTTAGCCACAATGAGATAGATAGTGTTTTATAACGTAATATGGTATAAGTCCTCTACTCACCTCACCGCATCTTTCTTAGGTAGAAGGAATAAAGACCTGCCTAGTTGCTCAAAACTACCATTCATTAGATTTAACTCTTCCACAACTTCCAACCTCTAGCCCTACCAAGTCCAAGAACTCGCTAAAAAAGAAAACCAAGGAACCATCAGGTTTCGAAGAGCCATTCGAGTTCAAAAAAAATGATATGTTTGACCTTCGAAAACAATAAAGGATGCAACAACTCCTCAGTATGTTGTAGATTATTCATAAGTGAAACATCCTTCCTACCCATATGGCACCATTGTAAAGAACATGCCTGTTGAGCTCAAGGTAGTGATGTCTCAATGCTTACCAATAGGATGGTCGCCTGCCAACTCCTCCATATCCACTTAATCAAATGGATCAAGTTATGCCTCATGTACTCGCTGGTCGCTGCATCAAAACCCTCATTTTTGTGTTGCCCTTCTTCAACCAACTTCGCTTCGAGCACTACTTCCATTTGATCTCCCTCTTTTTGTCCTCTTCTAGTAGGATGATGTTCTGCTTGCATCTTGTCGCCTTCTTGTCCTCCTACAACTCCATAGAATCTTCCAATTAGTAAAGGGATACCACCTCCGTTTGTGTCGAATCCCTTTTCTAAACTCTAAGGGCACGGCACCCCCACCTGAACAGAATCAGCATACTGCAAAAAACTCTAAGCTTATCGATCACATCTTTAAATGTTGAATCACTCACTTCCTACTAGGGCGTGGGGGGCGAGGAGGGCCCCACCACATTTTTTCATTGATTAGAGTTTTCGGGAGAATCGAATAATGTGGGTGGTAGCTTTAAGGGCATTTCAATACCCTATTAGTTGTCCAACTAGTTGTCCCTTTATCTAAAGGGCCTCGATTCAAACTTGTGGATTCCACCAACCAAGGTTCAGAAAGTCATATGCAGTATTTGTTTGGTCAAGCGATCTGAGGTGAGGGAGTGGATAGGCGAAAGTATATGCAAAAGTATATGTGGATCATGTGGTTTGTGTTATTTTAATTAAAAATAATAAAAAAATAGTTGACAAAATATTAAAATACATGATTCATTTCATTAAAAAGGAATGTTCGATACGACGAGATGTTGGCTACACAATCCATTAAATTGAATTGTATGAATATATATATTATAGCAGAAAGAAATGCTCCGCTGCAAAATCAGTAATGATCACTCAATTTATTCATAAGACATGCAAATACATTATTGACATGTTAACATAGATCATAGCCAAAATCTCTAAGTCAATGAATAAAGTCTAATATCAAATGAATTATATTTATGATTCCAAAATCTAAGCTTCTAAAATTATAGTTGATGAGAATTCAAAAAAAATCCAAATGTATAAAGCTTAAAAAATATTATTTCTTAAAATGTGTAATCGGAGACGATGGAAGAGGTCGGATATTAATCCTATTTAATATGTGGATTACACGTATCTCATATGAGCTTTAACCGTATACGGCCGCATATGACATATGCGCTCGGAAGGGTAGTCGCATACGTATATGCAGTTGTATGGACCGCATTTCCGAGAACTGTCATCGCCTCAACCAACTCAAACATATAATAGGTCGATGTGTTCTTAAAAGATCGCCTAGGTGCTAGTCGTCACCCAAGTCCTAGCAAATCAGCATATGATCCGACTGTGACCTCGGCAAGACCATTATAGAGCCCAACGAAAACTCTCCAAGAGTCCCATTGAATCAAGGAAATAATCCAAGCAAAACCTAGAGGAGCTACTCCTCCAAGTATATCTCAAATTCGAGGCATCAAGCACATTCAGCGTCATGTCTCCCAAAAAGACGGCAAAAAGGGTAGAGCCGGCAACTAGCCCAGCCCTATCATTAGTACAACTCGTAGCAAGAAGAGTGACATTGAAATCGCCACCAATAATCCAAACTAGATCCAAAAAATGAGTACATACCATCTGGAGCTCATCCAACATATCAATAACAGATGAGCCCTTATGGGATCATACACGACCGAAACCATCATCAACATGACATCTGAAACCCTTTGAAGCACCACAGATAACACAAATTCCTCCATCTTCATCACATCACCAGTCCACCCAATCAACATGCCACCCAAAGCACTGATAAGTGGCCCCTTGGACTGCGCGGAGGTACTGAAGTTCTAGTTTGCAGAGTATTACGAAGTATTTATGGTGTTTGCGGATCATTGAAGGCAGAATCTATACGACATCCCTCGTCTCTTTGGCGGGGCAATACCAAGAATCTACCAGAATTGGGGGACTTTGTACGACCAATGGTGGGCAGCAACAAGGTCTTTTGCTTCTAGAAAGATAATTGGACCAGTCTGGGTCCATGGAAAGAGAGGTATCCATGCCTTTTCACCCGTGAAGACAGTCTGAATGTCTTGCTTTATCAGGTTTGATCGACTGGCACATAGTCCTTCTTTCTCTTCGGTCGTCTCTGAGCAAAGAGATAATAACTTTATGGCATTGCTGGAGACCTGTCGGATGTTGGTTATATTGCAAATGTCAGGGACTGCTTCATTTGGAAGGATGGTAAATTTTCTGTAAAAAAAGGAATATCAAATCTTTGCTAAATCGATGACTACCATGCAGGATGAACTTAGTTGTGACTGCAAAATTATTTGGGCTAGCGAAATTCCAATGCGGAACAAAGTCATGTGGCTAGCAAGATGTGGTCGCCTTCTAACAAAAGTACGTAGAGACAGGTTGTTGCACACTCAGGAAACAATGTATGGTAGAAGTTGATTGGAGCATGAGGATATGAACCACCTCCTCTTTGGATGTTGGACCTCGTCTGCGGTGTGGGAGGGATCAGATAACTCGTATGTCTTTACTAGACATATAGCTCATCTTTTTGGAGCCACGTTACATCGTCGTGTAGTAGCTCTCAAAAGGACATTTATGTTGCATTTACTCTCCTCTAATCAATTTGGTGTGCTCTCCTACTATAGAGAATGTTATGGATCACTTTAGGGCTCTTGTACCTTTTTGGAACAATGTGTAGTGTTTCGAACAATGTAAGCATATTTTTAAGTTAATATATCTTTATGGTGGGTGCAAGCCCCATCTTGGGACTACGCCCTCTCTTTTATCAAAAAAAAAACAATCAAGACATATCAGTGTAGTTGATGCCTCTCCAATAATTATAGCATCTACCTTTCAAGTTGATGATAATAATAGGCCTTTTGATCTTTGTCTTGTATTTTATATTAATAAGGGGACTTGGCATTCTTTTAAAAAAAGGAATATCAACATAAATCTTTTTTTTAATAAATAAGAATATGATCATCTGAATTTGGTAGTCATATGTTATCCACTGTCAAAATATAGACATACAAAACAAGCTCCTATGAGAATCGGAAAAGCCCGGGGTGATGAACTTGACGGAGACTTAACTCGATATGAACACGAGAGTTGGGCTCGGATAGCTAGTGAGTTTGAGTCAAATGATGGAATCATTATCCTTACCGAGTTGAGTTCAAGTTAAGTCATGCTCAACTGAATAACTCAATTTATGTGTTAGATTTATTAATACATATACAATGTCACAAGCATAAATGTCACAAGCATAAATTTAATAGGGTGAGGATGAAGTATAATTTGGAGATTTGTCACAATCCCATGGATGCACTCACCAATTTTATCCATCCCTTTCAATGAATTAAAGAAACTCGAATCCTTGCGTCTTAACTCCTAACTCCAAGTTTCACCCCCATTCACTAAGGCACTCTCTAATCATCCCTCCTCACAACCCTCCCCCATGTAGCATTACTGTGTGATCGTACCCCTTCCCACCTCTACACTAAATCCCTTCTCCTCCATGCTATAGCATTACTCTTTTTTGCACAGCCCACATGGCAGCCTTTCCCAAATCTATACGAACGCTTCCATACACTTTTCCATTGTTGCATGGCTTATGACTCTTCCCAAACTCCATAACTAAGGCCCCCTTTCCCCCCCTCATCTTTCGCCTATGGTACTTTACCTTAGGTTCTCAAAGCACAAAAATAAGGAATATATGTAGGGATGAGCATTGGGATGGGACAGCCCGGCCCAGCCCAAAGCCCAGCCCAAAAAAGCCCGGCCCGGCCCAATCCCAAACAAACATTGGGCCGGGCTTGAGCCTAATTTTTAGGCCCGAAATTTTTTTGGCCCGGGCTCGGTCTTAGCTTGGCCCAGCCCGACCTGGCCCACAGGCCCGAATCCTTCTCATATCCTACACGTATGGAAACTCTCACCTGTCATGCACACTCTGTTCATGTATCCTATCTTCATACAATGTTTATAAATCAAGAAAGTCATGTGTGGGACATATGAGTTGATGATCATTGTATTTTATTTCAGAATTATTTTTTCTTAATTAGTCTATATCTTAGATTCCGGTGGTTATTCTAGAGTTTTTACTGTTTATTTTTTCTATTATAACATTTTCTATTATTGAACCTTTACCCAATACGAGCATTATGCTCATTTTTTTAACATGTAGTGCCCGTTGCACCCGTTGTTGTTAACTGTGTAAACTTGGTTCACTCTTTCAATTTCTGTAATGAGAGACGTTTATGGTATATAACATTGAGTGGACTTGTATAAAATGAGAAATCATCTCCGGTAAAATTGAGTTTTAGTTGTTTCACACGTATTATGGCATATGTTTTAAACAATTTTAGCTCGTCTAACTTGAATTGAGATTGACTTTAAACAGAAACTCAAAGTTAATAATATATAGATGGTTAAGATGGGTCGGGCCTAGCTTGGGCCGAACCAAAAAAAAATTGCGGGTCTAGGCCCGGCCCAAGGCCCGAAGTTTTTAAGTGGGCTTGGGCATGGGCCCTTCAGGGCCCGGCCCATCCCGACCCATGCTCATCCCTAAATATATGGTTCAAGCTACAAAAGGCTCACTGTGATGCATGTTAGCCAACACAAACTCGACGAGATAGAGTCGACCATCCAGAGCTCGAACTTTGTTGAATCAAGGTGCAAATATACAAGGGATTAGTTATCGATATCAACTTCCATATCGGCACCATGTCGATACAATATTTCGACGAAATTCATATCGACCAGCATTTGTGAAGGAATTACTTGAAAAGGCCTCCATATCATCATATCGCTCAATATTTCGGTCCCAAGTTGACCGAAATATCAGTGAAATTCCATCGATATTTCGTGAAACTTGAAACCCTGATATAAGATGGGTTATTAAGTTCAAGTCTGAGTCAACGCTAAGTTGACTCATTCAACTCCATCAGCTTGGCAATACAGTCGATCTAACCAAAATCTCCCAAATTACAAGATCTCAATCACTTCATTTTTATCAATGTTGTTTTACTATTAAAAATCACATTCAAATGTTCAAAAAAATCCCATGAAGCATCCTAGTCTCGCCTTAAAGAAGTGGCCAATGACAGACAGAGAACGCAAGCTTAATAGTTAGGTAGGTGACTTGCCTACAAAGCGTATATTCATATTACCGAAGGGAATGTTGCCACTAAGTGGCCAATAATAAGGCATATAAGCCAAGCTTAACAGTTGGGCACCTAAAGTAACAATGCCTCCAGGTAAGTGGCCAATAACAACACAAACCAACGTCAAGAGCTAGGCAGGCAACTAGTCTCCCGATGCCAATGTGTGTTGTATGAGTAGGTATTGCTCGAGGGAAAAGAAACTAGGGAGGATTACATAGGTTGGAAGGAGACTTCGCCGACGAGTCATGCATAATTGAAGCAGAACGTCGGATATGCGGTGTCCTTGCCACCAAATTATGAATGAGTGGTAAGTGTGCCCGTACAACATTTTAAAGTTTGGTAGATTGGGTGTGAAGCCATATGAACATGTGCTTAGATTGATTTTACATGTATCAACCTTGAAAATCAAGGAAGCCAAGGCCTCGATCGAAGGAAAAATAATCCTCTAATTTTGTTGAGAAAAGAAAGGGTATTGTACCGAGATGGGACCTACCACAAAAATATATTAAAGCCTCAAGATGTAGAAGATCATGCCAAATGGATGATCTTTCCATGCTCAAATACGTTCTCGAAGTAAAATGATCACTATGGAAGATGAGCTCATTCTGACACCAAAATGCCCAAAGCTAGGTAAAGGGAAAAGTGTGATCCTCATGTACATTGTCGAAAATAACCAAATGGAGATTTAGACTACATTGCCATCATTTGTTTTAAGCCCATTGATCCCATCTCGCTCCCAGATACTCCTCGAGTGAACACAACTTAAAAAAGACGATCCAAATCTCCACCCCTTACAACACCATGGGCACATCATGTCTCCAGTCCGAAGAAGCTTACCCCTGCAAGCTTTCGCAAGCAAACTCCCATGCCTCACAAGCCATAAAAACATCTTTATTCATTGAGGATCTTGCTCCTAAAATCAATCCCCAATCTAGTCACAGATCTCCATACACTATAACCTAAGAAGCTGAGAAGGACTTATAGACCTTTTTATCAAGAAGGGACCACATGTCCAAATCCAGTCCTCCAGCTCACTAGTCATGTGAAGGAAGTCCCCCAAACGATGCTCAGAAAAATCCACCACAAAAAGAGGGGCACAAGAACCCTCTAACTATGCACCACTGTATTTATTGAGATAAGCGAAAGCGATAAACAGATCAAGAGCGATAAACAGATCAAGAGCAATAAACATGAAGAACACAAAGATTTTACGTAGAACCCTACTCCCTAAGGAGCAGGATGAAACCATGGAAGAAACCCTTAAATTGACAGGTTTTCTATTAGAATTTCTCAATGAGTACAAGGGAGTGGGGCTTCTTATATAACCCCACAGACAAACCGATTTCCCAAAATAGTAGATATGGGACTAAACATGAGTGAAGAGGTAACAGGATCTTGTAGAGATCCAATTACCCATCTATTACATACTCCAACACTCCCCCTCAAGCAGGAATTAAGAAAGTTGCAACTTGCAACAAAAGAAAAAATATACAACACATCTTCACATGATACATCTCAAGAAGAATATATGTCCACTGCTGATAGAAGACCTCGCTCGATGACAGGTCTGTGATGCTCAGGTTACAGGGAAGTACCTCTGTTGTGCTTGTAGTAGTCGTTGTGATACCAGGTCATGCATGGAGAAGAGTCATTGTAGAAGAATAAAGTCTAGCGTGGAGTAGATGTTGAGGATAGAGATACCCCGACAAAGTAGCCGACACTCGGTGAAGATGGCTTATAGCAGTAGAAGTCTGGAGTATCGGTCCGTTAGTCATGGCAGGCAATAGAAGTCCTATAGATAAATTTCAAGAAATAGAATGTGCTCTCTCTCACTCCATTTTTCTCCCATACTTGATAGAATACGAGCATGGATCATCAAGTGGGGAGAAATCAATCAAAACATGATTTTTGTTGCTTCTTCTTCTTATTTTCGTTTTTTTGCACAAATCATTCTCTTTTTTTGTATTTATGTTTTTTCCGAACGACTTCTTTTTACGCAACAACCTTTCTAAAAAAACTCTTTTTTACTTTCATCAGTCTCTTTTATCAACCTTCTTTCTCTCTCTCTATCTTCTTGTCCCTTTCTCTCTCTCTCTCTTCTTGCCCCTTTCTCTCTTGCAGGCCGCTTTTTCTTTTGCAAATATGGCCCACTTTGGCCTAATACATAGCACGCGCCCAATATGGGCCTATTCCCCCCTTTTTATTTTTTATTTCCAGCCAAATTGGGCACGAAATGCCCGCTCTGCTCCACGCATACATTACAGTTCCCTGAAGCGAACCCGTCATGTCAACCTATCGCAGTCGTGAAAGGGGAACGCCAATGTTGCCTGGAGCTTGGGGCTTCGGTGTTAACGCATGTTGGAGCGATCATTGTTGGGAAAAGAGTCTTCGATCTTATTCAGGGAAAACCCTAGGCTCTCTTATATAGGGAGAGACCTTAAGGGTAAATTACAAAGAGGCCTATAAAAGATAAAGAAATAACAACAAGATACGTAAAGTGATAATAATACGAGGAACTATATCTACACTCCCCCTCAAGGTGGAGCATAGATGTCTATCATGTTCAGCTTGGATGAACATCTCTGAAAAGGTCCTCTGAGCAGTGGCTTGGTGAATACATCTGCAGTCTGATCTCCTGAGCTCACATGTGCAGTAGATATCAATCCTCTCTGGATCAAGTCTCTAGTGTAATGGCAGTCAACTTCAATATGCTTGGTCCTTTCATGGAAAGCTGGATTGTTGGCAATGAATAATGCTGCATGATTGTCACACTGAAGCTTCATAGGTAGGGCACAGCTATATGTAGATCTTCTAGTACGGAACGAACCCACATCATTTTTGTGCTGGCTTGAGCCATGCCTCTATATTCGGATTCGGCACTGGACCTTGCCACAACAGTTTGTTTCTTGCTTTTCCAAGAAACCAGTGAGCCTCCAACAAACACTGCGAACCCTGAGTTTGATTTTCGATCCTTAGGGCATCCTGCATAATCTGCGTCTGCACACGTTGAGATGGATAAGTCTATGCCCTTTCTGAATAGCAGCCCTGACCCTGGAGAAGACTTCAGATACCTCAGTATCATGTGTATAGCATCCATGTGAACCTGTCTCGGCTGCTCCATAAATTGACTCACCCTGCGAACTGCAAATTGAATGTCTGGACGAGTTATGGTAATATAGAGGAGTTTTCCCACCATCTCTCTATATCTCCTCTTATCTACTTCATCAGTATCACCATCATACAACTTCATGCTAGGGTCCATGGGAATACTTGATGGTTTGCATCCATCCATGCCAGTCTCACTCAAGAAGTCCGTAATGTACTTTCGTTGGGTCATCACCAAGCCCTGTGCATTCCTTGCAAATTCCAACCCCAGAAAATATCTTAGGGTACCAAGGTCCTTTGTAACGAACTGACGGCTTAGGAATGCCTTCGCCCTCTCTATGCCCTGAACATCGTCTCCTGTAACAAGAATATCATCCACATAGACCATAATGACAATTGTGCCTGCCGATGACTTCTGGACAAACAACGAGTGATCGGCATTTGACCTCTTGAATCCCTGTTCCTCAATTAGGTTGGACAGCTTCTGGAACCATGCTCTCGGACTCTGTTTGAGGCCATATATCGCCTTGTAAAGTCTACAGACCATGTGCGTCTCCCCCTCAGCAGTAAACCCAGGTGGCTGCTGCATGTAGACTTCCTCCTGCAAGTCCTCGTACAGAAAGGCATTCTTGACATCTAGTTGAGATATACTCCAATCACGGACCACAGCAACAGATAAGAGAATACGAAGGGTAGAGGGCCTCGCCACTAGAGAGAACGTATCCATGTAATCCACGCCATAGGTTTGTGTAAACCCACGGGCGATCAAGCGTGCTTTATACCTATCCAACGTGCCATCTGCATGATATTTAACTGTGAAGACCCACTTACAGCTCACAACGGATGCATCAGGAGGTGCAGGGACCAAAGACCAAGTGCCACGGGACTGCAAGGCCCTCATCTCTTCTTCCATAGCTAACCTCCAGCAATCATTCTTCAAAGCTTCCAGCTAGGTCCGTGATATATCCACGAAAGACAAGGCTATGGCAAATCTCTGAAAATCACCAGTGAGACGGTGAAAGGAAACCTGTGAAGCAAATGGATAAGAGGCGCATTGCCGCCTCTGTTTCCGAATAGCAATCGGAACATCAAGATCATCATCTGTTGTATTGGAGGGGCTAGCGTCGTCCTGAACGGAAGAATCCTGCACATGTACCAAGCCTGACCCGTCAGTAGTAATGCCATCTGAACATACCTGAGGCGTGATGATAGGCTGACGTGTAGTCTGAGCAGGACCGGACCGACGCGTATAGACTTTAGGTAACGGTGAAACGATAGGCCGTGGAATGGGTGGTGGAGGAGATGGTGGTGGTTTTGGTGCTGGCGTGGGGACATGCACAGGGGAAGACTCAGGTGAACTCCATGTAGGTGGTGGAGGAACATAGACATCATCAGTGGTAGCGGATGGTACCATTCTGTCACATGCAGGAGAGAAATACATGACAGACTCAAAGAAAGTAACATCAGCACTCACGAAGTACCTCTTAGTCGTAGGATCGTACCACCGGTAGCCCTTTTGAGTCCTGGAATAACCAACAAAAACGTACTTGACTGCTCTAGGAGAGAGTTTGTCAAGTCCGGGAGATAGACGATGAACGAAAGCCACAGTAACAAAGACACGTGGAGTGAGTGAGAATAACTCCTTGTCTGGAAAAATAAGAGAGATAGGTGTCTTCTCACCAAGTACTGAGGATGGCATACGATTGAATAGATAACATGCAGTAAGAACAGTGTCCCCCCAGAATGAAATAGGAGCAGAACTCTGAATCAACAGGGTTCGAGTAATATCCAAGAGATGGCGATGCTTTATTTCCGCCACACCATTTTGCTGTGATGTATATACACAAGTGGTTTGGTGAATAATACCCTTTGATGAAAGAAATTGAGAAAGTGAGCGTGTACAAAATTCTAGGGCATTATCCGTCCGAACATATTTGACTGAGGAAGAGAAAACATTGTGCACTTCATTAATCAAATTCTTGATCACATCTCCTGCTTCAGATTTATTCTTCAAAAGAAAGACACATGACACACGAGAAAAATCATCCACTACCACAAGATAAAATCTGTGCCCCTGATGATCGGGAACACGACTCGGACCCCATATATCTATATGTAACAACTCGAAAGGGGAGCTACTGCTCCGACTCTGACGACCTGGAAAGCTCGACCTATGATGCTTTCCCAACTGACATGCTTCACAGCGGAAAGACGAACTAGGAGAGATCTGGGGCAGAAGATGACGCATTTTCTGGAGCGGAAGGTGACCAAACCGGAGATGCCAGATGTATGGAGAGACTGGTCCGGCAGAATGAGAGGAGACGCCAGCATAGGAATCTTGAACCAGCCGATAGAAACCATTCTGCTCAGAGCCACAGCCAATCACCTTGCCCGTGAGTATGTCCTGAAAAATGAGAGAAGACGGGTCAAATATGGCACGACAATGCAAATCCTAGATAACAAATTCATTGAGAACTCAGGAGCATGTAGGACGTTCTGTAGCTGCATAGTGGAGGATAGGAAGACCTCCCCCTGTCCAACAAGGGGCGAATGGGTACCATCTGCTATCTGCACTGAACGGCCAGGAGGAATGTCCCTGTAGGCCTGTAATCTATCTCTATCTCAGCAGAGATGATGTGTGGCTCCCGAATCTATAACCCAGTCAGATATATCATGAGATGGTGTAAAAGCAGTATATCTACCTGAGGTACTAGCAGAGGCAGTAGCAGCAATATCAGAAGAACCACCAGACGAATCACCAGATGAATATGACATAATATCTCGGAGACGGGCCACAAGTTCGTCAAATCGATTATCTGCAGCAGTCGGTAATGGAGACTGAGAGTGCTCTGCAACACGTGCTGATGCTGGGAACCCATGCTTAGAATAGCATGTCTCCTCCGAGTGTCCTGTGCGGTGACAATAGGAGCACGTCTGACTGAAACGACCACCCCTTCCCTGGGGTCCACGTCCACGACCACGACTAGAAGGTGGGCCACCTCTCCCACGCGAGATTGCCATTGCTGATGAGGTGGAGTAGAAGAGCTGGAGGAAACAGGAATGCGACTGAGCCTTCTGTAAACATCCTCCACTGGAGGAATAACTGCATCAGCTAGGATCTGAGACCGGGCGGCACCATATTCAGGATCAAGGGCCGCAAGTAGAACGCCCACCATGGTGGCGTTCCGGAACGTCTTCTACTGTTCAGGAGTAGCAGTGAGTGTAATGGTACTGTATAACTTCTCAAACATCCCTCTTAGGGATGTGTATAGGGAATGGAGAGGTCTGCCGCTCTGCTTCATTGTGAGAATGTCATGCTGAAGCTGCAACATCTTTGTCTCATTTCGCACCTGCGAATATGTAGCGGCAAGAATGCCCCACATTGCCTTAGCAGTGGGCTGATGGAGGACGTCATTAGCAATCTCCATCGTCAATGTACCAGACAACCAGACCTTTGCGTAGGAATCATCAGCCTCCCATGAGGCATATATCCATGTCTTCTCTGCGGGCTCATCCTCGGTAAGAATGTGCTTCTTACCATTCGACTTCATGAGGCTCATGAACTGCATAGCCCAGAGCTCATAGTTAGACCCGTCCATCTTCACTGTTGGCGCAGGACCTTTGAATGCGCCAGTGGAGGGCATATCGACTTTCGATTCTGACATACTGCTGCTTGGAGAAGAACTAGGGTATGTAGACACGATGATGAATGTCTACACCAACTGCATCGGATTTGAGTGTGTATGTAGACGTTACGTACTCAAATCCATATATCGGGCGAAGAGAGGACTAGGGCACGCCTTAGAGAAGGCCTACAGCCCTTGCAGCGGCAAGGATGCCGCCTAGGAGGGTACGGCGGCGGGCTGGGATGTCGCCGGGATGGCTGGAGTGGGTTGGGCGGTGCCGGGGCCGAAGGCGGCGAGCTGGGGGCCGCCTAGCGGCTGCTGCAGCAGGCTGGTATGCCGCCTGGAGCCTTGGGCGGTGGGCTGGTGTCGGCGGCGTGAAAGAGAGAGGGAGGTGGTCGCTGCGGGTGGGGCGGTGGGCGAGGAGAAGGCCGGAGGTCGGCGCCGAGAAGGTAGAGGGAGGCGGGTGGGGAAGGGGGGGAGGCGGCGGGTGTGGGGAGCCCTAGGGCGGCTCTGATACCATGTTGGGAAAAGAGTCTTCAATCTTATTCAGGGAAAACCCTAGGCTCTCTTATATAGGGAGAGACCTTAAGGGTAAATTACAAAGAGGTCTATAAAAGATAAAGAAATAACAACAAGATACGTAAAGTGATAATAATACTAGGAACTATCTCTACAATCATGTTGTTGCATGTGTTGGAGATCGGATGCAAAAAGGGATGGAGAATCGTGTAGAGGAAGGGTGTACTAGACTTGGAGTCGAGGGAGAGGGTGGTGGCGGTACTCGAGGTCCCATCGTCGTCGCATGGGATCTTTATGAGGCAATAGGTGTTGCCAGGGCGGAGGTGTCGCATGACTAGGGTTCTATCTGATACCCAAGGCCTAAAGCTTCGCAATTAGGGTTCTAGGAGATCCCAACTTTACCGCATGGGCATCGTCATTTTGAATTTTTCTCGAGGAAGGAGGTACATAGGTGCCCATGCGGCCTGAAGCTATCGTATTACAACCTTGTGCATGAGAGGGCTTTTCTGGAGATGTAGGCAACGCCTTAGATAGGAGAAGAATCATGTGATGGGAGCATCTTCGCTTGAGATGAGTTCCAGTTCTGGAACCCTAGTTGTCTTACGCGGAGGATCTAGCTGCCATCTAGAATTAGGGTACCTTAAGGAACCCCACAAAATCGAAATCATTCCGAAATTGCATGATTTTAGGAAAGCATAAACTTCAATGCACAGATCTTTTGATATAGAACAATACTAATAATAATTGAACAAATCAAATGTCCATGAAAACGACTTACTTGTTAGAGTATTTGGTAGTGCGCCCATTGAGTTGTAGCAGGGTAAATGGATCCTGGAGAAGATCCATTTACCCCATTCTGTGTTTAGTCCCACATCGTCCAGTGGTGGGACTTGGAGGCTCTGGAGAGGCTATATAAGGAGCCCCAGACCTCCTGTACTCATTGAGAAAAGCAATAGACAAACACGCCCTATTTGACTGCTTCTCCCGTGGTTTCATCCCGCTCCTCACGGAGTAGGGTTCCACGTTAAATCTTGTTCTTCTATGTTTGATCTTTCTTGTTTTTATGCTATGTTTATCAATCGCTTCCGCATTCTTCATATTTTATAACACGGTATCAGAGCGGGTCGATTCTCGGAGCATTTTGTATTCTTTATTCATTTTATTCGAGATTCAAGAGTGTTCGAGAGGAAAATTGTTCTGATTTTTTTTAAATTCTAGGCTTCCGTTCTGGAACCCTATTCTCTGTTCATGGCTCCTACGACGAGATCCAGGAACCCCTCTCCATAGGAGGCGCGGCGTTCCGTGAAGCAAAAGAAAGGAGTTCTGTTGACAACTCCAACTCTTCCGCGCAGCGAAGCAGACCCTCCCTGGCGTTGAAGCCTCTCCATGGCGCACAATCTCCGAACCCGTGCGAAGTCCTCCGACTGCGAGCCCTAGTTGCCGCTGCACCATCCTGGCGGCATCCGATGACGCCAAAGCCCTCCTGAAGGCGCTCCTCCTCCCGCAAAACCCCTTCGGTGGTGCAGCCCAAGCTCCAGCGGCGGGGTCGACGCGCAGGCGGCGCAAATCCACATCGGCGACGACCCCGCACGCCCTCCTTCAGCCCCAACAAAGCCGCAGGCGGCGGCATCAACAGCACAAGGCGGCGGCGCTCTCCTACGGCGAGCCTCCTCTCGCGCGCACAGTTCCCATGTCCCTCAACAGACCCCGAGGACCCTCAATAGACCCCGTCCCCGCAGCCCCAGCCACAAAGAGAACGTGGAAGACGAGCCCGGATACAAGAAGCGCCATGTCGTATCGCAGAAGCTCGCGACGCACGCAATCCCTCTCTCCCTTGAGATGCACCTACCTCTCACCAGTGCATATGCTCCAGCGGCGTAAAACCCATGGGGGGCGGCAGTCTCGTGAGCCAAGGGTTCCCTGTTGGGAACCCTAAATATGCCCCCCCTCCGGTTAACAAAAAAAATATTGCAAGGGCTCATGTGCCTCAAGGGCCATCGTCAGTTTTAAAAAAAAGAAAAAAAAAAGAAAAGAGGGTGCATACAAAAAAAACGTATGCGAAAAAAAAAGGGAAGTCAAGTTTTGCAAAAAAAGGAAAAGGCGCGTATAAAGAAAAGCCATACGCAAACTATTCGCAAAAAAAATGAAAAAGTCGAAAAAAAATTGCAAAAAAAAAGTATGGTGCACGGCTTATGTTTTGTTTTCCCCATCTATCTTGTCTTCTCCCAACTGTCGATGTCTTTATTCCGACCAGTATGGGAAAAAGGGGGAGTATATATGTAGAGTCACAGGTCTAGATCCAGAATCCAGATTCAGATATTAGTCTCCAGACCAGTCAGATGATCAGACTCTACAGTTCAATTTCAGACTCGACATCAGATATTTCCGAGTCTCCGGTTTCAGAAACGCACGAGTTTGCGGTCATTTTCTGATGAGCATATGTTGCCATCATTTGTTCGAGGTCCCCATCATTTTTCTTGTTTTGTCGGCCAGTGTTTTCATGTGAGCCATAGGGACTCCAGAGCAGAGGACCATTCCCTATGCCATTGAGGGCAAGGGTTTTCATGTGGTATCATAGGTACACCAGAGCAGTGCACCATTCTCTGAGCCAGATGGGAGAGACCCAGTTCTCCGACGAGGAGACTTTTCAGACTCCATTCTCCAGCGATCGTGGACTCCGACGAGGATTGCACAACCACGGCCTTTTCAGTTCGGCCCTTTTCAGAGATGGAGCAGTTGTCAACATATTGTGGCCGGCCAGAGTACTCCGACGAGGAGACTCATTTCAGTTGCAGTGACTCTGACAAGCGCAGTTCAGAGCACATGCTCTCCGACGAGGAGATTCAGAAGACTCCCACTCCAGCCCGTTCGTCCTCCTCACCTGCACGACATGAGAAGCAACGTCCTCGACTGCAGCAATGTGCGCGTTGGGTTGATATTGTCCGTAGTGTCCTGTAGCGTTGAGTTGAGTTTCTTTCTGTTTGTCCAAGCTGAGCATTGCATGCTCCAGCTTGAGGGGGAGTGTTAGAGTATTTGGTAGTGCGTCCATCGAGTTGTAGCAGGGTAAATGGATCCTGGAGAAGATCCATTTACCCTATTTTGTGTTTAGTCCCACATCGTCCAGTGGTGGGACTTGGAGGCTCTGGAGAGTCTATATAAGGAGCCCCATACCTCCTATACTCATTGAGACAAGCAATAGACAAACACGCCCTATTTGAGGGCTTCTCCCGTGGTTTCATCCCGCTCCTCACGGAGTAGGGTTCCACGTTAAATCTTGTTCTTCTATTTTCGATCTTTCTTGTTTTTATGCTCTGTTTATCAATCGCTTCCGCATTCTTCATATTTTATAACATTACTATGATACCATGTTGAAAATAAATAAGCGGAAGAATTACCAACTCAAGAGTGTAACATCTGAGTCCGAATAAACTCGAACCCAACTTGACTAAGGTCCAATTGAACCGATAAAACAATCAATATTAAATGACCTCAACCAATCAATATATCGTAAATCAGAAGTCATTTGGGATCTATCGATCAAAAATTGATTGCATCGTAAAGCGTACCATCCAAAAAACCTAGCTATTGTGTCCACATCTCAGTTTAGTACTTTGTCACTACCAAATTAGTAGAGGAACATTAAGTTTGCGATTCAAAAATAATAATTTTTGCATCATTATATCAGGGGTCATGTATTATATGGTAGTTGAAGTTCCATTTACTGTTTAATTCAATATTTGTGAGAATAGCAAAGATAGTATAACTTATAAATTGTTCTTCGTTCGATAATGCGAAGTTAGATTAGAAAAGCCCCTTTACTGCTTCAAATTCAAGCAACTCTTGCATGCAATCCAATCTCCATTTTGGAAAAAAAAAGGTACAATTCCCTCCCCTCCTCCTTGCTGCCATGTAGATTCACAGCCCCCTCTTACTACCATATATTAAGTTGATTTGCAATTCTGTTCAGATAGACTTTTCATTTAGATAGCACTTGTTGCTTTGTTGGGAAATATATATATAGGGAAATGTGTATGCCCCCTAGGGGGAGCTAACTTAGCTTCCCTCGTCTCATTTTTCACGTATTTTTTTATTTATTTATTTTTTGAAATAAAAACCATGTAAATTCATTATTAAATCACTATTATGTCATTAAAATTTCATGCAAAACAGAGACTCCTACGACCTCCATCCAAACGGGATCGATTTAAAAAATCCTGTGACCATTAAAAAATGATTGTCTGGATGGAGGCCGTAGGAGTCTCTGTTTCACATGAAATTTGAATGACATCATATAGGATATAGTGATGAATATTCACGGGAGAAATTTTCAAAAAAAAATAAAAAAAATAGAGAAAATAGGGCGGGAGGATCTAAGTTATCTCCCCCTAGGGGGCAACTCCATTTATCCCATACATATATATAGTTATTGAGATTTTACAGAATGTCAAAATTATATACAAGGGTATACGTTGTTTAAAAAAAAGTGTAAATATATATATGAAGTTACTTTCTAATGAAGCCCCATGCATACCCTCCTATTTGTTGTTTCTAGAAAAAAATGAAATATTTAATTACTACATATATTCTCTACAAATCAATATAATTGGAAGTTAAAATTAGAATCTGGGTTGAAAATGTAAATATTGTGTGTAGGTACCTGTTCTCTATCCTTTAAAAAAAAGACTACTTATCAAACATATGTTGGTCGCATTTAAGATTGGAGAGGTTGCTTATGCATCTCCAGCGACCTATTTACAGAAGATGAAAAATTGCCAGTGATTACGCAAGGTTTTCATTTAGCTACCTGTTGTGATTAACACAAGTTGTAAAACATCATCATTAGCTCTAGTTGTGAATTATCAGTGGTCATTAGCAATTAACTGAAGTACATATGAAGAATAGAAGATTTTCAATGCATCTTAAGCCATAATCAGTACATCAACCTTGATTATGCTCCCGGGGGCAATGTAATTGTAATTCATCCAATTTGCTACATCACTTTAAAGGGCATATTATCCTAGTACAGGCTGTTGATTCTAATCAAGATATTTCGCCTGTATATTTCGCCTAGTAATAAGATGCAAGCTATTTAAAAAAACAAAAAAATAATAATATATGTTAGCAAATTCTCTGCTAAAAAAAGGAAAAGGAACTGAAAGTCTTATTTCTCTAACACTGTATAGCTAAAGTTTTAAATTAATAAATATATATATAATTTGATTTGAAAACTTCAGTTCTCTGAAAAAAATATAATAATTTAGGCAAGTACCCGATACTGTGTACCGAGCTAAGAATATTAATAATGAGTAGCATTATTATGGGAAATTCATATGCTTAAAAACTCCCATGTATTGCTTTCCATGTCGAGCTAAGGACAGCAAAGAATTACCCAATGTAAATTCTATATGTTGGGTTGCGTATTGGTATTGCTGAAGGAAAATATCATATTGAGAAGATATATAATATGGTTATCATATCCTTCTATAAGCATAATGAGAAATTAATGAAATGAAATTCAGTGGCACTTCTTGTCTCTATGGTAGTTACATTATTATATTGATGTGAATGTCAAATGCAAATATCAAACGTGAAAAAAAATTCCCCGCATTTTCATATGTCTTGTGCGATCTTTAACGAATAAAATACCGCGAATATGTTGTAAACGGGTACTCGGATCCGAGGGAGTTCATAGTTTGGAATCAGAGCATGGCAGGTTCCAGTACTTCACAAGTCAGGCAGGGTTAGCTACACGCAGTGACCAAGGAGCAGGCCCGTTCAACAGCAACTATGGTGAAAGGTAAAGTCTCAATCTTGGGTTGATCATTCCATGTTTTGTTTGATTTTGGAGTTACGCATCCGTCATTGCTTTGATGTTACTAGCGTCGCTGGGTAGAGTTTATGGGGCCCTATATCCTCCTTACTACATTCGAGGGTCGGGTGGCTAGTTGTTTATCATTTCACTGATAGTCAGGCACTTGCCAGTACTAATTGGCAGTCACGAGATGATCGCAGATTGTCTACTAATACATCTTAATGAGTTTGACTTGATTCTAGGGAAATTAGCTCATCATGCTCTTGTTGATTGCTTTAGGAAGACGGTTGTCTTCAAGAATCCAAATTTGCCTGAGTTCACTTTTGAGGGTACATTACATGACCTCCAAAATGGAGTATATTTCAGTGTTGTGAGCCTAGAGGCTTGTTGATCAGGGATGTGATTCACATCTAGCATTTTTCCGAGAGATCTGATCATGAGCTGATGGTGCAGGACATCATAATAGTATCAGACTACCTAGATGTTTTTCCCGATGA
This sequence comes from Ottelia alismoides, assembly GCA_037367405.1. Classification (NCBI taxonomy): domain Eukaryota; kingdom Viridiplantae; phylum Streptophyta; class Magnoliopsida; order Alismatales; family Hydrocharitaceae; genus Ottelia; species Ottelia alismoides. The sequence goes on from JAZKJV010000781.1 coordinate 638,634, forward strand.
GTTACCAGGATTACCTCCTGAGAGAGAGATCGAGTTCAAGATCACATTACTACCTAACACATAACCAATCTCGATGGCTCCTTACCACATGGCACCAACAGAGTTGAGAGAGCTGAAGGTGCGGTTGCAGGAGTTACTTGACTTGGGTTTCGTGAGACCGAGCACTTCAGGTTGGGGTGCTCAGTTCTTTTTATTAGGAAGAAGGATGGATCCATGAGTTTATGCATTGATTATCGGCAACCTAATAAAAGAACGATGAAAAACCGTTATCTTTTACCGAGCATTGATGATTTGCTTAACCAGCTTCAGGGATCTTCGGTGTTTCGAAGATCTACCTTCGATTCAGTTATCATCAGTTGAGGATTCGAGAATCAGATATTCCAAAGACAGTTTTAAGACTCATTATGGACATTATGAATTTGTGGTGATGCCATTTGGGCCAATGCACTTGCAGCATTCATGGATATGATGAATAGGATCTTTCATCCATACTTGGACAAGTTTGTGGTGGTATTTATTGATGATGTGTTGATATATTCACGAAATGAATGGAATCATGCAAATGATCTGAAGATTGTCCTGGATACATTGCGAGAGCACATGTTGTATGCCAAGCCGAGCAAGTGCGAGTTCTATTTACCTGAGTCTCATTCTTTGGGCATGTCATTTTTTGGAGAAGGCATCGTAGTTGATCCTGCAAAGATTGAGCCAGTCATGTCTTAGGAGCAACCCAAGACAGTCACACAAATTCGGAGCTTTCTTAGATTAACGAGCTATTACAGACGCTTCATCAGTGGGTTTTCACGCATTGTTCTTCCTCTGACACGGTTGACATAGAAGGGAGTTCCATTCATATTGGATGCTTCATGTAAGCAGGCCTTCAGGACACTGAAGGAGAGGTTGACGACGGCACCCGTTCTTTCACTACCTTTAGGTACCCAGGGGCCAGGACTATGCAGTTTATACAAATGCATCAGGAGAAGGTTTAGGAGCACTGTTGACGTAGAGAGGTCACCCGATTGCTTACGTATCACATCAATTGAGGTCACATGAGCGGAACTACCCCATCCATGACTTGGAGTTGGCGGCAGTTGTCTTCGCCTTGAAGATCTTGCGCCACTATCTTTATGGGGTGAATTTCGAGATATTCACTTATCACAAAAGCCTGAAATATATCTTTGATCAGAATGAGTTGAATATGAGGCAATGCAGGTGGCTCGAGCTACTGTAGGTAGGGATGAGCATCAGTTCAGGTCGGGTCGGGCTCAACCCAGCCCCACCCGAGCCCGGTATCATTTAGTGGGCCTTCGGACCGGGCCTAAGCTCGCCAAAATTCTTTGATTGCGACCCAAGCCCAAACCCAGTCCGCTAGTACATGGTTCGGACCGGGCCGCTATTTTAAAAAAAAAATCCACAATTCTAATATCTCAACTAAAATAGTGTCATTGAAGATTAGTTTTATGTTTTGTTTCTCTATTAGAATGCTAACCCCAATATAAATTTGAAAGTGTAATTTTACAGTAAAATTATTCCATAATGTTTGGCACTCAGAATGAAAATTAGTTGAATAATTTCATTTTCATTTGCTATTGTTATGCAAAGAACATATACTTAATGGAGGTAGAGGGGTATTGAGTGGAGGGGGAAGGGGAGAGCTCTCGACATGTGTGCATAAAAGACCCAACATTAGTCATTGAATTTGATTATTGTATAGCTTTGCAACCCAATAAAAAAGTAATGTCAATGTTTGTACAAGCTTTTGCAGCCCAATCGGGCTCGAGTCCGAGTTAGCCCGAACCCAGGCCGAAATGGTATTCGGGCCAAAAACAAAGCCCAGGCCCGCCCATTTATATTGCGGGCTTGGGCCGGGGCGGGCTTTGTCGGGCCGGGCATCGGGCTGAGTCGGGCCGGCTCGATAATTTGCTCATCCCTACTTGAAGGATTACGATTGCACGATCTCTTACCATCCTGGTAAGGGAAACGCAGTGGCTGATATGCTTAGCAGGAGAGCACATGCAGAGGGTACGGAGAACTGGTTATACACGTGGGACATGCTCGCAGCTTTCACTGATTGGCCTCCTCAGGAGAGTGCATCTACATCTATCGTCGTGCCTTCACGATTCAACAGTTTGTGGGATCGCATCGTCGAAGACCAGAAGACATATCCTTGGATTCGAGGTAGATACATGAGCATCATCAAGGACGAGATTGATGATTTTGTCATGGCAAAGTCTATTTTGTGGAAATCTGGTCGAGACGTAGTTACGCAGAGACATTCTTGAAGAGCCACACAGTTCTCGGTTATCTATTCATCGTGGCAATACGAAGATGTATCGCGTTCTGTGTCGACGTTTCTGATAGGATGGAATGAAGTGTGATGCAGCACATCATGTTAGCAGATGTATAACCTGTCAGATAGTCAAGACTGAGCACAGGAGACCACCAGAGCTATTACAGACTCTCCCCATTCCCGAGTGGAAGTGTGAGAGTATCTCTATGGATTTTATCACAGGTTTGCCAAAGACATCAGGTGGCCATGATTCTATTTGGGTCGTTGTTGACAGGTTGACCAAGTCAGCTCATTTCATATCTGTCAGCATGACTTACACTCCATTCAGATTGTCCAAGCCATGGCCTCAAATTTCGGTGAAATTCGATCGAATTTCGGTCGAATTTCGATTTTGGTGGGTGACCGAAATCTGATGGAAATGGCCGATGTCGATCGAAAATTAGGGGGCTTAGTTCAAAAATAGACCGAAATGACCAAAATTTCGGTCGAATTTCGACCGAAATTCGGCCAAAATTTCATTTCGGTCAGTCTCCGAAATGAAACCGAAATCCGGCATTTAAGACCTTGGTCCAAGCTTTATGTACAAAACATTATCAGACTATATGTTATACCATGTTAGGTGGTGTCTTATATAGACTCGAGGTTTACATCGCACTATTAGCATCAGTTCATGTCAGCACTACAGACAGAATTGAAGATGAGATTCTGCGTACCATCCGCAGACCGACGGACAAAGTGAGCGTACCATTCAGATGATTGAGGATTTGCTACGCGCATGCACTTTGGAGTGGAAAGGATCTTCGAAGGACCACCTGCCATTGACGGAATTCACGTACAACAACAGCTATCATTCCAGGATCGGCATGGCACCATTCGAAGCCCTATACAGGCGGAGATGCCTCACACCTCTCAGTTGGCGTGAGTTAGGTGATCGTGCTCTCTACTCCGTGGATTTCCTGGAGGAGACTGTGAGGACTGTTGATCTTGTGAGACAGAGACTCCTGACGGCACAGAGTCGTTAGAAAAGCTATGCAGACCGTCGGAGAAGTAACTTGGAGTTTCAGATATTCTAACATCTTCTCTTAAATCATTTCAAACATGACTTGTGGATATTCAACTTAATCTCTCATAATAATAAAACTCATGTAATTACAGGTGGAAGATTGGGTATTTGTTTGAGTATCTCCCATGAAGGGAATTCAGAGTTTTGGTATTCGTGGCAAGTTAGAGCAATGATATATTGGACCATTCGAGATTCTAACTAGAGTGGGGAAGGTGGCCGACTGGGTAGCCCTTCCTCCACATCTTTCGTACATTCATGACATTTTCCATGTATTCAATCTAAGGAAGTATGTGCACGACTCTCGACACGTCATCAATTAAGAGCATTTAGACATGGAACCAGACTTGACATATGAGGAAAGGTCAGTGCAGATACTAGATAGCGCTGTGAAGAAGCTTCACAGCAAGGAGATTCCATTGGTCAAGGTGTTGTGGCAGCGATACGAAGTCGAAGAGGCTACATGGGAGACCGAAGACGACATGCGGGCACGATACCCGTAACTCTTCTCAGGTAATCATTAAAATAAGCCATTGTAATTATATACATCTTAAAAAAAATATGGCTTGTTTTCACTTTGACATTTTTAAGGGTTCAAAATCCTTTGAGGCTTTTATGCCCAGATGAAATCCAAACAAGTCAAATAGTTACTTTGACTCAAGTCTCGAGAACGAGACTCCCTTTGAGGTTTTTATATTTGTAACATCCGAGTTCGAATAAATCCGAACCCAACTCAATTAAGGTCCAATTGAACCAATAAAACTATCAATCAATTTAAATGATCTGAATCGATCAATAAATCGTAAATCAAAAGTTGTTTGGGATCAATCGATCAAAAATCGATTGCATCATAATGCGTACCACCAAAAAAACAATCTATTGTGTCCATGTCTCAGTTCAGTACTTTGTCACTGTCAAATTAGTAGTGGAACATTGAGTTTGCTATTTTAAAAAATAATAATGTTTGCATCATTATATCTGGGACCATGTATTATATGGTGGTTAAAGTTCCATTTACTGTTTGATTCAAGATTTATGAGAATAGGAAAGATGGTATAACTTATAAATTATTCTCCATTCGATAATGCAGGGTTAGATTAGAAAAGCCCCTTTGTTGCTTCAAATTCAAGCAACTCTTGCATGCAATCAGATCCCCATTTTGGAAGAAAAAAAGGTACAATTCCCTCCCCTCCTTGATGCCATGCATTCATATTATACTTAATCAATTGTACATTCCACAAACCCCTCTTACTACCATCAATTAAGTTGATTTACAATTCTGTTGAGATGACCTTTCAATTAGATAGCACATGTTGCTTTGTTGGGATATATATACGAGGAAAGCGATCCTACTCCATGGAGTAGGTAACTTACCTACTCCACTTTCATTTTTTCACTTTTTTATTTCTTTTGCAAAATGCTTTCATGGATTTTCATAACTATATCCCTCTAACATGTCATTCAAATTTCATCAGAAACAGAGACTCGTATGCCCTCCATCCAGAACATGTAATTTTAACGGTCTTAGATTTGTTGTAATTTACCTGTTCTGGATGGAAGGCATAGTAGTCTCTATTTCTGACGAAATTTGAATGACATGTTAGAGGGATATAGTTATGAAAATCCATAGAAGCATTTTTCAAAAAAAAATAAAAAAGTGAAAAAAAAAGAAAGTGGATTAGATAGTTACCTACTCCATGGAGTAGGATCCCTTTCCTATATATATATAGTCATTGAGATTTTACATAATGTCAAACTTATATACAAGGGTATACGTTGTTTTAAAAAAAAGTATATATATATATAAAGCTACTTTCTAATGAAGCCTCATGCATACCTTACTATTTGTTGTTTCAGAAAAAAAATGAAATTTTAATTACTATATATGTGTGTGTTCTCTACAAGTCAATAAAATTGAAAGTTAAAATTAGAATCTCGGTTGAAAATGTAAATACTGTATATGTATGTATCTGTTCTCTATCCTTTAAAAAAAAAGACTAATGTTGGTTGCATTTAAGATGGGAGAGGCTGCTTATGCATTTCCAGCGACCTCTTTACAGAATATGAAAAATTGACGGTGATTATGCAAGGTTTTCATTTATCTACCTGTTGCGATTAACACAAGTTGTAAAACATCATCATTAGCTGGTTGTGAATAACCAGTAGTCATTAGCAATTGACTGAAGTATAAACGAAGAATAGAAGATTTTCAACGCATCTTAAGCCATAACCAGTACATCAGCCTTGATTATGCTCATGGAGGCAATGTAATTGTAATTCATCCAATTTGCTACATCACTTTAAAGGGCATATTATCCTAGTACAGGATGTTGATTCTACAACAACAACAGCAGCAAAGCCTTTTCCCACAATTAAATAGGGTCGGCTACATGGATTCTTCGCCTCCATTCAGATCTATCTTGGGCCAATCCCGGGCTTATATCCACAAGACTAAGATCCTTCCGTATTGTCTCTTTCCAACACTTCTTGGGCCGTCCTCGCCCTCTCTTAGCCGGCTCAACATCCCAACATTCGCATCTCCTAACTGGTGCATCCGCTGATATGGTTCTCATATCCTTCTATAAGTATAATGAGAAATTAATGAAATGAAATTCGGTGGCACTTCTTGTCTCTAAGGTTGTTATTATTATATTGATGTGAATGTCAAATGCAAATATCAAACGTGAAAAAAAAGTTCCCGGCATTTCCATGTGTCTTGTGCGATCTTTAACGAATAAAATACCATGAATGTGTTGTAAATGGGCACCCAGATCCGAGGGGGTTCACTAAGTGTAATAAACATGAAGAACACAAAGATTTTACGTGGAAATCAAGGGAGAACACCTTAAAGGGTCAGATTTTCTATTAGAATTTCCCAATGAGTACAGGGGGTATGGGGCTCCTTATATAACCCCACAGATAGACTGAATTCCCAAAATAAAAGATGTAGGACTAAACATGAGTGGGAGGTAATTGGATCTTGGAGATCCAGTTACCCATCTATTACATACTCCAACGGTAATATTATAATCACTGGTTAAAGTACAATCGATCATCAAGGGGTCCCGAACCAGTCTGATCATCCCTTCAAAACTAGAAAAGCCCCCTGCTACCGAGAACAAGTGTCAACAAAATCCGCACGTCGGGAAGGAGGTTGGAGATGCCTTGCCATAACAAAGAGTTGCCGAACAGTAAGAGCCGACAAGTTGATCCCCAAGCCACAAATGCTTCACATCAGGGAACATATCAAATCCTCACCCTTGCCCAAGATTCTGACAATCTACTTTGTCGATAGAGTTGTATACATGCTTTCAATCTTCAAAAGAGCCCTCCATTTTTTGGTCTAATTGCCATATCCCAATCAAGTAGATGAATTCCCCTTCCCTCATGCTTAGTGTCCACCCTAAAGAAACGTCTCATCATCGATTCAATCTTTGTCTGCATACCAACCGAGAGCAACATGGATCTTCTGTAATATGAGTCAAGTTCGTCATATCAAAGGTTCAATATGGTGATTGACATACGTCAAGGAGCTTCACATTGGGGTGACCTCAATCCTCTTAAAAAGGCCAAAAAGACCATCATAAGGAGTCATGGCTAGGACATATTATGGACCAAGAATCTCCCTCATGAGCTCCCAACATTATTCACAATAGCAACCTCGAATCCATCTTTTTTATGAATATAATGATGATAATTAAATTCTAATGGCCATCAACTGGTTTTTCCAGAGAAAATGGCTCAAATATTCCATATCCTTCTTGCTAATGGTACAAGGCTCTTTATTTAGGCCATCACGATCACAAACATCCCATAGGCATAAAATAGAATGTAACTAAAATTTATTTGCCTATCTACATGAATAGAAAGTTCCCAACATGACTAATGCAACCTTTATATTTATATTGATTATTTTGGCAATCCAACTTGTTAAACAGATCATGCTAACCACGAAAACCTTAAGGTACTGCAGCAAATAAAAAAATAAATGAAAGAAATATGAAACAGCAAATCATTATCCTTATTACAAAACAAAAATTATAGTTATTTCAAACATTTTCCAAGCAAAAGATCCTCTTATATGCAGGGAACAATAAAAAAACATTTTTAAAGGACTTACGAAGTTGTATTGACAAGCTGGACGGCTCGTTGTTTGTAGGAACTACACTGCTCGACAAGATCCACCACTACTTCTTGCTTTAAACCCTAAATGGACCATTGCAAATTAGCAGTATTAGGCTTCCAACAAGAACAGGTAGATAATTTTTTTTCTCAATGTTTCTCCAGAGTCTCCTAACTTAGTAAAAAGCAAAGTACGTTATCGGATAAGCAATGTTGGCAAAGCAAGAATTAACAAGAACTCTACAGTAAGATCCCCAGTTTATCCCCTATCTCGAAGTTGAGTGCATCGAGAAATAAAAATAAATTATATCGTTTATTATGTAAGACGAAAGAGTTCAAACGAAACTTCAATATCAAAAAACCCACGAGTAGAAACCGAGCAATCGCAAAAAACATTTGCGTTGATTTTACCCTGGTCGTCAAATACTTCATGTAAAACCCTAGAGAAACATTGCTAAATTAAATTGGATGCAAAGATATTTTTAAACTAATAACTTTATTGACAAGTAAAGTTAAGATTCGCAATACATTCTCAATAAAACTTTACCTCTCTGTTAGCAGGATCCATTGCACTTAGCATTTCAGAAAGAACATCCATAATGCTGCGGGCATTTCGAATCTCTGACATGCTGAGGAAAAATTAAGCTTAGTCCTCAACTTGACAACTGTTGTGGAGAATAATAGTTAAGAAAAAATTACAACATCTGCTTCCAAGAGATAAAGGAATATGATTTAATGATGCTAACAAGTAGTATATCTTGGCTACAGTTCTCTAGAAAATACAAAACACATTCTCTAGAATACAATTCAACACAAATTAATCATGAACGCGCAAAATTCCCACCTCGAGGCCCATAGCTAAATTATATGCCCAAAGGACTACTAATATAAGCAACTTTTAACTTCGTGGACATGGACTAAAATTATAAATCCTTAACCTTTGCAACAAAGTGATCTGCAAAAGTAGCATGTGTCAGTCCCCCAAATTAGTGATGCTAGTCCTGGAGGCCAATTTAAAACTTTAAAAAGGTTATTTAAATCTGCCTTTTTCACATATCCTTTGGAATATTGGGGGAGAATAACAACAGTGCCTCTTGAATTACAAGTTCGGTGTTGCAAATTTGGGTCGGGTCCTGGGAGTAATGGATGTCCGGAGCCGAGAAGAGCGGAGTTTCGTAGGAGAGCGGAGGGGGCCAGAGGGGTTGGGAGTAACGCAGAGCGGAGAGCCACCGAGAAGGGGAGGAGCAACGAGAAGATTCGAGATGTTGGTTTCGATGGCCCCGTCAACATCGGGATAGAGGAGCTGGCGGGGGACAGGCCTTAGAGCTTGCAGCGGAAGAAGAGGCATAAGTCTAAGGTGCGTGGAGAAAAGAAATCTTGGTGCTTCAATTGCAGAGCACCGAACCATCTCTCAAAGGCTTGTGAGGTTGCAACTCAGTTGTGTTTCCGATGTGGCTTGCCAGGTCATCAAAGGTGGGACTACGACGTGAAAGGAAAGTGGGAGGAGGCGGAGGTTTTTCTTTCTGACAAGATTTATATGCTTTGTTGCCGCGGCTTTCGAAGGAGGATGGGGTGATGTGTCTGCTAGATGGTGTTGTAGTGGTGGAAGGAGAAGTGGAGGCATCGCGTCTTATGCGGGAAAGGCAGGAGATTGCAAGGGAGGAGGGTATTGGAGGTGACGTGATCTAGTTACTTGGGTGATGCTATATTTGTGAGGCCTCTCAACCAAAAGCGTGTGTAAAGTCCTTGGAGGCACGTTGAAGGAGTATCTCCCGCTAGAGTCGATGGAGGCAGTGTGTTGGTGCATACCTCGATTCTTGGACGATTCTTCGTTCAATGAAGCCCTGTCATGGAGAGTAAGGGCGGCAGGAGTCCATCTTCAATGTTGTAACCTGGAGTTCATGCATGGAGCTCGGGCATCTTTCAGGGATGTGGTGGAGCTCTGCTGCTCCGGGCTCAGGGCGGGAGAGGGAGCTCACGTGGAAATATTGTTGTGACGGTCTAAGACACTATCGACGTCGAAGGCGGTGCCGAAGAGTGGTAGGAGGGTGATTTCAGCTTGGATGATCCTTTTGGAGGGGTCTCTAAAGGCGGCGTGGTGTTGTTGTCGGAGCCACGATCGATAGGGAGTCGGGTAACATCATTGTTGGAGTCATGGTGGCGAGGGGTTCGGGCTCCGGCACCGCATCAGGGGAAGGGAAACGGCCAACAGTAAATGCAGAATTGAAGGGGATGCGTTGAATCATCCTATGGCAGGAGAAGCCAGCACTTCGCGATCCTCACAGGGTGGAAGCTCTAGCACCGCAAGAACCTTCTTGGATGCGGTAATGTAGGGCTCTTCTTTTATCACGTCAGGTCAGGCTGAAAGGATGACCTGATTCCATATCTGGGTACTAACAATATGGATCCGGGAGTCCAAACTTTTATCAGGGACCCAATGTTTGATGCGAGTACAGGTCTCAGTCTCCAACCGACTAAGGACACATCCAGATACTCAGAGATGATTTTAGGCTTCATAATTTTGACATTGGGTGTAGATTTTGAGGGTTTGGGTTCGGATCTCTACCCTAACCTGAACCCTTGGGATCACTCTATATAGGCGGGGCTCTGGCCAAATAGGGCGATGAACTAGGTGTCAGTGCATGCCTCCGTCAGGGACTGGAGCTCCATGATGGTGCCAGAAGCACATCTTATTGTGTGTGGCGATGTCGGACCGAAGGGAGTGGCATCCCAGGTGGGGGACAGTAGTGATGGTGGTGAAGGGGACGGAAGAGAGAGAATCAACGCGAGATCTAAGGAAGCAAAGAAGGGAATGGGGGTTGGTGGGCTGAGGAGGACAGCGAGGAGTTCTCGTCGAGCAAAAGAGAAGGTAGAGATCGAGCTTCAGGAAAAGTGATACCAAGGGAGCCCTGGACTCAATGATCTAACTGGTTTAGCGTAGCAAGCACTTGAGTTTTTTCTCGAAAGCAGCGATGGACAGACCGGAATGTTTGGGAGACAAGCTAGCTGGAACGGAGTTGGGAGATGGAAGAGTTTGATAGCTCGAACAATGGGGGGAATGGGCTAAAGGAGGGGGTATATCCACTGCAGGAGGTTAAGCTGAGGTACAACGAGGACGTCCTTGTCCCCATTAACAATCATTTGTAGGAATGGAGTCAGAAGGATAGGGCATTTGAGCTCGCGGTGACACAGAGAGTATGGGTTCATGTGCTGGGGGGCTCCCCCACGATTTCTAAATAAAATGTTTGGCGTGGAATGTTCGTAGGCTGGGCCAACCAGAAAAGAGGATAGTGGTTGGCTCCATGCTCGTCGAATGGAAGGTGTGATTGCAAGAAATGAGGATCACATCTTGGGAGTCCAGGAGATGAAGCTCCTTATATGGGCCTTATCTCATGAAATTCAAGGCGGTGTCGGCAAAAGGCAGATCTTGAGGTATTTTGGTTGCCTGGAATGGTGCTCTGTTCGACCAGGTTGACGAGGCAATCTTGATGCACTCCGTATCTGGGGTCTTGACCAACAAAGGGATCAATCAAGGTTGTTGGACACGTCGATTTATGGGATTGCAGGAGCTTCAACAAACACACAGATTCCCAGAGGTGGATGGATTATGGTTGGTGATTCAATGTCACGTTGTACTCTGAGGATCGACCAAGGAGGCGAGCAACACAGGTGAATTGTTTACTGAGGTGGTGGAGGAACGAGGTTTGGATGTCCTCGATATGGCAAATTGCAAGTACACTTGGAGGATTTTTTCCTCAGGATCACGGCTGGACGGATTCATGCTATCGTCAGAGGAATTGGAGATGTTTAACCTTGCTTGTATCCGCTACCCCGATCCAGGTTGGATCATATGTTGTTATGTTTGGATATGTGTTGTGGTAGAGGATCTTTGTTTTAGTTCAGATTTGAGAAGTATTGGATGTTGGAGGAGGGATTTAGGGATATGGTGGTCTCTTTCTGGGACAATTTGGAGGTGGAGGGATATGCTACAGTGAAGTTTGTGCTCAAGTCAGTTGCCTTGTGGATTAGGTTAATTATCTTCAGAAGGAAATCTCTTGCTACACGTAAGCATAGGAGTAAGACTATGGATGAAATGGTAAGGTTAGACTCTTTAGAGGATTACAAGGATCTTGAGGAGGAGTTAAAGAGTCGTGGGGTTGTGCAGAACATCCTAGAGGAGGCGGATAGGAAGCGAGAGTGGGAATGGAGGTAAACATCATGATAGAAGTGGATGAAGGAGAGTGATGCAAACACCATATTCTTTCATGATGTGGCAAATGGGAGGAAAAGGTGAAATATGGTCCATTTTATAAAAGTGGGGGGGAGGGAGAAGGAGGTTGTGAGGGCGTTTACGAGATACTTTAAGAGCATGAGCAGACGAGCACCGCATAGTAGTTCCAAGTGGCTTGGTTTGGGGATGAGTCACATAGCAAATATGGAGGAGGGGTTGACAAGGTCGTTCGATATGTAGGAGGTCCATGAGGTTGTCTTTTCTCTGAATCCATATGGTTTGCCTGGTACGGAATGCTTTTCGATGTTTTCCCTAGGGAGTTCTGGGATCCGGTCGATGAGGAGGTGACGGAGATGATTTCGGAGTTTGCTGTTAGAAATTCTGGATTTGATCGTCTGAATCGATCAGTAATCTTTTTGCTGATGAAGGAGGTTGCAACTAGGGTGGAAGATGTCTGCCCTATTGCGCTTTCAAATGCACTATACTTGATTGAAGTAAAGGTTTTGGCTAAGCGCTTGAGGAGTTTTGGGGGCATTCATTTCTCCAGTTCAGAGTGCCTTTTTACCAGGTAGACATCTCATGGACAGTGTGGTCCTAGCTTCCGAGATAGTGGTGAATTGGAGGTAGTTGAAAATTACGGGGGTTATGTGGAAGGTAGATTTCTCGAAAGCTTGCAGAGTGTTGACTGGTGTTTCCTTCGCTATATAGAAAGGGCTTTCCAGATAAGTGGATTGTGTGGATGAAGAGGTGTGTCACCACTGCATCGTACATTGTTATTGTGAATGGGCAATTGAGGGGGGTTACTTTCAGTCGTAGAGGGAATATTGTCAGGGATGTCCCCCAGCTCCCTTGTTATTCGTTCTCACAATAGATGTGTTGTCGGTCATGATGGATCGGGCGGTGTCTGGCGGTTTTTGTAGCGACTACAGTAGAGAGGAGATTCCAGTCACTATTCTTCAAATTGTCGATGGCATTATCCTTCTCGTGGAAAGGTGGACCTAAGAGTTGTAGGGGTATGTATGCCATCCTTGACATCTTCGGCACGATTTCTAGTCTGAGTCTCAACAGGGATAAATCGGAGTTTGTGCATTCAATCTGGCGGAGATTAACGAGTGTGATGGTTGGTTAAGATCACCCTGTGAATCGTTGCCAATGCGGTATCTCGGTGTGCCTTTGGTCAGTGGAAGGATGTGAAAAGCAGATTGGTTGCAAGTGATAGAGAAGGAGCAAAGATTGGCGGGCTGGAAGCCGGTGTGTCTATCAAGTGGTGGTAGATTGGTGTTGTTGAATTCAGTTCTTTCGACGATTCCTATTTTCTACCTATCCTCTAGGATCCTCCCTGTTGGAATAAGGAAGCATATTGAGAGCATCATGAGGTGATTTTCTTGGTCATCTTCCGGTCAATTGAATAGATTGCCTTCGGTTAATTGAGGTACAGTCTCTTTCTTCGAAGGACAATGGTGGCCTTGAGGTGCATGGTCTGGAGGAGATGAATAAGGTCATACTCAGTAAGTGGATTACTCTGAATTGGGGGGAGTGTGACAGTTTGGTACGCATGTTGTTGTGGAATCTTTACGATGTGGGTTGTTCGCAAACCGATCTTTGGGTGGTTAGGCCCTCCCCCTCGTATTTTTGGAGGAGGGTTTGTAGTGTGGTGCAGGAAATTCGTCCTTCTTGAGGTCGATAGTAGGTGATGGCACTAGTTTCAAATTATAGATCGATGATTGGAGTGAGGTTGGGGCGATTAGGTTGAAATACCCATGTCTGATGGCACTAGCGATGGACTCAAATTTGCTAACACTTGGAATAGACACTCTTTCTTTCCTCATTTCAGATCTGATCTGTTGGACAAAAGGTTGGGTGAGCTCTTCGAGATGTTATAGGAGCTGGAGGTCGTGGAGGGGCCCATAGAGGGGCGTGATTATTAGAGCTAGTATGATGATAACTTCTTTGTAGATAAGGTATATCGGGTGCACAAGGGCACAATAATCTTCGACCCTGGAGGATGTGTGGCAGACTACAAAAGAATATGGAGATGAAAAATCCATGTGCGAGTGAAGATCTCCTTGTACTTGTTCCGATGTGGCGATTGAGATATTGTTGACGGGTAACAAATTTACAAGGTTCGTTGAGGCAATAGATCCAACTTGCAGCTGGTGCTAGGAGAATGTGGAGAATGAGAAGCATTTTTTCCTCGAAGGACAATGGAGATTACCTTTGGTTGATTGGGGTACAGTCTCTTCCTCAAAGGACAATGGTGCCCTTGGGGTGTGTATCCTAGAGGAGATGAATAAGGTCATACTCAATAAGTGGATTACTCAGAATTGGGGGGAGTGTGACAGTTTGGTAGGCATGCTGACATGTTATTGTTGAAGCTTTACGATGTGAGTTGTTCGCTATCGGGCCCCTAAATGGTTGGGCCCTCCCCCTCGTATATTTGAAGGGGGGGGGATTTTTATTGTGGTGTGGGAAATTCGTCCTTCCTTGAGATCGAAAATAGGTGATGCCATTGGTTTCTAGTTCTAGACCGATGACTGAAGCGAGGGGGACTCTTGGGTTGAAATACCCATATCTGATGGCACTAGCAGTGGACTAAAATTATTCAGTTGCTGGCATTTGGGATGGACACTCTTTCTTTCCTCATTTCAGGTCTGATATGTCGGACCAAAGGATGGGTGAGCTCTTCGAGATGTTGCGGGAATTGGAGATTGTGGAAGGGCCACGGATGGGCGTAACTATTGGAGTTAGTAGGATAGTAACTTCTCTATAGGTAAAGTTGGAGGATGTGTGGCGGACTGTAGAAGAATTGGGAGATGGAAAATCCATGCGGAGTAAAGATCTTCACGTGCTTTGTTCCAGAGTAGGAGATTTGGAGATTGTTGACGGGCGACAGATTTACAAGGTTTGTTGAGGCAACGGATCCAACTTGTTGGTGCCAAGAGAATGTGGAGAATGTGAAACATCTTTTCATCAGGTGTAAAAGCTCTGTAGCAACGTGGGAACTTCTCGAGGGTACTGCAGTATACACAAATGGTGTCTCGAGATACTGGGAGTCCATTGGAGTTGACTGGCATGGCTTTGAAAAGGAATGAATCACCAGTGTGGCAATGATTTGGTTTACTTGGTTAGCGAGAAATGGGGTAGTATTTCGTCAGGAATGTTATTATGGTGAAAATGGGGTGGCCCATGCAAAAGCATTAGCCGAAATTTGGAGAGTGTAGTCGTGTATTCCCCCCTTTAGAAAGCTTGTAAATCCTTTTGGTGATTAGATGATGGAGTTTTTGGGCATACAACTATAAAGTGGAGCCCATTTTGCGGCCACTCTCTCCAAGGGTGGGCGCTTGGTCCTCCTAAATGTTCTTCTCTCCCATTCTTGTTTTCTTCTTGTCCAATCGACGCTTGCCGAAAGGGATCTGTTGCCGTCTTGAGAAGTTGATGCGCAGGTTCTTATGGGGAAAGCATGGTGGTGAATCGGGGGGGATTCATCTTGTTGAGTGGAATATTGTCACGCTCCCTAAAAAAGCAGGGGGACTGGGGGTCCAGAGACTGGACCAAATGAATGAAGCTTTGCTCCTTAAGTGGGCGAGTAAAGTGTGGGGTCCTGGGGAGGATCTACACTGCAACCTTCTGCGCAAAATCTACGATGTTGGTGGTGCGTCGCCGAATCTTCATGCTCGTGTGGTGTCGCCCACTCTGTTCTGGAAGGGGATGACGGAGGTCTTTGCTCGTCATCTCTCACTGTTTAGGACGGTGCTAGGCAATGGCGAATCCTTCGTCTTCTGGACTGATGATTGGACGGGGGGACCATTGTGCACGCGGTTCCCTCACCTTTTCGCTCTTGCGGCCGATAAGAATGTGCTGGTTGTGTCTTGCTGGTCGGATGGTAATTGGTTCCCCTCTTTCTCCACTAACTTCTCGGATCAGCGGCTCGAGGATTTTCTGTCGTTGTTGGATTCTATCAAAGAGATGGGTAGACCATCTGTGGGAAGAGACCATTGGGAGTGGCAGAAGGGCACATTCACAGTCAGGATGGCTTTTGGGCGATCTGTAGGCCTCCCCCCTCGCGCTTGGAGGACTTGGTTCGGGATTGCGCCTTCTTTTGGAGCCTGGGCCTTCCTCAACGTGTTGGATTTTTTATGTGGTTGTTCAGAAGGCAGAGAGTGATGACGAGAGACCGTTGTGCTAGGCTTCTTGGCACCATCTCTGATAGTTGCCTTCTGTGCGATGTTGCGATCGAGATCCTCGAACACCTGTTCTTCAAATGCCCAAGAACGATTCAGATTTGGAACGAGGCAAATGTGGCTTGGTTGTGCACGGCGGACCTGGCCTCTTTCTGCGGCTCGTTGGTTGGCAACATGGGCAGACCACGGTGGGAGCTTTTTCGACCTATTGCCACTATTTGGGCCTTGTGGCTTGCCAGGAATGCGCTCCTTTTTTCCGGGCAAAAGTTCTACAAGGAAAATGTGGGGATACACTCCGCGAGGTTGATAGAAGATAGGGATTTGTAATTGCCTTTTTTTTGTTCTTGCTCCCCTTTGTCTTTTCACGTTTTTCCTTCTTCTAAATAAATCTTGGGGCGAACACCACTGAGTATATCGCCCTCCTTTAAGGCCTCAAAAAAACTATAAAGTGGAGCCCATTTTGCTATCAAAAAAATTTTCAAGTTCGGTAAAGATCATATATTCTACTAACCACAAAACACATTTAACGATGAAACAATCAGAACAGAGCATGTATAAATCATCTTGATAAGCAAAAGTGTGCAACAGACTGGCCTACTAATTTATTCAAAATGTTGAAAAATCTAGTGAATTAACTATAATGTCTCTAATTCATTCAAAATGTTGAGAACCCAAGTGAATTAACTATAACCAATCATAATCTTAAATCTACCATTTCCGGGGATATTAGTTATTTATAAAAAATACTGTCGGATTGATTCAGACACTTGAGTTTACCTTAAACTGGGTAAATCAGATCTAGCAGATGATTCAGGTGCTTCATTACGCAGCTCGGACTCAGGTTTGCGGGCTAATGGTGGATTAGATGACAAAGGCTGTGTCTGCGGTGGAGTAAAAACTGGCACAGAACTCTCAAGTCTCTGTGGAAAGACTGCACCAGCACACTGGTAGCAAAGAAACATTGTTAAATATGAAAAACGGCACTTGCATGGATAATATTCTTCAGCAGTAGTAGAACATCCCGATAAAATTTAACACCTCCCCGAAAAATCTTAGTTAAGTAATAAATGGCAGTCTGAATGGAGCCAAAGACGTGCATGAATGAAGGAACCAAATAATACTATTTAAGACCATGGTCATTAGAACTGAGAAGCCAGGGTAAAGTCTCTGCACAGACAGATCTTCGTTCATTTTAAATCCAATATAATCCCAATAAGGATCAATATTTTAAGGAAAATTCTTCAAATGTCTCTATGCTGCATTTTGGAAAAAAAATTACTGTAACATGCTTACCAGTAGTTCCCGGTATGCTGCATAGTATTGAGGATATTTTGCCCTTGGCCCACCAAATGCTTCTTGCCAAGTATCAATAAGAACTAGTATTTTCTCCTTGACATGAAAATCAGGCTGTACAGAACATTTAACATACAACAAATAAAGTTAAGCTTTCTGCAAGAAATAAGAAATTGTGGAATTGGCAACAAAATAACAGATATAGTTTGCATTTCTTGTTATCAGTACAGGGAATGAAGAGGAAAGGGAGGCAGATTTGCCACAGAAATCACCCTGTTTTTTACAATCTTGACCATCTCATGCAAGATGCCCTTCTCTGCAACATTAAAATGGACAACATCTCCACAGTTTTTTATCATTGTCTCCAGCAGCTAAACATGCCAAATACAACAAAATTGCAATTTCAGATCCAGAACAATAAACATATAATACAATCTCAACAGTGAAAGTTTCCATATGGAATTAAAACAGTGAGCCTTGGGAAATCTAATATCAACGAGACAGACCTGTGAAGCTACAATCACGTTTCTTCTATTTATAGGATTAGATAATAATTTAAGCATTACCTGACAACAGCATATACGACAACAAACCATTTGGGCACCATAAACCGCCCAAAAAATCCAGATCACCTATATTTGAGCCGCTCACTATCTTCCTGGAGTGGTGGTGTATACCTCTACTGTTATGTGTTCTCTTTCACCTTTACAATATATTTTAATTAAACAAAAGACTAATATAAGAAGATATATACAATTTAACACCCATCAGTACATCACCCCAACACCCATCGCACTCATCCTAGGGTTGTAGTGGCAGGTGAGAAGAATGGTGTCATTAGACACAATACCAGCACATACAGTATAATTACCCCCAAAGAATTACCCAACAATGTTGCCGCCAAAACCAGGTCTTTGAGGAAAAATCGAAGCAAGAAGAAAATAAGTCTGGTTGATGAATTAACACAAACTAATTTCCTACCAGACATATTCTGATGAATAGCATCTATAATTTTACACTCATTTGAACACTGGGTAAGGAAAGCTACACACAACAGTCAAATGTAATAACTAGCACCCATCATTGTCACAGGAAAATAAGTGTGCTGCCAATGTCCTTATGTAATACTTGCAAAAACAACATTATATGAAGGGCGTACTTACTGCTAGGGTAAGGAGCTGAACTTTGGATTGTCTACGATTGAGTCGTTTTTTAAGGTGCTTCATTACACGTTTAGCTTGCCTGCATAAACCAAAAAACTAACAGTTGCAATCAGATAGCAATATAAGCATCGTATAAGCGCTACTTTTTTCATAAAAAGGTTTCTACTCCCAAGTTGCCAAAAACAAAATATACATTAACAATCAAAAAAGTGTTCCTCAAATGTCAAACTCTGTGATAATGCACAAGGAAAGGATGAGTGTCAAGGGTGGTTAGTGTAACACACCAAAGTCCCGGGGATGGGACTTGTGTGCGATAGAGGTCTTCGCACACCCATGTGATTCACTGGCCACATGATGAAGTTAAGGTGAACTTCCCCATAGCATGCAGACAGAAAAGGACGGGTTACAGCACGAAGGTCTGAAGGTCATGGGTTCCCTGTTTGGCATAACCCAAGTGGTCAGCGGCACTTGGAGGATATATGACCAGAGCTGGAAACACCTAGAAAAGAATGTGGGCCCCACTTGTAAGCTAACGAAGCCGGCGATGTAGCGTCGGTAGCAGAAGGCGAAGCGACTACAAGTTAGCCGAAAAGCCATTGCACATAAAGAGTCACCTCATAACGCAAAGGGTCTCCATGCAAGATGACAAGTCTAGTATTGATTGTACATGTAATAATGGTTTCCCCTTGTATTCAACAAGCTTGTGCATGTAAGTAGGGGTAGAGATCATTCTCCTCATAACCCACTCCAGAGAGAGTCTCTTGCTAATAAGAAGAGAAAGCATTAGTGCATGTCTGTGTGTCCTTGTGTGCTTGCATGTTTAAAGTATTCGAGCAGTGTGGTTACTTGGCATCGGGGGCGGTGCCAGGAACTTTTCGTAGTTAGGGTCGATATTTAATCATTCAAAATACATGTAGAGCAAATTAGAAAAAAGATACTTTATTGAGTAGTATTAATGACTTGTATTATTTAGAAAATGAAATTGTGTGGCTTGTGTCAAACTCAAACTGCACATATAAAAGATTAGTTTCCACTAGAATATTATAGAAAGAAGTATCCAATAAAAATTAGAAAGAGATTACTTTAGTAACTTTTTATACTTTAATAAGTATAATAGCATGATATGTGAAAATAAAAAAAATTGAAGACTTTAATACGTGGATCCATGTTGCATAGAAAAACGTTTGATTTCACATCGCATAAAATTATAATCTACATTCTGATAAACAATATCTAATACCACCAAGAAGATCGATGCATAGCTTGGCAACATCATAAGAAGTTCTTATATAGTGCAAGCAAAGGAACTTCGTCAAGTCGAGTCGACAAGAATGTAAGAATCGTTAAAACCAATAAGACAGAATGAGTATTAAATTAGGTCAAAAGTAAAATAAAATAAAATCCAATGCCCATAAAATTGTGCAGTTTTTTTCAAAAACGGAGAACTCTTGTCCGATTCTTTGATGGGCCAGAAGCGACCAAAAGATTGGCTTGCGCAGAGATGAGCATGCGCATAGCTTGTTTGGTGATTGAATTGGGATGATAGTACTCCCCGACTCGTGGGCAAAATGTTGGGTATTCAATGGTGGGTAGAGGTGTAGATGTCGAGAGTTCGGTCACAATGGATGGCACTGCAATGATTGGCATGGTCAGTTACGTGAGCACTGCCAATGGGCAGCAGTAGAAGTGAATGGTGTGTTTCCTGTTTACCGTAATGCTCCACCCCATTCAGAGGTGAATCATGTGAGGTGACGCAGAATGGAATACCGCCTATCAGGTTAGGATTCCGTGCCCTTTCCATTGCCCTAAAAGTGGGATTTTGAAGAGTTAAGTGTGGTAAGTGGGCGGAAGTTGAATCGTGCAAAAGGAAAGATCAGAATGATGGGGGTGCCCTAATTTCCGATTATTGTGAAAACTAGAAAATATGCAATTCTTCAGTATATTTCTAGTTTGGGAAAGTGGCCTTGGACCCCACCCACTCCCCCTTCCCTCTGCCCCTAATTGGCATGCTGATGTACATCTTCATACATAGGGAAGGGCTAGTTAGCTTGTGAAAAGCTAACGTCGCACATGTTAGAAGTCTCAATATCCGCATTAAGATTTTGACCATGTGACAACCAGTATCAAAGCATCTGGATATCGAAGATGGGGTCCAACAGCAATCCCGTTGCAACCTTAGCGAGTGTTGTGGTGTAGATTCAGTCCACACTGGGCACTCATGCCCGTCACTTGGCTCGTCTGGAGGAGGAGGATGGAGTGGGATCATCTAGTGTCGAAGGCGGGAATCCCCACTCAACTAACATAGAGAAGGTGCTTGGGAAGAAGCTAGAGGAGCATGAGGCCCTAGTGCAAGAGATACACGAGGATCTCTCCATCATTAAAAAGGCATTGGAAAGAGGCAGCGGATCAAGTGAGCCGTGAAGGCCAAAGGTTCCAGAACCCACGTACTTCTTGGGCAGCCAAAGTTTTGCCAAGGACTTGATGGATGTGTACTTCAAAAATGTTAAGACTCCTGAGGGGGAGAAGGCATCCTTAGCGACGATGTAAATGTCTGACCATGTTAAGGAGCTTAAGGAGCAATTCCTACCTACCATAATTGCTTGGGTAGAGAGGGAAGCACTCCGAAGGCTGAAGCAAATGGGAACCTTGCAAGAGTACGTCAAGCAGTTTTCGTCATTGTTGAGCATCTAATGTATGTCCGAGGAATACATACTCTTCAACCATAGTGGGTCTCCAGAACTATGCCAATGCGAAGCTAAGGAGGTAAGGGGTGAAGGACCTCCAAACAACTATTGATGCAACTAATGCGTTGGTTGACAACAAAGTCTAACCCACCATGGAGAAGGAGACCAATAAGGCAAAGAGCGAGCCTAAATAGAATAGCAAGCGAAAATTCAAGAAGCCTTGTAGGGCTGAAGCTTTGAAGGAGGGAGTGAAGTCCTTCAAGAAGATCGACCAATCCAATAGGAAGGGTCACTTTATCCATGATGGACCACATCGAGCGCGGGAATGTCTAGAGAAGTTGAACTCCATAACGATGGAGGAGCTCTTAGGAAGAGGTGTGCATGACAAACCTCAAGTTCTTGTGCAATGTTTGCATGTGTCCGATCAAGACAGGTAAGGAGGACGGGGAGCACGAGGATTCAGAGTTGGTGTACTTTGATGTGATGGTACACAAGAAGATCCTCTAGGCCATGATTGATACTGGAGTGACACGCAACTTCATCTCCAGCAACGAGTTCAAGAGCTTGGGAGTTCCCTTGGAGAAGAACTAGTGTCGCATGAAGCTTGCCAACTCCGAATCCTTGTGTATCGAAGGTATAGAAAACTGTAATGTTCATCTGCGTAAATTAGGGAAAGGTGTGCTTCTTATGCTGCCATCGGATGACTTTCAAATCATTATGGGAGGCGTGTTCCTAAAGAGGGCAAAGGCGTACGTGACTCCTTATAAGAGAGGAGTCTTCTTCGCAGCAAGAGATAGCCCTTGTTTTTTCAAAGTCATCAAGAAGAAAGGAGAGGTCGGAGCAATGTCCACGATGCAAGTCTACAACAGTTGAAAAAAAGGGGAGTTATGTATTTGCCTACAGTATGTGTTGAAGAAGATGGCGAGACAAGAGAGGAATGCATGACGGTAGTGGAGAAGATGTTGGCAAGTTCAAGGATGTGATCCTAAAGGAAATACCCAAGGAGCTTCCACCAAAAGCATGAAGTCGACAATGCAATTGAACTGCTACCAGGAATGGTGACCCATGAACTTGCGCCGTAAAAGATGCCACATGCATATCTTGAGGAGTTACGGAGACAACTCAAGGAGCTTGTGAATGCTGGTCTGATGCGTATTAACACGAACCTATACAGAGCATTGATATTGTTTCAGAAGAAAAAAGACGGAAGCTTGTGAATGTGTGTGGGCTACCGCACGTTGAATAGGGTGATAGAGAAGAACAAGTACCTTATCCCCAATGTTGAAAATAAGTTTGATACCTTGGACCAAGCAAAAAGTTCTTTTCAAAGATGGATCTCAGGTAAGGATACTACCAGGTCCACATAAAGGAGAGAGACAAACAAAAAACAATGTGTGCCATCTGCTACAGTTCCTTTGATTTCCTTTTTATGTTGTTCGGGTAGACTGATGCATCGGCTACTTTCACTATACCGATGAATGATGTCTTTCGCAGTGTTTGGAAATGCGGTCCACGCAGCCGCATATGCAGCAGCATATGTGTATTCGGTCACTTGACCAAAGCGTATATGCCATATGCGGCAATATGCGGTCAAAATGCATATACGGTCTGACTATGCGACATATGCGGACGCATATCTGAACAAGAGACTTGCATATAGGATCCATGTGTTTTTTTTGCTTAATCCATAACATGTTGATGGCACACTAATTTGATTTTTTTCCGAGCAACTCTTATATCATCATTCACATTGATTCTTCTTTTCATTATTCTCATATATGACGCATTTGTGAATATAATCCAAGGTATTTTTCTTATATCCATATCTTTCCATTGTTCCTAACACTAATTAATGAATTGTTTACCACCTTTTGAATTTTCTATGTAATAAAATTCATTATATTTCTTAAAATAAAACATGAAATAATTGACTAACATTCTGGCACTTTACATTTTTGTGCTTCTAGTAAATTTTATATGCAAATATAATTTCCCCCCATATTTTGTGTCAACAAGTTTTGTCCCTATGAGATCCATACATATGTATAATTCTGGGTGTATAATGTGCATACCTATGATTATTCTTTACTTTTGTTGTCTATAGGATTTATATATGCATTAAAGGTTTTCCTATAGAACTCGTGTGTTCCCTGTTGAATCCAAATTTGTATGTGTATATATGCATTAAATTCAAAATATACACTAAAAAATAATCGGTTTATAATAGCATGCTTATATATCTTATTGATTATATTATCTTATTAGAAATTTTGGATTTTGTTAGATCATCAATTTTTTAGATAATCACATTTTATTTTTGTATTTATAAATATTTTAAATTAAAAAAATATAAACTGCATAAATCGCACATACCTATGTATACTCCTTCACCAATCCATTTACTCACTTTAGACCGCATGACTGAACGAATATCGCATACCGCATTCTGAACCTTGGTATTTCATGAGCAGTGGTTACTTGGATGACATTGTCGTGCAGAACAAGACCCTGGAAGAACAAGTCAAGCATCTATGAACGGTGCTTGAGAAGCTGAGGCAACTCCAATTGTACTTGAAGCTAGAAAAGTGTAACTTTATTTATGAGACCATCTCCTTCCTCGAACATATCGTGGGTGGAAGTATGAGATAGATGGAGCCCAGAAAGACTCAGGCCATTGAAAAGTGGACGATACCCACAAAGGCGACAAATTTGTTATTCTTCCTTGGTTTGGCCAACTATTATAGTTAGTTCGTAAAGGGATATTCCATGAAGGAAGCACCCCTAACGGATTTACTTCGGGAGGATCAGCCTTGGAAATGGACGCGTGAATGCCAGGAGACATTCCAACGACTCAAAATGGCGGTGGTAGAAGAGGTGATTCTACATATGGCATATTTCGAGAAATTGTTCAAAGTTCACACCGGCGCATCCGATTAGGCGCTTGGAGGTGTATTGATGCAAGATTGTCACCTCGTGCAGTATAAGAGTTGTAAGTTGAATGCAACAGAGAAGAGGTATTCGGTACATGAGAAGGAGACGACAGCAATGGTACATTAAGATAATAATGTGGTACCAAAACCTCCTCGGATCAAAGTTCATGGTGCAGATGAGCAACAAGGCAACGAGCTACTTTGTCGTACCAATGAATTTGACTCACAAGAAGGCGTCATGACCAAGACTTTTTACAGAGTTTTATTTCGAGCTTCGTTACAGACCTGGGCAGACCAATCAGGCAGCAGATGCTCGCTCGAGAAGGAGCGATCCAGAAAAGCCAAAAGTCGTTGAAATCTAAGAAGCGGAAGCGGAATCATTAAAACAAGAACGATAAACATCAAGAATAATGATTTATGTGGAACCCTACTTCCTGAGGAGCGAGATGAAATCGCAGGAGAAGCCCTCAAAGGGGCAGATACTCTATTGAATTTCTCATTGAGTACAGGGGGTGTGGGGCTCTTTATATAGCCCCTCAGACAGACCGAAGCCTCACCGCTCATCCATGTGGGACTAAACATGAGTGGGTAATTAGATCCTGGTATGATCCAATTACTCACCTATTACATTCTCTAGCACTCCCCCTCAATCTAGAGCTGAGAAAATGGCAACGTGCAACAAAAAGAAAGCATACAACACATCTTCATACGATATATCACAAGAATAACACATGTCTGCTGCTAGTAGAAGACCTCGCACGACGACGGGTCTGCGGCGTTTAGGTCATTGGAACGTATTTCTGTCATGCCTGTAGAACTGCTGTGATATCAGGTCACCGAAACATATCTCTGTCGTGCCTGGAGTAAAACCGCTACAGAAGAAGTCCAGTGCGGGAAACTGATCAGGTTGTAAAAGAAGTATACGCCCTGATGAAGAATTTGATGCTCGGTGAAGACGGATCATCAAAAAAATCTGGAGTTGAAGCGGGTGGCGAGAGTTCTCCGGAGCGGTGGGGTGTCCGGTCGTGAGAGAGAAGTAGGGAGGGGTGGTGCAGCGGAGGGAGGTGTGTGGTGCTGGCGCAGGAGGGGTTGTGCTCTTGGCGGGTCGAGCGGGGGGAGGTTTTCCTCTCGCGTGAGGAAGGGAGAGATAGCAAGGGATGCTCGGAAGTCGGAGGGGGAAGCAGCGACGCTCCAGCATTGGAGAGGGGTCATGGAGGGCGTGACGAGAGTCCGCAGTTCGTGGCAGCGGAGGGGGAGAATGCTTTCTCGGGGGGGGCGTGGATGCATGTTTCTCACATGAAGCCGGGGAGGGCTTGTTGGCGGTGCGGTGTGAGGGGGCATTTGGCGGCGGTTTGCGTTGGAGGCCCCGCTGTTTTGCTTGTGGAGGTTCGGGCCACAAGATGGTTGATTGTGGATCTCGTTCGCGAGCTGATGGGAGTCGGTTTATGTTGGGGGAATCGGGTGTTCAGCCGAGGATCCCACGCTTAAAGGTGGATGTGCATGGCGTTGAAGGTCGCTCGTATGCTCAGGTGGTGGCTGGTGGTGCATGCAGCTCCTCGACGGGTGAATCGTCTTCGGTTCGTAAGGAGCTACCTACATCGACAAAAGATTCCTGGGGTGACGCTTTGATTGTGCGGGAGCAGGGTTGTCGAAGGTCGAAGGGTGGCAGGGCGATCATTGGCTTCTCTGTGGGTGAATGCATGTCCATTGATGTCGTGAGCAACCTTCTCCATGAGGTCCTGGGCGATCGGTTCTCGAGGGACGTCGTCGCCTTAGGCCCAAGGAGGTGATGTGTTAGGGGGCTGTCGAACGAGCAGCGTCTCAGGATGATTCATGGCGATTTGGTGGGTGGGCTCGCTTGGAGGGACCTGCGCTTTGTGGACGAGGCCTGCGTTGACGTCGAGGTATGCGTTGCTGAGGTTCGTGGCATCCCCTTCCTGTCACGTTCGGTCCACTGCCTAAGGCGTCCGCTGCGGAGATGGGGTGAGGTTCTAGCGATCACCGATGATGGAATGTCTCCGGGGTCTGACCCCTCCGTGACGAGGGTACTCATGGAATGCAGCAAGTCCTTTGATAAAGTGGTGGACCAGGACTTCTTCGGAGACTTGAGGATCGACCGTTTCTATTGCCGGCTGGAGATGTCAGTGGTGTCTCCTCCGCCGCCTCCGGTGGTGGGCGATGGTGTCGTGCCTTCGGAGGCTGGAAGAGGGAAGGGCGTCGATTCGTTTCTCGAGGCACAGGTGTCTCCGCATGGTGCCGCTTCGGGGGGTTCGTCCCGCCATGATGTTTTCGTGAGTCACTTCGACTCATGTGTACATCCCCTACATCCTTTTTCCTGGGATCGCTGCATGGATGCTTCTCTTAGCGGTTTCCCTGGTGATGTGGCAGGAAGTTGCTCGGGGAACGAGAGAGATTTCTGCTTTTCGAAAGGGGCGCCCGTCGGCCCGGGATCTCGTTACGGGCCTTCACTTCAGATATTCGGGTGACACGTCTGTTGACCGGACCCTCTTTCGGACCCTGGTGTGGATCGGTCGGGCGGATTGTGGAACTCGATCCGTTCGAGCTTGATGAGGTGGCCCATCACTTACCAGATCAAGGGCAGATGGTTGGGGGGTCGACTGAGGGGGTGGGAGTCCACCGCTTCGTGGCTCCCACTCTCTCATCGCTTACGTGGAAGTGGACGCGGGCCTTCAGCAGGGGTCTCCCTCCTCCTCGTCCTGGTCTTTCCTCTCTCATGGTCCCTCCGCGGTTCCAGTGGAGGCTCCGGTGGATGTTGAGGTTGATGGGGAGTCTAGAAGAAGATCGGCAAAGCGGTACAGAAGGAGAAACAGATCGCGCACGAAGATGGGGGAGATTCAGACATGCTTCACTCTCAAAGAGACGGTGGCGGCGGCTGCTGGTGTGGTTCGATCAGGTGGGTGCATCGAAGGTTCCTCATGAAGGTGTTATCCTGGAATGTGCGGGGGTTGGGGGATGCAGATAAGCGGAGAACGTTGGGTGCCAGGTTCACGGAATGGGGCTGCGATGTGGTGTTGCTTCAGGAAACCAAGCTTCCAGTGATGGGGGAAGCTCTTTGGCGGTCGTTTGGTGCGGGGAGCCTGGATGAGTTTCGTGCCCTGGATGCGGTGGGCTCTGCGGGCGGTCTCCTCATTGCGTGGAGGTCGACGGCTTTCTCCTTCAATTCTGTCTCCAGGGGGTGTCATTCTATTTACGTCTCCCTCACGAGGCTGGAGGACTCTTCTGCTATTGTGTTCTCCTGTGCTTACGGTCCTTGATGCTATATTAAGAGAAGGGAGTTGTGGGAGGAGCTTATCGGGGTCAGTCCCCAGTTTGCAGGCCTTCCTTGGCTGATTGGGGGGGATTTTAATGTTACATTGCGCGCTTCGGATCGACCCCGTTCGAGGGGGGGTGCGGATCCGGGCTCGGCAGATTTTTCGCATCTTATTGACTTCCTGGCTCTAGAGGATTTACGTGCAACTGACGTTTTGTATACGTGGAGGAACTCGTCTTAGAGGTCTTGCATTGACAGGTTTCTGGCTACTGAGGCCCTTATGACGGCCTTCCCCCTTGCTCTTGTTTTCTCCTACCCGCGCTCATACTCTGACCACACCCCATTCATGTGGGACTCGGGTGTGTCGTCTCCCTCTTCTGGCTTCTTTAGATACGAGAAGTGTTGGTTTCTGGAGGACGGCTTCAAGAGCTACGTGGCGGATGTTTGGGGGCAGGAGTGTGGTGGGGGGTCGGTTGTGGTGAGATTTGCTCGGAAGCTGGTGCTTTTACGGAAAAAATAGGCAATTTATAAGAAAGTCTCGAGGGCCGCTCGGGCGTCTGCCAGAAGAGAGGCGGAGGAGATCGTAACCTCTCTTGATGCTTTGGAGGGGGCCAGGGATCTTCATGCCGACGAGTTGGCTTCCAGAGCGGCTGCCCAAACGAGGGTGGAGTTGGAGGACCGGAAGCGGGTGGCGGAGTGGCGTCAGGGGCAAGAATCTCTTGGCTAAGGGGAGGGGACGCAAACTCATCTTATTTCCATAGGGTGTCTAGCAACAGAAGACGCTCGAATTTTATTCGGTCCATCTCGTTTGATGGCAGGGTGGTGGTGGGGGAGAATGTCCTGGGGAGGGAGGTGGTGCGATACTTCAAGGATTTTACCTCAGCGCGCGCAGCTAGGCGTTGGATTTGGTCGGGGGCGGGGGCCCAGACTCTTTCGCCTTTGCTTCGCGATGACTTGACGAAGGAGGTGACTATGGAGGAGGTCAAGAAGGCCGTCTGGGATCTCAACGACAATGGCTCGCCGGGGCCGGATGGGTTCACGGTTGCTTTTTACAAGGACTTTTGGGAGTTGGTGGGGCAGGAGGTCTGGGAAGTTATTATCGAATTTTATAGGGGTAATGCGGGCTTCGACAAAATCAATAGGGCTATCATCGTCTTGTTGCTGAAGATATCCTCCGCCGAACGTATTGAGGACTTCCGTCCTATTGCGATCTCCAATGGTCTTTATTTGATTGTGGCGAAGGTGTTCGCTCGTAGGCTGGCCCCGGTGCTTGAGGGTTTAATTTCTCCAGTGCAGGCGGCTTTCATTCGCGGTCGTCAGATTGCCGATGTCACGGCTTTGGCCTATGATATGGTGCAGAGTTGGGTTAGGGATGGAGATCGTGGGGTGCTCTGGAAAGTCGACTTTGCTAAGGCTTATGACTCGCTCGATTGGACTTTCTTGTGGTCGGTTCTAAGAGCTCGTGGTTTTCCGAAGATTTGGATCTCTTGGATGCGTCGATGCGTCTCCACGGCTTCGTTCTCGATTATGATTAATGGGCGCATGGTGGGTGATCGTTTCCAACCTCGGCGAGGGGTGCGGCAAGGCTGCCCTCTGGCCCCCCTTCTATTTGTCCTGGCGGTTGATATGCTTGCTCGGATGGCGGCTCGTGTGGTTGATAGTGGTCTCTCGATGGGCTTCTCCTGCGGCGACCGGGTGATCCCGATCCTTCAGTACGCCGACGATACGATCGTGTTCATTAAAGGGGGCGTGAGGAGGTCAGGGGCATGGCCGCGACTTTGGAGGTGTTCAGCGAGTTATCGGGCCTGCTCATAAATTCGAGCAAGTCCATGGTGATCCCCTTTGGCTTGGATGCGGAGGAGGCGTCTGATTGTGGTCTAGCCCTGGGCTCGCCCCCTGCCCTTCTTCCGATTGACTACTTGAGCATGCCCCTGGGGGCGGGTAGGGCTCGGCTGCGCGACTGGTCCAAGGTGGTCGAGAAGGTGGAGATGCGGCTCTCCGGTTGGAGTTCGGCCTTGCTTTCGAGGGGTGGTCGCCTCGTCCTCATCAAATTTGTACTATCGTCTATCCCTGTTTACTATCTCTCCAATTGGAAGCTGCCGGTGGGTGTCCGTCGGCGCATTAAGAAGTTGATGCGGAATTTTCTGTGGGGGAGAGGGGGGCCTTCGACGTGTGGGCTGCATCTCGTGGGGTGGGAGGTGACGAAGAGGAAGTGTGAAGGGGGTCTTGGCATCCGTCGACTCGACCGTGTCAATGACGCCCTTCTCTTAAAATGGGTGAACAGATTATGGGGTGATTGTGATGACTTCTGCTCGACCGTCCTTCGTGACATTCTTGGTTTAAGTGGGGTTATGCTTGGGGGGGTTGGCTGTCTCTGCTCTCGGACGCCCTTTTGGCGTAGGGTCGTGGCGGTGGGCCAACGTTACTGCGATCTTTTTGTTCCTGGTCTCGGGGATGGAAGGTCTTTCAAATTCTGGTCGGACAGATGGGCTGGTGGGGCTCCTTTAAGGGAGTTGTTCCCGCAGTTATTTGCTTTGGCGGCCGATGGCCATGCTTCTGTGGCTTCATGTTGGTCGGGGGATGGCTAGCTTCCAATCCTTCTTGGCAGCCTCTCTGATCAAAGGTTCGAGGAGTTTCTTAGTCTTCTGGATGCTATTAAGAATGCGCCCAGGCCCACGAGGGGGAGAGATCACTGGGCTTGGCGGGAGGGCTCCTTCACGACGAGGAAGGCTTTCATGGCGATTTCCCAACACCCTCAGTTGTGGCCGAACCCCTTGAGCCGTGACTGCAACTTTATATGGAAATTGAAGCTCCCGGAGAAGGTGTCTATTTTCCTTTGGCTCTTTCGCAGGGGGAGGATTTTAACGAGGGATCGATGTGCTAGGTTGCTTGGTGGCTTGGCTTCGGTGGAATGTGCTCTTTGCGGCAATGACGTGGAATCCTTAAATCACCTTTTCTTCTCCTGCACTATCACTGGAGGTGTTTGGGAGGAGGCGAGGCTGTCTTGGATCAATACTGCTGACTCGGTCGCTTTCTGGGAGTCTGTCCTGTCAAACAAAGATAGGGGTCGCAGGGATTTCTTGGGTCTCTTCGCGTGCATTTGGGCGATTTGGCTGGGCGTAACGCAACAATTTTTAGAGGCCAGAGATTTTACAAAGAAAATGTACTATCTCACTCGGCCAGGCTAACGGTCGACTGGTCGTTGATGTAACTCACGCTTGGTCGGTTGGGTGGGGTCTTCTTGGACCGGTTTTTTTTCTTGCTTCTCACCTTGTATCTACCTTTTTACTTTCCATCTTTTTAATAATAAAGAAGGGGCGAACACCACGTCGTGTCTCCCCCGAAGTCTTAGACTTCAAAAAAAAGAAATCTGGAGTACCAGCCTGTCAATCGTAGACGTGCAGATGTCCTAAAGAATACATCATTTCTGACTCCCCCTTTCTCCCATACTTGACAAAATAAAGAGCTTGAAACATCAAGTTGGGAGAAACAAAACATACAATTTTTTTATAAATCATCATTTGTTTTTTCATAGCCATCCCCCCTTTTTTTGGCTATTCTCTTCTTCTTTTCTTTTCCCTCTTTTTTTAAGTAGTTCAACATTTTTTTACGTCTTTTCTTTATATTTTTCTTTTTTTTACAATTGGGGCTCACATTTCTCTCTCTCTCTTTTTACAAAAAACGGCTGATTTGAGCCTTTACAATAGCAGAAGAGTTTTTTTTCACAGTCTCTTTTTTTTACTTCTGCCTTCTCTTTATCCTTTTTTTAAACATGGCAGTTGCGGGCCCCTTCGGGTCTCTCTTTATTATTTCTTTAATAACATTAAGGCGGTCCGTGTGGGCTGAAACCCTCCCACCCCCACCCCCTTTTTGTTTTACTTATTAGGGTTCCCAAATGGAACCCTTTCTCGTTAAGTCGTCGCCCCAGTAAGAGGAGCGGCATCAATCGGAGGGGCGCCACAGATATGGAGTATCGATCTGATACGTCGCCTGCATCACACCGCCTTCAGGAGCCTTTGCACGAAGGTGGCGGAGATTGGAGAGGTGGCGACGTCGCCTGCTAACGGAGCATGGGAAGGTGTTGAAGGTCAAGCCCTTCGAACTTGGGGCCCCGCCTGCTGCGAGTACGGCTGCTACCCAAGGATGAAGGCTCCGCCTGATCGAGAACCACAAGGGGAGGAGATCACGTGCGATTCCCCCTGGGAACCTTTTTCCTGGACCCCCGTCGCCCTTGATGGTTTGTTGAGGGTTCACTGTCGAGGAAAGAAGAGGTCGCCGCCTGCAGCAGAGGACAGCACCGCTTCTGTTGGAGATGCGAGGGAGGAGAGGCTCCTCGCCTGGGAGAAGAGGTGCAGTGTCGGAGATGTGCGTCGCCCGCTCTTTTTTTCAGATATGGAGGAAGTGTGATTTGGGGTCGGGGCCTTCACCCCCCACCCCCTTTTTTTACTTTGAAGACCGTTGGCAGTGTTGCGTGATCGTCGTCCGGGTGACATGGAGGGGAGATCTGATGCCGCAGGAGAGGTATGATGCCTTCTGGACCTCACCGCATGGAGCTCAAAGGAGACACGGCAAGAAGAGCCGCTTGGACTTCAAGTTGGTGGCGTGAGGTCGTGATCGCCCTCTTTTTTTTTCTACGACTTGGAGTTTAGAGGATGCGCCACCAACTATTCTCCTCTCGAAGAAGAGGGGAGTGATTGTCGAAGAAGGATGTGCCGACGCCCGATGTAGAAGAGATGGGGCACCGCTTGAGCGCCTAGAGGGTTCCTATTGAAATCCTAGAACTTTGGCCCAAACTTGAACAAACAACAACATTCTTCAACTAATAAATCTTTGAGAATATTAAACTCCAAAAATGAATTTCAAATAAAAATAAAGAACTTGAAATCCTCAAGAATCGAACCCGCTCTGATACCATACTGAAATCTGAGAAGCGAAAGCAGAATCGATAAAACAAGAACGATAAACATCAAGAACGATGATTTATGTGGAACCCTACTCCCTAAGGAGCGAGATGAAATCACGGGAGAAGCCCTCAAAGGGGCGGATATTCTATTGAATTTCTCATTGAGTACAGGGGGTGTGGGGATCTTTATATACCCCCACAGACAAACCAAAGTCCTATTGCTCATCCATGTGGGACTAAACATTAGTGGGGTAATTGGATCTTGGTGAGATCTAATTACCCACCAATTACATTATCTAACAGTCATGATGATTGCATCGATCGCCAGTATATTTGAAGATGTGTCCGAGTATATTCGAGAGGGGACATAGGAGGATCCGGTCACATCACGCTTGGTGCATCGCGCGAATGCGAGAGAAGTTCAGAGATTCTGGGTAGAGGAAGGCACCTCTATGTGAAGGGCAACAGGCCCTACATTCCCTTGAGCGATAGCTTAAGGAAGATGATGTTAAAGAAGGCACATGGTGCATCGTAGGATGGACATCCAAGGGTGGCGTGCACACTCACGCTCCTCTCAAGCTACTCTTGGTAGAAGATGGAGGAAGATAAAGAAGTCTACATGCATACTTGTCTTATATACCAACAAGACAAGAAAGATAAGAAGATGATGATAGGAATGATGAAGCCCATGCCTATTCCTTCGCATCCATGGGAGAGTGACTCCATGGATTTCATTATTGAGTCCCTGACGGTGGATGGCAACAATGTTGTGATGGTAGTAATCGGTCGCTTCTCCAAATACACGGTCTTCGTACCAACACCCAAGGAATGCACAATAGAGACCAAGAAAATATTCTTGCAAAACGTGGTGAAGCATCGAGCATACTGATTTTTTTAAAAGAAAAAGGATGACCACCATACAGGTGTGCATCCAAAAAAGTTCGCAAGTAATTCACAAGGCTACAAGTGCAGAGATTTTTAAAGCTAAAAAATACACGATCTAACTATTCTCTAGTGCTTTTGCATTCGCAATTACATCTTCACCATAGTACCAATCGTGCCAAAAGATTATCCCATATATTGCCAGTGAAAGATCCCATATCACAACCACGATAATGGATCTATCATCCTCCAAGCCACGCCATTTAGATCTGATAGACTCCCATAAACTTGTTACGTAATCTATCATAACCCAATTGTTACCAATCTTGACCAAACATCTACAAAAACCCACACATGTAAAGAATAAGCGACATGCATTTTCAATGACCTCCAAGCATTACACACACTATGTATTTATGCCCTGCAAGAAACATAGGAGATTGTCTCCAGCCTAGGCCTCTTGCTGGCACATTCCAATGCCAAAATCTCCTAAAATCAACAATGCAACCACCTGGGTAAAAAGGCACCAGCCCCATTAGAGTTTTGTACGCTTTCCGGACAATGAATCTTCCATCATTCCAGCACCATCAGTTACTCCCATTCGCCGGCCCCTCCTGATCTTCCAAAACTTCCAGCATCTCCAAAAGATCTACCTTTCGTACACCAGAAATATCTGAAGGAAAAAGAAAGGAAAAAGGAGGAACCTCCCCACACATCCTCTACCAAACAATTTGGATCTAGAGCCAGTGCCATCAAGTGAGGGAAAAGAGCCGCAAGGACACCCCCCCCCCCCTTATGTCCATTTATCACACTAGAACCAAGTCCCCTCCCATCTCCAAGAACCACTCGTAAAAATGGTTGCACATCCTGCAACACGAATAGATCCTCCTTTAGAAATGCAAGGGTACGGAATCGCATTCTCCAATGATTAGCAATGAGGAGGATGTCCCATAGATCTTTCGAATCCAAGAACACACCAAACTTCCACAATCACCTCAGATGTGGGCAATCCACTTGCATAATAGGGCTTTATTCATTTCTGCCAAATTATAGACACCAAGTCCATCATCCTTGGACATAATAATAGTCTTCTAATCGACCACAGGACAATACGAGTGACTGCAATGCGCGATTCGCATGCCGATTTTGGACGACCATGTTCAAGATGATGGAATAAAATCTTAAATTCTCTACCAGGAACCACCCGCAGATAGATGGACAGGCGGAGTGGATTAATGCACTGTTGGAAGAGTATCCGAGGAAATATGACAACCAATCATTACAATTGTGTGAGCTTATTGGATACTGCACAATTCTACTACAACCTGCAGACCTCCTCCACATGCTAGAATCCATTCGAGACTGAGATGGCTTGGGCAGGCAACCCATGACACCACACGAAGTGGCTAAGCAAAACAGCCGAGGTGGTGTCTCGTTGGATACAATTTCGCACTAGAAAGGCGATGTGTCGGCTCACACTCACACTCTATCCTTTGTCTTCTTTATGTAATTTGCCCAACAGGTTTCTCTTCTAATATAAGAGAACCCTAGAGCTTCATGAATAAGCAAGTTATTATTTTCTCTCAACATGGTATGAAAGTGACGATCTTAGACCAAAGTTCTCATACCCCGCCCATGCCCAACCCCCCCCCACGTGTCACAGTGTGTCACCTGCAACGCCGCACAGCATCTGCATGCACCGCCCGAGGC
Organism: Ottelia alismoides; assembly: GCA_037367405.1. Lineage (NCBI taxonomy): Eukaryota > Viridiplantae > Streptophyta > Magnoliopsida > Alismatales > Hydrocharitaceae > Ottelia > Ottelia alismoides. The sequence goes on from JAZKJV010000781.1 coordinate 673,354, forward strand.
CACAACGTGGCACCAATGCAGCCTCCAACCAGGCCTTCCAGCACTGGTGTTGGAGCATACACGGGCCCCATAGGTGATGCCCTAGCACCCCATAGGCATCGTCCTGGCCCTTGTGCCTATTTCTCTCCTCTCTGTAGCTGGACTATAGTCTGAAAAGACTTGATTTTGACCGAAAAAGGTGATTTCAGACCTATAATCGCTTTTACATCTTTAGCATGGATCGAGGATTGACGAGGATGGTTGTAAGAGTCTATACGTACAACCAATCCTATATATGATCGTGTGGACTCGCTCGGATCAGTTTATTTCCCCAGTCGAGTTTTGCTTTAACCTTATTTATCATGTCAGAGAACAAGGGTCATGTCTTCTCTTCATTCGGTGCCTTCAAGGGCCTGGCTCCCATCATGAAGATGGATGGGACAAACTATGAGTTGTGGCTCATGTAGTTTATGATCCTTATATGGTGCAATAACAAGGAGTACATTCAGACAAAGCCTGAGCCGACAGAGAAGACTGGTGACAATGCTTCGTGGAAGCAAGATGACAAGTACGCACGTGTTTGGCTCTCTGGGACACTCGCCATAAAGATCGCCAACGATATTGTGAAGTAGCGCACAACAGAGGTGATGTGGATATTTTGGAGGCCACGTACGCCCAAGCGAAGAACGAGACCAAGATTCTTCAACTACAATTTGATATATACACGACCAACCAGAATGGTCATCCTCTGCAAACATTCTACTCTTCGCTTCGTGGCATGTTTGAGAAGATCCACAGCTTCATGCTCATTACCACTTCTACGGAGCAGATGATAGCATACTAAACTCCACAATGGTTGTAGTTTTCTTAGCAGCCCACGAACCGGAGTATGAGGTCGCACACGCATAGCTTCTTATAGGCGTGACCATACCTCCCATGGAGGCCTACAGTCGTCTCAACATGCTTCTTATCACACCTATTGCCACCACACAAACCTCATCAACGGTAGTTGCATCTCACAACAGCAGAGGTTCCACATAGTTCAGACGGAGTGAACCCCATGGCAGAGGAGGTGGATGACAGCGTGACCCTCCACCTACTACCGTCATCCAGGCCACTATGATGATACAAGCTATCAGAAGTATGGATACCCCACATCTGCTCGTATGGCTCAGCAGACTGAGCCCCTAGACAGTCTGACTCCTCAGACAGATTCATGCCTTGATGATATTGTCTCCCATCTAAGGGAGATAATGACTCATGTTGCTGGCACCACTACAAATTCCCCAGATGTTGTGGTCGTTGCTAGAGCCTCTTCAAGCTCCTCAAATATAGCATATGACTATATCAGTGATAGCAGAGTAGATATGACAAAGTGGATCGTGAACTCTCGTGATTCTCGTCGTTTATGCAAAAACAGAACACATTTCAGTTCTTACAGATGTATACCCTCGGTAGATGGGTCGTCATAGCGAACGAGGTTTGCTTACCAATCACAGGATAGGGGGAGGTGCATTTGATACCATCCATGCACTTGCAAAATGTTTTATATGTTCCTGAATTTCAGATGAATATGCTTTCTATTAGTCAGATTACGAAGGATCTGCATTGTTGTGCCATTTTTTACTCATCTTCTCTTGTGTTTTAGGACATACTTACAAGTAAGGTGATTGGATGTGGTCATGAGCAGTGGTAGCTCTACAAATAAATCAGGCCTCCTCATGATGGTGCATCTATTATTCTCATTAGACCAGTATCTCCATACTTGTGGTATCTTCGTTTTAGGCATCTTCCTCTGTAGAAGATGTGCCATGTCCTCTCATAGATTTCCATGCGATCTTTCTTTCGGTGTGAGGCTTGCCAGCTTGGGACGCATCACCGTTCTTCATTCCTTAGTCATTAAAGTCATAGCAGTACTCAGTTATTTGAGCTTATTCACTTAGATATTTGTAATTACAATCATATTCCCGATCACCATGGACATCGTTTTTATTTTGTTGTTGTGGATGACTACTCTAGACTTTCTTGGGTCAAAAACAAGTATGAGAATGGGTTTGTCATTAAATCATTTATGAATGATATAGAGAACATTTTTCTGCTATTGTCAAGTTTTTACGCACTAACAATGCCTTAGAGTTCTGCACTTTATAGCTATCATATTTTTCAGGTATCTTGGCATTGTACACCAGACATCGTGTGCCTACAAATCCCAGCAGAACGGTGTTGCTGAATGCAAACACCATCATTTACTTGATGTCATCCGGACTCTTTCAATCCAGAGGCATGTCCCTCACTCTTTCTGGGGTGATGTGGCCCTCACAACGTACTACTTGGTAAACAACATACCATTGTTGGGAAAAACGATTAATCTGTGTTTCATGATAACCCTAGTCTCTCTTATATAGGGGAGAGACCTAAGGGTAAATTATATAAGATAGACAAAGAAAACTAAAAATAACATAAACAATGTATGAAGAACAGAAATATCTCTACACTCCCCCTCAAGTTGGAGCATAGATATCGATCATGCTCAACTTGAATGAGCATTTCTGAAATGGTGCCCTGAGTAATGCCTTGGTGAAAATGTCAGCTGTTTGTTCTCCTGAACTGACATAATTGGTATGAATCAGGCCCTTCTGGATCATATCTCTGGTAAGAGACAATCCACCTCAATGTGTTTGGTTCGTTCAAGGAAAGCTGGATTGTTTGCAATAAACAAGGCTGCATGATTATCACACTGTAGCTGCATGGGAAGTGGTACGTCGATGTGCAAATCCATAAGCATTGCTCTTACCCACATCATTTCTGTGCTTGCTTGAGTCATAGCCCTGTATTCAGACTCGGCGCTTGACCTGGCCACCACTGTATGTTTCTTGCTTTTCCAAGAAACCATATAACTTCCCACAAACACAGCAAACCCCGACGTGGACTTTCTGTCCTTTGGGCATCCTGCATAATCTGCATCAGCACACGCAGATACTGAAAGCAGTGTTCCCTTTTTGAACAATAATCCTGCACCTGGAGAAGACTTCAGATATCTCAAAATCATATATATAGCATCCATATGGACCTGTCGAGGTTGCTCCATGAATTGACTCACCCGACTTACTGGAAAGGCAATATCGGGTCTCGTAATAGTAATGTAAAGTAGTTTACCCACCATTTCTCTATATCTCCTTTTATCAACCTCCTCCGTATCATCATCATCATACAGCTTCATGCTAGGGTCCATTGGGGTACTGGATGGTCGACACCCCACCATACATGTCTCAATAAGCAGATTCGTGACATATTTCCTTTGGGTCATTACAAGACCCTGAGCATTCCTTGCAAATTCAAGCCCCAAGAAATACCTTAGAGTACCAAGGTCTTTGGTAACAAAGTGATGACCCAGAAATTCTTTTACCATCTTCACTCCCTGCACATCATCTCCTGTAACAAGGATGTCATCTACATATACCATAATGACTATAGTACCTCTAGTTGTCTTCCGCACAAAGAGTGAGTGGTCCGAGTTTGACCTTTTGAAACCTTCTTTCTCAATTACATCTGACAACTTCTGAAACCACGCCCTCGGGCTTTGTTTAAGGCCATATATTGCCTTATGAAGTCTACAAACCTGCTGACACTCCCCCTCAGCAGTAAACCCAGGTGGTTGTTGCATGTAGAAACCCCGACGTGGACTTTCTGTCCTTTGGGCATCCTGCATAATCTGCATCAGCACACGCAGATACTGAAAGCAGTGCTCCCTTTTTGAACAATAATCCTGCACCTGGAGAAGACTTCAGATATCTCAAAATCATATATATAGCATCCATATGGACCTGTCGAGGTTGCTCCATGAATTGACTCACCCGACTTACTGGAAAGGCAATATCGGGTCTCGTAATAGTAATGTAAAGTAGTTTGCCCACCATTTCTCTATATCTCCTTTTATCAACCTCCTCCGTATCATCATCATACAGCTTCATGCTAGGGTCCATTGGGGTACTGGATGGTCGACACCCCACCATACATGTCTCAATAAGCAGATCCGTGACATATTTCCTTTGGGTCATTACAAGAACCTGAGCATTCCTTGCAAATTCAAGCCCCAAGAAATACCTTAGAGTACCAAGGTCTTTGGTAACAAAGTGATGACCCAGAAATTCTTTTACCATCTTCACTCCCTGCACATCATCTCCTGTAACAAGGATGTCATCTACATATACCATAATGACTATAGTACCTCTAGTTGTCTTCCGCACAAAGAGTGAGTGGTCCGAGTTTGACCTTTTGAAACCTTCTTTCTCAATTACATCTGACAACTTCTGAAACCACGCCCTCGGGCTTTGTTTAAGGCCATATATTGCCTTATGAAGTCTACAAACCTGCTGACACTCCCCCTCAGCAGTAAACCCAGGTGGTTGTTGCATGTAGAAACCCCGACGTGGACTTTCTGTCCTTTGGGCATCCTGCATAATCTGCATCAGCACACGCAGATACTGAAAGCAGTGCTCCCTTTTTGAACAATAATCCTACACCTGGAGAAGACTTCAGATATCTCAAAATCATATATACAGCATCCATATGGACATGTCGAGGTTGCTCCATGAATTGACTCACCAGACTTACTGGAAAGGCAATATCGGGTCTCGTAATAGTAATGTAAAGTAGTTTGCCCACCATTTCTCTATATCTCCTTTTATCAACCTCCTCCGTATCATCATCATCATACAGCTTCATGCTAGGGTCCATTGGGGTACTGTATGGTCGACACCCCACCATACATGTCTCAATAAGCAGATCCGTGACATATTTCCTTTGGGTCATTACAAGAACCTGAGCATTCCTTGCAAATTCAAGCCCCAAGAAATACCTTAGAGTACCAAGGTCTTTGGTAACAAAGTGATGACCCAGAAATTCTTTTACCATCTTCACTCCCTGCACATCATCTCCTGTAACAAGGATGTCATCTACATATACCATAATGACTATAGTACCTCTAGTTGTCTTCCGCACAAAGAGTGAGTGGTCCGAGTTTGACCTTTTGAAACCTTCTTTCTCAATTAGATCTGACAACTTCTGAAACCACGCCCTCGGGCTTTGTTTAAGGCCATATATTGCCTTATGAAGCCTACAAACCTGCTGACACTCCCCCTCAGCAGTAAACCCAGGTGGTTGTTGCATGTAGACTTCCTCTTGTTGATCACCATATAAAAAGGCATTTTTAACATCCAACTGAAACAAGGGCCAATCACGTACCACAGCCACTGTAAGGAGTACACGGAGGGTAGAATGTCGCGCAACTGGAGAAAAAGTATCCAAAAAATCCACGCCATACGTCTGCGTGAACCCCCTTGCTACCAATCTGGCCTTGTACCGATATAGAGAACCATTTGCATGATACTTGACAATGAAGACTCATTTGCAGCTGACAATGGACGCACCTGGGGGGTGGCGAAACCAAGGTCCAAGTACCACGCGATCGTAGGGCAGCCATCTCTTCTTCCATCGCTAAACGCCAACTGCTATCCTTCAAGGCATCCTGATAATTCCGTGGAATTTCTACAGTAGATAGCACAGCTGCAAACCTCTGAAAAACCGCCTGCCAGTCTGTGAAGAGAGACCTGTGAGGTAATAGGATAGGAAGCACAAGACCGCTTCTGCTTCCGAAGTGCAATCGGTAAATCCAGATCTGCAGATGTGTCCCGTATCCTGAAAGTATCCCCCCTAATAATTGCTACACAGATATATCGTCAGACCCATCACTAGAACAAAGTATGTCAGAACAAACCTGAAGCGCAGTGATGGATGGATGTGTGCCAGGAGCAGAGACAGTCCGACGGGTGAGAATTTAGGAAACAGTGGTAGGTGGTGGTGGTGGGGGTGGAGGTGGTGGCATAGGTGAAAATGGTACTACTGGTGGTGAATACACAGGAGGAGGAGGTACAAAGATTCCTTCATCAGAACTAGACAAGACCAACCGTTCACTCGCACAAGAGAACTACATTACCGATTCAAAGAAGGTAACATCGGCACTAATATAATATTTTCAACGCAACGGGTCATAACACCGATATCCCTTTTGAGTCCATGAGTAACCAACAAAGACACACTTAACAGCTCTAAGAGAGAGCTTGTCAAGACCTGGAGTTAACTGATGAACGAAGGCCACGCAACAAACACCCTAGGAGGTAAAGAGAATAATTCTTTTTCAGGGAAGACAAGAGAGAAAGGAGTTTTCTCACACAAGACGATCGATAGCATGCGATTGACCAAGTAGCATGCAGTAAGAACTGCGTCACCCCAGAAAGAAGGTGGGGCAGGGCTTTGAATCAGGAGACTGCGGGTGACATCAAGCAAGTGACGATGTTTCCTTTCTGCAACACCATTCTGTTGGGATGTGTAAGCACAAAATGTTTGGTGTATAATACCACGGGATGAGAGGAAATGAGACAGGGCACGAGTACAAAATTCCAAAGCGTTATCAGTTCTCAAAGTTTCAATAGACACTGAGAAAATATTTTGTACTTCATTGATAAAATTTTTTATTAGATCCCCAGCTTCAGATTTATTTTTCAATAGAAAAACCCAAGACAGTCGAGAAAAATCATCCACAGGAACAAGATAATAACGATGTCCCTGGTGATCTGGAACACGACTAGGACCCCATATGTCAACATGAAACATATCAAAAGGGGAGCCACTGCTCCGACTCGGACGACTAGGAAAAACAGAGCGATGATGTTTTCCCAACTGACATGCCTCGCATTGAAAGGATGCTCCTGGTGATATCTGAGGCAATACACGACAAAACTTCTGAAGTGGGAGATGACCAAACCGCAGGTGCCAGGTGTAAGGAGAAACAGAGCCTGACTCACAAGAAGAAACACCAGCAAATGACCCCTGGTCAAGACGATACAAACCACTGTGCTCACGGCCACATCCAATCACTTTGCCCGTAAGAATGTCCTGAAATACAAGAGATGAAGGGTCAAAAATAGCTCGACAATTTAAATCTTTTGTAATCTGACTAATGGATAACAGGTTCATAGAGAAATCAGGTGCATATAACACATTCTTTAGATGCATAGAGGGTGTCAAAATAACCTCCCCCTATCCTGTAATTGGGGAATGCGTCCCATCTGCAATCACAACTGTTCTACCATATCTAATATGTCTGTAAGACGTAAACTGATTCTGGTTACCGCATAAGTGATGGGTAGCACCAGAATCCATAATCCAGTCAGAAATCACATAACCATGACATGACGTGGTAGCAAAAGTACTACCTGAGGTACTGGGAGTGGCAGAAGTACTCGTAGACGCAGAGGCAGCAACATCGGAATAACTTCCAGGTGAAGTGGTGGAAACAGGAGATATAATATCTCTCAGCCTAGCAACAAGATCATCAAACCTCTGATCAGATGGTGGGGCAGCCTGAGTCTCAGCCTATTCTGCAACTCGAGCTCAAGCAGGAAAACCATGCTTAGAATAGCATGTTTCCTCGGTGTGCCCTGGACGATGACAGTACGTGCATGGATGACGAATACGTCCCCCTCTGCCACGGGGTCCACGCCCACGAGAAAAGGAAGAGCCTCCTCGACCTCTGGAGGCTGCCATGGATGAGGAGGTCTGGCCAGGAACTGTAGATGGAACTGTAATCCGATTGAGTCTGCGGAATGCTTCCTCCATTAGAGGAAAGTAGCATCCGCCAAGATCTGAGAGCGCGCCGCATCGTATTCCGGGTCTAGCGCAGCAAGGAAAACGCCGACCATAGTAGCATTCTTGTACGTCTTCTTTTGTTCCGGAGTCGCAGTCAGGGGCATGAAACTATGAAGTTTCTCAAACATCCCTCGTAGGGATGTATACAAAGAGTGGAGAGGACGGCCATTCTGCTTCACTGTAAATATATCATGTTGTAATTGGAGAATCTTCGTCTCGTTTCTTGCTTGAGAATATGTGGCCGCAAGAATGTCCCACATCGCCTTCGCCGTAGGTTGATGTAACACATCATTGGCGATCTCAGTTGTTAATGTGCCAGAAAGCCATACTTTAGCGTAAGCATCGTCTGCCTCCCAAGAGGCATGTACTCCAGTCTTCTCCAGCGGTTCTTCGGTAAGAATATGTTTCTTACCACTCGACTTCATGAGACTCAGGAACTGCATAGCCCAGAGCTCGTAATTAGTCCCATCAATTTTCACAATAGACGTCAGACCTCTGAAGGCGCCAGTGGAGGGAACATCAACCTTGCTTTCTGACATGATGTCGTTGGAGGAAGATAACCAAACAATAACTTGTAGCAACAAATGTCTACACAGACATGACTGGATTTGGTTGCGCGTGTAGACTCAAATCGCAACCAAATCCATCAGGCAAATGAGGACGCGCGCTCGCCTAGGGCAGAACAAAGCGGGCCAAAGGTCGCTGGTTGCGCAGGCCGCAGGCGACGAGGGGCCCCGCGGCGGCACAGGAGGAGTCCCGCGACGAGGGGGGTCCCGCGATGGTGAGAGGGATCCCGCGGCGGCGCAGGAGGGGTCCGTCGGCGGCGAGAAGAATGCTGTGGCGGCACAGGAGGATCCCGAGGCGGCGCAGGTGGCCTGTGACGCCGATAGGGGTTTGGGGGCGCGGGAGAGGAGAAGAGAGAGAGGAGGGGGCGGTAGGGTTAGGGCACAAGAGCTCCGGTCTAGGACCGCCACTCTGATACCATGTTGGGAAAATGATTAATCTGTGTTTCATGATAACCCTAGGCTATCTTATATAGGGGAGAGACCTAAGGGTAAATTACATAAGATAAGATAGACAAAGAAAACTAAAAATAACAGAAACAGTATATGAAGAACATAAATATCTCTACAACCATCTTCTATTTTAAGAGAATGGGTTCCTTTCTCAATTGTGTTTCCCGAAAAGGACATGTTCTCCCTGACATCCCAAGTATTTGGTTCTGTGGGATTTGTTCACAATGTGACATCTGGTCGTGACAAGATCTCCCATCGAGCTGTAAAGTGTTCGTAGGTATTCTCGTACCCAAAAATGGTACCAATGTTTTGATCCACTCTGAAGGAAATAGTTTGTCAGTATCGATGTCACATTCTTTGAGTTAGTTATGTATTTCTCTCCTACATGTGATAGGTTAACTCCATCAGACTCAGGTGAGGAGGTTTTCATGCCTCCTCCTATGCATGCACCACCTCCAGTACCTAATTTGCCTGCACCGCCACCACTATCTCCAATAACTACACGAGCTCATGTGGCTACCCCTAAACTGTCACCCACTACCTTGACTCGGTTTTTGTCATGTGTGTTTACTCGCAGGTCTTACCCCGTTCCCCCTACTCATGGGCCTTCGCCATCATACAGCATGCCCCATGTATGTAATGAGCATACTTTTCTACTGATGGCATTCGTGATTTCTCTATGCAGTAGGATTCTATACAGAATTCTGTAGTGGATGAGCAGGAGTGCTACCAGGAGGGTAGTTTACAGGTTCAGAGGAGGCAGGTGATCTTGATGTGCATATTGCTCTGTGGAAGCAGAGACGTACTTTTTTTTTGAAAGCCAGAAACAGGGGGATACACTCAGTGGTGTTCGCCCCATTTATTTATTTAAAAAATAAAAGGTAAACATGGAGTTTACAAAAGTAATGATAACACAAAACAAACAAAGCCACTACAAAACCCAATCATCAACCAACCACGCGCAGTGCATCTCCACATTTTCCTTGTAGAACTGTTTCCTGAAAAAAGAGATGCATCTATGCCCAGCCATATTCCCACAACATTGCCACGGGCCAAAGGATCGCCCGCCTCTCTCTGTCTCTATTCGCCACCAACGAACCACAAAAGGAAGCTAAATCGGTAGCGCAAACCCATGCCCTAGTTGTATCCTCCCAGAAGACAGTGACTTTCGAGCAAGTGAAGAAAAGGTGCTCAAAGGACTCCACCGCATTGTCGCATAAAATGCATCTGTCCGAGACGGAGCGAAGTAGCGTAGCGCAACGATCTCTCATCATCAATCTTTGCCTACGAAATAGCCATACGAAGAATCCAATCCGCTCGGGGAGCCTGAGACCCCAGAAGAAACGGCAGTCACGAATCATACTCTCCGAACGCGAGGGTGGGAGCCTACAATTCACTCCATAAGCCTTCCTCGCTGAGAAAGGGCCCATACGCCACGCCTAGTGATCTCTTCCCAGAGAAGGACGCCCCACATCCTTGATGGAGTCCAGCAAGGCAAGAAAGTCCTCGAGCCTTTGATCCGAGAAATTAGCAGAGAATGTCGGGAACCAACTACCATCTGACCAGCAAGTTGCGATCTTAGCATTTCTGGTAGCCGCCAGAGCGAACAGGCGAGGGAACCGCGAGCTCAAGGGCCCCTCCCCGTCCAATCATCAGTCCAAAATTTGAAAGATTCACCATCACCCAGCACCGGCCTGAACAGGGATAAAAACTTGGAGAAGACCTCCATGACCCCCTTCCAAAATGGCGAGGGGGATCCCACCAGATCAGCCGCTATCGGAGGCGCCCCACAGACGCCGTAAATCTCGCGCAAGACCTTGGTACAGAAATCATCCCCTGGACCCCAAACTCCGTTGGCCCACTTAAGAAGAAAAGCGTCATTTATATGATCCAAACTCCGAACCCCGAGCCCACCTGCGTTCTTGTGCCGCGTGATTTCACCCCATTCAACCAAGTGCATCCCCCCCCCCCCGACTCCTCTCCATGCTTGCCCCATAAAAACCTCCACATCAGCTTCTCAAGGCGATTGTGAATTCCCTTCGGCAGTCGACGATTAAACAAGAAATAAACAGGTGTAGAGGAGAGAACCGCCTTCAAGAGGACAAGGCGACCCCCTGTAGAAAGAATGGCCGACTTCCAACCTGCCAACCTTGTCTGCACCTTTTCCACGACCCTGAGCCAATCTCTCATCCTAGTTCTTCCCATTACCAAGGGCATCCCCGGGTAATCAATCGGTAAAGAGCCGCAATCGGACCCCAAAACCTGCTCACACGCATCCGCCTCCTCCGTCGAGAGACCAAAGGGGACCGCCTTCGACTTGTCCACATTCTTGAAAAGACCAGACATCTCACTGAAAAGATCCAGGGCCATAGACATGCCCGAAACCTCCGCGAGGCCCCCCTCAATGAAAAAGATAGTGTCGTCCACATATAGCAACAACGGGATCACTAAACCTCTCCTAAAGAATCCGGCCAATAATCCGGTTAGGGGTGCTAATCGAATCGAATACCTTCGAATCCTTAAGGATTCTAATTCAATTCATTATAAAAATTTCGAATCCGAACTCGAATCGAATTTCAAACGAATTTACTAACTTAAATTCAGATTCAATTCATTTAAAGTTTTGAATATTCAAATTCGATTCATTTTCTTTCGAATTTGAAATGTTAATTGATGTGTTAGAAATTATATAAATAATAGTATATGAAGAATAATATAATATAGATATTTTATTGTATTACTCTAATTTTGAAATTATATTACTATGTTAATATGAAAAAACTATAAAACTGAGGAAACTATCAAACCAATACGACATAGTGGATAAAAGTACCTAATTTTGATAACTATTATGTCTTTTACAATATAAATATACTCTTTTTAAAATGATGGAGAAAAGTATAAATATATTATAATTATATGAGCATGTCAAAGAGATGTAATATCCCTGACGAAAAAGCTGAACACATTATAATTATCATTGCATCTTAAAGGAAGACAAGATCAAACTTATATAGAAAGTCGATACAAATTAATATTGATATTTTAAATAATGAGAATAGTAAAAAAATAATGTAGCAAGATAACACCTCTTCATTAAGCATGATAATCTTCATTTATCAAAAAAATTGAGCCATGAAAATGAAATGTATGAATTTTTGATGTACAAAGGAACAACTTACATTATGGTGAGAAAAACTTGTCTATTACTCATGTGATGATAAATGTCGCATTGACAATGATAATCATCATGGATTGCCATGCCAGGAATCAAAACAACAAAAAAAGCAAAGGGAATATATCTAGATAAAATTTGAATCACGACAAATGTTAAGGAGGAACGCGAAGTAGCAAAATCATCATTTTAACATGCTAAGAGAAAGGCCACCATAATCTATCATGGGTATTTATGATCTTTGGTAGATAATGAAAGGGAGAATGGAAAAGGCAGTCTAAGGAATGTGAGAACATGAAAATAAATGTGTGGGTGAGGATTTAGAATAACAATCAATATTTGATCTTTCTTATTAGATTTCAAGACTAATATTTTTTTACTATTTTTTATATTTGATATTTAATCTTTAACTAATAGGATTATACATACATATATATACTTTTAAATTTGGTATAGATTAAAGTTCTTTGTATACTCTTAATGCCTCCAATTTTCTGAATAGTATGCTAAGATTGATTATTGTACTTTTACAAAGTAAGTCATATCTAAGCTACTATCACTAGACTAAAATAATAGTAAAGACATGAACTTAGATATTTTGTATAACCGGTGCATGAAGGACCCGCATTTCTGACTCATAATATTTTGCAGTCAAATCACTTGAACTTAGTTATAAAGAGGAAAGGAAGGGGATTGGATCTCATAAGGGGACCTAATGTTGCATATACACGTCATGCATTGACAAGTCACGTCAGTATAGTGTGATACTGTGAGACTATGGAAATCATAGCGGTAAAGGGAGAACATGATAAATCATATAAATAGAGCCTACATCTTCTATTTTAAGAGAATGGGTTCCTTTCTCAATTGTGTTTCCCGAAAAGGACATGTTCTCCCTGACATCCCAAGTATTTGGTTCTGTGGGATTTGTTCACAATGTGACATCTGGTTGTGACAAGATCTCCCATCGAGCTGTAAAGTGTTTGTAGGTATTCTCGTACCCAAAAATGGTACCAATGTTTTGATCCACTCTGAAGGAAATAGTTTGTCAGTATCGATGTCACATTCTTTGAGTTAGTTATGTATTTCTCTCCTACATGTGATAGGTTAACTCCATCAGACTCAGGTGAGGAGGTTTTCATGCCTCCTCCTATGCATGCACCACCTCCAGTACCTAATTTGCCTGCACCGCCACCACTATCTCCAATAACTACACGAGCTCATGTGGCTACCCCTAAACTGTCACCCACTACCTTGACTCGGTTTTTGTCATGTGTGTTTACTCGCAGGTCTTACCCCGTTCCCCCTACTCATGGGCCTTCGCCATCATACAGCATGTCCCATGTATGTAATGAGCATACTATTTCTACTGATGGCGTTCGTGATTTCTCTATGCAGTAGGATTCTATACAGAATTCTGTAGTGGATGAGCAAGAGTGCTACCAGGAGGGTAGTTTACAGGTTCAGAGGAGGCAGGTGATCTTGATGTGCATATTGCTCTGTGGAAGCAGAGACGTACTTTTTTTTTGAAAGCCAGAAACAGGGGGATACACTCAGTGGTGTTCGCCCCATTTATTTATTTAAAAAATAAAAGGTAAACATGGAGTTTACAAAAGTAATGATAACACAAAACAAACAAAGCCACTACAAAACCCAATCATCAACCAACCACGCGCAGTGCATCTCCACATTTTCCTTGTAGAACTGTTTCCCTGAAAAAAGAGATGCATCTATGCCCAGCCATATTCCCACAACGTTGCCACGGGCCAAAGGATCGCCCGCCTCTCTCTGTCTCTATTGGCCACCAACGAACCACAAAAGGAAGCTAAATCGGTAGCGCAAACCCATGCCCTAGTTGTATCCTCCCAGAAGACAGTGACTTTCGAGCAAGTGAAGAAAAGGTGCTCAAGGGACTCCACCGCATTGTCGCATAAAATGCATCTGTCCGAGACGGAGCGAAGTAGCGTAGCGCAACGATCTCTCATCATCAATCTTTGCCTACGAAATAGCCATACGAAGAATCCAATCCGCTCGGGGAGCCTGAGACCCCAGAAGAAACGGCAGTCACGAATCATACTCTCAGAACGCGAGGGTGGGAGCCTACAATTCACTCCATAAGCCTTCCTCGCTGAGAAAGGGCCCACACACCACGCCTAGTGATCTCTTCCCAGAGAAGGACGCCCCACATCCTTGATGGAGTCCAGCAAGGCAAGAAAGTCCTCGAGCCTTTGATCCGAGAAATTAGCAGAGAATGTCGAGAACCAACTACCATCTGACCAGCAAGTTACGATCTTAGCATTTCTGGTAGCCGCCAGAGCGAACAGGCGAGGGAACCGCGAGCTCAAGGGCCCCTCCCCGTCCAATCATCAGTCCAAAATTTGAAAGATTCACCATCACCCAGCACCGGCCTGAACAGGGATAAAAACTTGGAGAAGACCTCCATGACCCCCTTCCAAAATGGCGAGGGGGATCCCACCAGATCAGCCGCTATCGGAGGCGCCCCACAGACGCCGTAAATCTCGCACAAGACCTTGGTACAGAAATCATCCCCTAGACCCCAAACTCCGTTGGCCCACTTAAGAAGAAAAGCGTCATTTATATGATCCAAACTCCGAACCCCGAGCCCACCTTCGTTCTTGTGCCGCGTGATTTCACCCCATTCAACCAAGTGCATCCCCCCCCCCCGACTCCTCTCCATGCTTGCCCCATAAAAACCTCCACATCAGCTTCTCAAGGCGATTGTGAATTCCCTTCGGCAGTCGACGATTAAACAAGAAATAAACAGGTGTAGAGGAGAGAACCGCCTTCAAGAGGACAAGGCGACCCCCTGTAGAAAGAATGGCCGACTTCCAACCTGCCAACCTTGTCTGCACCTTTTCCACGACCCTGAGCCAATCTCTCATCCTAGTTCTTCCCATTACCAAGGGCATCCCCGGGTAATCAATCGGTAAAGAGCCGCAATCGGACCCCAAAACCTGCTCACACGCATCCGCCTCCTCCGTCGAGAGACCAAAGGGGACCGCCTTCGACTTGTCCACATTCTTGAAAAGACCAGACATCTCACTGAAAAGATCCAGGGCCATAGACATGCCCGAAACCTCCGCGAGGCCCCCCTCAATGAAAAAGATAGTATCGTCCACATATAGCAACAACGGGATCACTAAACCTCTCCTAAAGAATCCGGCCAATAATCCGGTTAGGGGTGCTAATCGAATCGAATACCTTCGAATCCTTAAGGATTCTAATTCAATTCATTATAAAAATTTCGAATCCGAACTCGAATCAAATTTCAAACGAATTTACTAACTTAAATTCAGATTCAATTCATTTAAAGTTTTGAATATTCAAATTCGATTCATTTTATTTCGAATTTGAAATGTTAATTGATGTGTTAGAAATTATATAAATAATAGTATATGAAGAATAATATAATATAGATATTTTATTTTATTACTCTAATTTTGAAATTATATTACTATGTTAAGATGAAAAAACTATAAAATTGAGGAAACTATCAAACCAATACGACATAGTGGATAAAAGTACCTAATTTTGATAACTATTATGTCTTTTACAATATAAATATACTCTTTTAAAATGATGGAGAAAAGTATAAATATATTATAATTATATGAGCATGTCAAAGAGATGTAATATCCTTGACGAAAAAGCTGAACACATTATAATTATCATTGCATGTTAAAGGAAGACAAGATCAAACTTATATAGAAAGTCGATACAAATTAATATTGATATTTTAAATAATGAGAATAGTAAAAAAATAATGTAGCAAGATAACACCTCTTCATTAAGCATGATAATCTTCATTTATCAAAAAAATTGAGCCATGAAAATGAAATGTATGAATTTTTGATGTACAAAGGAACAACTTACATTATGGTGAGAAAAACTTGTCTATTACTCATGCGATGATAAATGTCGCATTGACAATGATAATCATCATGGATTGCCATGCCAGGAATCAAAACAACAAAAAAAGCAAAGGGAATATATCTAGATAAAATTTGAATCACGACAAATGTTAAGGAGGAACGCGAAGTAGCAAAATCATCATTTTAACATGCTAGGAGAAAGGCCACCATAATCTATCATGGGTATTTATGATCTTTGGTAGATAATGAAAGGGAGAATGGAAAAGGCAGTGTAAGGAATGTGGGAACATGAAAATAAATTTGTGGGTGAGGATTTAGAATAACAATCAATATTTGATCTTTCTTATTAGATTTCAAGACTAATATTTTTTTACTATTTTTTATATTTGATATTTAATCTTTAACTAATAGGATTATACATACATATATATACTTTTAAATTTGGTATAGATTAAAGTTCTTTGTATACTCTTAATGCCTCCAATTTTCTGAATAGTATGCTAAGATTGATTATTGTACTTTTACAAAGTAAGTCATATCTAAGCTACTATCACTAGACTAAAATAATAGTAAAGACATGAACTTAGATATTTTGTATAACCGGCGCATGAAGGACCCGCATTTCTGACTCATAATATTTTGCAGTCAAATCACTTGAACTTAGTTATAAAGAGGAAAGGAAGGGGATTGGATCTCATAAGGGGACCTAATGTTGCATATACACGTCATGCATTGACAAGTCACGTCAGTATAGTGTGATACTGTGAGACTATGGAAATCATAGCGGTAAAGGGAGAACATGATAAATCATATAAATAGAGCCTACATATGATTATAAGTTTAAAATTAACCACTTAATAAATGTAGTAAGTTGGTTTGAGAGTATATTTAGTAGCTTGCACATGTTATGCTTAGTGAAATAATGCAAATGCTAAATTTTTTAATGTAAATGAAATGTAGTAGCTTTTTAATATATATTCGTATACTCTTTTCTACATCTATTCACTTACAAATGAATTTGAATAGATCCATGCCAACCTTTTGATGTATTATGTTATAATTACTTGTAGAAGAATATTCAGAAAAGATCCTAATCAACACAGAGTGGTTGTTACAGGTATGTATGTAAATATGTGTGTATTATATGTTTACATATGTTTGTACTATAAATATATAAATACATTGATATATAGATACATATATGTATAGTATAAAATATCGAATCGAATCGAATCATTATCGAACGAATTCAGTTGGGAATCGAATCCCCAAGTTAAATTCAAATTCAGTTCATTCGATTTCGAATCGAACTTTTTTCGAATATTTATCGAACGAATTCTAATCGAATTCGAATGATTCAGTTTGATTAGCAGTCCTATCCGCAGTCAACAACCCGGCAAGCAATATGAGCAAGGGCATCCGCAGCGATGACAAATAGAAGGGGAGCAAGGGGGCAGCCTTGACGCACCCCCCTACGCGGCTGGAAGTAGCCCCCCTCCAGGCGGCCATTAATCAAGACCAAAAGAGATGTCGGGATTACACAACGCCGCATCCAAGAAATAACCTCCAGGAAACCTTTCCTTCGCAGAGAACCCGACCAAAGAAACTTCCAGTCAAGGCAATCATAGGCTTTTTGCAAAATCTACCTTCCACAGAACACCGTGTCTTTCCCCCGCCTCCAATCCGCAACCACTTCCGACGCATGAGTAAGGCAATCCGAGATTTGTCTTCCTTGTATAAAAGCCGGTTGTAGTGGGGAGATGATGGAGTCAAGGACCCGACCGAGCCGCAAAGCAAACATCTTCGCCACAATTTAGGTAGAGGGCATTAGAAATAGCAATGGGGCGGCACTCTTCAAACCGTTCGGCCGAAGCGAACTTAGGCAGAAGAACAATCGAAGATTTATTAATCCGTTCGAAGCCCGCATTTCCAACAAAGAATTCGAAGATGACCTCCAACACCTCATTGCCTACCAGATCCCAGAAATCTCTGTAGAAGGCCACCGAGAAACCATCCGGCCCTGTAGCCCCATCCGCGTTTAAGTCCCACACCGCTACCTTAACCTCCTCCAGGGACACCCCCTGTGTCAACCCATCACACAAGGAGGGCGAAAGTGAAGTAGCTCCAACCCCCGTCCACCTCCATAACCTTGGAATGTTCCTCACCGAGAACTCCTTAAGTGAGCGGTGATTGCTTTCCCCATTTCCTTGTCACCATCCACACGAATGCCATCAATCGTGATCGAACGCAATGTATTTGAGCGACGCCTTCCGCTTGCTATGCGACGAAAGAAGGCCGTATTAGCGTCCCCCCTCCTTCAACCACATGCTCCTCAATCTTGACGCTATTCAGTGACACGCTTGAGATCCTCAGCTGCGATTTGTTTCTGAGCGAGATAAGGTGCAGCCAACTCAATCCACCGACAGCTCCCTAGCATCCTCCAAGGCAATAAGTCTGCTGACAACACCCTCCGCCTCCCAACCTCGGCAGCATGCCTCGCAGCCCTGGTCTCCCTCTTGAAAGAGGTCAACCCGTGCGAAGAGATCCGAGTTTGTGGACAAACTTGGATATCGCGGAACCATCGACCTGCACGTGGGACCAATGAGAAGCCACCAAGTCCTTGAAGTTATCCTCCAATAACCAACTCCTCTCATACCTAAAAAAACCCCTCGCCGTGGGCGGTTTACCGGAATCCCACACAATTGGTGTGTGGTCGGACATGCTCCTCGGCCGAGCAAGCACTGAAGATAGCGGGAAACCATCAAGAAGTTCCATAGATGCCTAAAATCTATCAATACGGGAGCGCGAATTTGCATTCCTCCATGTGTAGGCAGTATTCCCCGCATTCAAAACTTCCAGAGCCAACGCATCCACCATATCAGCAAACTCCATAGACCCCGGGTCCTGACCACCCCTGAAACGAGGTTTGTCGGGCATGCAAAGGGTAACATTGAAATCCCCCCATGAGCCAGGGGATTCCCGCGAACGCCCTACTCGCCTCTCGCAAATCCTCCCATAATTCCCTCCTCTGAATATGACAGCAAGGCTCGTAGATACATGTAAACGCAACAGGCAAAGAAGATCCGGCATATACCAATCGAACCGAGATGCCATGCCTCTCTCGCAGAACCGAGCCAAAAGCCAAAGTCGAGGACCTCCATGCAATCAGCAGCCCACCAGCCGAACCCACCGCATTCATAGCCCTGACTTCATCTATACCTCCCGCACCAAACGATCTCCAAAGAACATCGTTGACGCCTTGAAGCTTTATTTCTTGCAACATGACTACATCGCAGCCCCATTCTATGAATCGCGACCCCATAGTTCTCCTCTTTCCCAGCTCCCCAAGCCCTTGCACATTCCATGATAGAATCTTCATAGCGAACCATCGTGTTGCCCCCCAATTCGGACCACCCCCGATGCCTCCGCAACGGACAACTTAAGTGTCGAGCAGGATTGTGGCTCCGATATCGCCAGTCGAGCTCTATTCCTCCTTCTATACCTCTTCCCGGATCTCTTATCAGAGGTTCCTTCAGCAGCACTAGCACCCTCCAACTCAAGGATGGTCATAGTTGGGAGAGAAGAAGAGATAACCCCGGACGCTACGGAAGAAAGGGCCTCAACAGTAGGCACGGCTGTTGTGCCCAAAGAACCCCCCTCAGAGCCCATGGATGCGCTGTAGAAGCGTGGCCCTATGGAAGGGGTAAAAAGCAACCGAGCTGACACAGTCAATTATGGTCGAAGCCCGCGAACCCAGATGAGTGAGGCAGGCAAGACAATTGCTCCGAGAAGCCCGATGAAGCTGAGGAAAGTTGCAATGGAAGAACGTCCGAGAGTCTTTTCTGCCCGAAAAGAAAGTAGCACAAACATTGGCGTCACCAAGGGCCCGACCCGCAAGAGGATCCGCGAGCGGAACACGAACGTCAGGATCCGAGGTCCAAGACCAAGAGCGAAGCGGCGCAGAGATACAAGGAGCCGACCCCGCCACGTCAGCAGACAAACCGACCTTTTGAGATACCATGCACAGGACCCGAGTGGAGAATCCCAAAGGTCGCCCGAAATCAATCCTCGCGGGATGAACCATGCAACGCGTCTTAGGGAAATCCACCTGGAGCACAGAAGGCGAGGCGGCACCGACCACCCTCGGAACCTCCGACAGAGGACGTGGTTCGACGATCGACATCTCCACCCTACACCGGAAACGTCCAACCTCCAACGACTCGCAGAAGACACGGCCATTCGCGCCATCGCTCAAACCCTTGTTGCATTCCAGCAGCACCCGAGTGACATCAGGAGTCGATCCTGGAGAAATCCCATCATCAATGACCGCGAGCACCGAGCCCCATCGGCGAAGAACCCGCCCTAGGCAATGAACCGTCCTGGAGAGGAAGGAACCTCTTGGACCTCCGCCACGCAAACTTCGACATCCGTGATCGCCCCATCCGCAAAGCGAAGATGCCGCCAAATAATATCTTCCATCGCTCCATTTCGTATCAAACGATCTCTTTGTAACCTCAAAAGACCACGAGAACAACATCGCCGAGAATCAAGAGGCACGGACGTCCCCCGAGAACTGCCATCCGAGGAAACCATGCAGGTGACCGATCACAGCCTCCATGGAAATGCACCGCCGTAAGGCGTAACCGATCGCAGCATAGGTGTTGTCATCAAGCACACCATCCCTCCCACCTACTCGAACTGTTAAAGCCAATCCTTCGACCACACCAACCGATTCTTTGGAGGCACCCACGACCTTCGGAATAACCTTCACCTTGGCATCGTTTGCACCCTTCGACACACACGCAACCACGCGGCGCTTCGTGAACTACCCTCAACCGTTATTCCTATCGTCAGGAATGTTCCCTCTGCAGTGTGACTTGGGCGAAAGGCTTTTGGATCCATCTTCGGCGATGATCTTTTTGGAGGCGGACTTGGAAGCGGGTGTTGGATCTGGCTTCGAGGGTCCGTTCGCGGACCCGGGCTCGTGGTCGGGCGCTCAGGCAAGCACATGGGATGGTTCGGATCCGGGTATAGGTAGGATGATGGCGGACCCTTTGAGGACGATGCAGACCGTTGCTCTATCGGGCTCTTCGTCACAGATCTTTCCTTCGATGGGCTTCCGCGACATATTAGCGGGTGCCCCCCAGCTTCTATCCTTCCCTCTCCTCCACAATCTCCTTGCGGAGGGAAGACCTCAGTCGCAGATTTCCTCCGTCATGGCCACCTCGAGCTCGGCGATCGGCCAGGAGGGGGATTCCTTGGATGAGGGCATCCCTTCTCATGATTCTGAGGCAGGGCCTAGCGACAGAAGGAGCAGGAAGAGGTATAGACGAAGAAACAGAGCTAGGGGGTCAAGACCAGAGGCAAAATCTTGCTCTTCGTTCAAGATTAGTGTGGCGGAGATTGCTGGTGTTGCCCAAGTGCAGGGGTTGGAAGAAGGTTCCAAATGAAAATCTTATCTTGAAACGTCTGTGGCCTCGGGGATCCGGATATGCGGATGATGCAAATTGAATTTGGCGGCGACAAAAAATGAATTTTTAACGGTGGAATTTTTTTTGGTAGAAGAAATGGGAGGAGTTGAGAGAAGAAGCTCGTCGGGAACACGAGGGGTTGGAGGAGAGAAACGTGAAGATCACGTGAGGAAGGAGAGAGACGAGAGAGGGATAGAGAATAAATCTCAAATTGTATATCAAACTGAACTGTCTAAAAATGATGGACTACCATCTCTTTATATAGGAGAGATGGTTTACAAAAATAGTAAACAAATTAAAATTGACAACTAACTTTATCCTAATTGGACTCTGACAACTTCCAATTGATCTCTAATTACTCTAATTAGACTCTAACTAATTAATTGACCAAAATTACAATTAAAATCTACGAAATAAATGTTGAGATCACATGCGACCTCAATTATTCAATTAGACCACTACGACCACTAAAAACGTAAATAAAATTGACTACTAATTAACTAAATAAATGTGGCCCTATAATTTGGGGTCACGCTGCATCAACTCTCCACCGCTTTAAAAATTCGGCTCCTGACGAATTGTGTGATCTGCAGGTTTGGAGGATGATTCGGCGCATTCCGTCGTCTTCTGGAAGAATTGATGTGGAGCGAACGGCGGAATCCATACGCGGGCGAGGATGATGCGGTCGTCGTGGTTGAAGAACATGTGCGGTGCGAATGGCGGCGTCGTCTTGATTGTTGTTTCCTTCCCGTGATGTTCAAAAAATTGATGCAGCATGGAGAATATGGTTCTTGGAGAATCCATAATGAACCAATGGCACAAGGAGAGGAGAAGAGGAGATGTGGCTAAAGAATGAAGTCATGGGGTCTTTTTATAGGGAAAGCCCAAGGACCTATTCCTATTGGGATAAGGAGGAACCCTTGATTTCCCAATTACAACCCTCTTTTTTAAATATTTCCGCTGCCAGGGGTGTGGGCGCAACTTTCGCACCCCTTCATTGTTCATTACTTTCTTATCACATTGGACCTTTCTGCAAATAAATATTTTTGGACATTTCATTTTGTAATTTTTCCAAATCCAATCCCAATCCCTGTTTCCACGGGATTGGTTGTACGAGGGATTGAAATGAGGGGAGTCGCCCACGACTCCTCCCACTCGTCTTAGGCGACGCCGAGTCCTAGGGCTCCGCTTCCTGTGCTGGCCGCGGAGCTGGAACTGCCGGGGATGCGCGCGTTTGGGGCGGTCGCAGTGTGGGCTGGCGGGAAGGGACAAGGCCGCGCGGGGCGGCGGTCGGGCGGCGCGCGCGCTACAGTGTGAGGTTCGGTTTTGGAGGTCGCCGCCACAACGGTGACAAGGGACTCGGCACAGGTGCATGCGGCAGTCGCGTGAGGGGTGCACGTGATGATGGAGGTGGTGGGTCATGTGCAGAGGTAGCGGCAGTTGGGGGGAGGGCGCAGGCGGGGAACGGTTGCAGGGCGGCAGGCAGCGCAACCGGTGGCAGATGGGGGGTTGTTTGCGGATGTGGCGGTGGTATGGGGGTGGTGGCTGTGCGGGTACTGCGAGCAGGGGAAGGACCATGGGCTGGGAAGGGGGTTGGGTCGCCGAGATTAAGAGGAGGGTTGGGTTTTCGGGTTTGCGGGAGTTGTTGGGAATGGCGTTGGAGACGCGAGGGTGGCGGAGGGGGGTTGCGAGAATGCTGCGGGGGAGATGGGAGGTGTTTTCTCCGATGGAGAATGCTCTGAAACCGTTTGGACAGCAACTGCGACCTCGCAGAAATTGACCATTTCATAATTTTCCTCCGTAGGATCTTCATCAAATGTTGGTCCTACATCCTCCTTGTTTTGTTCAACGATTGTATCACTAAAATCGACATTAGGACTGAAAATACCTTCATTTTCATGGCTGAAATCGACTTGAACTGCAGGTACAACGTTCTGATTTTGGTTGTCGACCGGCAAATCCTCATCGGTTAGCGCGTCTAACCATGCTTGGACTTTGATGCATGATATAAGTCGCTGCTGGAACTTCTTTGAACGTGAATGCGAGCGCGAACCATGAGACGGACGGCTAAGACCAAATTTCAAACGCCAATATTCAACAGGATCGTCGAATCGTAGGAACGATTCGGTTTCCATGCTCTGATACCAAATGATGCAAATTGAATTTGGCGGCGACAAAAAAATGTCTTTTTAACGGTGGAATTTTTTTTGGTAGAAGAAATGGGAGGAGTTGAGAGAATAAGCTCGTCGGGAACACGAGGGGTTGGAGGAGAGAAACGTGAAGATCACGTGAGGAAGGAGAGAGACGAGAGAGGATAGAGAATAAATCTCAATTGTATATCAAACTGAACTGTCTAAAAATGATGGACTACCATCTCTTTATATAGGAGAGATGGTTTACAAAAATAGTAAACAAATTAAAATTGACAACTAACTTTATCCTAATTGGACTCTGACAACTTCCAATTGACCTCTAATTACTCTGTTTAGACTCTAACTAATTAATTGACCAAAATTGCAATTAAAATCTACGAAATAAATGTTGAGATCACATGCGAGCTCAATTATTCAATTAGACCACTACGACCACTAAAAACGTAAATAAAATTGACTACTAATTAATTAAATAAATGTGGCCCTATAATTTGGGGTCACGCTGCATCAGCGGAGAACCATGGGCTCTAGATTCAGTGAGTGGGAATGCGACATCATCTTGCTCCAGGAAACAAAGTTGCAATCCTTGGCGGGAGACGTATGGAGATCTCTTGGCACGGGTGGGTTAGACCAGTTCAGAGATTTGGAGGCTTCGGGGGCTTCGGGAGGGATGCTTGTGGCGAGGCGCTCGTCGACCTGGTCTTTTATCTCAATGAATCGCGGTCGACACGTCTTGACGATGGTCTTGGCTGGTACGTCCTCGTCCGATCAGTTGGTCGTCTCGTGTGTGTATGGTCCCTGTGATGGCGGCTTGCGGGGAGAGCTGTGGGAGGATCTTTTGGAGGCTGGTAGGGTTGTCGGGAGGACGTCATGGGTGGTGGGGGGGATTTCAACGTCACCCTTCTAACTACGGACAGACCCGGGGGAGGGGGGCTAGGTTCTGGGCTCCGTTGAGTTCGCTAACACCATTGACTTGCTCGGCCTTGAGTTGATGGATGTCGGGGACGTGGCGTATACAAGGAGGAATTCTAGAGTGTGATCGCGTCTCGACCGTTTTTTCATTTCAAACGAGGTATTGGAGGATTTTCCTTTGGCATCGGTGGAAGCCAAGTCGCGGTCGTGTTCTGATCATAACCCAATCTTGTGGTGCTATGGGGTTGCCCCAACACAGAGGGGACTTTTTAGGTACGAGAAATGCTTGCTGTTGGAGGACGGTTTCAGGGAGATCGTAGCCTCGCACTGGTTGAATGTGATGACCTCGGGTTCCGCTGTATATAGGTTTGTTCAAAAGCTTTCCTCCCTGCGGGTCAGGTTGGCGGCTTTCAAGAGGGAGACGAGGGCTGTTAGGTGCGCGGCGAGGAGGGACGCGGAGGAGGAGATTCGGAAGCTCGACGCGCTGGAGGACACCAGGGATCTTACGCCTTCAGAATTGGAATCGCGGGTGGCAGCACAGAGGAAGGTTGCCATAGAGGATAAGAAGCGTGTCACGGAGTGGAGGCAGAGATCGAGGAGCATTTGGCTTCGGGAGGGGGACGCGAATACCTCCTTCTTCCATCGTATTGCTAGTGGGAGACGAAGATCCAATGCCTTACGTTCCATTGTCGTCGATAGAGTCAGGCTGGAGGGGAATAAAGATATGGGCAGAGCTGTTGCGAATCACTTCAAGGACGTGTTTGCTGCAACTCTCCCTCGGAGGTGGAAATGGTTGGGCCGGGATACTAGGATTGTGACGGCGCCTTCCTGCGATGCTCTTCTCCGTGAGGTTACCTTGGAGGAAGTTAAGGATGCCGTGTGGGACTTGAACGACGACGCTGCGCCAGGCCACGATGGTTTCCCTATTTCGTTTTACAGACTTTTGGGACCTCGTTGGTCAGGAGGTGCTTGAGGTGGTTTTGGAGTTCTGCCAGGGAAATAGGGGTTTCGACCGTATCAACTGTGCGCTCATCGTGTTGCTGCCCAAATGTTTGGCGCCGTCTTCCATCGGGGACTTTCGTCCTATCGCTATATCTAACGCCCTTTACTTGATCACGGCAAAGGTCCTTGCCGCTAGATTGGTTGTCGTTCTTGGTGACCTGATATCGTCGGTTCAATCTGCCTTCATTCCCGGCCGGCAGATTTCTGACTGCATCACTCTTGCGTCTGAAATCATCGCGGATTGGCAGAAGAGGGGCGAGAGCGGTGTCCTTTGGAAGGTGGATTTCGCAAAGGCGTACGATAGCCTTGACTGGAGATTTCTGTGGTCGGTGTTGCGGAGGAAGGGCTTCCCGGACATTTGGATTTCTTGGATGAGGCGTTGTGTCACCACGGCTTCGTTTGCGATCATGATTAACGGTAGGCTAGAGGGGGGTTGGATCCAACCTCGTAAGGGGGTGCGCCAGGGGTGCCCCCTAGCACCGATGCTCTTCATCCTTGCGGAAGATGTGTTGTCAGATATGGCGTCTGGTGTTGTCAGTCGTGGCTTCTCTGGTGGCTACTCAAGGGAGGGGGTGCGGGTGCCGATCATCCAATACGCTGATGATACGTTATTCCTCATTGAGGGGGGTGTCGAGGAGGCCATCGGCATGGCTACGGCGCTGGAGATTTTTTCCAGTTGTCTGGTCTATGCAAAAACGACAACAAATCTATGTTCGTCCCGTTCGGGCATGCGGAGCAGTTTGCAGATGGGCTGGCGATGATCTTGGCTTCTGCCCGCGTCACCTTGCCTATTGAGTACCTCAGCATGCCTCTGGCTCTGGGGAGAACAAGACTCCGTGATTGGTTGAGGGTGGTGGAGAAGGTGGAGATGAGATTGGCAGGGCGGAAGGCTGCTATTCTTTCGAGGGGGGGTAGATTGGTCCTGCTCAAGGCCGTCCTTTCTTCCATCTCAATTTATTTTCTTGCTAACCGCAAGATGCCGAAGGGGATTCGCGCGAGGCTAGAGAAGAGGATGCGCTCGTTTTTTGTGGGGTAGCCATGTAAATGGTCGTGGAGGGATCCATCTGGTGGGGTGGGAAGATATCACGCGCAGAAAGAATTTGAGGGGCCTGGGGGTGAAATCACTTGAGCAGATGAATGAGGCGCTTTTACTTAAATGGGCTAGCAAGGTCTGGGGCCCGGGGGAATATCTCGTTTGCATGGTGGTTCGTAAGATTTATAACGTGAAGGGGGCGCCGCCTTTGCAGCTAGGTAATCTCGCCGCCATGACGCCCTTCTGGAGGGGCGTGGTAAAGACATTCGTGCAGAATTTGGCCCTCTTTAGGCCGGTCCTTGGGAGTAGGGGTGCACATGGATTGGATAAAATCCGTAATCCGATCCAATCCGTTGTCATTGGATTGGATCGGTTTGGATTTATAAGTTTAATGGATCGGATTGGATTGAAAATTTACAAATCCGTTCATTTATGGATTGGATTGGATTATTGTCAAAAGCGAATCCGATCCAATCCGTTAATCCGTTAATAAATAATATATAATTTATTTTTTTCTCATTAAAGCATATTGTATATTAAATTTTATTTGAAAGATATGTGTAAATATCCAAGCTACTTTCTTTATAACTTAAACATATTCTAATTCAAGTTTTACCCCACACCGCTGGTTGGAAAGCCCTTATCTCACCCGACTAGTTGGTTTAAAAAAAAGTAATACCTACCACAATGCCCTTCAGGTCCTTTCATTTTTCTAAATGAAACATCCTTCTAAAAATAATAATACTAAACCTAAACCCACTCGGGACCCATTCCAAACAAACAGTCACCCGCGTCGCACACATCTCCACCCTCATGTGTACACATCTCTGTCAAATGCCGTCCTCATCCTAGCTACGTGCATGCGTAGCTAGATCTCCCCTGCGCACGCATAGTTAGAGCTCATCCTTCGCACTCCCAGACCTCTTTTGCGCACGTGTCGCCAGATCTTGTTCCCAGACGGATGTCGTCTCATCATCATCAGCATCCTCCTCGCCCCCAATGACACGCACGCATAGCTAGACCACGCTCGCGCATGCACATCCAGACCTCATCTTCGGCTCCCCTGAACCTCCCTCGTGCACACAATCAGGAACCTCAAATGCACCCCTCCCTAGCATGCAATCGCCCACAGTTCTTGTCCTAGACCCCCCTCGCGCACGATCCTCCTTCTCGCACCATGTAGCCAAGAAGGTTAGTTGCAGGTTAGTTGTAGGTCTTATTTGATATATATACAAACTTGCAATTTTATTCAAGGTTGACGTAGTTCTTTTATGACTTCTACGGATCACAAGTATGTTATTTTATTTAGGTATACAATGGTTGTTCATACTAAATCCATAACAAGCATATATGTTTTTGCTTTCCAAAAAAATTAAGTCAAATTGCTTTCCAAAAATTAACTATTATTTTCTTTACATTTATCTATAATCTCATTTTAGAATCATGATTCGAATATCGAGGTCGAGTGTGCTACATAGATTAGGTGAGCATTAAAAATCTGAACCAATCCGATCCAATCCGTAATCCGGTAGATTGGATTGGATTGGATTTGCATGTTTAATGGATTGGAAAAATCAAAAATCTGCTATGTGTGGATTGGACACGGATTAAGCTAAAATCCGATCCAATCCGATCCATGTGCACCCCTACTTGGGAGGGGGAGACATTCTCTTTTTGGGCGGATGATTGGTCGGGGGCGGGAGCTTTATGCTCTCGTTTCCCCCGCTTATATGCCCTGGCGGAGGAGAAGCTTCGTTCGGTGGCGGATTGCTGGGTGGATGGGACATGGTGCCCAACCTTCTCCGCAAACTTCTCAGATCAGAGATTTGATGAGTTCCTGGAGCTGCTTGACGCCGTGAGGGAGGTGGGAGCTCCTTGCGGGGGAAAGGATCGTTGGTGCTAGAAGGAGGGGCCGTTCTCGGTTAGAGGGGCCTACGGGGCCATATCCAGGCCGCCACCGGCTAACTCGGAGCTGCTGAGCAGAGATTGTGCATATATTTGGGCTCTTAGACTTCCTGAGAGAATTGGGATCTTCCTGTGGCTTCTCAGGAGGAAGAGGCTGATGACGCGAGACCGGTGCGTCAGGCTCCTTGGTACCATTGCAGACAGGTGCCTAATTTGTGGTGATGCGATTGAATCTATGGAGCATCTATTTTTTTCTTGCCCCGTGGTCTCTCAGATATGGCAAGAGGCTGTTATAGCTTGGTGCCGCTTCGACGACTTTCAGGCCTTCTGGAATTCGATCTGCACAAATACGGCTAGACCAAGGAGGGAACGACTTTTTCCCATGGCTATCCTCTGGGCGGTCTGGCGCGGAAGAAATGAACTAATGTTCTCGGGTCAAAGATTTTATAAGGAGAACATGGGGATGTTTGCAAAGCATATGGTAGAAGACTGGGTGATGTAATGTTCCTTTCAGTGCGCGTGGAGTGTTGTAGCCTTCTGTCTCCTCTGCAGTTAACTTTTGTTTTTTTAAATAAATTTTGATGGGGCGAACACCATCGAGTGTTTCCCCCTACCCTTCAGACTTCAAAAAAAAGCCACAACCGCGAAAGTATGTTGTCCCCGCGAGGAATCGACCCCATAGGACACCCTTCTTCCTCCTTGGTCAGCAGCAGCACGTACAGCAACTCCATCGGAATGACGTACAAAACCAAACCAGCAGGAGGCCCTACGGTGGCCCAACCTCCCGCAAGCGAAACACCTCGGAGAAACACTACAAAACGACGCCACATGCCCCCGAGCCCCACACCGGAAGCACTTCTTCTCTGGTTTCATAAGGGAGACCTGCACCCACCCACCCTCCTCCAACCCCATCTCCATGCATGTCCGTATCATCCCCATGCACCACGGTGCCAACTTCGACCCACCGCTCCTCCGCTTCCCTGCACGCCACCCCCTTCCCCTTCTTGGCTTCCCCATAACCGAGACAACCGGCTCCATCCCCCTCCGAGACCCCTTCTCCGACGACACCCCTGAGCCCGACCTTCCCATGCATAACCGCCTCCCCAAGTACATCGCCTTCCCCGCCCCGGAACACCGGGAGCCTCGACTGAGAAGAACCTTCCGACTTTGACAGGCTCGCTTGCACTTCCGCTCCTCGTGCTCTCCACCAACGCTCCATCCGCTCCAAACGCTGGGAGTTTCAAGCAGAGACATACTTGTGCTACATATACTCTTGCAGCACGTGTTTCCTTGGGTCAATTTTCAGAGGAATTCTGACGATTTGTTGTGGGACTGTTAGTCGTGGAGATACCACGAACATATCAGGAAGCAATGCAAGGCAGTCAGTGATGTCTTGCTATGGATGAGGAGATGGATGTGCTACACTCGCGTGGCACATGGAGCATTGTTACAGCTCCTACAGGAGCATCCGTTGTTGGATGCAAGTTGATGTTCACATTGAAGCATAGAGTAGATGACAGTGTGGATCGCTACAAGGCGAGACTTATGGCACGTGGGTTCATCCAAACATATGGGGCGGACTATCAGGATATATTTTCTCCAGTGGCTAGGCATTTTACATTGTGTATTCTTCTTTTTATTGCAGTGACACAGGATTGGCCTCTATTAGCAAGATATGAAGAATGCATTTCTTTATGGTGACCTACAGGAGGAAGTTTATATGCAGCAGCCACCTGGGTTTGCTGCTGAGGGGGGTGTCAGAAGGTTTGTAGGCTTCACAAGGCTATCTATGGTCTTAATCAGAGTCCAAAAGCATAGTTCCAAAAGCTCTCGGATCAGATAAAGCAATAGGGATTCGTGAGAACGACTGTTGATCATTCACTGTTTGTTCAGAGGTCTCAGAGAGGTACAGTTGTCATACTTATTTATGTTGATGGATATCATTGTTACAGGAGATCAAAGGCATTCAAGCTGCTAGGGATTTCCTAGGTCAGCAGTTTGTAACTAAATACCTTGGCAGTCTACATTATTTCTTTGACCGGAGTTTTCCAAGAACAAGCAAGGTCTTGTGATGACCCAGAGGAAGTACATTACATATCTTCTCGCTAAAACAAGCATGGCAGATTGCAGGCCTGCCACTACTCCCATGGACTCGAGCATGAAGTTGTATGATGATGACACTGAGGTAGAAAAGAGGAGATACAGGGAGCTCATTAGGAAGTTGTTATACATAACCATCACCAAGCCAAATATATCCATTGCAGTAAGCAAAATGAGTCAGTTCATGGAGCTGCCGAGACAGGCATATATGGATGCAGTCCACATGATTCTGAGGTATCTGAAGACCTCACCTGGCATTGGTCAACTAATTAGCAGAGGGACATCCCTTGCCAATAGAGCTTGTGTAGATATAGATTATGCAGGTTGTCCCATGGATAGGAAGTCCACCTCCAACTTTGCAGTGTCCATATAGAGTTCCTTGATGTCATGGAAGAACAAGAAGCAGATTGTGGTTTCCAGATCCAGTGCTGAATCAGAGTACAGAACCATGGCACAGGCTAGCACAGAGATGATGTGGGTAAGACTGGTTCTTACTGACCTAACACTTGAGGTGCCTCTTCCCATGCACCTCCAATGCGCCAACCAGGTTGCACTCTTCATTGCCAACAACCAACCTTCCATGAGAGGACCAAGCATATCGAGGTAGACTATCCCTACACTTGAAACATGATTCAAAAGGGTCTCATCTCCACTACTCATGTTAGCTCAGGAGATCAAAGACAAGCTTACCAAGGCCCTATCCAAAGGACCTTTTCGGAGATGTTGTTCGAAGCTAAGCATGATTGATATCTATGCTCCAGCTTGAAGGGGAATGTAGAGATATTAGTTATATTTTTATTCTTTTATGTATTCTCTTTTCTTTTTGTCTTCTTTATGTAATTTGTCTAACAGGTTTCTCCTCTATATAAGATAATCCTAAGGCATCATGAATAAGCAAGTTATTGGTTTCTCTCAACAACGAAGGCATCTGACAAGAGTCGTAGATTGGTCGAGTTCTAGGTTGGGGAGAAGGTGTTGCTGAAAATAATGCCCCAGAATTGGAAGAAGATTTTGAGGAAGATGTCGCACAAAGATTCATTCCTCATTAGGATCGATCCTTTTAGATAGTTCGACACATGGGACTGCTCGCTTATCAACTACGTCTTCCAGAGAGATTGAAGTTATGTCTTGTGTTACATGCCAGTTTCTTGGAGTATTATCAGTCGAAGAAGATAGCACCAGGAGGGCATCGAAATGTACCCATCCTAACATTCAACGATTCAGCATGAGAGGATGGTTGAAAAATTCTTGGGAGACACATGGAGGGCCAGAGCAAAAAGAACCAGAGAAACTTCAGGGGTCAAAGGTTCTACAAGGAGAATATTATCGCGCACATTTCTTTGCTTCTAAATGAATGGATGATGCTCTAGAGTGTAGTGTGTTTCTCTTGTTGGGTAAAATGAGGGATCTGCTCGATCCTAGGCGACTGTATTACCCTCTTCTTACTCTCTTTCTCTAACTTTTTAATAAAATTTTGGGGCGATCACCATGCCGTGTATCCCCCGAAGAGCTTTGCCTTCAAAAAAAAACTTCTCCCTTGTAAAATGGAAGGGACACCCAAAAGAGGAAGCATGTTGGGAATGTGATACGACCATGCGGCAGTTTGAAGACCTCATTGAGGCCTTCTTGGAAATGCAGGATTAGTCGTGGACGCTTAATGGATCAGGTTATGGAGGCATGTAACACCCCTAAGTCCGGAGAACCGAACTTGTGTACGATAGAAGTCTTCACACCCATGTGATTCGGTGGCCACATGATGAAATTATTGCGAACTTCCCCTTAGCATGTTAATGGCTAAGGATGGGTTAGCACACAAAGTTCTAAAGGTCGTAGGTTTCTCTTTTGGCACAACCCAAGTGTTAGGCGACACGTGATGGATATACGAGTAGAGTTGCAACAACATACGAAGGATCACGGGTCCCACTTGTGATGTGGCAGTTGGCATGACATGCAAACGTGGCAGATGGCATGGCAAGCTGACGAATTAAAATCAGGCAACATGATATCGATTGCAAAAGGCGAATGGGCTACAAGGGAGTCGAAGAGCCAAGGCAGGTAAAGAGTCACCTCGCAATGTGAAGGGTCTCTGTGGAAGATGAAGAGACTTGTATTGATTATACATGTAAAGCACCAATATTGGTCGTGAGAGCCCCGTAGGCTTTCTTCACTGAGAAGAAGCCATCATGCCACACCCAGTAGTCATGACCCCTAGATGAGTAGACATGCCAAGATTGTTTGCAATCTCCTCGGTCGGGTGCATAAAATCTCCAAATCGTTGTTCAGATAAGAGTGAGGAAAACTTGGCATCCACTACCCATCCATCCATGTAGCCTTTATAGGATCTCCCGATCCTCTACAAGTGCAAAAAGGTGAAGGAAGTGGCTCTGAAGCGGCCCACCTTCGGTCTAGTTATCCTTCGAGAACAAAAAGGATTCCCGGTAGCCAACCATCAGACACATCTATTGTAAGACCTCTCGTAGTACAGAATAGATTGTCTTCTAGAAAGTGGAGGAATGATGACAGGATGAACTCTCAATATGAGATTACACTCCGAATACAATATCTCGAAGGAGTTTACAGGTGAGGTCTTCACCCTGTCCATAAAGTCTCACCACCAACTTCAGCAACAGAGCTTTATCCATGCTCTTAGCCTTTTCCAATTCTATAATGGTCTGCTCTTACCTCCTCAAGCATTCATGAAGTGAACGGAAGCCATGCCTTAGAATCGATATTAGATTATAAGGGCCTCTTAAATCACTCATCTTCTACTTCAGTCAAGATCCATCACCAAACCACCTAAATTTCTCCCTGAGTCCACATGTACAATGCAATCACCAATCTTCATGCAATATCCCAAATCTTTCTTCCTCACCGCCATCAACCTTTCAATTTATTGATACCAATTCGTGCCACTAATGCCTCTCTTATCACAAACCACCACCAAGAATTGCGATGCTTTGTCATCTTCGACGGATATATGTCCCACCTGCTAATGATGCACATGAATTCCTTAATAAGGCCTAGATCATTGTGCTGCCATCCAACCAACTACACCTCCATCCTCACCAACATTGTAGTCCGACAATTCGGGCGCTATCGCAGAAGACCATCTCATCATGATACTAGTCTTTTCAAGACGTGGAGAATCGATTTAACGTATTTTATTTTGAAATGTATTTTACTTGAGGTGTACCTTATTTTACGTATTTTTACAATGAATGAATTTATTCATAAAGATGCATCACCTTAACATATAACCACCATTTAAAACTCCTTTAAAAAGATCGTTGACCTCAATGTTGAGGACATACAAGGAAATATATTAAACTTTGATGGTTAGCGGTGCTATCCCTCTTTTCTCTTAATTTTCTTTCTCCTCTATCATCCAATCACTTCTCAGCAATATTTTTCTCCTTTAGATAGCTTGGCATACTCCCTCCCTCATCACATGCATCCCACGCATCTCCATGTGTACCACCCAAAACCTCTCGCAACCATCGAGTATCTCATTCTTCTTCTTACCATCCCTCGCTTTTTGGACCACATTCTTTTACTATGAAAATCCGGAATACATCTAAGTAGAAACGTGGGATTATTACATTTGTACCCCCTCTGATATTTTTCCAGAAAGACTAGTCGTCGCACCGAGACATAAATGTTTACTAATGTCTCTGGTGTTGAACCTGGTAAAATGAAATGGTTAAATAACAGAAATTTTAGATTATTCAAACATAGTGCTCTAGACTTTTTTGCAATTACATTTGTGCCTTTACAAAATTACAAAATAACATGCATGCCCTCTGCTTAGTTTCATCCTCCCAAACAAATGTTAAAAGCAGGGACACATGAGTAATAGCAAAAACAGGCAGGGGTACGAGTGCTCCTCCTCTTCTTCGTCTTCTTCTCTCCCACCTCTTCTCCATCCCCCTCCTTATCCTAAGACGCACCTCCTATACCACCACCCTCCTCGTGTGAGGCTCTACATCTCCATGTCATTTATGAGCTTTATCATGACTCCTGTCCAAATGTGTATGGATTGAATTTGGTACCGACCAACTTCGTTGATTAAGGACTTTCGCACAAAGGTTTATAGTGTTGTCAGTTCTTCAAGCTTGGGGTGTGGCAAATGGGTAATGCATGTGTCCACATCCCTCAAACAAGAAAAAGGTGAGAATCCTAGATAAATGGAGAACCATATCCTCTCATTGCCCTTCCCGTGTACTCGGCCATCAAAATTCTTCATTGATTTCGATGGCAATCGACTGAACACCCCCCCCCGACCTCCTATTGCAAACCATCTCAAGAATATAGGGGCACAAGTGTAATTGATATCTTTCTCAACTAGATCTTGATTTGAAAAAAAAACACGACTTGGTTTATCTTATAGATGATCTGCTGACGGAAGGAAACAGGTGTTAACCGTATAAGAATACAAAAGGGTAATTGCAAAAAAGGTGGCAAAAGTTTTACTGTCAAACCCAAAGGATGCAAGTGTAAAAATCCCTAGAATCATTATTGAACATTGTGTTATTCCTAAACATCATAAAATTGTTTCGTTGTCGATTAACGCTCTAACAAAATCTAAAATTCATCAAATATCCAACAAATATTGTGACGAGCAGATTGAAGATTACCGCCCCATTGCTATTTCTAATGCACTCTACCTTATTGTGGCGAAAGTGTTTGCTTTGCGGCTTGGTCGGGTTCTTCATTCCATCACCTCCCCGCTACAATCGGCTTACATACAAGGAAGACAAATCTCAGACTGCCTTACTCTTGCTTCGGAGTTGGTTGCGGATTGGCGGAGGGGTGGAAGACGCGGTGTGCTATGGAAAGTTGACTTCGCGAAAGCCTATGATTGCCTTGACTGGAAGTTCCTTTGGACGGTTTTGCGGAGGAGAGGCTTCCCGGAGGTTTGGATCTCTTGGATGTGT
Source organism: Ottelia alismoides (assembly GCA_037367405.1). Taxonomy (NCBI): domain Eukaryota; kingdom Viridiplantae; phylum Streptophyta; class Magnoliopsida; order Alismatales; family Hydrocharitaceae; genus Ottelia; species Ottelia alismoides. The sequence continues at coordinate 708,634 of JAZKJV010000781.1, forward strand.
CGTTGTATATCCACGGCCTCTTTCTCGATTTTGGTTAATGGTCGCCTATCTTTTTCATTGAGGGGGGCCTTGCGGAGGTCTCGGGCATGTCTATGGCCCTCGATCTATTCAATGAAATGTCGGGTCTCTTCAAGAATGTGGACAAGTCGAAGGTGGTCCGCTTTGGTCTTTCGGCGGAGGAGGCAGACGCATGTGGGCGGATGTTGGGGTCTGAGTGTGGCTCTCTACCGATTGACTACTTGGGGATGCCCTTGGTAGTGGGAAGAGCTAGGCTGAGGGATTGGCTCAAGGTCGTGGAGAAGGTGGAGTCGAGGATGGTTGGTTGGAGATCGGCCATCCTGTCTGGGGGGGGACGCGTTGTCCTCTTGAAGGCAGTCCTCTCCTCTATCCCGGTCTACTTCTTGTCTAATCGTCGGCTGCCGAAGGGGATTCGCAGTCGCCTGGAGAAGCTTATGCGGAGGTTTTTACGAGGCAGACATGGGGAGGAGTCGCGGGGGTTCACTTGGTTGAGTGGGGTGAAATCACGCGACGCAAGAACGAGGGAGGTTTGGGGGTGTGGAGCTTGGAACATGTGAATGAAGCATTCCTTCTTAAATGGGCCAGCAGAATATGGGGCCCAGGGGAGGACCTTTGTAGCAAGATCTTACACGAGATTTACGGTGTCAGTGTGACAACTCCGTTAGCGGCTGATCTGGTGGGTTCCCCCTCGCCGTTTTGGAATGGGGTCTTGGAGGTCTTCTCAAGGTTTTTATCTTTGTCTAGGTCGGTACTTGGTAATGGTGGATCTTTCAAATTCTGGACTGACGATTGGACGGGGAGGGGTACCTTGAGCTCGCGGTTCCCCCGACTGTTCACTCTGGCGGCTGATAGAAATGCTCGGGTCGCCTCTTGTTGGTCGGATGGTAGTTGGTTCCTGGCTTTCTCTTTTAATTTCTCTGATCAAAGACTCGAGGACTTTCTTGCCTTGCTGGACTCTATCAAGGATGCTGGGCGTCCTACTATGGGAAGGGATCACTGGGCCTGACGGATGGGCCCTTTCTCGACGAAGAAGGCTTATGGGACGATCTGTAGGCCCCCTCCCTCGCGGTCGGAGAATTTGACTCGTGATTGCGGTTTCTTCTGGGGCCTAAGGCTACCCGAACGGATTGGATTCTTCCTCTGGCTGTTTTGTAGGCAAAGATTGATGACGAGAGATCGTTGCGCTAGGCAACTTGGCTCTGTCTCTGATAGGTGCATTTTGTGCGACAATGCGGTGGAGTCCCTTGAGCACATTTTCTTCACTTGCCCAAAAGTGTCTGTGATCTGGGAGGTTGCAACAATGGCTTGGGTGTGCACTTTCGATTTGGCTTCCTTTTGTGAATCGTTGGTGGCAAACAGACAAAGAGAGAGGCGGGAGATCCTTAGGCCTGTCGCAACATTGTGGGCAGTGTGGCTGGGCAGAAATGCAGCTTTTTTTCGGGTCAACGATTTTACAAGGAAAACGTAAGGATGCACTGTGTGCGTTTAGTTGATGATTGGGTGTTGTAATTGCTTTGCTTGTTTCGTCTTTCTCCTTAAAGTTTTACCTCTGTAAACTCCCTGTTTACTTTGTTTTTAATAACAAATAAATGGGGCGAACACCACTGAGTGTCTCCCCCTTTTTCTGGCTTTCAAAAAAACATCCAACACATAACATGCAATGAGCATTTGTAAATACAAGCAGCGACATTCTGAATTAATCACCAAATAATAGGCAATAAAATACAAGATCCGTGCCTACGAGTAACAACAGCGCATGCAACGACACTTCATTGAAAGTTACTTTTTTAAAAAGTCAACGGATGACTATTAAAGGTTTGTAGTCATCCAAATATATCAAAATTTGAATGTAAAAATGAACAAAAAGGATGCAAAAGTGTCATGTGCTCTCACGTGCAACCACATAGTATAAAAAATAAAAAGGCACAATAATATTTTCCATGTGTGCATGTGCATTTTTAAAAATCCTTCTCTCCACAATCAAATTAAGCAAAACATTACCATGGGACATAATCTCTACATCCTAAGACCATGGCAATTAAAAATGTTGCCTTGTCCAAAATGTAACTCCAGAAAGAGTCCTATAACGAGGAAACCAGCCAAGTCACTGACAATTCAAAGACACCAAACATATTAAACAAAGGCCCGATCAAGTAATTGATAATCATCCTTATAATAGTCATAAAGCGAGCAACTAATATCAAACTTGACAGACCATTAGCTTTTGAAAACCTTTGTGACTAGCATTATCCTTCTCAACAACCACATCATAATCTTGAGTTTTACATAAGCTTTTAACCTCTACATGCATCTATCGTCATGTATCAAAGGCACATCTCCCGAATTACATGGTACATTGGTACCATTACACATTCTACACCCCAACTATCAAAAACGACTCAAACAATCCATTGTATCCATCAGACTCGCTACTTAAAAGCCAATATTCCTCCAAAATCCAATGCAAAGCAAGGAAATCCTTTACGTGTTGATCAAAGAGAGTGCGTAAACTAGATCGATGTAACCCATTCCTTTTGTATTTTTTTTATTTTAAATTTTAGGATGCAAGGGTTCATAGAAGTGCATTCTTTCATAATGTAACCTCCAAGTAAAACTCCTTGAAAATAAGTTAATCTTGATGTTAAGGTAAGTAATGAATAAACGAAAGTTTTGGCTACTTGGGAATTGGGAGTATTATCTTTTTTCTTAAATTATGTTCTACTCCTCTGCGTTTCAACCCCAGTTCATCTCCCTATGCAACTTGTATGCATCTTTCCTCATCTCATGCATCTTTGTGTCATCACATAAAATCATATGCGACTAATGTGTTTCTTAGTTTTCTTCTTATCCTCTCACTTTTTCACCAACCATTCTTCTATAAAAAATTTTTCTAACATCAATTAATATCAAAGTTAACACTCATGCCATTCCCACAAATTGGCGATCATCACCCACTAAACCCTAAACCCACGCACGCACTACCGCTATATCACACCCACGCACTACCGCTAAATCATATCCTCAAATTGGTCCTATATTATGAAGCTATTTCACACCCACGCACTACCGCTAGTATCCACTTATCACCAACTCAAACAAGTATTTCTATTGAACCATCATCACTAATTTTATATCATTTCATGATCTCTTTTTTCAACACCGCTATCGCTACCCTCAACCACCTCATCGTCTGTTCTAGCAACCCTCCACTAACGTCATTCCACATTTGATTACGCAATAATCATCGCAATTAACTATCAATCCTTCCATTACATACATCTGCAACCATTCCTCCACCTTGATGACTCCACCAGGTCCCTACCTCCAACTTGCACCACCATTCCATCATCAAACAAGTATTCCTTATATACAACCGCAACTCCGCCTAAAACCCTCGATGACTCCACCACCTTCGTTCCTCCTCCCACTTGCAACACCCTTCCATCCCCGAAAGAGTATTATCAAGTATGTTGCCCAAGATCCACCTCGAACCTAACAACCCTCAGGGTTCCTCCACACCCTCACAAACATGATCAAGAGCTACCACCCTATCAACCATTAAAGTGAAGCATTGCACATTGTTGCTGCCTATGCCATCATCGAGCTCCAACCACCATAACTGAGGTTGTGCAATTTCCAACCACCTCAATGGTGTGTCACCTCTCGTTAACCAACTCCTCTTCTATCGTTTCCCCGGCCATGTCGACTTCTCTAACCTCACCACCTTCACATATCGTCACTATTGATGCAAAAACTGGCAATTGGTCGAAGCCAAGTTTTTCAAGATGGGAGAGTTAATGCAACTTATTCCTTTTTTGTTTTTTAAGGAGCATTTTTTGTATTTTTATTATAGTTGTATCTTATTTTTTATTTTATTCCAAATTTTATTCAAGGATGCAATAGTTTATAAAGGTGCATTCTTTCATAATGTAACTGCCATGTAGTAGAACTCCTTTGAAGTGTGTTGATTTTGATGTTTAAGTCAAGTGATGAATGAATGAAAGTTTTGGCTCATTGCAGTGTAACTAAATCAGTTCAGGCTAACTAGTTCAACTGTTTGGACCAAGAATCGAGCATGAAATGATCCGGTTAATCAACTTTTATTGGTTTGGTTCGAATGATATCAATTGTGAATAATCGATTCAATTGATTATTTGAAACATGATTTAACAAGGTTCAACCAAAAATCAACTAAATTCAAATTTGAATGTACTCAAAAACAATCATGTTTGTGGGAGTCAAACACACGATCGGTAATTACTAATTACAAACTACTCAACCACAACTTCTTGTAAAGAACATATTTTAATTATTATTATTATTATTATTATTATTATTATTATTATTAAACTATTATTATGTCATAGAATATTTAATTTATATCTATGTACATAACATGATGTTGCATGTGAAAAAAATATGTTATGTATATAGTAATATATGCATTGATTGTGTATTTTATATCTATTTCAAGAATATTCGAGTATGGATTTTATACATGTTTTGTTTCATTCCAGATTTATCAACCAGTTCAATCACTCCTTCCCTATCAATTTGTTTTAATATTGTTTTAAAGAATGGTAACATCATCATCCAGTTGAACCAGTTTGATTCCATGGTTCTGCTTGGTTTGACCTTTTGGATATGGCTTTTGATTTAGTCTCCGGTTCGATTTGAAAGTGTTACCCTTTTTTCTTAGGTTTGTTTTTCTCCTCTACCATTCCTCACGCTACTTAATGTATTTCTTTACTCATCATGTGCATCGTTAGTTTTGTTTTTCTCCTTTACCATCCCTCACACTGCTTGATGCATTTCCTTACTCATCATGTGCATCTCTGTGCATTCTCACCATAACTACACAAGACTGGTGTGTTTTTCATTTTTCTTCTTACCCTCGCACTTATTTGACCTTGATTGTTCTCCTTTGAAAATTCAAGCTATGTCATATGCAGGTCACATTCTATTCGTAATTCCATTACCACATCTATAATCCCGAACCAAAGAATGTGCATACATTAACAAATCCACCAGCCTAGAGAACATCTCCCTAATAATACCCCTCCCGTACCAGCTACCAAACCAAAGGCAGAGATACCATCCACTCCCCAACTTCATTCGCATGTTGTCAATGATATAAAGCACCAATTTCACAATGCCCTTCCAAAAACAAACAAGATTCACTTTAACCTGATCCAATCAACCAACATCAACATCTAGCCATAGAAAATGTAAACAATCTTGCACTCGAGACCGCCACCACCTCCTTGACGCTTGATTACCCATGTGGATAAGAGTATCATTCATCATCCTGAGCCTATATGTCGACAAACCTCCCCTATTAGACCCTTGTGTCACCTTGACCTCAATCTCAAGCCCATTCCATATGAGTTGTCTTTGATCATATTTACATATTTAACCTCTTTATCAAACTTCTGGAATATTGAGGACATCCGTAAATACAATAAAAGGGCCAGTCACGTGTGAAAACAATGCGAAAACAATTTAGAAGCCCCAATCACTAGGCGACTACACATCCTCTCATCAACTAGGATCCAATCCACACCGTTGGCATAGTGCTCACCAACACAAGGTCCAAATAAGTTGTACGCAGAGACCCTCTTCGTGAGCTGAGAGCTCAAAGCATGCCAACTCCCTCCTCTAGACCCACAATGGAAGAAATGAAATGGATTTGAAATGGTTAGCCGTCAAGTCTAGGGTCTTTACAATAATATCAAGCAGCACCCTAATATACTCGAATTTTGTTGGACATCATGAAGGAAGAGATGATGTCACATGCATGCAATTGTAGGGAAACCACTTTGTCTCCTTGCATCCAGCCGAAAATAAAGGCATCGACAATTGGTGCATCAATTGCCAATACAGGGAAACAACAGAAAAATCAAGGGACATGAGCCAGTCAGAGAGTTCGAAATCTCTTTCCTTTGTCTCTCTCGAAGTTGAATCGGAGCGCAAATGCAACAAAGCAACTCCTCCACAGTTGGATCTACACCCATTCTAGATTTCCATTCTCCATATCAAATGAGGGTTGTCACACATCGCATCAACCATAATATCTAGGTTTCTAGAAATCTATACTTCATAAGAGAGGTCCATAAGAAGCATAAAATGAGCATCCCCGTGACCTTTGTTGAAATCAAACTTCCGCAAAAAAGGCAATAGCCCTGTGCCTTTCCCATGCTTGTTTTTCCCAGATGCCACAATCTCCATAGTCACCACATAACTTTTTCACTTTGGACAACCCCTGAAAAAAATATTGCACAAGTTATATCCGGTTGTCCATGGTCACCTTCAACATGTTCGCCCATTCGCTTTTTTGTCTCAAGAGATACAAGGCAGCTTGCTCCAGTACTACATGGTTAATTTCCCATGGCAGTAATAGTTCGCTGCATAAAATCAGTGCTTTCTTGAAGGCAATGCCAAAAATACATGTAACAACTGTGCAGGTACGACAGAACTAACATAAATCCACACATACTATTCCAATTCATTCTCTGTTCTCGAGATCTATGATCACGAACCAGCATCGTCCATTCTAAATTTGAAACCTTAACTATCGCAACCTCGACCAACTCATGCTCCTTGCGCAATTAATTTCCTCCCCAGCAGAAAGCATGTTGGAGCATCGAGTCAAGCACGGCACAATTAAGAAGCTTTCCATGCGCAAAAGCAGCGTTTTCTTCGAGCAAACGCATATAAGTAACAAAAATACCCATAAATTCCACATATACAACTCCAATTAACCCTCCCAACACTTCGGGATCGAAACAGCCAATGCCTAAACCCTCCTAAACTCAAAAAAACCCATTCCAAACATGCGATCACGAAGCGTGCGATCGCCTAACCATCCAAAAAACCATGGAATCGAATGAAACCGCACGTAAAAAAATCAATAACACCGGGACGAATTGGACATTAGCAACAGAAGCAGTAATCAATATAGGTTTGAGATCCAATTTCCAGACCCGAGATCTCTGTTGAGGACGTCGCAGAGCTCCATGTTGATCGACCAGTCGGGGCCTATGAGCATGTCGCTCGTCGCGCGTTCCACCAGCACCACTGCCGACGACATGGCGATTGACGGCGAGAATCGAACTGGTGGAGAATCGGAGGGCTCCTATCGACAGCAGCGGTGGAGAGCGAAGCGAGCGAGAGAGGGGGGGAGAGAGAGAGCGGTGGGAATTCGGTGGTGTTTTATTTTGGTTGTGGTTTGTTAAGACTGAAGTGGTGTTGAGAGAGATGCGAGAAATGGGGGAATCACGTTATTAAAATATCTTCCCTCCTAATAATCATGGTGAAGCTTTGAAATGTTTCTGTAGTTTTTTTCTCCTCCTTTCGACCTTTTCTTCTTCTACCTTTTTTAAATTTCATTTGCTTGTAAGATAAAGCATGAATATTTGGTGTACATGCATGTTATTTTGCATCATGAAGATTATAGGGATAATTACACCCATAACCCTGAGTAATTCCTCAATCTCAATCATAACCCTGCATAATCGCGAATTACACAGGAAACCCTGAGTAATGGTTAACTCTTACAGGACATAACCTTGTGTTATGTTCCGCTTGAAATTGCCGTTATATTTGACGGTTTCGGTTAGAAAAGACAAAATTGCCTTTAATACTCTTTCATATTTACAAATCATGTCATCCTATTATATCTCCATCATCTGGGAAGGGTTGGGAGGAAGAAGCCACGAGCTGGTGGAGGTGGTCCGCACGGAGGGTGGGATCGCAGGGAGATGGAGAAGGGGCTGCTGGAGGTTGTGGTCCGCGCAGAGGCGCGGGCAGGTGTCTGGGCTCGGGAGGAGGAGGCTTCAGGGCGGGGGAGGGAGGTGGGTTGCCTCCCCCTCCACGCGGGGGAGGGGGCTCTTGCTGGGTCACGGCGCCGCGGGGGACCGGAGGGGGCTCCTGCTGGGTCGCGGTGGGGGACAGGGGTGGGGGCGGGGAACCGGGGGGCGGCTCTGCGTCGGGGGTCTGCTGGGTCGCGGTGGGGGACAGGGGGTGAGGGGCCTCTACGTCGGCGCGGGGAACCGGGGGCAGAGGGTCTGCTTGGGTGCTCTGTTTGGCGCAGGAGACGAGGGGGCGGGGCTACGGCTCGGCTGACACGGGGGTAGGTCGGATTTGCCACTGGAGTTGGGGGGAGGGGGGACTCCTGCGTCGGGAGGGGGAGGGAGGTTGATAGGTGGGTGCTCTGTCTGGTTGACGCGGTGGAGGTCGGTCGGGGTAGGCAGGGAGGTTGCCGTTGCCACCGGGGGGGCTCTGCAGGTCGGCGGGGGAGGGGAGGTTGGTCGACGGTGGGTTTTTGGAGTGGGTGGTTGCAGGGTGATGAATGGAGGAGGAAGAAGGAGAAGGCTTTTTATTTTTATTTTTTTGAAAGTTTATAGCCATTGGATAAGTTAAGGGTTGGATTAACTCAATAGTATGGTTGGGTTAAGGACAAAACTAACGGAGGGTCATGAATGTGAGACGGAGTGACTACTCAGGGTTTCCTGTGTAATTCGCGATTATGCAGGGTTATGATTGAGATTGAGGAATTACTCAGGGTTATGGGTGTAATTATCCCAAGATTATATTTATACTTAACTTTGATTAAGAAATATGGGAAATAATTAATAAAGGAATACCAAGAGAGAGAGAGAGAGATTGAACGAGCGGTGAAAATGAACAGGTGAATCAACATCTTGTTTTGTGTTGAATGGAAGGAACTGATTCCATTTCTTTTTTGAAAAGAATCGAGAATCATCATTCAAATAGGCACAGCAACATCAAAGAGTTCCAACAATAACCCACACAGGTGCTCGGTATTTAGTACACCTGGAAAATTTCACTCGATATTGTAGGCATGAGCATAGAAAGTAATATCACGATATATCGTCGATATATCGGTATCGATGGTCATAGGATATTGATATCAGCCTTTTTATTGATTTACTAGGGTTTCGTCAAAATATCGTTGATATATTGGCAATGTATCGTATGTCGGCAATGTATCGCCCACAGGAGGAATATTCCAAAGTGGATATGCATCGATATCAGGCATATGTTGTCCATATCGTTTCAGATCGTCATTTCGCACCATTCTTCATATAAGCTCTTCTCCAAAGCTCGCAATTACCTTCCTTGAGGTAGGTAGCATCTTGATCTATGTCAATTTTTTTGTTGAAATTATGAATTTTGTTAGGACTTTTGTTCGTAGTTGTTTGCTAATGTATACTCTTATTTTTTGTAAGATTTGAAGTATTAGTGAGATATTTGGGGAACTAGTTTGGGATTTTTGAGTTATGTTGTGAAATCAAACTAACTTATGGAAGAGGAAAGTTGGATCTCATGTTTTAACATAGAAAACAAGGTTTTTATGGTAGTTTATGTTAACTAAAAAATAGTAACCAATTAAGTTTGTGAATTAGAAAATAGATCTATAATGTAGTGAGATATTTGAGGAACTAATTTGGTGTTTTTTTAGTTATGTTGTGAAATGAAGTTAAGTTATAATAGAATAAAGTCGGGTCTCACGTTCTAGAAATAGAAAACAATATCCTATTATGATTTATGTTAACTAAAAAATAGTAATTAATTAAATTTGTGAAATGAAAATATCCTCCCCAACTAGATTATAGGCTTCCGCTGCTCCTTCAAAATGTTAGTCGCCACTTGAGTTGAACTATATATGAGGGCTCAAAAGTCCTTGCTGCTTTCTAACTAGCTAATCACAAGACATGTCTCTCGTCGCCCTTTCTTTATGGGATTCACTAGCAGATACTGACGATCAGCTCTCTCCTGCTGAAGCCATTGGGGACGACATTTCCCAGGGAAAGAAAGTCAGAGGTAGACTTCCCCTCTCATATATTTGACCTAGCATTGTCTAGTTTCATGCATCGCTCTCTTGAAGGGTTAAGGATTTACCTGGTGTGAGATATTACATTGTTCGAGGAACCCTAGATGCTGTCAGAGTAAAGGATCGTCAACAAGGGTGTTCTAGTGCATTGTAGATTCTTATCCAAGACTTATACCATTTGATGATGCCATATAAATCGCTAGAAACATGTTAATTATGTGGCTAACCCAATAACGAAAGTTTCGTAAGGGGACTGGAGCAGGCTATTATGAGACAAAAGATCTTCTTTCTAAAGAGATTAGATTCAGAACTTTTCTATGTCCAGGGTCCAATATTGAAATCATTTCAGAGGTTTTCCCTTACTCTGTGTCAACAAACACAGAGGGGAGTCGTCGGGACCAGAAAATCAGTCAGGATGCCCCTCGAGACCCACGAGAGGTTGGTTCGTTGGCGTGCCATGATATTAAATAATTAAGGGCATTTTATGTACTAGTTGAAAAAAGGGACTACGGAAGAGAACACAAGAAAGAAGAACGTCCTGAGGGGACCACCCACTATTTCCCACAGAGTGTCCCAAGCGGCCGAGTGCTTTCTTGTTCAATATAATGAGTTCGGGTGGATCTTCTCGGCCTATAAACAAATAGCGGTCTAATTCTAGGCCAGCCTCTGTCTTTTGCCCTTCGGTCGTCGAGTTCAAAGCCCCCCGGAACGTGAACCTCCTCAATGTGTGGACTAGCCTTTTACTATTGAGATCTCTCCTCTGTTTGGTGGGAAGAAGCTAGGAAAGCAAGAGCAGCTGAACAACTACTGAGACAGAAAGAGTCTGATGGATTTGCCCCGATGCCTCCTGTCGAGAGGCTTTTTTATCTCTCTTTTCGGTGCTTCTCTCCGGTTCTAACAGTTCCAGATCGCCAATTTCTCTAGGGCCCTCACTATACTTTTTCAGGCAATGGGAGCTTGGTTAGGAGATCATGTATGCGACAGCTGATGGGGGGCAGGAAGTGAGTGCTTGGGCAAGAGTCGAGCAGGTGCAAGGTGGAGGAAAGGTCTGAGTCAACTATTTTAGGAATGTGACCCTCTCCTCTAAGGTAATTCGGCAGAAGATCATGGCAAACTTTGTAATAAACTAATAATCCGAGAATCATTCTCAGGAGATAAAGAATCCCCATTATGAAACCATTAGAGCCCATATCATTACCCTTGCACTTCTCAAAAGAAAATCTTCTTTTTTTTGAAGATACAAAAAATTTCAGGGACTAAGTGAGATTTTAATCCTTTTTTAGTCTATTTAATTGACATAAACATCGTAGCCTTAACCCCCTTATCATGTATATGTATAATCTGAATATGGATATAATTCTTTTCATTAAACTTTGTTTTGTAGTACTTCCATAAATTTTTCTTTGTTTTTATTCTTTTATTTAGTTCATTCCTATATTTATTTATTACTTAAATATTTATTTCAAATTAATATTGAAATGCTTAAGGGTGTCCTGATTTCCCTAGGGGAGTCAGAAAGCCCCGAAGTGACCACATGCCCAGGCTAGAGTATTGAGATGGGAAAGGGATTAAGCAGAGATCGGGGTTGGGAGAGGGAATCGTCGAATGGAAGAGGATCCCACTATGTGTATAATTAAGGAGGGTCAAGAGAATGTGAGAGGAAAGATGCGCGATGAATATATATTTCTAAAAAGCTTCTAGTGCGGTAAGAAAAAGTCAAAGAGCTTAGTAGTAGGAGAACATGAGAAGATTTTGGCCATGCTTCTCCAATATCGCAAAAGAAAGGGCCTATTGATAGAGCAGAACGGGAAGGAGGAGCATCCTCTTATTAATTCGAAAGGCATGATTTTGTGTCCCCGTGAGGGTTTGGAATATCTCTACACATTTTTCGATTGACCTGAATTGGGAGTCATAGTTCTCGAAGGGATTGTTGCCACAAGAAATGAGAGAAATTCCCGTAAACTGACGAATTAGAAGGCTGATGCGTACTGCAAACCACGATTTGTCCTCTTACACTTGCCCCTGCCCGGGAGAACAATCTAGCTAGCTTCGTTGCTCTGTTCTCCGTTGCTTTTAGCTCTTTTCATACTCTTTTCGAAGCGGCCCATATACAGAGCTGCTCTTGGTCCTAGGAGTAAAGGCAATAGGATCAGTATTAGGAAATGGCCTAAGCCCTAATATATAATCTCGACAGACTGGCTATTATAATATATATCCTGAGCTAGAAAGCGAAGAAATGCCTACCTACAAGCACACTTAGAGCTATTACAATTCTTTCCATTAGCCTTTTCCGTTTAGCGAAAAAGGAAAGCGAATGCCATTTGTTGTACACTGTCATGCTTTCAAGAGAGGCCTGAAGCTATACTAGAGAAATAACAGGGATAAACTGAAGCGCTACGCTTGCTTTCTACTTCATTGGTCTGACATCCTTCTCTTCTTCGCTTGAGTACTACTAGATGGAGTTAGCCTTTCGAGTTGAGTGAGTTCCTAGATCTCAGAGTCCATTTCTTTGACTTGAGATACTAGTATATAAGCAGGGTTGTTTATAATATTTAGTCTAAATAGTCATTTCAATTCGAAAGTCTATCGCGTGAAAATGACTTTCTTTCCCACTCGATGTCTGACTTTCAAAATATCTGGTTGTTCTGTTCCACCAGTTCGACGAGGTGGGAAAGAAAGCACTCTCATACTTCTTCAGTCCCTTGAAGAAAGCACTTGATGAGAGCCAGGATGAGACTTGCTTTCAGTGATGAAGACTGACTTCTAACTAGGCTACCTATTATTCGTAGGCAGTGGGCGCACGTAGGGCCACGGTTTGCTGCGTGGACTTCCCCTTCATTCTCCTCGTCTATCTTATTAAGACCGAGCAAAAAGTTAACCCATGAGAGGCATACGGTAAAGGAGGGACGAGATTCATCATCCGTAAAGGATCGGAAAGAAGACCACACTCTGAAGTGCACTGAGACTTTTAAGAACATGTCGACCTATTTTCGAAGGAAATATTCAGACATTTGAAAGATAAGAAAGAAAGCCTACACACGATATCGGACTTTTCCTATCCTCTCTTCGACTCAAGGCTCCAACTTCCTATAATCGCGAGACTACCTGTCTATTCCCCTAGCATGCCGCCTGATCTGATCCTGGCCTTCGCCTTCTGGATCTTAACCAGCCCTTAAAAACTATATATATAAAAGGGACAAGTTGGGTCGAAGTGAAATCTAGTATATATAACCGACTGTCTATTTCCGAGCTTCCGGGTCTGAGGGCCTCATTATAGGGGGCATCTATCCACTTCAATCCTCTCTATGAGATATGTGTAATTTACTCAGATATTTGGGGAACTAATATGGGATTTCTGAGTTGTGATGTGATTATTGCGAAGTTAAGTTAAGTTATGAAAGAATATAGTCGGGTCTCATATTCCAGATAAATAAAATAAGATTCAATGGTGATTTATGTTAACTAAAAAATAGTAATTAATTAAATCTGAAAATTAAAACCAAAAAATAATTGGCAAATAATTGATTATTCTCTTCATATGTTGCATGAATGCTTGTTGTGTAACTTCATTGCAGATTTCAGGCTTCAGTAACCAACATCATGGGTTCCACTCTGACTCAGGTTCAGAATCTCATGATTTTGGTTATCAATTTTATATTATCAATTATGATATTGAGCAGCAGCAATCTCATGCACCCCCTCCCAATATTCATCTTTAAAATGTGAAATCAAATTAGGAGCTTAATGATTGGTATGAATTTGGAACTGAAACTTATAATTTATTAACTTCTGAGCAGTAACAAACTCATGCAAAAACTCTCAAATTTTCATCTTTAAATGGTATGAACAAGAGCTCCATATATGATCTGAAATTCGGTCTAAAATGTACGAATTAGGATATTTTTAGAGCAGAACATTCATGCAAGAACCCTCAAAAATTTCATCTTTAAAATTCTAAGAACAAGAGAGATCTGAAATTAGATCTAAAATGTACAAATCATAAAATTTTTTAGGGCGAAACATTCATGCAAGAACCTCTAAATTTTTCATCTTTAAAATTCCAAGAACAAGAGCTCTAAATCTAATTTGAAATTAGATCTAAAATGTACAAATCATGATATTTTTATAGCAGAATATTCATGCAAGAGCCCCAAATTTTTCCACCTTTAAAATTCCAAAAACATGAGTTGTAAATCAGATCCTAGTTATATCTAAAATCTACAAATCATGAGTTTTTTTAGAGCTGTAAGAACCCTCAAAATTTTCATCTTTAAAATTTCATGAACAAGAGCTCTAAATCTGATCATAATAGATCTAAAATATAGAAATCGTGAGATCTTTTAGAGCAGAACATTTATGCAAGAACTCTCAAAATTTTCATATTTAAAATACCAAAAGCATGAGCTCTAAATCTAATCCTAATTCTGTTCTAAAATATATAAATCAGTGGCTTATTTAGAGAAGCAAATTCATGCAAGAATCCCTACATTTTACCTCTTTTAAAATTAATACGATGAGCTAAAATTTTGGATAGAAATCGTATACAAGGACATAGATGGCAACAAAGGGATGGGTAAGATTGTACCTTTGTAGATCTTCCAATTTTGAAGGAAATGGGTCTTGAATAAGTAGCAACAACATTAAGAACAACTGAAGAAGCAATAGCTACAATAGCAAATGGTTGATGGTCTAACAACAATAGCAATGATTGTTGCAGTGGCAGCAACAACAGAGTTGCTTGGACTAGCAGACCGGCTAGAACAACTACAACTGCTGCAGCTCCAGCTCCTTCGATGGGAAATTTTTTTGGGGGAGGAAAGATGAGAAAAATAAAAGGGAAGGGCGGTGATATAAATAAAAAGGGGATGGGTGTGATGTCAACATTTTGAAGAAAATGGGCATGTGCCCATTTTTTCCTTTTTATTCTATTCTCTATTTTTAAAATGACGTGATGAGCAAAAAACTATAGCTTGTGATATGTGTGTGTGATTTCCTTCCAATATGATGCATTCCTTCCTAAGTTCAGGAAGGTTGCTCCTTTTTTGTAAAAAGAACACAATGTCTTTAGTAGAATACGTATACAATTTGTATTATAATGTACATTTTTAATTTGTATTATAATGTGCAGTTTTGTATGCGATTTTGTATTTGTAATGTGCATTTACAATACAAAATGTATGTGTATTCTACTAAAGTACTCGTATTTTATACCAAAAGAGAACACCCTTCTTGAACTTAGGAAGGACTACGTCCTACTGGAAGGGCCTCATATGTCTATGTGTGTGTGTGTATGTGTGTGTTAAACGGGGTTGGCCCTGGTGGGGGGTAACTTAGTGCCCCCACTCCCATTTTCCTATTTTTTCAGTTTTTTTTGAAAATTGCTTCCATGGAAATTCATCACTATATCCATTATGTCATTAAAATTCTGTGTGAAACAAAAACTCCTACGATTTCCATCCAGACAGTCATTTTTAACAGACACAGAATAGTTGGAATCGACCTTGTTTGGATGGAGGCTGTCGGAGTCTTTATTTCGCAGGAAATTTTAATAACATAATATATGGATATTATTTTATGAAAATACATGAAAGCATTAAAAAACAAAAAAAATTGGGAAAATGAAGCGGGGGAGCTAAGTTAGCTCTCCCCCCTATATATATGTGGATTTAATGGGGCTGCCTCGCCCCCTATTTTGGTATTTTTTATTTTTTCTGAAAAATATCACCATGTATATTCATCCATATATCCCTCCTATATGCCATTCCAGAAACAGAGACTCCTACGGCCTCCATCTAGTGTTGATTTAAAAAATCATGTTACCGCTAAAAAATGTCTATCTGGAAGGAGGTCGTAGGAATATTTGTTTCTGGAATGGCATATAGGAGGGATATAGATATGAATATACATGGTGATATTTTCAAAAAAAATAAAAAAACATCAAAATAGGGGACGGGGCAGCCATGTTGGCTGCCCCTAGGGGGCAGCCTCATTGAATCCTATATGTGTGTGTGTGTGTCCGCGCGTGCGCGCGCGCGCGTGTGTGTGTGTGTGTGTGTGTGGATGGGGAGTATGCATCCTGGTGCATGTAATTTTACATGCACTTGGGCCTATATCTCCCACATTTTTTACTTTTTTGGAAAATATCACCGTGTATATCCATCTATATATCCCTCCAATATACCATTTGAATTTCATTAGAAACAGAGACTCATATGCCTTCCATCTAGACAGGTCGATTACAACAATTCCAAGACCGTTAAAATTACCTCTTTTAGATGAAGGGCATAGGAGTCTCTGTTTCTAACGAAATTCGAATGTTATATTGGAGGGATATATAGATAAATATACACGGTGATATTTTTCAAAAAAAGTAAAACAATGTGGGAGATATAGGTCTCGGTGCATGTAAAATTACATGCACCATGGTGCATACTCCCCATCGCCCCTCTCTCTCTATATACACACACATATATATATGGGTAAAATGTGTATGCCCCCTAGGGGGAGCTAACTTAGCTCCCCCCGCCCCTTTTTCACAAAATTTTTTTATTTTTTTTTGAAATCTAAAACCATGTAAATTCATTATTAAATCCATATATTATGTCATTCAAATTTCATGTGAAACAGAGACTCCTACGACCTCCATCCAAACGAGGTCGATTTAAAAAATCCTGTTACCGTTAAAAAAATGACTGTCTGGATGGAGGCCGTAGGAGTCTCTATTTCACACGAAATTTTAATGACACAATATAAGGATATAGTGATGAATATTCATGGAAGAAATTTTCAAAAAAAAATAAAAACATGGAGAAAATGGGGCGGGGGTAGCTAAGTTAGCTACCCCCAGGGGGCAGCCCCATTTTACCCTATATATATACATACATATGTACATATATATATATATGTATGTATATGTATATGTATATATATTCATTTCAAGTTATAAAAGAACATTCAACTCATTGAAACTACCGCCTCGAATCTCCGATTCAGGCGTATAAGGAGTCGTTTTCACCATCTCGAAATGATGATCAAAATGAGTCCAATATCCATAATTTTTTCTACATAAGATGGAATTTGAACTTGGCAAAATACGTTTTATGATTAAATTTTGTAATTAATAACTGTCAAATGAACCTCCGATTGAAAAATGATCGATTATGTTGATTTTTTTGTCGAAACCAATTTTATGATGGTCTTAGTTTATTTTGTAGTTCGGACCGCGTCACGACTTTTACAGTGACAAGAATTTTGATGCACTCGATTTTTGGTCGATTACACCCAAATAAATTTTGATGTACGATCTATGGATCAATTAACGTTAATGTCACTGTGTTTTTTTTGGGTTTCACCCGTGATTTCTATCACAAAACCTCAAATGTTTTAAACTCGTAAAAAGCTCGAAGAGGAAACAAGCCATAAACTAAAACATAAATCAATTAGGCTTGAAATGATAGTCACGTGTAAAGAGTTGTGGATATCGTGCCTGCATATTTGCTTCGGACTCCCATGTTGCTTCTTCGACCATTTGTCGGTTTCATAACACTCTAACTAAGGAAATCTCCTTGTTACGATGCTTTCTCGTAGCATTTTCCAATATCTATATGGACCTTTCCTCATATGTCAAGTTAGAATCTATATCAAGATTCCTGTAATAGATGATATGGAGAGGACTGTGAAAGCAATTCCTCAAGTTTGATACATGAAACACATCACGTATGGCTAATAAGTGTGGAGGGAGAGATACTCAATACGCCATTTTTCCTATCCGGGCAATGGTCTCAAACAGTCCAACATATCATGGTGCTAACTTGCCACGAACACCGAATCTTTGTACACCCTTCACGGGATACTCGTAAGAACACCCAATCTCCTGCCTGTATTTACATGAATTTTATATGTATGTATGATTAAGCTGAATATCGAATAAGTCATATTTGGAAAATGGATTAAGATTAGAGGATAATATTATATGGAGCTCCAAATCTCTTCTCCGACGATCTGCATAACTCTTCTAACGACTCTGTGCCATCAGAATCTTTCGTCTCACAAGGTCAACAACCCTCGCAGTCTCCTCCAGAAGATCCATAGAATAAAGAGCGTGGTCACCAACCTCACGCCAACTGAGAAGTGTGAGGCATTTTCGCACATATAAGGTTTTGAATGATGCCATGCCGATACTGTAACAATGGTTGTTGTTGTTGTTGAATGTAAATTCTATCAATGGTAGGTGTTCCTTCTAGGACCCTTTCCACTCAAGAGTATATATACATAACAAATCCTCAACTTTGGATAATGTGCTCACTTTGTCAGTCGGTTTGTAGAGGGTAGGTGGAACTCATCTTCAGCTATGTCTATAATGCTGACATGAACTGGTGCTGGCAGTGAGATATAATCCTCGAGTCCATGTCATATACCACTTCTTGAGGTATACCATGCAGCCTAATGATATTATGAACATATAATATGACCAACTGAGACGAAGTATAAATCATGTCAACACGTATGAAATAGGTTGTCTTGGTCAACATGTTAACAATGATCCAAATAGAATCATGACCACCTGATGTCCTCGGCGGTTTGATGATAACATCCATAGAAATACTCTCCCACTTCCATTTGGGAATGGGGAGAGATTGTGGCAACCCTGGTGGTCGCTTATGCTCTACGCTGGCCACCTGGAAAGTCATTCACTTGCTAACATGACATGCTACATCTCGCTTCACCCTGTCCCACAAAAAATGCTGGCGTAGATCACGATACATTTTTGTACTATCGAGATGAATAGACAATCATGAACTGTGTGCCTCATCAAGAATGTCTTTGCGTAATTGCTCATTATCGGGCATAAAAACCCGACCAGCCTTCCACAAAATGAACTCTGCAACCACAAAATCATCACATTCATCATTGATAGAACACATGTATCCATCCCTGATCTAAGGATCTGTCCACTAACCTTCTACTATGTGATATCATAAACTGCTAAATCATGGAGGTACGACAATAGATGTGGATGCACTCTCATAGGGGTGCCAATCAGTCAAAGCTGTGAGCATATCTCACCTGTATAATTAGTTTGTTGTACCTTCTGCATGTGCTTTCCTGTTGAGCGCATCTGCCACCACGTTTTCCTTATCGAGGTGGTAAGAGGTCATGCGGTCACAATCCTTCGGTAGATCAAGCCATCAACGATATCTCATCTTCAGCTCCTTCTAGTTGAAAATATACTTCAAAATCTTATGATATGGGAAAATATCAAAATTCATCCCATAGAGATAATGGTGCTAGATCTTCAAAGCGAAGACAATTGCCGCAAACTCCAAGTCATGGGTGGGTAATTCTGTTAGTGCGACCTCAACTAACGTGATGCATATGCATTCATGTGATCTTGATGCATCATTACCGCTCCTAAACCTTCTTATGAAGCTTATGTATAAACTGCATAATCTTGAGTACTTAAAGGAAGTGCAAGAATGGGCGCAATCATAAATCTTTCCTTTAATATCTTGAAAGCAAGCTCGCAAGAATCGTCCCATACGAAAGGAACTCCCTTCTACGTCAACCGCATCAAGGGAAGGACAATCCGTGAACAGTTGCTAAATAAGCGTCTGTAGTAGACTATCGGCCCAAGGAAGCTACGAATCTGAGTGACTGTCTTAAGCTTCTCCCAAGATATAATTGCCTCAGTCTTCATAGGATCAACTGCAATACATGCTCCATAAATAACATATTCAAGGAATAAGACATGGAATAACTAGAACTCACACTCTCTTAGCTTGGCATACAACTTGTGCTCTCAAAGTGTGTCCAGTACTATCTTCAAATCATTTATGTGATCCCATTCATTTCGAGATTATATCAACACATCATAAATGAACACGACCACGAACTTGTCCAAGTATGGACGGATGATCATGTCCATCATGTTCATGAATGTGGTAGGGGCATTTGTGAGATCAAATGACATCACAATAAACTCGTAGTACTCATATCGAGTCATGAATGCCATCTTCGGAGTATCTGATTCTCGAATCCTCAACTGACGGTATCTAGAATGAAGATCGATCTTCAAAGACAATCGAAGATCCCTGTAATTGATCAAGAAAGTCATCGATGTGTGGCAGAGGATAACGGTTCTCCGCCATTGTCTTGTTCAGTTACTGGTAATCAATGCTCGACCTCATAGATCTATCCTTCTTCATAATAAAAAGGGCATGAGCACCCCAAGGTGAAGTACTCAGTCTCACAAAACTCAAGTCAAGTAGCTCATGCAACTGCACCTTCAGCTCTATCAACTCAGCCAGTGCCATGCGGTAAGGAACCATCGAGATCGGTTGTGTATCAGGTAGCAACGAGATCTCAAACTCAATTTTCCTCTTAGAGGGTAAACCTGGCAATCATGAAATACATCCGGATGGTCTCATACCACTCTGATGGCGTAGGTCATCGACTCCCTATCGGATGTCTCTCGGACAAATGCTATATAAGTATCGCATCCTTGGTCAACATGTCTCTTAGCTCTCAATGCTGAGATATACTCCATTTTAGAGTCATGTAATGTACCCTCAAAAGTAAACGCAGGTAAGATAAATGTCTTCAGAAATCAATCAACCAAAACATGATGAGTTATAAACTAATACCCAAAATCATATCAAACTTGTCAAGTTGTAGTAAAAGACAATCTGTAATCATCTCATGATCGCCAGGCAACACTGGTAAACATTTAACTATCAATGTAATGATGAATAGTTGGCCTCCTGGCCTATGGATGTAATAAAGAGAATCCAGGGCCTCTGCAAATCTACCTACTGCAACTATTAATCTCGGAGCAGTGAATCAATGGGTCATTCCAGAATCAAATAAAACATGGAAAGGATGGCTCAAAATTGAGACCATACCTTTCACAATAGTAGCTACAGATCTTGGTTGCTCATGAGTCACTGCATGAAATTGTCCCTATCTCATTGGTACACCACTCGAACTAACCATACTCTATGTCTGTCTCTATGGCTTGTTGAAATTAGAGTTCCTACCAAGAAAACTCCCAATATATTGTGCTGCGGCTGTGAAGGTTGTAGCTGCGGTCGAGGCGCACTAGAGGCCTGGAGGCACTGAGATTGGAAGTGACCCAATTGATTGCACAAGAAGCATCAAATTGATGAGGCAGGCATGGTGGTCGAGTCGATCCTACTATGTATATCTCCACTCTTTGCGACTTAGAAGATCATGTTGTGCTAGTGCCACGGTTGGCCAATGCCCCTCCCAAGGTAGTCGCTAGAGATGAGCGAGCACTGCCATAAATGTTGATTATGAAGGATGAAATCGCTGGGCTAACCTATGATGTTGAAACTATCATCGCATCAATACAAATGACCATTGTGGTGTAGATGTTGCTTTAGAAGAACTCCCAAAACATCTCTCTCTGATATCCTCAAACTTCTCTATTGTATTAGTAGCACCGGAGATAGATTAAGATGTAGACAAACTAACTTCTCCTACAACTCTTCCCTCATTCCCCTGATGAACTTATCTATATTCTCACGTGGAAATGCGGTCCCTACTGGTGTGTTGTGAGATATCTCAATGTAGACAATACATAGAAGGACATTGTTCAGAGTGAAACTGAACTAAAGGCCCTCTCTCTGTAGGAACTCGCATACTTCACTCCACGTTGCTCTCCTGCCACTGAGTTTGCTACATGATTGGGCCATTTAAGACAAGCATTTTGACACAACCAAGTAAACCAGCGGAAAGCCTGCATGCTGCGTACAACGAAAGAACGAGCGAATAGGGGGGAGGGACTGGGGCACATTCAGTCAGTGATTCTCCTGAAATGGAGAGCTGAATCTATGATCTCTTGAAAAATTGGTGGAATCACATAAGTGGCCCTATAGTCTAGTTCTAGCAGAGTGAGGTAAGGAAGTCCAGATGGAGTAGCTGAAGCCCCGTTGAACCTTCTTAGTTGAGCGAGCGAATGGCTACACTAATTTGCTTAACACACAAAAACATTCTTCGTATGCCATATGTCTCTGTTTGAGTTCTGCAAAAGTCATCGACGAGGCTCCTTCTACTTCCTAGAGAAGAAGTGGGATCTGAAGCTCATCTTAAAAATCATCTCACATAGGGCTCACGTCCCATCTTAGAAATATCACCCCTCACCATCTCTCGGCATACTAAGTCAAAGAGTACTCCACAAAATGTAACCACGTTCCTCGTGGTGCATGAATTATCCGGTGTACCTTTACCACTCTCTTCAGCCACTACTCTGCCTTATATGGTATTCTCATACCCTCAATCTCAAGCACATTGGCTCACCGATATGAATCGAAAATCGATTGATGCCTATGTTGGGTAGAGTGCTCATGCGCAACCTCATCTGCAAAAGGTACATGGTCTTGCTCCTGACATAATCTCCACCATCTTCTCCATGTGCCGGTACCTCATCACGTAGATCATCGAACTGAGGTTGTTGAACCTCCACATAATGAGGTTGATCTTGTGTTATTCCATCATGTGAGGGATAGTAGTTAAAATCAGACTTGTCCTCAAAGATCATATCGACATCACCCTGTCTGTCAACTATCTCTACCTACTAAGTCAAGATCTGATCCTACTGACCTCTCATCTCTAGATTTGCTAATCGAAATGAACATGTTCGCATTCCATTAGAGTTCGTTCGATAATAGTTCGAAAAATGTTCGTTCGTTTCTAAACAAACCGAACATGAACTTCAAATTTTAGTTTGATAGCTTAACGAATCGAACGTGGACATAACATACGTCCCTTCGATAAATGTTCGAGTTTGATATATGTATATGTGTATGTATTTGTATATGTAACTTAGTATTTATACACTTAGTAAATTTCGAGGTTAATGAAATTACGATGTTATTGGGCTTTGCAACACTTTAATTTGAATATTTCTTATTTTTACTGCTTGTCGAACCTTGTTATCGAACTCTAGTTCCGAACTTATCCATATAAATAAGTTTTAGTTAAATTAAATTGTTAACGAACTGTTATCAACCTGAACTCAAATGTTCGTTTTCTAAACAAACATGAAATCAAATCGAACTCGAACTTTTGAACTTCCTTATCGAACCGAACTCCAACATAGTTTTGTTCATTACAGTTCAGTTCGATTAGCAGTCCTACTCATCTGTAACTGTTGATCTCCCACAGTAGTCTTCTGCTGCTAGAGATCAGTAAGTGTAGCCATGATACACGTCAACTGGTCTGCTATCTCTTGATCGGTCCCAATCGCTATAGTTCTGTACAAGAGCCAACATCACTGGTCGTAATAGTTGATGTTCGTAAACACCACTAAATTATACTTTCTCTTATTGAGATACAAAATGGAGATTAATTGCAAAAGGTGACATATGTGGTTATTGAATTTGAATTGCCATTCATTCCTTCTCAAACGCATGACAAGTCAGAGAACTATCGCTATCTGAGAACTTATCTAATCGGAATTATAATATCGAGAATGTGCATAGCGGGTACCTCTACTCTAATACCATTCATGTAACGACCCGGAAAATCCGGGTTCCCCATTTATACAACATTCGCGATATTAAAATTCAATACAGATCGCATTGACTTATGAAAACGAGGGAAAAATTTTCGCGATTGAATGACATTCACAATTTATTAACCAACCTCATAATAACACATGTCACCAAGAGACATTTGCATTAATTTCCATAAAGTGTTGCATGCATCAACAAGAAACTGCCATTCTGTACATGTGTCCCAAAAATACAATAGAAGCAAAAGTAAGAACAAGAGAGCTACAAGATTTATGTACAATTGCTTTCATGTGTACCGTCAAAAGCTATCGCCTGATCACCAAAAGCTAAGAGACTTGAGAAGCAAACTACTGTGTCGCAGGCTCCTTTCCTGCCATCCATGTTAGAAACAAAAAGGTTGTCATCAAAGGTTGAGTACAATCAAAATTATAAAATTAGCAGACATATAAGTGGTTTGATGATCGCAAAATCTGCCTCTTTAATAATATAGAATTGATGTAGTATAGGAGACCGATTTTGATCATGCAAAAACCACACCTTCGAATATTTTGGAAGTTATTTTACTTGGTAGTTGTACCAAGGTCGAACACAGGGACACGAGCCTCTTCGTCTATTTATCAAAAATTATTGATCAATTAATAAGTGATTATATTCTCATTTTAGGGTCTTCACGCAGATGCAAAATAAAATGCATACAAAATAATGCAAGGAATGATGCATGAAAGATATGCAATTTTTATTTGATTTTTCAATGTAATTAAAAGATAATGCTGGAACATATCACACGTTTAAATTCCACTAACAAGCATGCAAAAGATTATCTACAAATATGCATACAAAATGTTAAATTAATGGGCACAGATTATGGTTCGAATTCAGAGTCAAATTGAGCATCAAAATCACGAACAAGAATCCATTAATGGCAATGATCGATAGAATAAGAGACACTATATGTCATCAAATTTATCACATTTAATTTAGTGTCAAATCAAGAATTTAAATATGCCATTAGATAGAGAAATAAGCTTCAAAATGGAAATGAAATCGTTCAGTTTGGATCTAAAATGCTCAAGATAAGAAAGAAACAATGCAGGGGCATAAATGTAAGAAAAATACAAGGAATTAAAAGATAAATAATGTTAATTGGCCATTGGAGGGACCCATTTACAAATAATAAAAACTAATAGGGCTCATATGTAATTTCTTCCTTTGTGCACTAGGGCCTTTTTGTAATTTCTTAAACTGACAGGATCTCCCTATAAAATACCCCAGGCGCGCATGTGAGCACGTGCCTGCGGGATCTAAATGTAATATCAGAAACGTCCATGATCTTCATTGCAATTTTCCCAGCCCCTCACGTGACCCGGCTCGGGAGGATGTAGGCTTGGCGATGACGTGTTGCTTTGTGGTGCTCTTGTCTTTGACTTGGTGCACCCAAGCTTGTATGTTTGACATGGAGGCTTAGAACGACACATGTATGCATCTGGGCAGTTTGATCGTGAGGATCAGACAACTTATGCTCTTCATGCTCTGTTGTCGATCAGTGGAAAGGTTGCGCTCTGGTGACCTCCTTGGAGTTCCACCGTGCTCCATCTACATTTCCCATAATCGAAGAGGCTCCCAGGAGCCTTGGCAACGAAGCTAGAATGATGAGGAATATGCAGGGCGTATCAGAAGTTGTGGACGATGGAGCATCGACAAAAGAGGAGCTGTTTGAACCTCGCTATGGCCCCACTCCAACCATTGAAGACATTTGTGCTTGCAAGGTTAGCAATAGCCGAAACGTGTTTTGGTGGATGCGTAACGTGAGGTGAACGGAGGGCAACATGTGACAGGAGGCAAAGACCTGGTCGTTCTTTTCCGACGAGCATGAGAAGAGAAGGGGCGGAGTAGAAGGGGGGTCCTGGAGAAGGGAAGAAGGCGAGCGGAGATGTTGGCGAGGGTGTTTGATGGCTAGCAAAGGTGGTACGACGGGCGGGTGGATGTAGGCAGCAAGAAAAAATCGATAAAACAAAGGAAATAAGGGTGAGGAAGGTACCTGATTGGGGAGAAAAATTGGGTGGAAGAGTGGATTATGTTGAGGTTCCATTGGAATCTCAGGGGTCATCGCTCAGCATGCGTGGCCAGTGCATGGAGCTCGACGGTGTCCGGGGGGCTGCCCCTACATAGCAGAGAGGCTATGGATCTCACCAAGGCTTTGGGTCGTCATTGCCTCGACAGCTGCCCTCCATTGTCACTAGAGGGCGGAGGAGGGTTGGGCCTAAGCCACTTGGATGGTGGATGAGAGTTAATGGAGGCATAGGGGAGGTCTTGTAGGCGGAGGAGATGATGGTTTCAGATGGTGGCGGAGCATATTTGAATGGGTAAATTAAGGCACTAGGTTTAGATATGGGGTAATAATGGGTGCATGAAGAAGAAGAAGGAAGTAACAGCTATGGAGAGCAACTGTTAGGGGGCAGAGAGAGAGGTGGTGGTGGCAGAGCTAAAATGGAAAGGGGGTGGTGTGGCTGCGAGATGTAATGCTTGGGGGCAGTGGCATTAGGAGCTATACGACAAAGCAGAGCCATTGGAACTTTCAATCCAACGGCTCTAATTAGGGTGCAATTGAGGGGTATGGATCTGATCTGATCTAGTCGTTGTTGGTAGAGCATGAATGGATGGACCAGATGGAGGCTGAGCGGGATCAAGGGCGGAGATGGAGTGAATGATGTGGAGGAGCAATAGCCATGGGATGTCAACGTCGTCCAATGCTGAGGAAGAATTGGCTATGAGTTGACGAGATTTCATCTGTAGTTAATGTCTAGAAATGAAGCAGGAGAAGAACTATTAGGATGGAGGCAGGGAGGGATGATCCAACGACCCAAGAATGTAGTCAGGGTGGTTGAGAGAGATGCAACCAGGTGGGCAGCCCAAAGGGCACCACATGGCTACTCCAGAAAAATAAAAAAAAAAGAAATTAAAGAAAAATAAAAAATAATTAGTTAGAAATCAAAACAGGAAAAAGTCAAAAAAAGTTGTATATATCGACGAGATCTGCAAGCTTCATGTTGGATAAAAGACCAAAAGAGTTCATTTATACAAAGATGAAATTTTGGGAGCATATTTAAGAGATAAAAACATTGTTTTTAAGGGGTTTGAAATTGTTTATTGTGTTTTTAATCAAGATAAATATAGACAAAATTTGTATGTATTTAATAAAATATAAAAATAAGGAAAATATCAATAAGTAAGTATAATAAATATTGGGGATAATTATACACATAATCTATACAAATATAAGACAAGTTAGGAATAATGAATTATCAGTGATTTTTATTGAGTTGTTTAAGATTGGGAATTAATAATTGGATTTTTGCATGATGAGTATGGGATTCATCATGGTTACAAAAGAACACAAGTAGATATGTATTGACATTGTAATTATTTAAGCTACTTGCACGAAAAGTTGGTTTTTCTTGCTACTCAGTGTGTAAATCCTCCTTTTCACCAATTACAACTCAATTATCATCAATAAATCCATTTCTCGATTCATTATATGACAATAATGGCAAAAGTCATCTGGATCTCAATTTACAATCCTTTTCATTGTTAAAAGATGTGATGATAGATCTTATTTACTGAAGATGATGGATGAATATTTTCCATGATCTGATCTTTAACCTCGCCAGAACCTATTGAGTAACAGTAATCAAACTCAAGCGGTGAAGAAGCCTCCTAAGAGACTCTTCCGTCTCGCCTTCCCAATGGAAGTGCAGTCCAGGAGAAGGCTAGACCCACTCCAACTACGCCCCTGAGACGGGTGGGAGAGACTCTCCAGTTCGAGTCACTCCAGTCCTTCCCAACCAGCATAGATGCATGTTAAACAAGTTCGAAGAAAAACCAAGGGTCCTCCAGTCTAGGCATCATAACAGAACACGAAGTCAACAGAACTGCTAAAAAAGAAAAACACGTGGATCCCATAGAAGCGAAAAGTTGCGAGCTCATGATAAAATTGTAAAACAAACCGGGATCTTAGACCCACGTAGTAGGTGGTCGCTGCCCAATCTGGACATCCTAACTCCAACCCAATTGAGGATCATCGCACCCTCGCACAATAAGGTGTAAGGAGCACCTTGACGGGCACAAATAACTCTCATAATTGATTCTTATCAACCATGTTGATTCGTTTGATAACATATCCATTTCACAAATATCTTGTGTGATTAGCTTTATGGATCTAAGTGATTTGTCAACAACTATCAATTGCGGAAAGCAACATACAATAATCGATTATACTAAAAGATCATTAGATGAAGATTATTAGTCATATATAACATGGAATTTCAAATCAATGATTTGATTCAAGCATTTTGAGCCATCTCTAGAAGAATATGTGGACCTTCAAGATATTGAAATCCTATTATTTCATTCGTTACATTTTGGGATAAATCTCCATACATATCACCGCTCATTAGCTTATAAATAGAAGGGTACCAAATACTATATAATTTGGCAGTTTATAATTTAAATTCTTATTTACAAGCCAACAAGCTTGAGTAACTAGGTGGTACTTTCATTGTGCCAACAAACTTAAGGGCATTTTTTTAGGATTTGAATTAGATTTTAAAATTTCAGATCAATGAATATTAAGCACTGGTAACTTTATACTAAATATCTCAAATTTTCAACATTTCAATCCGGAGATCCATAGCTTAAAATAGATCTCAAAAAAACTTTTATATTTTAAATCAATGATATTAAGCAGCAGTAATTTCACGCAAAACCCCCAAATCTCCATCTTTAAAAGTGGAATCAAATCAATAACTTAATAATTGGTCGAATTTGGAACAAAAATTCACAACTTATTGACTTTTGAGCAGTACCAAACTCATGTAAAAAACTCTCCATTTTTCATCTTTAAATGATATGAACAAGAGCTCTAATTCTGATCTGAAATTAGATCTAATATGTAGAATCAAGAATTTTTTTAGAGCAGAACATTCATGAAAGAACCTCCAAATTTGTCATCTTTAGAATTCCAAGAACAAGAGCTCTAAATAAGATCAGAAATTAGATCTAAAAGGTAGAAATCAATAGATTTTTAAAGAGCAGAACTTTCATACAAGAACCCCCCAAAATTTTATTCTTTAAAATTTCAAGAACATGAGCTCTAAATATGATCTGAAATTAGATCTAAAATGTACAAATCAAGAGATTTTTGAGAGGCAGAACATCATGCAAGAAACCTATTTTTTCTATCTA